>CM035115.1:36842815-38057307 GCA_020205555.1 Panax stipuleanatus
TCTTGCTTACATAATTCCATTTGTTGATGACTCATCTGGATAGGTCTGGCCTTAGTAGGAATTAAATGCTCCTTATACGTTGTTAAACCAATATTTATCTTTAAATAAATATTGATTAGAGAATTAATTAATATTTGAGATATGGTTAAATGTATAGATTAAAGAAATTGTTTTGGGGACAATTTATAGAAAAGAAAGAGAAATAATTATTATATATTTCTAATAAAGGATATTAAAATAATTTCTAATATTGAATTATTTTAATAAAAGGGAGAATGTTATTTTATATAATAATATTACATTATATGTCTTTGTATGAGGTAATAGGTATGATTAATTAATATGGTAAATATATTAAAACATATTTGCTATATGTAATAAATTGATGGGAATAATTTATCATAATAGAAAATAAACTTATGGTCTATTTTCTATATAATATGTGTACATGTGTCGTACATATAATTATTTTAATAATACTTAGATATTATATTAAAATAATATGAGTAAATCATTTTATTATGATTAATGCCTCTACTGGAGAAAATGTAATAAGAACATTTTATATTATGATATGACGGAATACATAATAGTAATTATATCTTTTGTAATTCCAAGAGGGTTAAATCTATAAAAGAAAACTAAGTTATTTTAATGTATTAAATAACTTAAGTTATTATTTTATCATAGATTTTATAATTTAAATAATTAATAGAGTAGATATTAATTATTCTAAGCGTAAAGGTTATACATATTATAAGTGTATAATTATTTGAGGTAGCTTAGCATTAAAGTGCATGTGTCACACAAACTTTATATTAAAGGAACATTAAAGTATGGTGGAAGTAATAATAAGCTTAATATTAAGCTTGTGAGGTATGCCTAGTGTGGCAAAGTGGTGGAATAGACATTCATTAAATAATTTAATAATTGAAGGGATTAATTAATACTAGTATGAGAATTAATTGCTATGTGCGAGTACATATGTTATGAGAACATGTAAATTAGTAATGTAATGATATTACATTATGAACATATTATAAGAAGTGATATCGGGAATAATATTAGTTGGTGTATATTTAAAGTATGAAGATACTTATGTGGGTGTACATATATATTTGTGTATATGTACCCATAACTTTATATTAATGTAGCAAAATTAAGTCATTGGGATTTATTTGTGAGCCAAAAGGGAAGTAAAGCATAAGTGTTGATACTACTTTGGCCCAATGCTGAGTTTATTAAGTTGTCCCATATTCATAGTCCCATTCTCTCTTTCTCATTCACGTGAAGTAGAGGCCAATGGCCTATGATAGGGAGCAATCAAAGCTATGCAATAATGATGGGGGTGTGGGTTGAATAGTGCCACCTTCACCAACTCCTTGTTAACCATCATCTTCTTCTTCCTTCTAGTGGGCTATAACTCTAAGGCAATAGCTTGGCATGGACAATGGGTCTTCTATAAATTGAGGTTCCTCTCCTCACAATTGGTTTGGCTAAGTCTTTGATAATTCCCACATAGAAAGTAAGTCTCTGTAGTTGAGTGAGTGAATTGATTGAGAAAGATTTTAGCAAAGTCAAGCTTTAAGGAGGTAATACTCTTCAACTAAGTTTTTAAGATTTAATTTGAAGAATTCTTAGAATTTCTTGATAGCTAGCTTGGTAATTATTAACTATGAGTTTACTGAGTAGTTATGCATATAGGGAAGCATTATAGGTGGTTTAATTATGATGCATTGTAGAGTTAGTATGTAATTTCTAGAATTCTGCTAATGCAGAGCCATTTCTGGAACTATCCAGTAATGGCGCAGCTGCGCTAGTCCTGCAGTTCATGTGTCTGATATTTTGCTGGACCAGCATAGCTGCGCTGCTCCCAAAGCTTAGAACAGCGCAGCTGCGCCAGACATCAGTTTTGAGTTTCAGCTTTTGTTAACAATCTGATGAGTCCTAACTTGTGAATATCACTTAGACAAGCTTGAAAATAGGGTTAACATGCAGATATATGTTCTTTAGCATAGCATGATCGTACTTGACCTTGTTAGTATGTGTTTACTAAATGAAAATTCTAGTTTTGAAATGAGCCTTGACACATACTATTGATGCTTATGTTCACTTTTTGAACATGTTTGTATGGTCTAGATATGCATAAAATGTGAGTCTAAGGTATTGAGCATACAATAGAACACATGGTTTAAAAATGATTTCATAAGCAAAACTTGGACTTTTTGCAAACTTAGTTGCATGATTATAGTGTAACTAGATTCTGATATTTTTAAGCTTACATGCTAGTGTTTTAACATCACTTAGATGTCATGTATGTGCACACACCTTGTTAGACACTATGAAAGTTAGTTAAGCATGAATTAGACATGTTTTAAAGCAAGAAATGATGCTCGTTATGCGTATATGATGAAGATATTTGTAAGCATGCATATTAACAGATTATATGACCACCTCACATGTATACATGATGAATATAATAGCCTTGCATGATTAGCTTAAGCATGACAAGGATTTTGAAAATAAAACTTAGAAAGTTTGAAACTAAGATGGACGAACATTGAGTTACTTACATTCTGACTTTATGTGCAAGCATGATAGGACCTATATGCCTCTAGTCATGATTGGTATGTGCACCCCACTAGTAGATGTGATGTGCACTATGCGAGCATGCTTTAAAGTAAGTTTTAAAGATGAACTATACTAGATATATGTAAATAAGACTAGATGTATGTGAGCATGTGTTTATCATACCATGTGTCAATACCCATGCATGCTAGAAGACCCAAGTAGAACTAGAAAGCAAAAAGCCAATCCTGGACTGAACAGGGAAGGGCGCAGCTGTGCCTAACCTAAGACTTAACTCAGCGCAGCTGCGCCACAGGGCACTACTGCCTGATTATTTTTAAAATGTAATCTGAACCTTGTAATAAGCTTACATTGTTATCATGAGTTACGAAACAGAGTCTAAATGATGTGTTGAGTGTTCATTGATGTAATGATGATATAAAACCCAGAATTGATAAATTTTCCTAAGGTTTGCGAAACATAAGAACAATGTGGAACTTGTATCTATGAGTTTTAAATACGTGTCGAACACATAGTGAATCAAGTGTGCGATAAGGGTTATGAATGTTGTTATTTAATATGTATGGTTAAGGTATACATATACATACCTAGCTATTATAAAAGTATGATAAGAAAGTGAAACAAGGTTCTAAGAACCAAGTTAGAAAATAATGTAACAATTGTTATTTCATTAAGAATGTATGAATGTATGACTGATGGGTATCAATCTATGATTATATAATTGTGTAGGAATACACGCAGTGCAGCTAGCTTTAAGCAGTTAAGTAGTAGTTGATAAACTACGAATCAGGCAAGTCTTTCAGTTCTTATTTGTTATATGAATTCGATAACTGTTAGTTGAATTATATTATGCTATGAGAATGTTGATATAAAATGCATATGGAATATGTATGATATTTGAAAGTTGATCTTTGATGATATATTATGAAGTTAATCTCTATGCCTATTATGTGAGAAGTAACATGCGTAGTATGTTTAAATGATTATGAATGCATGAACTGAGCATGATATTATATGTTATGTGATGCATAAAAACTATTAGAATTGCTGAGCCGTCGAGCTCACTCTTGTAAATAACCATTTTTGCAGGTTAAGGACTCACGGTAAAGATTACGTGCTTCTTGATTGATAAAGTTAAGTAGTATCGCAACGAAGATTACTATTTAGATTATTTGCTTGAACCATGTTTAGGTTCTAGGAGTTGTACATGATAGTAATTAAGATGCTTAATACCTGTCGTGTTGTAAAGATGTACTAGTTGATACATAGAAGATATCGAACTGAGATGTAAACGTTTATACAGTAATTCGAATAGAATAAATCGTAATATATTTGATTCAAGGATATGTAATTGATTCAAGTTATGAAATCAATAAAAGATTTTATTCAAAGGATATAGAAAAGTTTAAGTTATTCCGCATTTTTATAATATCGAATATGATGTAAAGTCAGGAATGGTAACTGACCAAGATTGGAACTTATAAAAGTTTGGGGTTATTATACGGATCCTAGATATGGAAGGAATTTATATTCTAAATTGTAATAAGCAAAGTTATATTCTTTAAGTTATGAATAAAAGATGTAATAGTTTGACAATGGCTGTACCGTGACTGCACCGGATCCGAGGTAATCGAAGGGACCCAGATTTGGGGGCGTCACAAGTTGGTATCAGAGCTGTAGGTTATAAACCTTAGGTAAGAGTACCTTAGACTATAAGCTGAGAGAGGGAAAGATAAAGATTAAATTATATACGTGAAGATTCAAAGAAGAATCTTGAAGTATTTAGAGAATGAAAATTAGAAGTTACCTAACTCCGGTAATAAAAATGTTAAGACGATGTCTATAAGATGAATATAACAAAGATAATAAGAATGAACTCGAATGAAGTTTAGTTGATAATAGGGAAAGAACCCTAAGGTAAATCAATGATCACGACGTGATCAATTTGAACTATGAAATGATAGATGGTCTGTAATGACTAAGTAGTTATAGTTTGATGCTATAAGAGAGGGTACTATGAAATGGTATGAGATGAACTCATGAGGAGTTGTATATGATGAAATATAGAGAATTCGTAACGAGTAGAGAGCAAATTAAGATTAAGATAGAGTTAAGTGTTGGATTTCCATTGAGGACTCATGTGACGGCTTAGTTGTACAAACCTTTGTGTGGGAGGAGGTTTTGTGCTTGCACTGAGTGCATCACATTGATAATCGTTGGATTGTTGGTGTCACGCTATCGTTATACATATGGCGAAAAGGTGATTCTTTTCTCATGTTTCTTCTGATATATAGAAGTTTCTAAGATTAAATTAGATAATACTAAGATTAGGTGTGAGTTCTTAAGACTCATGCTTATGATAAGTTTGTGACTCATAATCATATAAATTTTTGAGCCCCTAAGCGTATGGACATTCCCTGATTGGTTCTTGGACTACGTATTGCTAGGACAAGTTCCTAAAAATTGTATTATTGTGGTAAGTTCCTGAACTTCCATAGTGTGGTAAGTTCGATCAACTATACTGGGAATAGATATATTATATATCTAGTATTAAGAGTTTTGATATAATAAGCATTGATGGTATAGAAGATTGATAGAGTGATGAAGCAATGGAGTAAGAGATTGGAGTTGATGGAGAAATTTGGATTTTTCTAAATCTTTTAGCTACGCTAGATTTTCAAAATTTATTGACTTCGTGCTAGTGTTTGCACTTCTGTTTTCTTGAGAAAACATTGGGTCAGATGACTAAACCAATGAGTTTTAAAAACGATACCGTTATTCGTATGTCTATGCTATTTATTTCGGCTAAGACAAACATGATTTGAAAATCTTTCAAAATGTAGTTTTGACCATATGCATCATTTGATATGGTGTAGGATGGTAAACAATGGAGTCTTCAATGCAATCAAATCTAGTGTCCGGAGCGATCGTAAGATCGTCCGTACGTTATGGAATGAAACAGTAGGATAAAGTCATAAAATGACGCAATCTTCAACGTACGACTGAGGTGGTACGGTATCATGATGTCATAAAAGAATTTTTTTTGGTTTTCATTTAAACTATGAAAAAGGTTAAGTTATTGATAAGTGGCTTTAGGACCACTTATTCAGATACTTTTCAACTCATTCGGTTGCTTAAACTCAAGTAATCTTGTGAGTTTAATGTGTTTTTCTCTTGTTTTATGTTTTTCAGGTTGAGGAACTCTCTTAGCAGTACTTGCGCGTTAAAGGATCAAAGATCGCCTAAATGGGGCAAAGCACTGGAAGTGGCTTAAAGCTTAAGGAAGGCATGATGGCATGGCAAAGGAACAAGGAAATGTGATGCCATAATGATGTAAGAAAGCAAGAAGGAAAGCACAAAGTTGGCAGGCAAGTGCAGCTGCTAAAGCAAACCAGCGACAAAAGCTGCAGGGCCGCGCGGCCGTGCCTGGAATAGGCTTGGGGCGCGCGCGGCCTCGACAGTCAAAGTGCCTGCCAGATTTTGACTCCTGTTAGAATGAACGGGGAAAGCTTTAAAGGGGGCTGGAGAGCAGCATTCAAGACAGCCTCCCTGGGGGAGTTATAAGCCCTAACTAGTTTCATTTTTCTTCTCTCTTTTCATTTTCTTATTTGTTAGATTAGGAGTAGGGATTAGTATAGATTAGTGTAGCTAGTAGATTCTAGGGTTTCTTTTGGACTTGAAGATTGAAGCAAGGATTACATCAAGATCCATCAATTGGAGAAGAACACAAGATTTGCATTTCTCTATCTCTTACTCTTCTTGTATTTAATTTGTATTTGGATGATGTTATTGAATCTTGTGGATAATATGTTTGAGTTATTTATGACTTAGATTATATTTTGGGGTTTCAATGGAACCCAACACATAGTTTGCATTGATTTCTCTCTCTTTGCTATTATGATGAATTGGTTAGCATAACATGTGCTTATTGATTAATTGCTTGACGCGTAATTACTTTGGGAACCTATATGAACTTGACAAATGGATTATAGGTTTAGACCTAGTTATATTATCATGCGAAAGTTAGAGATTCTTGCAGGTAATCTATGAGATTATGTGACTTGTCTCTCATTCATTGTCCTCAAGAATTGATAATTTGATAGTATTTAGGATAGAAATATACCTAAATGCCGTAAGCAACCAAATCGGGAATCTAATCTTAATGACTTCCTATGTGAAAGTTGGTAATTGAAGGAGTAATTAACGAGATTATCCTGTAACATGTGTCTTGTTAATTATTCTTGATATTGGTCTCTTGATAGTGTGTAGGATAGACATATACCTATACGCCGCATTAGGAAGATTCATAGTTGTCCTTCGGAAAAGGCTCTTATGTACTCATGATTTCTCTGTTGTCAATTCCATGTTTTAATTATTCCAAGTGAGAGAGCTAAGAGATTCAAATGAAGTGTTGGGGGAAATTGTAATCCCAAGTCTTCATTATCTGAATTTACCCTAGGATTAGTTATTGTATGTTTTAATTCCTTATCTAGTTAATATATTTTTAATTCATTCTCTTTACCACCCGTTTAAATAAGACCGAAATGATTATGTGTTACTGCTTTGGCGACCCTTTATCTGTTAATTTCTTATGGGAACGATATCTGTACTTACACTTTATTACTCGTTGGCCGCGTATACTTGCACGTTAATTGTGTCATCTAAATCGGACCAACAAGTTTTTGGTGCCGTTGCCGGGGAATTATTCGGATAACTGTTTGCCAACATTAGTTTCAATCAAATTAGTCTTAATTTAAACTTTTTATTTTTGTTTTAATTCTTCCTATATTCTATTCTCAGGTACAATGGACTTAAATTTCTATCCATGGAACTGTACAAGACAAGGGAAACCAAGGGAAGCAAGCACTGATGGACTCGACCCAATTGCCACACTCTCAGCACAGTTAGAGGAGCTCTCGTGAAAGTTGGATACTGTTTCAGCCCAACAGAGTCAAGAGCCAGTGACTTCATATGACTATGGTGCTGGAGCTTATATGAGCCATCAGGAGCCTATCAGTTATGGACAGGAGCAGTATGGGGGTGAGTACTTCCACAGTGAGCTGTACACCAATTATCAGCAAGATTGGGGGTATCACCCAAGCCCTTCAGGAAACTACTATCAAGACCAATACTGTGAGCCGAGTCCAATTTTTACACCCGAACCCACTTATCCATCCCCATGTTTACAAGGAGAACAGTCTACCATGGACATCCTGGATAGAGCCTTAGCGAAGCAAGAGGAGATGATTAGGAGCCAAAAAGAATCGAACCAAAAATTTCTGAAATAGATGGCCCTAATCAACAATCCTTCAACCAATGAGTCTCATTACATGGAACCCGTGGTGGAAACAGAAAAGGAAGGATTGGACAATGTGTGGGAAAATTCCATAGCATCAACACAGGAGACCTTAGTTGAGAAATCATAGCCAATCGAGAATCTTCAAAATTGGGCAAATTAGATTAACATGGCCTTGATGAAAGAGGAGCTGAATGAGGAAGGGATACAGACTCAGAATCTTTAGAATCAGCTCTCTCAAGTAGTGGAAGCCGTGAGCAAAGAACCTCAGAAGTCCAGTAAGATTCAGTGCATGGACTCTGAGGATGAAGTGGATAAGGAGATCTTGATTGACCAAGAGTATTCAAATGAGGATCTTCAGACCTGGGTTAAGCAGATTAGCACGACATTAAGTAAGGAGGAGGTATTTGAACAAGAGACAACAATACAAGATCTTGTGCCTCCAATGACTGAAGCCATGAGTTACGATCCTCGGGATACATGGTGCTATGGCATGGGTGCAGAAACTGATAGAGTATCCAAAGTGCACTTGGAGCTGGACGAGCGAAAGGTAATGGATATCGAGGAGCCAATTGGGGCTGTGGAGTATGAATGTGAACCAATAGTGGCATTCCCCCAAAAGCCTCCTCTGCCTAAGTGGAAAAAGCCAGTGAAGTTTGCACACCCTTGCCCCCTTGGTAGCCACATTTCAGAGTCAGATCTCGATGACAAGAGAGACTCCGATAGCTTAAAACCATGGTGATCAGAAGAGAAGAGAATAGACGAAGAAGCCGTTGTGCAGTATGAATCTCAATGCCCCTATCATGTCACCTACACAACGGAACCCTTGCCTAGCTCCCCAACCTTCAGGACTGGGAATTCTTTTACTTATCCAATTCTAGGTAGTTTAAAACTGCATCCGCTCCTACTGGGAAGCCGCCAAAGTCACACAGCTATTCTGATGGATGGAGGGGTTCTCCAGTATTGTCGAGGGGTAGGATAGCGGTGTCCAGACAGAGTCAAGCTAGAGGACTATAAATCAAGCACTAGATGGGAGGCACCCCATCGATTGTCTCTCTATCTCTTTGTTTAATTCTCCATTACCTACTTCCCATCGATTCTCTCTCTATCTCTTTGTTTAATTCTCCATTTACATGCTTTCTATCACATTTCCCTCCCCCTCGTTTAATTCTTATTAGTTAATATTTTGTTTAAATTTTTGCATTCTGTAGGAATTAGGAGTTCATTACCTATATTTTTGAACTTAGGCATGAATGCGTATATTTTTGGGATTACAAAGCTTATAGCATACTTTTGATGCACTTGCATTGCATATACGCCTTTAGAGAATTTTTGGGAATATAAATGCATATATCTTTTCATGTTTATTCACTTGATGTAAATAGATTTTATATACTTTTGTTAGTCTAGGAGGGCTTAATAAGTATTGTCTGCGTATTTCAGGTTAAAGGCTGCTCGGAATGAATGAAAAGTAAAAGCCAACCTCAGTTCAAGCCAAAAATCTACAGAAACAAAAATCTGGCAGCCCTCGCGGCCGCGCCCAATTCAAGGCATTACCATGCGCGGCCGCGCCACACGCAGACTGGGCCTGACTTGGGAAAAACCTTGCAGATTTTAGGGGGCACCAATTCATATCAATTATCACCAGCACCCAAGCCTCAGCCCCTCTAATCCCAAACCCTCAAGTTCCTTCATGCAATCTCCCATCGATTCCCTCTTATTCAATTCCCCCCCCCTACAAGCCTTAGTTTTGAAAACCTCCTACCTCCTCAATCCAAAGTACCAATTCCTATCCACCTCATCCTCTCAACTTGATCAATTGAGACAGTGAGTGTGGGATCATTAGAAGAGCAAGATTGATATTGAGTTAGGTTGGTTCGTGGAGTACAGTGTTGAGCGGGGTTTATTTTACCCAGAGTAGAGAGAGACAGGGGAAAATTCTGAGAGGGCGCCACTTCATTTCATGCAGCATAGAAGCCGAATAGGGGAGTTTCTTTTTACCTTTACCTTCAATGAGGACATTGAATAGTTTAAGTTTGGGGGTATTGGCTTTATTTTGCATATAGGGTAGTTGCATTCATATTGCATATTGTGTTTGTTTATTTAGTGCATGTAGGTTGTAAATAGTTAAAATTTGTGAAAATTTTAAAAAAATTCTTTTGTTTTTGCGTTCTATGTGAAAGCATACTGCATGAATCCAGTTTTCAGTTGGTTAGTTATGTATGTTGCCTGTGAAGAAACTGAAATCACTTTATTGTTGAACTGATTTGAGACTTAAGCCTGATTTCATGGTCATATATGTAAATCCTTACTTGTCAGATACTATGTAACCAGTAAGCATGATAGAGTAAACACCATGATCTGCTAAGTTTAAATGTTTACATACTTATCTTCTGGTGGAAAAACTATGTTTTAATAAAAGAGTTTCAGTTTGCATATAATAATAACTAGACTGTTAAAAGCTTAAGTTTGGGGAAAACAAGGGACATGCATTATTTATGCGTGGAGATGGTGCGTAAGACGCACTCCCTTGTAGAAAAAGAAAAAGAAAACAAAAGAAAAGATTAAGAAAAAGAAAACAATAGAATAAACACTTTGGCTCATCGAGTTCTGTGGCCTTTGATATTCGAGCAAGTAAGCCCTAGGGGTGTCTCTACACCCAGCGCCCTAAAGCCGTCTGGTCTGGGAGTCGTTGGTCGAAAGCTCGCTACATGGATATCATTGAAAAGCCTAAGAGAACTAGGCATTGCACAGTCGAATGTGTACACAGAAAAGTGCGAATACGCCCTCGTGAGTAATAGAGCTTAATAAAAACCCTCTGTTGACCCTTAACTCTAGTAATGCATGGTTTAGTTAGAACTTATATGTTTGACTGCTTTTCTTAAGTTTAAACCTGTTTTCCCCCTAAGAAGCATAGTATGTGAATTATTTATCTAAAGCATGTCTAATGGTTGCTAGGCACACAACGCACAACACATCAGTGCTGACAATTTTGGATTTGCAGAGTATTCCTTATGGTCTTGTCTTGAGTTGCTTATCTATTTAATTATCTAGTGGTTTTCTGAGGCATTGCTATGATAGTTCATTACTAACTCGAATCTGGATTTGCATTCATACATTGTATAAAGTGCATTGCATATGTCGTTTAGCTTTGTTTTGATTGCTTGAGGGCCAGCAACGTTTAAGTTCGGGGGTATATGATAAGTGGTTTTAGGACCACTTATTCAGATACTTTCCAACTCATTTGGTTGCTTAAACTCAAGTAATCCTGTGAGTTTAATGTGTTTTTCGCTTGTTTTATGTTTTTCAGGTTGAGGAACTCTCTTAGCAGTACTTGCGCGTTACAGGATCAAAGATCGCCTAAATGGGGCAAAGCACTAGAAGTGGCTTAAAGCTTAAGGAAGGCATGATGGCATGGCAAAGGAAAAAGGAAATGTGATGCCATAGTGCTGCAAGAAAGCAAGAAGGAAAGCACAAAGTTGGCAGCCAAGTGCAGCAGCTGAAGCAAACCAGCAACAAAAGCTGCAGGGCCGGGCGGCCGCACCTGGAATAGGCTTGGGGCGCGCGCGGCCGAGACGGTCAAAGTGCCTGCCAGATTTTAACTTTTGTTAGAATGAACAGGAGAAACTTTAAAGGGGGCTGGAGAGCAGCATTCAAGACAGCCTCCCTGGGGGAGTTATAAGCCCTAACTAGTTTCATTTTTCTTCTCTCTTTTCATTTTCTTGTTTGTTAGATTAGGAGTAGATTAAGTTAGGGATTAGTATAGATTAGTGTAGTTAGTAGATTTTAGGGTTCCTTTTGGACTTGAAGATTGAAGCGATGATTACATCAAGATCCATCACTTGGAGAAGAACACAAGATTTGCATTTCTCTATCTCTTACTCTCCTTGTATTTAATTTGTATTCGGATGATTTTATTGAACCTTGTGGATAATATGTTTGAGTTATTTATGACTTAGATTATATTTTGGGGTTTCAATGGAACCCAACACATAGTTTGCATTGATTTCTCTCTCTTTGCTATTATGATGAATTGGTTAGCATAACTTGTGCTTATTAATTAATTTCTTGATGCGTAATTACTTTGGGAACCTATATGAACTTGACAAATGGATTATAGGTTTAGACCTAGTTATGTTATCATGCAAAAGTTAGAGATTCTTGCGGGAAATCTATGAGATTATGTGACATGTGTCTCATTCATTGTCCTCAAGAATTGATAATTTGATAGTATTTAGGATATAAATATATCTAAATGCCTTATGCAACCAAATAGGGAATCTAATCTTAATGACTTTCTATGTGAAAGTTGGTAATTGAAGGAGTAGTTAACGAGATTTTCCCGTGACACGTATCTTGTTAATTATTCTTGATATTGGTCTCTTGATAGTGTGTAGGATAGATATATACCTATACGCCGCATTAGGAAGATTCATAGTTGTCCATCGGAAGAGGCTCTTATGTACTCGTGATTTTTCGATTGTCAATTCCATATTTTAATTATTCTAAGTGAGAGAGCTAAGAGATTCAAATGAAGTGTTGGGGGAAATTGTAATCCCAAGTCTTCATTATCTGAATTTACCCTAGGATTAGTTATTGTATGTTTTAATTCCTTGTCTAGTTAATACAGTTTTAATTCATTCTTTTTACCACCCGTTTAAATAAGCCCGAAATGATTATGTGCTAGTGCTTTGGCGACCCTTTATCTGTTAATTCCTCGTGGAAACGATATCTGTACTTACACTTTATTACTCGTTGGCGGTGTATATTTGTGCGTTAATTGTGTCATCTAAATCGTACCAACAGTTATTTCGATTGATGTCCGAATTATTGATAATAGTCTAAGCTATTTGATTCAGCTAGACGACTGTTAAAGAATATTTAAGAAATTCAAGCATTCTTCTATATTTGTGCCAAACCAGATTGCTCTAGTGTGGATTTAAATGTTGAAAAGCTGAGGTGAACAACCCTATAAAGGGGGACATGTTTTCGGGGACAATGGTTCCGAACGTAATGCATATAGTCGTTATAACACACTACGTTGTGACCCAACGTAGTGGTACAATAGGACGGCCACCTAGAGTACGCGTGGAGGGTGTTTTCAGTCTTTGTGATTGATAAACACTCTGGTTTGCAGTGTGAAGAATTGTGTTCAAGCATTAGTAAACCTGGAGAAAAGTTCACGGTCTTGTGACCACTCAGCATAATTTGGAATCTGAGTTATTCATACTACTTCCCGATTATTGAAAAATAGTGGAAGATTCTTATTCTTCTAACAGATGAATGTAGTAAGTAGAATGTTCCTTAGAAAGGAGAAAGTGATAGAATGCGATTGAGAAAGTTATAAAAATAAAACTTCCAAAAAGAGAATGGATAAAATTATTTAAGAGAATATGTAATATTCGGAATAGCACCGAGTAGAGGTGGTTTCGGTGATTCCGAGGATGGAATCCTTATAAGGGGGAGATGATGTAAGAACCGAAATTTTCAGAAATTATTAAAATAAGAATTTAGTAAATAAAATTCTTAAGGTATGATATGGGTTCAAATAAGAATATATATGCGTTATGAGTATTTGGTATTGTGTTGCATAAGATAATATAAACTATGCAATATGTGATTTTGTGTTTAATATATATATATATATATATATATATATCATTATTATGTATTTGTTATAAACTGTAGAGTTGAATTAGTAAGAAGATGGATAAGATTTATCTATTGACATTAAATAATGTATAGAATTATTTTATCATAGTAAGTTGGTGACATTAAATATCTTTGATGAATAATCACTATTTTCTTGAATATATATATTAGTGACTAGTATGATTGTAATATAGGTTATTATTAGTGCTTAAGCTATCCATATATGGATTGAGATAGTAAAGCATGAATTAGTTAGTTAAGAGAATTAACTAATAAGTATAAATATTGGTTAATTTAAATTAGAAGTTATATTATGGAATAATATAATTTGAATATTAAAGCCTTAATTAACTATGGTGATATAGTAAGGGGTTTGAGATCACTTAAGTAAATAATGAGTTAATACATGTGTGGAGTATGTGATTATAGTAAGTGCCTTAATATATATTACTTGGCATGGTATTATGTGAATATGCGAATGACGTTAAATATCTCTAATGAAGATATTGAATTTTTTTTAGAATTAATAAGAATTCAGTCGGATGTTGATATTAATCACTCTGATATTCCTTTTTCTTCTAATAATGATGATGATAGTAATCAGACCCTTAGTGAAGATAATGAAGTTACTCTTTGTACTGATAATTGTAGATCTGATTGTTGTAAAACTATTAATGTTCTTAACAAAGAAGATCAAGAAAGCTCTTTGTTAATCGAGTTAATTAGTAAGCTTACTGATGAGAATTTAAAATTGCAGTACATGAAACAGTTAAAAGAATTATTTACTAAAAACAATTCTGAAAAGAGTAAGGTTATTAAAGGAAAAGACAAACCAGTAATTAGCCTTAATAAAACTCTTGAAAGATTTAAGACGGTTGAGAAAGAAATAACTCTTCCAGAATTAAATCAAGAAGTTAACAAACTTAAAAAGGAAATTTCTGGTCTTAAAACTGATATCTCTGAGTTAAGAAACGATATGATTAATTTGGCCTCTAAAAAGTCAGATCTTCATATTTTCGATTCTTCTGATAGTGATGATCAACCTGAAACTTCAGGAGCGAAGGATGAAGAGTCCTTGCTTATGGTCCAAGGTAATTCATTAAAAAGATTAAAAGATATAACTATTCAAAAATGGTATATCATGGTTCGTTTAATGATCAATGGAACTTTTGCCATTCAACTTCCTGCTCTAGTGGATAATGGTGCAGACCTAAATTGTATTCAAGAAGGTTTAATCCCTACCCAGTTCTATGTTAAAACCAGTGAGCGATTAAACTCTGCTAATGGTAGCTGTATGGAAATAAAATATAAACTACCTAGAGTTCATATTTGTCAAGATAATATGTGTTTCAAAACTTCCTTTGTTCTAATTCGAAACTTGACTGATAAAATAATTTTAGGTTTATCGTTTATATATTTATTATATCCTTTCACTACTAGTAACAATGGCCTGACTACTGAACACCTAGGACAGAAGGTGATATTTGAATTTATCACTCAACCTAAGGAAAGAGACTTAAAATTCATTCAGAATGAGTCTATTTCAAAGTCGCTCAATTTGTTAAATTGCAAAACTTCTCAGTTAAAATACTTAAAACAAGAGATTAAGTATAAACATGTTGAGGATCTTCTTCTTCTTGATAAGATTCAGGATAAAATAGAAGAACTCCGTCTATTTATGGTTAAAAATTTATGTGCTGACTCTCCCAATGCCTTTTGGCATCGAAGGAAGCATGTTGTTAAACTTCCTTATGCTAAGGAATTTAAGGAGCATTTAATTCCTACTAAGGCCAGACCTATCCAGATGAGTCATCAACAAATGGAATTATATAAGCAAGAGATCAATGGTTGCTTGCTAAAGGCCTAATAAAACATAGTAAGTCTCCTTGGTCTTGTCCAGCCTTTTACGTTAATAATGAAGCTGAAAAAGAAAGAGGAGTCCCTCGCCTAGTTATTAATTATAAACCTCTTAATAAGGTTCTTGAATGGATTAGGTATCTTCTTCCTAATAAAGAAGACCTTTTGAGTCGACTCAGTAATGCTACTATTTTTAGTAAATTCGATCTTAAGTCGGGTTTTTGGCAAGTAAGTATTCATCCCAGTGATAGATATAAAACTGCCTTCACTACCCCTTTTGGTCATTATGAATGGGTTGTTCAAGCGTTTGGCTTAAAGAATGCCCCCAGTGAATTTCAAAATATTCTCAATGAAATTTTGAATCCTTTCAGTCATTTTATCATTGTTTATATTGATGACATTCTGGTTTTTTCCAAGTCAATTGATGAACATTTCAAACACTTGAATTCGTTCTTCAAAGCCATTAAAATCAATGGTTTGGTTCTTTCACCGACCAAGTGCAGTCTCTTCCAAGTTAGGGTTAAGTTTCTTGGTCATGATATTCATCATGGTTTGGTCCGTCCAATCCAAAGAGTCATTCAATTTGCTGATAAATTTCCTGACAAAATTATTGATAAAACTCAACTCCAGCGTTTTTTAGGATCTCTTAATTACGTCGGCAAGTTTTATCAAAATCTTAGAAAAATTTGTAAACCTTTGTTTCTCCGTTTACAGAAGAATCCTCCTCCTTGGACTGATGAGCATACTGCCATCATCCAACAAGTTAAGAAATATGTTAAGGTCCTTCCTTGCCTTGGCATATCTAATGAATCCGCCTTCAAAATTGTTGAAACTGACGCCTCCGAAATTGGCTTCGGTGGTATCTTGAAGTAGAAATTGACTCCTGCTTCATTTGAGCAAATTGTTCAGTTCCACTCTGGCGCGTGGAATCAAGCCCAATTAAATTATAGCACGATTAAAAAAGAAATTTTAGCTTTAGTTTTATGTATTAGTAAATTTCAAAATGATTTATTAAATCAAAAATTTTTGGTTCGCATTGACTGTAAGTCAGCAAAATATATTTTGGAAAAGGATGTTAAAAATATTGCTGCTAAACATATTTTTGCAAGATGGCAATCTATTTTAAGCATTTTTGATTTTGATATTGATTACATTAAAGGCAGTGATAATTCAGTTCCTGATTTTTTGACTCGGGAATTTATTAATTCAGGTACCCCTCAAATTCAAAATGAGTGTGAGAGGATCCAGTAAGAATGTTCGGGCCCCTGGCCCTCCTGGCCCAGACCAGCCTAGTCAGAAGCCCATAGGAGCTATAATCCCTTATCCAGTAACACCTCTTACTGTAGTTAATAGGTTTACCCCCCTGATTTCTGGAACAAAGCCTTACACTTCGGCTCTGGTGCAGCCTCCTCGTATGATTGATCCTTTTGCTTCGTCTAGTAATCCTCCTGCTGGACAACGTACTCCAATCGAGTACATTCCTGTTTATTCCACCAATTTATTTTATATTGAAAGACATATGAAATCTATTGATGATTCTATTAAGCTGGCTACCCAGTTCTTTCCAACTGGTTGGCATTTTATTCCTTTGGCTTCTTATAAATCTCTTATGTATTATAAGGATGTCTTGCTTCAAACTCAGTCAATCCTTATTAAACCAATTTATGATAGAAATGATTCCTCAAAAATCATCTATCACTCTCTATATATTAAACAGATTATCACCATGCCAAACTGGGGTAATCATCCGTCAGATTTAAGACAGTTAGATGGTCATGATAGCCAGTTCTGCTATTATGATTACATGGAAGCTTGGAACAGGGTTTTTCTGTTTCAAACTCCATTGTTTAGTCATTCGTGGTTCATTCAATTTGATCACAAATTTAAAAGTCAAATCCCTCATTGGTTCGTTTTATGGTGGGAACGCTTTGGTCTCATCTATAAAATTCTTCCAATTGAGCTTCGGTCAGTCCTTAATGTTTTCAGTGCTAGAGTTCCTGCTGTGCAGTCTAATTGCTGCATTCCAGTAATTCTTCATTTCGCTAGTAAATACAAAATTCCATGGATTCTAAAATGGAATTATGGATTCTATTCTCTTGTTGCTAATGTTGCTCTTTCTTCTGTTGTTTCTTCCGAGAAAGAGGTTTCCAGTAATAACCTTAGTCAAATTACTCATGTTACTCGTGAATTTTCAGTAAAATGGTGGGATAAGTTTGATCCTTATCGCATTGTTGGTCAAGTCCAGAAGGAATTTCCTAATCCTTCTCCTATTCAAACGGTTCCCCCTTTAAAGGAATCATCCTCTAGTAAATCAAAATCCAAAAAATCTTCTGCTTCAAAGATAGATTTTGCGGATATTGATCATTGTACTGATAATGAGTTAAAACAGTTGTCTCGTCTTATTAAAAAACGAATGGATAAACTCAGTGAGGACTCAGTTCCCTCTGTTTGTTCATCCTCTTCGTCCCATTCCAGTCACCATTCTAGTCATAATGATCCGTACGGAAGCATCTCCCTTCAAGATGCTCAGGACCCATTTGCCTAGAATTCCTACAGTTACATCGGTCAGCCTTGTTGCAAGATGCTCCTGGCCGCGCAGCCCGTGCTCCTTTGCCCAAAGCAGCCGAAAGCATGTGTTGAGTCATTTGTCGTCTTATATTAGTCATGTCCTGTTTGTCGGCCATCTGTGGTCGATTTGTCAAAAGTTTTTCTTTATTGTGTCTGTATTTTATTTCAAAACGCGTCTGTAATAGTGAAAAGCTGATTGTAATAGTCAAAAGTTGTAATAATGCTTTCATCTTTTGATAAAGCATTACTGTTATGTAATAGTCGTTCATGTTTTGTAATCATTGAGTTGTATTAGTAACGCCTTTTCTCTTCCTATATAAGAGAGGCTTGGTCATTTGGTTGAGGCAGGATTTAGTAATCCAATAGAGAGCTTGTGAAGACTTAGATTCCTATCTAACAAATCTTCAGCACTCTTGCCTTCTTCCTTAGACATGTTAAGTTTCTATAATCGAGTCTATTTGTAAGTAAACCCAGTCACTTGTTTGTAATTATTTCATTATTAAATAAAGTTTTGTTTATATTAAACTCTTGTTTCTATTTATGAACTGCTGTTATTATTTCTTATAGTTTTGCACCAAAAGGCGGAAAATGAAAGAGGCGCATATAAGCTGAATTACAACTATAGCAAAACTATAAGAAATAATAACAGCAGTTCATAAATAGAAACAAGAGTTTAATATAAACAAAACTTTATTTAATAATGAAATAATTACAAACAAGTGACTGGGTTTACTTACAAATAGACTCGATTATAGAAACTTAACATATCTAAGGAAGAAGGCAAGAGTGCTGAAGATTTGTTAGATAGGAATCTAAGTCTTCACAAGCTCTCTATTGGATTACTAAATCCTGCCTCAACCAAATGACCAAGCCTCTCTTATATAGGAAGAGAAAATGCGTTACTAATACAACTCAATGATTACAAAACATGAACAACTATTACATAACAGTAATGCTTTATCAAAAGATGAAAGCATTATTACAACTTTTGACTATTACAATCAGCTTTTCACTATTACAGACGCGTTTTGAAATAAAATACAGACACAATAAAGAAAAACTTTTGACAAATCGACCACAGATGGCCGACAAACAGGACATGACTAATATAAGACGACAAATGACTCAACATATGCTTTCGGCTGCTTTGGGCAAAGGAGCACGGGCTGCGCGGGCAGGAGCATCTTGCAACAAGGCTGACCGATGTAACTGTAGGAATTCTAAGCAAATGGGTCCTGAGCATCTTGAAGGGAGATGCTTCCGTACTGATCATTATGACTAGAATGGTGACTGGAATGGGACGAAGAGGATGAACAAACAGAGGGAACTGAGTCCTCACTGAGTTTATCCATTCGTTTTTTAATAAAACGAGACAACTGTTTTAACTCATTATCAGTACAATGATCAATATCCGCAAAATCTATCTTTGAAGCAGAAGATTTTTTGGATTTTGATTTACTAGAGGATGATTCCTTTAAAGGGGGAACCGTTTGAATAGGAGAAGGATTAGGAAATTCCTTCTGGACTTGACCAACAATGCGATAAGGATCAAACTTATCCCACCATTTTACTGAAAATTCACGAGTAACATGAGTAATTTGACTAAGGTTATTACTGCAAACCTCTTTCTCAGAAGAAACAATAGAAGAAAGAGCAACATTAGCAATAGGAGAATAGAATCCATAATTCCATTTTAGAATCCATGGAATTTTGTATTTACTAGCGAAATGAAGAATTACTGGAATGCAGCAATTAGACTGCACAGCAGGAACTCTAGCACTGAAAACATTAAGGACTGACCGAAGCTCAATTGGAAGAATTTTATAGATGAGACCAAAGCGTTCCCACCATAAAACGAACCAATGAGGGATTTGACTTTTAAATTTGTGATCAAATTGAATGAACCACGAATGACTAAACGATGAAGTTTGAAACAAAAAAACCCTGTTCCAAGCTTCCATGTAATCATAATAGCAGAACTGGCTATCATGACCATCTAACTGTCTTAAATCTGACGGATGATTACCCCAGTTTGGCATGGTGATAATCTGTTTAATATATAGAGAGTGATAGATGATTTTTGAGGAATCATTTCTATCATAAATTAGTTTAATAAGGATTGACTGAGTTTGAAGCAAGACATCCTTATAATACATAAGAGATTTATAAGGAGCCAAAGGAATAAAATGCCAACCAGTTGGAAAGAACTGGGCAGCCAGCTTAATAGGATCATCAATAGATTTCATATGTCTTTCAATATGAAATAAATTGGTGGAATAAACAGGAATGTACTCGGTTGGAGTACGTTGTCCAGCAGGAGGATTACTAGACGAAGCAAAAGGATCAATCATACGAGGAGGCTGCACCAGAGCCGAAGTGTAAGGCTTTGTTCCAGAAATCAGGGGGGTAAACCTATTAACTACAGTAAGAGGTGTTACTGGATGAGGGATTACAGCTCCCATGGGCTTCTGACTAGGCTGGTTTGGGCCAGGAGGGCCAGGGGCCCGAACATTCTTACTGGATCCTCTCACACTCATTTTGAATTTGAGGGGTACCTGAATTAATAAATTCCCGAGTCAAAAAATCAGGAACTGAATTATCACTGCCTTTAATGTAATCAATAGCAAAATCAAAAATGCTTAAAATAGATTGCCATCTGGCAAAAATATGTTTAGCAGCAATATTTTTAACATCTTTTTCCAAAATATATTTTGCTGACTTACAGTCAATGCGAACCAAAAATTTTTGATTTAATAAATTATTTTGAAATTTACTAATACATAAAACCAAAGCTAAAATTTCTTTTTTTAATCGTGCTATAATTTAATTGGGCTTGATTCCACGCGCCAGAGTGGAACCGAACAATTTGCTCAGATGAAGCAGGAGTCAATTTCTGCTTCAAGATACCACCGAAGCCAATTTCGGAGGCGTCAGTTTTAACAATTTTGAAGGCGGATTCATTAGATATGCCAAGGCAAGGAAGGACCTTAACATATTTCTTAACTTGTTGGATGATGGCAGTATGCTCATCAGTCCAAGGAGGAGGATTCTTCTGTAAACGGAGAAACAAAAGTTTACAGATTTTTCTAAGATTTTGATAAAACTTGCCGACGTAATTAAGAGATCCTAAAAAACGCTGGAGTTGAGTTTTATCAATAATTTTGTCAGGAAATTTATCAGCAAATTGAATGACTCTTTGGATTGGACGGACCAAACCATGATGAATATCATGACCAAGAAACTTAACCCTAACTTGGAAGAGACTGCACTTGGTCGGTGAAAGAACCAAACCATTGATTTTAATGGCTTTGAAGAACGAATTCAAGTGTTTGAAATGTTCATCAATTGACTTGGAAAAAACCAGAATGTCATCAATATAAACAATGATAAAATGACTGAAAGGATTCAAAATTTCATTGAGAATATTTTGAAATTCACTGGGGGCATTCTTTAAGCCAAACGCTTGAACAACCCATTCATAATGACCAAAAGGGGTAGTGAAGGCAGTTTTATATCTATCACTGGGATGAATACTTACTTGCCAAAAACCCGACTTAAGATCGAATTTACTAAAAATAGTAGCATTACTGAGTCGACTCAAAAGGTCTTCTTTATTAGGAAGAAGATACCTAATCCATTCAAGAACCTTATTAAGAGGTTTATAATTAATAACTAGGCGAGGGACTCCTCTTTCTTTTTTAGCTTCATTATTAACGTAAAAGGCTGGACAAGACCAAGGAGACTTACTATGTTTTATTAGGCCTTTAGCAAGCAAATCATTGATCTCTTGCTTACATAATTCCATTTGTTGATGACTCATCTGGATAGGTCTGGCCTTAGTAGGAATTAAATGCTCCTTATACGTTGTTAAACCAATATTTATCTTTAAATAAATATTGATTAGAGAATTAATTAATATTTGAGATATGGTTAAATGTATAGATTAAAGAAATTGTTTTGGAGACAATTTATAGAAAAGAAAGAGAAATAATTATTATATATTTCTAATAAAGGGTATTAAAATAATTTCTAATATTGAATTATTTTAATAAAAGGGAGAATGTTATTTTATATAATAATATTACATTATATGTCTTTGTATGAGGTAATAGGTATGATTAATTAATATGGTAAATATATTAAAACATATTTGCTATATGTAATAAATTGATGGGAATAATTTATCATAATAGAAAATAAACTTATGGTCTATTTTCTATATAATATGTGTACATGTGTTGTACATATAATTATTTTAATAATACTTAGATATTATATTAAAATAATATGAGTAAATCATTTTATTATGATTAATGCCTCTATTGGAGAAAATGTAATAAGAACATTTTATATTATGATATGACGGAATACATAATAGTAATTATATCTTTTGTAATTCCAAAAGGGTTAAATCTATAAAAGAAAACTAAGTTATTTTAATGTATTAAATAACTTAAGTTATTATTTTATCATAGATTTTATAATTTAAATAATTAATAGAGTAGATATTAATTATTCTAAGCGTAAAGGTTATACATATTATAAGTGTATAATTATTTGAGGTAGCTTAGCATTAAAGTGCATGTGTCACACAAACTTTATATTAAAGGAACATTAAAGTATGGTGGAAGTAATAATAAGCTTAATATTAAGCTTGTGAGGTATGCCTAGTGTGGCAAAGTGGTGGAATAGACATTCATTAAATAATTTAATAATTGAAGGGATTAATTAATACTAGTATGAGAATTAATTGCTATGTGCGAGTACATATGTTATGAGAACATGTAAATTAATGTAATGATATTACATTATGAACATATTATAAGAAGTGATATCGGGAATAATATTAGTTGGTGTATATTTAAAGTATGAAGATACTTATGTGGGTGTACATATATATGTGTATATGTACCCATAACTTTATATTAATGTAGCAAAATTAAGTCATTGGGATTTATTTGTGAGCCAAAAGGGAAGTAAAACATAAGTGTTGATACTACTTTGGCCCAATGCTGAGTTTATTAAGTTGTCCCATATTCATAGTCCCATTCTCTCTTTCTCATTCACGTGAAGTAGAGGCCAATGGCCTATGATAGGGAGCAATCAAAGCTATGCAATAATGATGGGGGTGTGGGTTGAATAGTGCCACCTTCACCAACTCCTTGTTAACCATCATCTTCTTCTTCCTTCTAGTGGGCTATAACTCTAAGGCAATAGCTTGGCATGGACAATGGGTCTTCTATAAATTGAGGTTCCTCTCCTCACAATTGGTTTGGCTAAGTCTTTGATAATTCCCACATAGAAAGTAAGTCTCTGTAGTTGAGTGAGTGAATTGATTGAGAAAGATTTTAGCAAAGTCAAGCTTTAAGGAGGTAATACTCTTCAACTAAGTTTTTAAGATTTAATTTGAAGAATTCTTAGAATTTCTTGATAGCTAGCTTGGTAATTATTAACTATGAGTTTACTGAGTAGTTATGCATATAGGGAAGCATTATAGGTGGTTTAATTATGATGCATTGTAGAGTTAGTATGTAATTTCTAGAATTCTGCTAATGCAGAGCCATTTCTGGAACTATCCAGTAATGGCGCAGCTGCGCTAGTCCTGCAGTTCATGTGTCTGATATTTTGCTGGACCAGCATAGCTGCGCTGCTCCCAAAGCTTAGAACAGCGCAGCTGCGCTAGACATCAGTTTTGAGTTTCAGCTTTTGTTAACAATCTGATGAGTCCTAACTTGTGAATATCACTTAGACAAGCTTGAAAATAGGGTTAACATGCAGATATATGTTCTTTAGCATAGCATGATCGTACTTGACCTTGTTAGTATGTGTTTACTAAATGAAAATTCTAGTTTTGAAATGAGCCTTGACACATACTATTGATGCTTATGTTCACTTTTTGAACATGTTTGTATGGTCTAGATATGCATAAAATGTGAGTCTAAGGTATTGAGCATACAATAGAACACATGGTTTAAAAATGATTTCATAAGCAAAACTTGGACTTTTTGCAAACTTAGTTGCATGATTATAGTGTAACTAGATTCTGATATTTTTAAGCTTACATGCTAGTGTTTTAACATCACTTAGATGTCATGTATGTGCACACACCTTGTTAGACACTATGAAAGTTAGTTAAGCATGAATTAGACATGTTTTAAAGCAAGAAATGATGCTCGTTATGCGTATATGATGAAGATATTTGTAAGCATGCATATTAACAGATTATATGACCACCTCACATGTATACATGATGAATATAATAGCCTTGCATGATTAGCTTAAGCATGACAAGGATTTTGAAAATAAAACTTAGAAAGTTTGAAACTAAGATGGACGAACATTGAGTTACTTACATTCTGACTTTATGTGCAAGCATGATAGGACCTATATGCCTCTAGTCATGATTGGTATGTGCACCCCACTAGTAGATGTGATGTGCACTATGCGAGCATGCTTTAAAGTAAGTTTTAAAGATGAACTATACTAGATATATGTAAATAAGACTAGATGTATGTGAGCATGTGTTTATCATACCATGTGTCAATACCCATGCATGCTAGAAGACCCAAGTAGAACTAGAAAGCAAAAAGCCAATCCTGGACTGAACAGGGAAGGGCGCAGCTGTGCCTAACCTAAGACTTAACTCAGCGCAGCTGCGCCACAGGGCACTACTGCCTGATTATTTTTAAAATGTAATCTGAACCTTGTAATAAGCTTACATTGTTATCATGAGTTACGAAACAGAGTCTAAATGATGTGTTGAGTGTTCATTGATGTAATGATGATATAAAACCCAGAATTGATAAATTTTCCTAAGGTTTGCGAAACATAAGAACAATGTGGAACCTGTATCTATGAGTTTTAAATACGTGTCGAACACATAGTGAATCAAGTGTGCGATAAGGGTTATGAATGTTGTTATTTAATATGTATGGTTAAGGTATACATATACATACCTAGCTATTATAAAAGTATGATAAGAAAGTGAAACAAGGTTCTAAGAACCAAGTTAGAAAATAATGTAACAATTATTATTTCATTAAGAATGTATGAATGTATGACTGATGGGTATCAATCTATGATTATATAATTGTGTAGGAATACACGCAGTGCAGCTAGCTTTAAGCAGTTAAGTAGTAGTTGATAAACTACGAATCAGGCAAGTCTTTCAGTTCTTATTTGTTATATGAATTCGATAACTGTTAGTTGAATTATATTATGCTATGAGAATGTTGATATAAAATGCATATGGAATATGTATGATATTTGAAAGTTGATCTTTGATGATATATTATGAAGTTAATCTCTATGCCTATTATGTGAGAAGTAACATGCGTAGTATGTTTAAATGATTATGAATGCATGAACTGAGCATGATATTATATGTTATGTGATGCATAAAAACTATTAGAATTGCTGAGTCGTCGAGCTCACTCTTGCAAATAACCATTTTTGCAGGTTAAGGACTCACGGTAAAGATTACGTGCTTCTTGATTGATAAAGTTAAGTAGTATCGCAACGAAGATTACTATTTAGATTATTTGCTTGAACCATGTTTAGGTTCTAGGAGTTGTACATGATAGTAATTAAGATGCTTAATACCTGTCGTGTTGTAAAGATGTACTAGTTGATACATAGAAGATATCGAACTGAGATGTAAACGTTTATACAGTAATTCGAATAGAATAAATCGTAATATATTTGATTCAAGGATATGGAATTGATTCAAGTTATGAAATCAATAAAAGATTTTATTCAAAGGATATAGAAAAGTTTAAGTTATTCCATATTTTTATAATATCGAATATGATGTAAAGTCAGGAATGGTAAATGACCAAGATTGGAACTTATAAAAGTTTGGGGTTATTATATGGATCCTAGATATGGAAGGAATTTGTATTCTAAATTGTAATAAGCAAAGTTATATTTTTTAAGTTATGAATAAAAGATGTAATAGTTTGACGATGGTTGTACCGTGACTGCACCGGATCTGAGGTAATCGAAGGGACCCAGATTTGGGGGCGTCACATCATCTATAATGAATCCATACTTCCCAGGTATCTTTAGTACTATTCCAGATTTATGATTCGGTTGTGATACAATAACTTTATCTATAGGTTCCTCTTTTTGACTAATAATGCTTTGTGGTTCTTGAACTCTTTCAAGATCTATTATCCTCCCACTAGCCCTTTCAATGAGAAACACATTTATCTTAGAAGGTAGCATGTTTCGCAACAAACACCTTTTGCTAAGTAGGATCATAGAACATATACCCTAAACTTACTTTAGGATGTCCCACAAATCTATACTTGTCAAATCTTGTTCCAAGCTTATCCTTTTGAAACCTTTTCACATAAGCTGGACAACCTTTTATCTTAACATACTTAAGATTAGGAATCCTCTTTGTCCATAACTCTTATGAAGTCTTGGGAATGGATTTTGAGGTTACCTTATTTTGCAGAGATGCAGTAGTTTCTAGGGTATTATCCTACAAGGATACTAGAATGTCGGTAAAATTGTTATGGACCGTACTATGTCCAACAAGGTACAATTTTCCTTTTAGATACACCAATCGATTATTGTGTATAAGGGAGCGTCCATTATGAGAAAACCATTTAAGATTATCTTAAAACTTATTGCACAAGTATTTATTCCTCGATCCAATCGAAGAATCATAATGTCTTGCCAATTAGTTTTTCTTTTGAATTCTTTGAACCTTTTAAATGATTCAAACTTTTATTTCAGCAAATATAAATATTCAACTCTTTGAATGACCATCTCCTTTTTTTAACTAGTTTGTTCAAGTTAAAATTATTTTTCATATACGTCAAGTATGTAAATTCCATTTAGTAACTTTTTAATTATTTAAACTAATGGACTTTCCCGTAGGCGGCGCTAAATAATACATTCTTGCATTTAATGGACCAACCTTTGCTCCATTCCCATACGCAAGAAGACTTCCTTTGTTTAGCTTTCTACTTCTGCTTGGTCCCTTCATAAATCTGTATTTATGAGAACCATAGCCGGTATCAAATACCCAAGTAAAAATTTTACTTGCTGAAAGATTTATTTCAATTATGAACAAACCTGTATTTGTAACCGAAGCTTCACTAAGCTTCTTCTGGTTAGCCTCTACAAG
This sequence comes from Panax stipuleanatus, assembly GCA_020205555.1. Taxonomy (NCBI): domain Eukaryota; kingdom Viridiplantae; phylum Streptophyta; class Magnoliopsida; order Apiales; family Araliaceae; genus Panax; species Panax stipuleanatus. The sequence continues at coordinate 36,869,917 of CM035115.1, forward strand.
ATACTTCTAGCAGTTTCTGTGACGCCCCCAAATTCAGACACTCGTATCTCGAATTCAGTGCCTCACAATCTAATTTCTAATAACATACTACAATCTCATGCATCAGAATAGAAGAATAATTTATATTGATTTAATATAAATATGCATGTCCCAAGTCTCATAACCGTTACTAAGACATTACATAATAAAATCCATAACATAGCTTAATATATAAACCATAATTAAATACTATTACAACTTAATAATAATTCTAGCATAGAGGACTAAAGCTAATCCTTAGCTTTGCCCTTTCCCTTATCTTTGCTTGAGGGTCCACACTATTCTTCCTTAACTAAAATGTTTAAGGAAAGCAAGGATGAGCAACAAATTTGCCCAGCAAGTAATATAGCAATAAGGGTGAACAGTTATAAAGTTCGAATCTAAAGGTTATAACAGTAAATGATAGTTTGAGAATAACAAGAAGTAGAAATAGTTCTCAATAAGTGTCGCTATGGACTGAAAGATATCAAAAAGATTTAAAAGTTTAATAATTTTGAAGTTCAAGAAGAATCAACACTGAGCAATCACTCAAGACTAAGAACTCTTACTAGAAGTAACAGTATTATACTGAAAATCCAATATAAACAAGTACAACATGTAATCATCCTAAAGTACCCTACGTTATACATAACATTCAAAACATGCTAGTATGTGCGCACGTCGGTTCTCCGACAGTTATATAATTTCCCCTTCAATGAGGGTTGTTCATCTCAGCAGTTTTATAAGAGTCCGCACCAAGTCAATTGGTTAGGATAGCTTTCTGACACATAGTATTAGTCTAATCGAAACAAATGGTTAGACAATCTTAATAATGCATTTTAGGAACAATATATGAGTTCAATGCTTGCAACATGATTCACAGTTGTAACTTCAAACCAAACTTTAGAGTATGAATAATATTTCTCAAAAGTTATTTCATATAATGATTATAAGATCAATAAACATATTTGCTCAAATATATAATGGTATAACAAGAATTAGAAGCTTGCACAAATGAAATAAGGTCTAGGTACTTGCACAATATCCAGAGTTGTGTAAGTTAGAGAACTTGTATTCAATATCAAAATCAAATGAAGTTAGGAAACTTGCCTGAACTGCTGCTTAATATTTAACTCTACGATTCTGCTCTTCAGATAACCTACATTAATCATAAGCCATCCTAATAATTAATCCATGCTGATTTATAAAAGTTGATGTAGGCCTAACTGTAACACTCTACTGTTCAGAATTACCACAGTCCAATATGCCTGAATTGTTTATGTAATTATCTGTTATTAATAGGGTGACTCTTCTGTCCAACCTTCTTTGGTTTGCTTAATATAACTAAATTACTACATCATGCAACTTCCTAACATGGTCATAGTCGTTGGATTCTACCATGATTATTCTATTTGGTCCTCCAAATTCATAGATCAATCACACTTGGACAGACTTTAATAAGTTTGATAAAGATTTAATCAGTGATTAGCAAGTCTGGTGTATGAATTTCTCAGTGTTTGGTAATTCTGCAGGAGTAATCTATGATTTACAGGTACTCCACGATTTGTAAAAAATCATCTTTTGATGGTCAGGTTCAATCTACGATTTGTGAAAGATCACATTCGGGTTCACTCCACGATCTGTGAGAGATCACCTCCAGGTTCACTCCACGTTCTGTGAGAAATCACCTTCGGGTTCACTCCACGATCTGGGAGAGATCACCTTTGGGTTCACTCCACGGTCTGTGTGACCACACGACAATCGTGGGGTTCAGTCTTCGGTTTGGTTTATGATTGTCCTGGTCTACTCCATGATCTTCAGTAAGTCTACGATCATGGGGTTTAGTCTTCGGCTTGGTTTATGATTGGCCTGGTCTACTCCACGATCTGCAGTAAGTCTACGATTGTGGGGTTCAGTCTTCGGCTTGGTTTATGATTGGCCTGGTCTACTCCACGATCTACAGTAAGTCTACGATCGAGTCTAATATTTCCAAATCCAACCAAATGTCTTGGTCTGGTGTTGGACTCCACGATCTGCAGAATCAGTCTACTACTTCCGAAACCAACCTAAGGTTTTGGTCAGGTATTGGACTCCACGATCTGCAAAGTCAGTCTGCGATCGTGGGGTAAGTTTTACCATTGTTGGTTACTACTACTACAATAAGAGACTAAGGCATAATATTGTAGAACACCATGGGTTGAACTGGTCTCCAATTTAATTATTGATATATGCAGATTAATGGGTGTATAGGTATTTGAATGATTTTGGTAAAGCACCACCACATTAAATCCAATTAACACCTTTCCTTATTTATACTAGAGTCCGGACGTAATTTCACTGCTAGCCTTCATGGTCTGCATTATGCATTAGCATAGAGTATCATGTTACTCTTTCACTGCTGATATGGTTTTTAAATTCAACTTAGTATGATATGTTATACTTTCCTTTTAGTTCAGTTTATGTTGTTTTCATAATAACTCTTATTAGCAGACATATTTCTTTCTAACTGATTTGTAGAAGGTTAAATTAACATAAGGTCAAGGGATGTGTACTTCTTGACATTTTCCTTCTACTAACTAAACACTGGGTAGCTACTGGCTGGTCCCTTCCTTCCTTTCTCCTCTGCCCTCTGAACTGCAAGAGCTTCTCTTGAATTCTATATATCTCTCAACTCATTGTATCTCTCTTTCTAATGGAGAGTGAATGATTCTAGTAATCCTTATAAGATGAAATAGGATCTCTATTTATAGGAAAGCTTTTGTCCAGACTTCGGTCATTACCAATGGTAAAAGTGGAGTTGGTAAAAAGTTTCTACCAACCAACACTATTCATAGTACAACTAGCCATTGGGCTACACCATCATTGCCCCCACATGGGTCTTGCTTGTTAGCTTTCCTAAGGCACAAAATCAGCATTCTTAAGCCATGGGGAGATTCGGTTGGGGGGTGCATTGCCCTAAGTCACATTTTATTTTCCTTTGTATACATACTGGCATACATGTCCCTTATACACACACACACACACACATATATATATATATATATATACTTATACACATAATCCCATATATATACTTACCTGTACATGTATATAAATACCTATATCTACTATCCATATAGATACATTAGCTATTCTCAAGTTAATTTAAATTGGACTAACACATACACTATAATACTAACTTTATTGGACTACCAATTCACACCTATTGGACTCCCAGCTTTATTACTCGACCAATAACACTAACACTTGTAACTAATTCATATTGGGCTTAGTATAATCATAGGTCCAATATATTATTAAATCATCCTTTAATTAATTCAATTAAGAATTAATTATGCCACACAAGGCTAAACAGTTAAGCTTAATTAAGCTTATTATCATCATCAATATACTTCTTAATCATTTCATACTCGATTTAATTTATATAAAATTATTAATCGCATGGCACACATAATATGAAAGTAGTATGCATACAAGCCAATCATGTATGATGATAAAGCATATACTTTGTAAACGATCTTATTTATTTATTAATAAAAGTATTCATTTATTAAAGGCATTTAATTATCTACATGATGCTGTTTTTATAATATATAAATAACCCATAGTATTAAGTAATGCTTTTAGAATCATAATGTTGATCATGCTAATGAGATCTAAATTTTTAGAAGGCTTAAAAACTAAAATAGTTCCCAATCGTGGGATTACTAAAAAGAGGATTAGTAAATTCGGATATATTGGTACATATGTTGCTTACTTATTGGATGAGGATGGTTGATCTCATGACCATTTGTGTGGAGACACTAAAGCAAGTATGTAGGTATAAGTTCACTGAACGTGACTCGCTAAGGAATACTTAATGGAGTTTTGCTCACTTGTCAATAGTAATTCCTAATGTGATAGTAGTACAAGTGATCCTTGGATTTGAGATCATCATAGTATCTTGTGTGTAATGAATTATACTTTGACTTATTCCTTAAGACCCACAGGGTATATCAAAGGGTATGCTTGGGTATAATGAGTTACTTATGGAGATAATGAATGATCAATAAAGAATCTACCACTTATAGTAAAAGAAGAGATATGTCCTATGTGATTCGTTAAATGATAATCTAGTAGTCCTTGGCCAAGGCAGAATGAAATTAGAAAGGAGTCTCTAATTTGCATTATGTGGAGTTGTGCATTTTCTAATCAAAATACATATAATTAAATAAAATAAGACTTGACAGTAAATCCATGTCTTTATTTAATTAGGACATTGTATGGTGGAAGAATTGAATTGTACGGTAACTATTAACTCACAGGTTCTTTTATGATTAATGTTGAAATCTATATTATCTGGAAAAGTCTTTGATCGCTAGGGTGGCTTATCCCTATTGTAGAATAAATGTTATTTATTTAAACAAATTATTAGTTTAATTTATTTATTTAAATAAGATTAGAATTGTTCTAATTGATTTATTCACAACTGGTTTAATATGGAGAACCTAAAGGGTCACACCATAAAACGAAAGAACAATTATTTAAGAAGATAATGACATAATAGTTATAATGCATTAAGTGTAATTAATTTAATCTATGGTGATAGAATAAATTAAATAGCTTAATGTTTTTTATTTAATATTTTGAAAATATTAAATATAAATTAATAAGATGAGTCTTATTAATATTATTATAATAATTATTATTTTAATTCTAAAGGAGTTTAGGAATTAATTTAATATTAGTACTCTCACTTATTCCTAATGAGATTAGGAGGCAAATTAATTAAAGTAGTTTAATTAATTAATCCCAATATGTTGGGAAGCTTAATTTATTAAAAAAGTTTAATTAATTAATTAAATTAAATCGAATTCTAATTAGATTAGTAGGGTTGACCAATATCTATATAAGATGAGTCTTATATCAGATATGAGATATACGTAATTCCAAGAGTTAGAGAGTACTAGTTTTTTTACAGAGAATAAAAACAAGGGTTTAGCCAACCACTCATCTTCTTTAGCAATTCTTCTTCCTTGGTGGATCACTTCTAGAGGCCAAACACTTGGGTGACTAACGTTGATGAAAGGAAGGAGCCAATACAAGAGATTCAAGGAGATCAAGGAGAGCAAGGAGTTGAACTCATACCTATGGAATTTAGATTCTACGAGGGTATGATTCTAATTTATCTTTACTTTTCTGTTATTGATAATTGAGCACAAAGCATGATCATGGTTGGGGTTTGTATAAAATTTTAAAAACCTTATTTATCGAACTTCCACCCTTAATTGTGCAATTTGATTGCATGTATGCGTAACAAACAAACCCGATAGTGGTATCAGAACCTAACTTTGTGCTAGTTATCAATTTTATGATTCCATGTATAAATTGATGTACTATTGGATCGAATTTTCTAGACAAAAATTAAAATCTGCAGATTCTGCGAGGAATAGCTTTGCCGCGGCGCGTCCCAGTTCATTCTTTGTGCGGGCGTGCCGTCTGCAAAACAGGAGCCAGTGCACAACGCGGCCGTGCTGCGTCTCAGTTTATATTGGGTGCGGGCGCGCCAGGCTACTAACAGATTCGTGAACAGCGCTGTCGTGCGGCGTCCCAGTTCATTCTGGGCGTGGGCGCGCCGTCCTGCAGATTCTAAAAAACTTATTTTTTCATCAATTAAGTAAATGGTTTATTTTAATTGATAAAAGTTTAAAATAATTTTTTTTTATTTTATCTGAAATATGATTTCAGATTGCAAAAAATTGAAGGAGTTTAATTTGGATTTGGTTTTTGATTAAAATAAAAGAATTTATTTTGTTTCAAAACTAAAATTTAGCTAAACTTTTGTCCATTAAATGACATCGATCTATATATGGAATGGTTTTATTATTCATGTGATGAATGAGTATTTATTGATGCATACGTTGATATGTATGAGAATAAATGGGGTTGATTATGGACTATTGACCAATGTGATTCGATTTTATTTTAGTTAAATGTTTGAATGAATGGATTTTATTAAATGAGGTCTGCGTACCTCGTCTTCTCTAATTTTTTTTCTCGATGTAAATTCTATCTCCCTCCTATGTACTTCACCTTGACTGCTGATCAAGGTTTCTATTTATTAAAATAGTTTTTGTAATAGAAATAGTTAGAATTATCTTGAATAAATTAGAGACCAGGGAGCTAGGAGCGCGTGAAGACCCGTTTGTTTGGAGCCCGGGTTTAAATGTAATAGTTACGTTTAAATTTAAATTCTTAGACTCCTAGGTTTTACCTTTTGGTTCACTTGGTGGCTATAGTAAACAAAACTAGAATAAAAGTTCATTATCAATTCGGGTAGAATATAGTATTCTATATGTGCATGCTAAGTATTATATATATTATATTTTATACAAACATGCTTCACATGTTTAATAAAATGGCGCGTATTATATATATATATATATATATATATGTGTGTGTGTGTGTGTGTGTGTGTGTGTGTGTGTGTGTGCATGCGCTCTAAACAAGATGAGACAATTAATAACAAACACCTCAAAGAAATTATATTAAGTCCAAAGCGTTCAAAGATATTTAGAATAACGAACGTCACCTTCTAGCATGATAAATTAATAGAGTATTAAATATTTAATACGAGTTTGTTGTGCACACACAAAGTGAGTATTGCGTATTTAAGATATTAATTTAATCACATTTGATGCTTATAAAGTTAATTGAACAATATTATTTTGTTGTGCACGCACAAGGATAATATTTTTTTTTTGAATATGTGGTGTGCTAGGATGGACTTAACTTAAATCATTGTAGTTCAGATGTGTACACACTTGACCATTATGATTTAAGAGGCAACATACAAGGAGTCACATGTTGATGTGATTGACAAAAGTTGTCTACCTATTTATTTATATATCGTTTGTTGTGCACACACAAGGCTATATATATTCAAAATGGGATCCTTAATCTCACTAGCAAATCTATAATTAGATGTTGCCGAACTATATAAGTGAGGGTTATATAGTTTGAAAAAAATAGTGGGAGATACCAATTTAAAATAAAGACCTAAATTTATTTTGGTATGAAAAATTAATTAAATGAATGTTTGCTAAAATATTTTCTTTTCACATGTAGAATTTTAAAAATGTCAAAATCACTTATTTCACTGCTTAGCATACTTGATGCTAATAAACTAACCGGGCCGAATTACACAGACTGGTTAAGAAATCTGAGAATAGTTCTCACTGCTGAAAAGATTTCTTATGTCCTAAATTCACCTGTCCCTGGAACTATTCAGAAAAAGCCTCTGAGGAAGAGATTGCCACCATTGTAAAGTGGCAAGATGATGCATCTGTGGCTCAATGCATCATGCTCGCATCCATGAATAACGAGCTTCAGCGTCAGCATGAAAATATAGATGCTCCTACTATGTTTCTTCACCTCAAAGAGTAGTATGGTGAACAAAGTAGGACTGTAAGATATGAGATATTTAAGGAGCTCTTCCGAACTCAGATGACCGAGGGCACAACCATTGAGACTCATATCTTTAGGGTGATCAATTTGATTGAACGCCTCGAACACCTTGGGTTCGTCATGGATGGGGAGTTGAGTCAAGAATTGGTCTTCTAATCACTCCCTGAGACCTTCTCGCAGTTCGTCGTTAATTTCCACATGAATAAGTTAGATGTCAGCTTGCCTGAATTACATAACATGTTGAAAACTGCAGAAGGTCTTTTCCCATCCAAGAAGAACCATGTTTTAATGGTGGATTCTTCCAAGAAAAGGAAGAGGCCCAAGGTATCTTTTGAAAAAAAGAAATCTAAGAAGGCTAAGGGCAAGGTGAACTTGAAGGAACAAAAGAAACATGATCTAGGCAGCAAAGGAATGTGGTTCCATTGCAACGAGCCGGATCACTGGAAGAAGAACTGCAAGAAGTTTCTGGCAGAGAAGAAGCTTGGAGAAGCTTTAACTTCTAATCAAGGTTTGTTCATGATTGAAATTAATTTTTTTAAAAGTCATAATTCTACTTGGGTATTGGATACTGGCTGTGGTTCTCACATATGTAATACTATGTAGGGACTGGTCAGAAGTAGAAAGTTGAACAAGGATAAGGTTGTCCTATGAGTGGAAAATGGAGCAAAGGTTGTTGCATTAGCTGTAGGCACTTATTGTTTAGCAATGCCTACGGGCAAGTCCATTTATTTAAATAACTGTTATTTTGTTCTGAATATCATTAGAAACATTATTTCTAGTTTCGTATTAGATATGGAAGGATTTGACATTATAATAAATAACAACATTTGTTCTATTTTTAAAGACAATGTTTTATATGGTGTTGGTAATCTGCGAAATGGACTTTATATACTTGACTTGCATGAAAATATACTTCAAATAGAACAAACTAAGAAAAGGAAATAGATAATGTTAATTATACCTATATGTGGCATTGTAGACTCAGTTATATCAACGAAACAAGATTATCCAAGTTGTATAAGGATGGGCTCTTAGAGCTATCTGATTTTGAATCATATCCAACTTGTGAATCTTGTCTCATGGGAAAAATAACCAAATCTCCTTTTAGTGGAAAAGGAGAAAGAGTTACAGAGTTGTTGCGTTTGTTCACACAGACGTTTGTGGACCTATGACAATGAATGCATGGGAGGGTATTCTAATTTTATTACTTTCACTGATGATCACTCAAGATATGGATATGTGTATTTAATAAAATAAAAATCTGAATCATTTGAAAAGTTCAAAGAGTTCAGAAGTGAAGTAGAGAAAAACTGGCAAAAGTATTAAGATTCTTCGATTAGATCGAGGTGGTGAATACTTAAGCGACGAGTTTCTTGATTGTCTCAAAGAAAATGGTATAATCTCACAATGGACTCCACTAGGTACACCACATTTAAATGAAGTGTCTGAAAGGAGAAATCGAACATTGTTAGACATGGTTCGATCTATGATGAGTTTTACCAATCTTCCAGTATCATTATGGGGTAATGCCCTAGAAGCGGCTGCGTATCTACTAAATAAGGTCCCCCTGAAATCCGTCCCCAAGACTCCATATCAGATGTGGACAGGAAGGAAACCTGGTCTTAAGCATGTTAAGATTTGGGGATGTCCAGCTTATGTGAAAAAGTTTAAAATGGTAAGCTTGGGACAAGATCTGATAAGTGTACGTTTGTGGGATATCCTAAAGAATGTTTGGGATACTATTTCTACAATCCTACTGAGCAAAAGGTATTTGTTGTGAAAAACACTGCCTTCTAGTAATATGAATTTATTCTTGAAGGGGCTAGTGAGAGGAAAATAGATCTTGAAGAAATTCAAGAACCACAAACCACTACAGATCAAGTGGATGAACCTGTCCAAGTAGAGACACCTTCTGTACAACACCCTTTTTGTAAATCTGAAAGAGTACTGAAGATACCTGATAGGTATGGATTCGTCACAGAGGATGACGATGAGGTACACGTCATGAATGATGATGATGCATTGAATTACGAATAGGCTATGAGTAATAAAAACTCATGGGAATGTCTTGAAGCCATGAAATCCGATATGGACTCCATGGATGAAAACCAAGTATGGACTTTGGTTTCACCACCCGAAGGAATTAAGCCTATTGGGTGTAAATGGGTCTTTAAGAGAAAGACTGGAACGGACGGCAAGGTAGAGACCTATAAGGCCTGAAAGGTTGCAAAAGGTTTAAAACAAAGACAAGGAGTTGACTTTGATGAAACCTTTTCACCAGTAACTATGCTCAAGTCCATTCGAATTTTGCTTGCGATTGCAGTTTATTATGACTATGAGATCTGGCAGATGGACGTGAAAACGACCTTCCTTAATGATAAACTTGAGGAGGATGTGTTTATGACACAGCCAGAGGGATTTCTTTCAAAGGTTGGAACAAATCAAGTTTGTAAGCAGCAACAATCCATTTATGGATTGAAGCAAGCTTCTCGTAGATGGAACATCCATTTTGATGAGACAATCAAAGAGTTTGATTTTATAAAAAACGACGATGAACCTTGTGTGTACAAGAAGGTTAGTGGGAGCGATGTTTCATTCCTTGTATTATATATTGATGATATATTACTAAGAGGGAATGACATTCTTATGTTACAGTTGATTAAAATCTGGTTATCTAAACACTTCTCCATGAAGGACTTGGGAGAAGCATCTTATATTTTGAGGATAAAGATCTATAGAGATAGATCTAAAAGGATGCTTGGCTTATCCTAAGGAACGTACATTGATACCATGCTAAAGAGGTTTAGCATGGAAGATTCCAAAAGAGGTCTCATTCCAATGAGCCATGGAATAAATCTCTCCAAGAAACAAGCCTCAAAGACACCTGAGGAGAGAGACCATATGAGTAAGATCCTTTATGCTTCAACAATAGGATCTATCATGTATGGTATGAAATGTACCAGACCGAATGTCACTCACGCACTTAGTGTAACGAGAAGATATCAGTCAAATCCAAAAGAAGAGCACTAAAAGGCAGTGAAAAATATCCTAAAGTACTTACGAAGTACTAAGGATGTATTTCTTGTCTATGGTGGGTCTGAATTAAAACTCGAGGGCTTTATGGACTCAAGTTTTCAAACGGACCAAGGTGACAGTAAATCTATTTCGGGATATGTATTTACCTTGAACGGAGGCGCAGTGAGTTGGAAGAATTCCAAGCAGCAAACAGTTATTGATAAAGTGACAGAGGCAGAGTGTATAGCTGCAAGTGAAGCTGCAAAGGAAGTTATTTGGATGAAGAATTTCGTAACAGAACTTGGTGTGGTTCCTAGCATTGGAGGAGCAGTCCCCTTATACTGCGACAACACCAGAGCGGTTGCACAGGCTAAGGAACCCAAATTTTATTAGAAATCCAAACACGTGTTGTGGCAATTTCACATGATCAGGGAGATCAATGAAAGAGGAGACGTCATCTTGGAGCGTGTAGACTCTCAAGACAACATTGCAAATCCATTTACTAAAGCTTTAACACAACAGCAGTTTGATCGTCACTTAGAGAAGATGGGTATGAGATACCATGGCGATTGACTTTAGTGCAAGTGGGAGATTGAAAGTAGTATGCATACAAGCCAATCATGTATGATGATAAAGCATATATTTTATAAACGATCTTATTTATTTATTAATAAAAGTATTCATTTATTAAAGCATTTAATTATCTACATGATGCGGTTTTTATAATATATAAATAACCCATAGTTTTAAGCAATGCTTTTAGAATCATGATGTTTATCATGCTAATGAGATCTAAATTCTCAGAATAGTTCCCAATCGTGGGATTAATAAAAAGGGGATTAGTAAATTCGGATAGATTAGTACATATGTTGCTTGCTCATTGGATAAGGATGGTTGATCTCATGATCATTTGCGTGGAGACACTAAAGCAAGTATGTAAGTGCTTATCGGAGAATAAGTTCACTGAACGTGACTCGCTATGGAATACCTAATGGAGTTTTACTCGCCTGTCAATAAGAATTCCTAATGTGATAGTAGTACAAGTGATCCTTGGACTTGAGATCATCATAATATCTTATTTGTAATGAATTATACTTTGACTTATTCCTTAAGACCCTCAAGGTATATCAAAGGGTATGCTTGGGTATAATGAGTTACATATGGAGATAATGAATGATCAATAAAGAATCTACCACTTCTAGTAAAAGAAGAGATATGCCCTATGTGATTCGTTAAATGACAATCCAATAGTCCTTGGCCAAGGCAGAATGAAATTAGAAAGGAGTTTCTAATTTGCATTTTGTGAAGTTGTGCATTTTCTAATCGAAATACATATAATTAAATAAAATAAGACTTGACAGTAAATCCATGTCTTATATTTAATTGGGACATTGTATGGTGAAAGTTTTGAATTGTACGGTAACTATTAACTCACAGGTTCTTTTATGATTAATGTTGAAATCTATATTATGTGAAAAGTCATTGATTGGTAGGGAGGCTTATGTCTATTGTAGAATAAATGTTATTTATTTAAATGAATTATTAGTTTAATTTATTTATTTAAATAAGATTAGAAATATTCTAATTAATTTATTCACAACCGGTTTAATATGGAGAACCTAAAGGGTCACACCATAAAAGAAAGAATAATAATTTAAGAATATAATGGCATAATAGTAATAATGTATGAAGTGTAATTAATTTAATCTATGGTGATAGAATAAATTAAATAGCTTAATATTTTTTATTTAATATTTTGAAAATATTAAATATAAATTAATAAGAGGAGTCTTATTAATATTATTACAATTATTATTATTTTAATTCTAAAGGAGTTTAGGAATTAATTTAATTAGTACTCTCACTTATTCATAATGAGATTAGGAGGTAAATTAATTAAAAGAGTTTAATTAATTAATCCCAATATGTTGGGAAGCCTAATTAATTAAAAGAGTTTAATTAATTAATTAAATAAAACTCAATTCTAATTAGATTAGTAGGGTTGACCAATATCTATATAGGAGAAGTCTTATATCAGATATGAGATATATGCAATTTCAAGAGTTGGAGAGTACTAGTTTTTCTACAGAGAATAGAAAACAAGGGTTTAGCCAACCACTCATCTTCTTGAGCAATTTCTCTTCCTTAGTGGATCACCTCTAGAGGCCAAACACTTGGATGGCTAACGTTGATCAAAGGAAGGAGCCAATACAGGAGATTCAAGGAGATCAAGGAGAGCAAGGAGTTGAACTCGTACTTGCGAAAGCTAGATTCTATAAGGGTATGATTCTAATTTATCCTTACTTTTCTGTTATTGATAATTGAGTACAAAACATGATCATGGTGGGCGTTTGTATAAAAATTTAAAAACCTTATTTATCGTGCTTCTGCCCTTAATTATGTAATTTGATTGCATGTATGCGTAACAAACAAACTCGACATAATATATACTTGCACACAAATAATTGCAATATCTTTATTTTAAATTTTAAAATTATTCATAAAAATATCGGGTATTACAGCTTCTATTCCAGTGTTCAGGCTTATTGCAGTGGAAGAAAATTCTTTTGTTATTCGTATCAGTATTGTTCTTATTATCCTTTGTATTTTGCATTTCCTTATACCTTATTTGAATTGTTCTTCTTCTAGATCGGAATAGCTCCTTAGATATCTTATATCTATTAGTCCTACTTTCCTCACCATTCAACTCTTTGAAGTGTTGGAATATAGTAAGAGCATCCATAGTTTCATGCTGACGCTGAAGCTCGTTACTCATGAATGCGAGCATGATGCATTGAGCCAACTATGCATCATCTTGCTACTTTCTAAAAGTAGCAATCTCTTCCTCAAAGGCATTGTTTGCAACAATTGTAGGGATAGACGTATTAAGAACATAAGATAGCTTTTTAGCCTTGGGAACTATTCTCAAATTTTTTAACCAATCCGTTTAATTCGGTTCGGTTAATTAGCATCTAATATGCTACGCAGTGATAGTAATTTAGACATTGTAAAATTTTGTAAATAAATTTGTAATTAACAAAATTTAAGCATACATTCTTTTATTAATTACCAAAAAAAAAGGTCTTTATTTAAATCGATTTCTCCCACTATTATCATAAAACTATATTACCCTCATAATATATAGTTCGACATTTCTACTTAAAGATTTGCTAGTGAGATAAGGATCTCATTTCAAATGTATATAGCCTTGTGGTAACACAACAAACGATATATAAATAAATAGGTAGACAACTCTTGTCAATTACATCACATGTAACTACTTTTATTTTGCGTCTTAGATTATTTTGATCAAGTGGTGGCACATCCGAATCAAAATTATCCAAGTTAAGTCCAACCTAGCACTTCCATATATTCAAAGAGAAAAATATTTTCCTTGTAGTGACACAACAAAACAACATCCTTTAATTTCTTTATAAGCATCACATGTGATAAAATAACATCTCAAATAATTAAGATAAGCCTTGTGGTAACACAACAAACTTATAATATTAATTTGGTACTCTATTATTTTTATCATGCTTGAAGGCGACGTTCGATATTCCAAATATGTTTGAACACTTAGACTTAATATAATTTATTTGAGGGGTTTGTTATTATTTGTCTCATCTTATTTAGAGCGTATGCACGTATATATATAAAATACGTGCCATTTTAAATAACATGCAAAGCATGTTGCATAATATATAATATATATAGTATAAGCATGCATATAGAACACTATATTCTACCCGGATTGATTATGGACTTTTATTCTAGTTTGGTTCACTAGAGCCATCAAGTGAACCAAAAGGTCAAACCTTGGGATACGAGAATTAAATTTAAATATAACTATTACATTTAAATCTCGGGCTCTATTACAAATGTAACCACCCCAAAATTCATACAATACAACTCTCGACATCGGTCGTTAACAATACATCCTTATTCAGACTTTACATCATTAATCAATGATACAATTACTAAAAATACGGAATATTTAAAACTTTTATATTATTCCTTCTTTATTATCCCTGAATCTCAACCTTTATCATTACATAACTTTGATTCAACCTTATTTCATGAATCGCTTCGTCAGAGTTATTATAAACTAAAACTTACAACCACTTTCAATAACCCTTATACATCGGGTAACATTTAAACTTTACAACTCAACATCTGTTAACCATCATACATTATCAAATACATTATCTGAAACCTTAAACAGGGTCCAAAACAATAACAATTTAGCCAAAGTATATAAATCTTCATGCATTACATCTGATTCATTTCTTTCAAGTAGCACATAGCGTTACCTTGAATCCTTAACCTGCAAAAGTGATTATTTGCAAGAATGAGCTCGACAGCTCAGCAAGATCTAACAGCTTTCATGCATCACATAGCACATAAATACATGCTCAACATACATCTCATAATAATTAAAGTAACATGGCATACATGCTCTACTTCACATAACAAATATAAAGATTGAGTTCCTTACTCAATCAACATTCTTTAATCAATCAATGTAGTCATAAATTGACTTTAACATTTCATGCTTACGACACATATACAACATATCATGCTATTTGCAAAATAATTTAAAACAGTTCATCATCAAATTCACGTAGAAAATAAGAACTGAAAGACTTGCCTTGATCGTTGTTTACCAATAACAGTTTAACAGCTTACAGATATCTGCACTTCACGTGCCCTACACAATTATATAATCATGCACATTAATTATTAGTCATATAGCAATGCACATTAGTTGTAATGTAAACTTTACTCTACATCTCATAACCCTTCCTATTATCAATACACAACATTCAATTTGATGGTGTTAACTTTCGACTTATATCCCACTATATTTCTTTTTTAATAATATTCGAAATTCATTCAAGTGTTTAAGTCCTGCTAGGACTACCTATTGGTTTTATATTAACCACACTTCATATATAATAATGTTCGTTACATTAGAATCGAAACACTATTTAAGTGTATTACCACATTACACGGCGTTTCGACGTTTATACGTCACACGCCTAACTCGCCTCTTCTGCATGTGATTTGCATGCTCCTATATTGGGTTACATTACTCTATAATATTTCATTCTTATTAAAAACATAATATTAAACAAGGTCATACACACTCGTTACGGCATTGAGACGCTTGCACGTTTGTACGCCAAACTTGCCTGTTCGAACGCCCAAACGACACGCATTTGTGCACGCTTAGCACGCCCAACCAAATTGTCTAATACTCAAGGGTTAATGTTAAGTATCATTATAATACCTAATAGTCATGTTATGGAAGTTAGAACATCATTTTACATGGTCGGGAGCATTACATGTGCATACGTGCATGCCCGACGCCCCCCGATTGCCTCCAAAAACACATCAGTCCCAAAAATGACCATTTTGACCCTAACTAACGACCTCAAATTGAAAAACTTAAAGAACAAAAGTTGTAGGTCTACTCGTTCTCGTTCCGGATCATCTTGAATCACCTCAATCCGAGTCCGTATGAAACGATTATGGCCATTTTACCACAGGAGGTCAAAACAGTCCCGGACTGAATTTCCCTCCCGGTGCAGCTGCGCCCCAAACAACCTTGGGGGCAGCACAGCTGCGCCCCTGGCAGCCTGTTACGTGATTTTTCTTTCCAGTTTGTGGTTCTGTCGAATTTTCTAACCCTTTGTTCCATCCCATATTCATAAATCAAGCTATACACATCCGATTGAGTCCGTTTTCGACTCTATGGATTCGTGAAACATTGAACTACTCATCTATATGATATTTATAAAACTTCAAAAACATTAACAATTCCTTTTAAAGGCTATAATTCAGTGTTCATGCCAATTTTTCATGTTTTATACATATTTAGCGAATTCAATCACTACGAATTCGTTTTACATCCGTTTTGACTCGTTCAACTTGGGTTGTTTTCATTTTTTCGAGTACTATCATAATACATCATCAATTTCAGATTTTCATCAAGAATTTATCATCAATTTTAGTCTCTAAGTAGACAAAAACATATATTTTTTTAACTAAAACTCTCAACTTCATCTTTCAACACATTCTTACGAACTTGATCACTATCCAACAACTTTTAGATGATATAGAACGGATTAAACATAACCATTAACATATATAACTAATATCTTAACAAATTAAACATAGAAATCCAATTTCTCAACGAAAACTCAAGAGAATGAAAAAAATAGATTAATACCTTTTGATTCTTCTAAACCTTGTCTAGATGAATTGAAAAACCTTGTTTCTTTTGATTTTTTAGCATCTCTTCTTCTCCAATTTCACAGAGAACTTATATTCTCTCTCATTCTCTCCTCTGTTTCTCCCTTTCTCTTTTCTTCTTTCAGTTTAGGCTTAGAAACAAAACTCGTAACTCATATAACTGATAATATAATACGTATATTACTAATACTTATTATATTACTTAATATACAATTAAATTAGGGGTTATAGAAATCCAAAAGCCACAAAGCCATGTTTGGCTAGCCCTTTCAAACATCCTTTTAATTTATTTTAATAATTCTCCTTATCATATGGTATATCTTCTTTTCTCTAAATGTCACACTTTAACTATGTTGCTAAATTATTTAGCTAACTACATTGAATAATTATACGATTATAATATGTATAACTATTACTCCATACATTACGAAATTATATACATAACCCTCAACTTAAAATAACCATTTCCATTAAAATAATTAATATTTATTACCTTTATTTTAATTAACTCACATGAATTATATAATTATAATATATAATTATTTAATTCCTTTTCTCGCATAACTTGTCTCAATACAATTTATTTAATCCATACATCTAATCACTACTTAAATATTAATCAATTTATTTAATACTATCATACTTAAATAAATTATTCCATAATAATTTTCATTGAATATTTATTTTACTCCATAAATATTTTAACTAAAATATTTATTTTATTTGATAAATATTTTAATTATTTACGAGATTCACAATCGTATTACACTAACATATTACGTTTATAGGTAACATACCATCCTCTCTCATTTTATTAAAATAAATATATTCACATTACTTCATTATTTCATTAAGTGAATTACTCACATCATTTATGAAATTTAATTCATAACAATTATAGTGCCAACAAGGCATAATAATCAAATTATATTATTCCATAATATAATATCAACTTAATTAGATTAACTAATCTTATTCAGTTAATTTCCTTTCCGTAATAACTTCATTTAATTTCTTCAATAGTTAAATTAACTATTAAACCTCATCATCCCAATATATGAATATATATATATATATATATATATATATTTACTTACACGCAAAATATGCCATAATAAGAATTTCATTCATTAAATTCTTATTTTAATAATTTTTGAAAATTCGGGTTGTCACATCCTTCCCTCCTTATAAGGATTCCGTCCTCGGAATCACCGAAACCCTACCTTACTCAGGTTTCCATCAAATCTCTTTAAAAATATTTATCGTTGAATAACTTCAACACATTACCTTAATATAGGTTATACATATATATTCTACTACATTCCTTTTTTTAAATCAAATTCTAGGTTTTATTTCATAACCTTCAATTAAGCACAATTATGTTTTCAAATATTATATATTCTCTAACTCGTTCATTTCCTTTCTAAGGATCCTTACCATATACTTTAGTCGTCGAAGACATATACTTCATAATTCACTATCTTATGAGTATTCGGGTCATCACATTCACCCCTTCTTCTAAGAATTTCGTCCTCGAAATTTTCATTAATCTTCATTCATTCAATCTATCAAAGTAGATTTTAAGTTAATCTTATTCACTAACTTGTTGTGTTCTACAACTATTTCTTTCTAAGGAATATCATTCTTGCCACCTTCACCTTCAGAATAATAAGAATCTTCCACAATTGTTCAATAATTGGGAAGCGATATGAATAACAGAAATTTAAAAGATTCCAATTCATGCTGAGAGGTCATAAGACCTTGAACTCTTCTCTTGGTTTAATAGTGCATCACCACTGTAAACCATCTTTAACAGAATGTTTAGCAATCACACAGACTGAAAACACTCTCTGCAAGTACTCTAGGTGATCAGCCTATCGTACCCCTACGTCGTGCACAACGTATTACATCTTAACATCGTAACGACTATATGCGTTACTTTCGGAACCATTGTCTCCGAAAACATGTCCCCCTTTTATAGGGTTGTTCACCTCAGCTTCTTAACATCTGAATCCGCACCAAAACAATTTGGTTTGGCATAGTTTGACCAAGAACGCTTGAATTTCATGAACATCTTTCAATATTCGTCTAGCTGAATCAAGTAGCATAGACTTCTAGCAATAACTCGGACATCAATCGAGATATATAAATATATATATGTTTAACCAACTCAAAATATTTTTTTTTTCATTTAACGAAACTAAAAGTAAATAAATCCCTTTTTTTATAGTTTAAGGAAACTAAAAATAAATGAATCTTTTCATAATATCCTGTTACCGTACCGTAATAATGGTACGTTGAGGATTTCGTCATTACATGACGTCGTCATACTACATCATACCATAGCGGGCTGACGATCATATGATCACATCCAACACTAGGTTTAAATGCATTGATAACTTCCTCGATTGTTTTTACACCATATCAAATGATACATATGAAATACATTTTGAAGATTTAAAATCATTTTGTCCAGCTGAAGCAATTAGCATAGATATGTGAATAATAGTACTATTTTAAAAATTCATTGGTTCCATCATTGATCCAATATTTTTCAAGAAAACAGAAGTGCAACATCAGCACGAAGTCAATAAATTTCGAAAAATCTAGCAAAGCTAGGAGATTTAGAATATAAAACTTTCTCCATCAATTAAATCTTTACTCCATCATTACTTAATCATTCTATCAACCTTAAACAACATCAATGCTTCCTACACCATAACCTTTCTATTCCCAGTATAGTTCATCAAACTTTCCACACTTTGAAAGTCAGGAACTTTCCACAATAATATGAGTTTAAGAACTTCCTAGTCAGACCATAGGCGTCCATTCGCTGAGGAGTTCCAAACATACCATATGATTATGAGTCATGAACTTACCATAAGCATGAGTTTTAAGAACTTGCACTTAATCCTAGTAACATCTTACTAATCTTAATAGTCTCTAACTATCAAATATACACATGAGAAAAGAATCACCTTTTCACCACATATACATTGATAGCGCGACACCAACATTCCAATGATTATCAATGTGATAAACTAAGTGCAAGCACAAAACCCTCGCCCATACAAAGGTTTGTACAACTCAGCCATCACATGATTCCTCAATTGAAATCCCACTTAACTCTATCTTGCTCATAACTTGCTCTTTACTCGATACGAATTTTCCGCATCTCATCATTTATAACTCCTCGTGAGTTAACCTCGTACTATATCATAGTACATTCTCGTTATAGTCTCAAACTATAACTATACAATCATTATAGACCATCTGTCTTTCAACTTCAAAAGATCACATCGTGATCTTATTCTATAATCATCTCCCATATGATTCTTTCCTATCTCATTATCGTTTTGTTTTAAAAACTTCTTATCTTTACCTATCATCATGTCATATCATGACTTCATTATGATTTTAATCTTATAAACTTTGTCTATTCATCGTTATTCGTCATCTTTATTATTGGAGTTAGGTAACTCCTGATTCTCATCTTCATATCTCTTCAAGATTCTTCTTTGAATCTTCTTGTTTATTTAACAACTCTTCTTTTAAGAATTTCTAACTTCGTTCATAAAGTTCAACATTTTATTCGAGTTTTATTCCTCGTTATTCTCACCTTCTTCCTATAACATTTCTAGGACTTAACTCATTCTATACTTCTACGTATGTGAAAGGAATCACCTTTTCGTTATACGTAACTTAACTTCTCATTCTCTAAGGTCATAGCCTAAGGTACTCTTACCTAAGGTGTATAACCTATAAGCTCTGATACCAACTGTAACCACCCCAAAATTCATACAATACAACTCTCGACATCGGTCGTTAACAATACATCCTTATTCAGACTTTACATCATTAATCAATGATACAATCACTAAAAATACGAAATATTTAAAACTTTTATATTATTCCTTCTTTATTATCCCTGAATCTCAACCTTTATCATTACATAACTTTGATTCAACCTTATTTCATGAATCGCTTCGTCAGAGTTATTATAAACTAAAACTTACAACCACTTTCAATAACCCTTATACATCGGGTAACATTTAAACTTTACAACTCAACATCTGTTAACCATCATACATTATCAAATACATTATCTGAAACCTTAAACAGGGTCCAAAACAATAACAATTTAGCCAAAGTATATAAATCTTCATGCATTACATCTGATTCATTTCTTTCAAGTAGCACATAGCGTTACCTTGAATCCTTAACCTGCAAAAGTGATTATTTGCAAGAATGAGCTCGACAGCTCAGCAAGATCTAACAGCTTTCATGCATCACATAGCACATAAATACATGCTCAACATACATCTCATAATAATTAAAGTAACATGACATACATGCTCTACTTCACATAACAAATATAAAGATTGAGTTCCTTACTCAATCAACATTCTTTAATCAATCAATGTAGTCATAAATTGACTTTAACATTTCATGCTTACGACACATATACAACATATCATGCTATTTGCAAAATAATTTAAAACAGTTCATCATCAAATTCACGTAGAAAATAAGAACTGAAAGACTTTCCTTGATCGTTGTTTACCAATAACAGTTTAACAGCTTACAGATATCTGCACTTCACGTGCCCTACACAATTATATAATCATGCACATTAATTATTAGTCATATAGCAATGCACATTAGTTGTAATGTAAACTTTACTCTACATCTCATAACCCTTCCTATTATCAATACACAACATTCAATTTGATGGTGTTAACTTTCGACTTATATCCCACTATATTTCTTTTTTAATAATATTCGAAATTCATTCAAGTGTTTAAGTCCTGCTAGGACTACCTATTGGTTTTATATTAACCACACTTCATATATAATAATGTTCGTTACATTAGAATCGAAACACTATTTAAGTGTATTACCACATTACACGGCGTTTCGACGTTTATACGTCACACGCCTAACTCGCCTCTTCTGCATGTGATTTGCATGCTCCTATATTGGGTTACATTACTCTATAATATTTCATTCTTATTAAAAACATAATATTAAACAAGGTCATACACACTCGTTACGGCATTGAGACGCTTGCACGTTTGTACGCCAAACTTGCCTGTTCGAACGCCCAAACGACACGCATTTGTGCACGCTTAGCACGCCCAACCAAATTGTCTAATACTCAAGGGTTAATGTTAAGTATCATTATAATACCTAATAGTCATGTTATGGAAGTTAGAACATCATTTTACATGGTCGGGAGCATTACATGTGCATACGTGCATGCCCGACGCCCCCCGATTGCCTCCAAAAACACATCAGTCCCAAAAATGACCATTTTGACCCTAACTAACGACCTCAAATTGAAAAACTTAAAGAACAAAAGTTGTAGGTCTACTCGTTCTCGTTCCGGGTCATCTTGAATCACCTCAATCCGAGTCCGTATGAAACGGTTATGGCCATTTTACCACAGGAGGTCAAAACAGTCCCGGACTGAATTTCCCTCCCGGCGCAGCTGCGCCCCAAACAGCCTTGGGGGCAGCGCAGCTGCGCCCCTGGCAGCCTGTTACGTGATTTTTCTTTCCAGTTTGTGGTTCTGTCGAATTTTCTAACCCTTTGTTCCATCCCATATTCATAAATCAAGCTATACACATCCGATTGAGTCCGTTTTCGACTCTATGGATTCGTGAAACATTGAACTACTCATCTATATGATATTTATAAAACTTCAAAAACATTAACAATTCCTTTTAAAGGCTATAATTCAGTGTTCATGTCAATTTTTTATGTTTTATACATATTTAGCGAATTCAATCACTACGAATTCGTTTTACATCCGTTTTGACTCGTTCAACTTGGGTTGTTTTCGTTTTTTCGAGTACTATCATAATACATCATCAATTTCAGATTTTCATCAAGAATTTATCATCAATTTTAGTCTCTAAGTAGACAAAAACATATATTTTTTAACTAAAACTCTCAACTTCATCTTTCAACACATTCTTACGAACTTGATCACTATCCAACAACTTTTAGATGATATAGAACGGATTAAACATAACCATTAACATATATAACTAATATCTTAACAAATTAAACATAGAAATCCAATTTCTCAACGAAAACTCAAGAGAATGAAAAAAATAGATTAATACCTTTTGATTCTTCTAAACCTTGTCTAGATGAATTGAAAAACCTTGTTTCTTTTGATTTTTTTAGCATCTCTTCTTCTCCAATTTCACAGAGAACTTCTATTCTCTCTCATTCTCTCCTCTGTTTCTCCCTTTCTCTTTTCTTCTTTCAGTTTAGGCTTAGAAACAAAACTCGTAACTCATATAACTGATAATATAATACGTATATTACTAATACTTATTATATTACTTAATATACAATTAAATTAGGGGTTATAGAAATCCAAAAGCCACAAAGCCATGTTTGGCTAGCCCTTTCAAACATCCTTTTAATTTATTTTAATAATTCTCCTTATCATATGGTATATCTTCTTTTCTCTAAATGTCACACTTTAACTATGTTGCTAAATTATTTAGCTAACTACATTGAATAATTATACGATTATAATATGTATAACTATTACTCCATACATTACGAAATTATATACATAACCCTCAACTTAAAATAACCATTTCCATTAAAATAATTAATATTTATTACCTTTATTTTAATTAACTCACATGAATTATATAATTATAATATATAATTATTTAATTCCTTTTCTCTCATAACTTGTCTCAATATTTATTTAATCCATACATCTAATCACTACTTAAATATTAATCAATTTATTTAATACTATCATACTTAAATAAATTATTCCATAATAATTTTCATTGAATATTTATTTTACTCCATAAATATTTTAACTAAAATATTTATTTTATTTGATAAATATTTTAATTATTTACGAGATTCACAATCGTATTACACTAACATATTACGTTTATAGGTAACATACCATCCTCTCTCATTTTATTAAAATAAATATATTCACATTACTTCATTATTTCATTAAGTGAATTACTCACATCATTTATGAAATTTAATTCATAACAATTATAGTGCCAACAAGGCATAATAATCAAATTATATTATTCTATAATATAATATCAACTTAATTAGATTAACTAATCTTATTCAGTTAATTTCCTTTCCGTAATAACTTCATTTAATTTCTTCAATAGTTAAATTAACTATTAAACCTCATCATCCCAATATATGAATATATATATATATATATATATATATATATATATATATATTTACTTACACGCAAAATATGCCATAATAAGAATTTCATTCATTAAATTCTTATTTTAATAATTTTTGAAAATTCGGGTTGTCACATCCTTCCCTCCTTATAAGGATTCCGTCCTCGGAATCACCGAAACCCTACCTTACTCAGGTTTCTATCAAATCTCTTTAAAAATATTTATCGTTGAATAACTTCAACACATTACCTTAGTATAGGTTATACATATATATTCTACTACATTCCTTTTTTTTAATCAAATTCTAGGTTTTATTTCATAACCTTCAATTAAGCACAATTATGTTTTCAAATATTATATATTCTCTAACTCGTTCATTTTCTTTCTAAGGATCCTTACCATATACTTTAGTCGTCGAAGACATATACTTCATAATTCACTATCTTATGAATATTCGGGTCATCACATTCACCCCTTCTTCTAAGAATTTCGTCCTCGAAATTTTCATTAATCTTCATTCATTCAATCTATCAAAGTAGATTTTAAGTTAATCTTATTCACTAACTTGTTGTGTTCTACAACTATTTCTTTCTAAGGAATATCATTCTTGCCACATTCACCTTCAGAATAATAAGAATCTTCCACAATTGTTCAATAATTGGGAAGCGATATGAATAACAGAAATTTAAAAGATTCCAATTCATGCTGAGAGGTCATAAGACCTTGAACTCTTCTCTTGGTTTAATAGTGCATCACCACTGTAAACCATCTTTAACAGAATGTTTAGCAATCACACAGACTGAAAACACTCTCTGCAAGTACTCTAGGTGATCAGCCTATCGTACCCATACGTCGTGCACAACGTATTACATCTTAACATCGTAACGACTATATGCGTTACTTTCGGAACCATTGTCTCCGAAAACATGTCCCCCTTTTATAGGGTTGTTCACCTCAGCTTCTTAACATCTGAATCCGCACCAAAACAATTTGGTTTGGCATAGTTTGACCAAGAACGCTTGAATTTTATGAACATCTTTCAATATTCGTCTAGCTGAATCAAGTAGCATAGACTTCTAGCAATAACTCGGACATCAATCGAGATATATAAATATATATATGTTTAACCAACTCAAAATATTTTTTTTTTCATTTAACGAAACTAAAAGTAAATAAATCCCTTTTTTTTTATAGTTTAAGGAAACTAAAAATAAATGAATCTTTTCATAATATCCTGTTACCGTACCGTAATAATGGTACGTTGAGGATTTCGTCATTACATGACGTCGTCATACTACATCATACCATAGCGGGCTGACGATCATATGATCACATCCAACACTAGGTTTAAATGCATTGATAACTTCCTCGATTGTTTTTACACCATATCAAATGATACATATGAAATACATTTTGAAGATTTAAAATCATTTTGTCCAGCTGAAGCAATTAGCATAGATATGTGAATAATAGTACTATTTTAAAAATTCATTGGTTCCATCATTGATCCAATATTTTTCAAGAAAACAGAAGTGCAACATCAGCACGAAGTCAATAAATTTCGAAAAATCTAGCAAAGCTAGGAGATTTAGAATATAAAACTTTCTCCATCAATTAAATCTTTACTCCATCATTACTTAATCATTCTATCAACCTTAAACAACATCAATGCTTCCTACACCATAACCTTTCTATTCCCAGTATAGTTCATCAAACTTTCCACACTTTGAAAGTCAGGAACTTTCCACAATAATATGAGTTTAAGAACTTCCTAGTCAGACCATAGGCGTCCATTCGCTGAGGAGTTCCAAACATACCATATGATTATGAGTCATGAACTTACCATAAGCATGAGTTTTAAGAACTTGCACTTAGTAACATCTTACTAATCTTAATAGTCTCTAACTATCAAATATACAATGAGAAAAGAATCACCTTTTCACCACATATACATTGATAGCGCGACACCAACATTCCAATGATTATCAATGTGATAAACTAAGTGCAAGCACAAAACCCTCGCCCATAAAAAGGTTTGTACAACTCAGCCATCACATGATTCCTCAATTGAAATCCCACTTAACTCTATCTTGCTCATAACTTGCTCTTTACTCGATACGAATTTTCCGCATCTCATCATTTATAACTCCTCGTGAGTTAACCTCGTACTATATCATAGTACATTCTCATTATAGTCTCAAACTATAACTATACAATCATTACAGACCATCTGTCTTTCAACTTCAAAAGATCACATCGTGATCTTATTCTATAATCATCTCCCATATGATTCTTTCCTATCTCATTATCGTTTTGTTTTAAAAACTTCTTATCTTTACCTATCATCATGTCATATCATGACTTCATTATGATTTTAATCTTATAAACTTTGTCTATTCATCGTTATTCGTCATCTTTATTATTGGAGTTAGGTAACTCCTGATTCTCATCTTCATATCTCTTCAAGATTCTTCTTTGAATCTTCTTGTTTATTTAACAACTCTTCTTTTAAGAATTTCTAACTTCGTTCATAAAGTTCAACATTTTATTCGAGTTTTATTCCTCGTTAATCTCACCTTCTTCCTATAACATTTCTAGGACTTAACTCATTCTATACTTCTACGTATGTGAAAGGAATCACCTTTTCGTTATACGTAACTTAACTTCTCATTCTCTAAGGTCATAGCCTAAGGTACTCTTACCTAAGGTGTATAACCTATAAGCTCTGATACCAACTGTAACCACCCCAAAATTCATACAATACAACTCTCGACATCGGTCGTTAACAATACATCCTTATTCAGACTTTACATCATTAATCAATGATACAATCACTAAAAATACGAAATATTTAAAACTTTTATATTATTCCTTCTTTATTATCCCTGAATCTCAACCTTTATCATTACATAACTTTGATTCAACCTTATTTCATGAATCGCTTCGTCAGAGTTATTATAAACTAAAACTTACAACCACTTTCAATAACCCTTATACATCGGGTAACATTTAAACTTTACAACTCAACATCTTTTAACCATCATACATTATCAAATACATTATCTGAAACCTTAAACAGGGTCCAAAATAATAACAATTTAGCCAAAGTATATAAATCTTCATGCATTACATCTGATTCATTTCTTTCAAGTAGCACATAGCGTTACCTTGAATCCTTAACCTGCAAAAGTGATTATTTGCAAGAATGAGCTCGACAGCTCAGCAAGATCTAACAGCTTTCATGCATCACATAGCACATAAATACATGCTCAACATACATCTCATAATAATTAAAGTAACATGGCATACATGCTCTACTTCACATAACAAATATAAAGATTGAGTTCCTTACTCAATCAACATTCTTTAATCAATCAATGTAGTCATAAATTGACTTTAACATTTCATGCTTACGACACATATACAACATATCATGCTATTTGCAAAATAATTTAAACAGTTCATCATCAAATTCACGTAGAAAATAAGAACTGAAAGACTTGCCTTGATCGTTGTTTACCAATAACAGTTTAACAGCTTACAGATATCTGCACTTCACGTGCCCTACACAATTATATAATCATGCACATTAATTATTAGTCATATAGCAATGCACATTAGTTGTAATGTAAACTTTACTCTACATCTCATAACCCTTCCTATTATCAATACACAACATTCAATTTGATGGTGTTAACTTTCGACTTATATCCCACTATATTTCTTTTTTAATAATATTCGAAATTCATTCAAGTGTTTAAGTCCTGCTAGGACTACCTATTGGTTTTATATTAACCACACTTCATATATAATAATGTTCGTTACATTAGAATCGAAACACTATTTAAGTGTATTACCACATTACACGGCGTTTCGACGTTTATACGTCACACGCCTAACTCGCCTCTTCTGCATGTGATTTGCATGCTCCTATATTGGGTTACATTACTCTATAATATTTCATTCTTATTAAAAACATAATATTAAACAAGGTCATACACACTCGTTACGGCATTGAGACGCTTGCACGTTTGTACGCCAAACTTGCCTGTTCGAACGCCCAAACGACACGCATTTGTGCACGCTTAGCACGCCCAACCAAATTGTCTAATACTCAAGGGTTAATATTAAGTATCATTATAATACCTAATAGTCATGTTATGGAAGTTAGAACATCATTATACATGGTCGGGAGCATTACATGTGCATACGTGCATGCCCGACGCCCCCCGATTGCCTCCAAAAACACATCAGTCCCAAAAATGACCATTTTGACCCTAACTAACGACCTCAAATTGAAAAACTTAAAGAGCGAAAGTTGTAGGTCTACTCGTTCTCGTTCCGTATCATCTTGAATCACCTCAATCCGAGTCCGTAGGAAACAGTTATGGCCATTTTACCACAGGAGGTCAAAACAGTCCCGGACTGAATTTCCCTCCCGGCGCAGCTGCGCCCCAAACAGCCTTGGGGGCAGCGTAGCTGCGCCCCTGGCAGCCTGTTACGTGATTTTTCTTTCCAGTTTGTGGTTCTGTCGAATTTTCTAACTCTTTGTTCCATCCCATATTCATAAATCAAGCTATACACATCCGATTGAGTCCGTTTTCGACTCTATGGATTCGTGAAACATTGAACTACTCATCTATATGATATTTATAAAACTTCAAAAACATTAACAATTCCTTTTAAAGGCTATAATTCAGTGTTCATGCCAATTTTTCATGTTTTATACATATTTAGCGAATTCAATCACTACGAATTCGTTTTACATCCGTTTTGACTCGTTCAACTTGGGTTGTTTTCGTTTTTTCGAGTACTATCATAATACATCATCAATTTCAGATTTTCATCAAGAATTTATCATCAATTTTAGTCTCTAAGTAGACAAAAACATATATTTTTTAACTAAAACTCTCAACTTCATCTTTCAACACATTCTTACGAACTTGATCACTATCCAACAACTTTTAGATGATATAGAACGGATTAAACATAACCATTAACATATATAACTAATATCTTAACAAATTAAACATAGAAATCCAATTTCTCAACGAAAACTCAAGAGAATGAAAAAAATAGATTAATACCTTTTGATTCTTCTAAACCTTGTCTAGATGAATTGAAAAACCTTGTTTCTTTTGATTTTTTTAGCATCTCTTCTTCTCCAATTTCACAGAGAACTTCTATTCTCTCTCATTCTCTCCTCTGTTTCTCCCTTTCTCTTTTCTTCTTTCAGTTTAGGCTTAGAAACAAAACTCGTAACTCATATAACTGATAATATAATACGTATATTACTAATACTTATTATATTACTTAATATACAATTAAATTAGGGGTTATAGAAATCCAAAAGCCACAAAGCCATGTTTGGCTAGCCCTTTCAAACATCCTTTTAATTTATTTTAATAATTCTCCTTATCATATGGTATATCTTCTTTTCTCTAAATGTCACACTTTAACTATGTTGCTAAATTATTTAGCTAACTACATTGAATAATTATACGATTATAATATGTATAACTATTACTCCATACATTACGAAATTATATACATAACCCTCAACTTAAAATAACCATTTCCATTAAAATAATTAATATTTATTACCTTTATTTTAATTAACTCACATGAATTATATAATTATAATATATAATTATTTAATTCCTTTTCTCGCATAACTTGTCTCAATACAATTTATTTAATCCATACATCTAATCACTACTTAAATATTAATCAATTTATTTAATACTATCATACTTAAATAAATTATTCCATAATAATTTTCATTGAATATTTATTTTACTCCATAAATATTTTAACTAAAATATTTATTTTATTTGATAAATATTTTAATTATTTACGAGATTCACAATCGTATTACACTAACATATTACGTTTATAGGTAACATACCATCCTCTCTCATTTTATTAAAATAAATATATTCACATTACTTCATTATTTCATTAAGTGAATTACTCACATCATTTATGAAATTTAATTCATAACAATTATAGTGCCAACAAGGCATAATAATCAAATTATATTATTCTATAATATAATATCAACTTAATTAGATTAACTAATCTTATTCAGTTAATTTCCTTTCCGTAATAACTTCATTTAATTTCTTCAATAGTTAAATTAACTATTAAACCTCATCATCCCAATATATGAATATATATATATATATATATATATATATATATATATATTTACTTACACGCAAAATATGCCATAATAAGAATTTCATTCATTAAATTCTTATTTTAATAATTTTTGAAAATTCGGGTTGTCACATCCTTCCCTCCTTATAAGGATTCCGTCCTCGGAATCACCGAAACCCTACCTTACTCAGGTTTCCATCAAATCTCTTTAAAAATATTTATCGTTGAATAACTTCAACACATTACCTTAGTATAGGTTATACATATATATTCTACTACATTCCTTTTTTTTAATCAAATTCTAGGTTTTATTTCATAACCTTCAATTAAGCACAATTATGTTTTCAAATATTATATATTCTCTAACTCGTTCATTTTCTTTCTAAGGATCCTTACCATATACTTTAGTCGTCGAAGACATATACTTCATAATTCACTATCTTATGAGTATTCGGGTCATCACATTCACCCCTTCTTCTAAGAATTTCGTCCTCGAAATTTTCATTAATCTTCATTCATTCAATCTATCAAAGTAGATTTTAAGTTAATCTTATTCACTAACTTGTTGTGTTCTACAACTATTTCTTTCTAAGGAATATCATTCTTGCCACCTTCACCTTCAGAATAATAAGAATCTTCCACAATTGTTCAATAATTGGGAAGCGATATGAATAACAGAAATTTAAAAGATTCCAATTCATGCTGAGAGGTCATAAGACCTTGAACTCTTCTCTTGGTTTAATAGTGCATCACCACTGTAAACCATCTTTAACAGAATGTTTAGCAATCACACAGACTGAAAACACTCTCTGCAAGTACTCTAGGTGATCAGCCTATCGTACCCCTACGTCGTGCACAACGTATTACATCTTAACATCGTAACGACTATATGCGTTACTTTCGGAACCATTGTCTCCGAAAACATGTCCCCCTTTTATAGGGTTGTTCACCTCAGCTTCTTAACATCTGAATCCGCACCAAAACAATTTGGTTTGGCATAGTTTGACCAAGAACGCTTGAATTTTATGAACATCTTTCAATATTCGTCTAGCTGAATCAAGTAGCATAGACTTCTAGCAATAACTCGGACATCAATCGAGATATATAAATATATATATGTTTAACCAACTCAAAATATTTTTTTTTTCATTTAACGAAACTAAAAGTAAATAAATCCCTTTTTTTTTATAGTTTAAGGAAACTAAAAATAAATGAATCTTTTCATAATATCCTGTTACCGTACCGTAATAATGGTACGTTGAGGATTTCGTCATTACATGACGTCGTCATACTACATCATACCATAGCGGGCTGACGATCATATGATCACATCCAACACTAGGTTTAAATGCATTGATAACTTCCTCGATTGTTTTTACACCATATCAAATGATACATATGAAATACATTTTGAAGATTTAAAATCATTTTGTCCAGCTGAAGCAATTAGCATAGATATGTGAATAATAGTACTATTTTAAAAATTCATTGGTTCCATCATTGATCCAATATTTTTCAAGAAAACAGAAGTGCAACATCAGCACGAAGTCAATAAATTTCGAAAAATCTAGCAAAGCTAGGAGATTTAGAATATAAAACTTTCTCCATCAATTAAATCTTTACTCCATCATTACTTAATCATTCTATCAACCTTAAACAACATCAATGCTTCCTACACCATAACCTTTCTATTCCCAGTATAGTTCATCAAACTTTCCACACTTTGAAAGTCAGGAACTTTCCACAATAATATGAGTTTAAGAACTTCCTAGTCAGACCATAGGCGTCCATTCGCTGAGGAGTTCCAAACATACCATATGATTATGAGTCATGAACTTACCATAAGCATGAGTTTTAAGAACTTGCACTTAGTAACATCTTACTAATCTTAATAGTCTCTAACTATCAAATATACAATGAGAAAAGAATCACCTTTTCACCACATATACATTGATAGCGCGACACCAACATTCCAATGATTATCAATGTGATAAACTAAGTGCAAGCACAAAACCCTCGCCCATAAAAAGGTTTGTACAACTCAGCCATCACATGATTCCTCAATTGAAATCCCACTTAACTCTATCTTGCTCATAACTTGCTCTTTACTCGATACGAATTTTCCGCATCTCATCATTTATAACTCCTCGTGAGTTAACCTCGTACTATATCATAGTACATTCTCATTATAGTCTCAAACTATAACTATACAATCATTACAGACCATCTGTCTTTCAACTTCAAAAGATCACATCGTGATCTTATTCTATAATCATCTCCCATATGATTCTTTCCTATCTCATTATCGTTTTGTTTTAAAAACTTCTTATCTTTACCTATCATCATGTCATATCATGACTTCATTATGATTTTAATCTTATAAACTTTGTCTATTCATCGTTATTCGTCATCTTTATTATTGGAGTTAGGTAACTCCTGATTCTCATCTTCATATCTCTTCAAGATTCTTCTTTGAATCTTCTTGTTTATTTAACAACTCTTCTTTTAAGAATTTCTAACTTCGTTCATAAAGTTCAACATTTTATTCGAGTTTTATTCCTCGTTAATCTCACCTTCTTCCTATAACATTTCTAGGACTTAACTCATTCTATACTTCTACGTATGTGAAAGGAATCACCTTTTCGTTATACGTAACTTAACTTCTCATTCTCTAAGGTCATAGCCTAAGGTACTCTTACCTAAGGTGTATAACCTATAAGCTCTGATACCAACTGTAACCACCCCAAAATTCATACAATACAACTCTCGACATCGGTCGTTAACAATACATCCTTATTCAGACTTTACATCATTAATCAATGATACAATCACTAAAAATACGAAATATTTAAAACTTTTATATTATTCCTTCTTTATTATCCCTGAATCTCAACCTTTATCATTACATAACTTTGATTCAACCTTATTTCATGAATCGCTTCGTCAGAGTTATTATAAACTAAAACTTACAACCACTTTCAATAACCCTTATACATCGGGTAACATTTAAACTTTACAACTCAACATCTGTTAACCATCATACATTATCAAATACATTATCTGAAACCTTAAACAGGGTCCAAAACAATAACAATTTAGCCAAAGTATATAAATCTTCATGCATTACATCTGATTCATTTCTTTCAAGTAGCACATAGCGTTACCTTGAATCCTTAACCTGCAAAAGTGATTATTTGCAAGAATGAGCTCGACAGCTCAGCAAGATCTAACAGCTTTCATGCATCACATAGCACATAAATACATGCTCAACATACATCTCATAATAATTAAAGTAACATGGCATACATGCTCTACTTCACATAACAAATATAAAGATTGAGTTCCTTACTCAATCAACATTCTTTAATCAATCAATGTAGTCATAAATTGACTTTAACATTTCATGCTTACGACACATATACAACATATCATGCTATTTGCAAAATAATTTAAAACAGTTCATCATCAAATTCACGTAGAAAATAAGAACTGAAAGACTTGCCTTGATCGTTGTTTACCAATAACAGTTTAACAGCTTACAGATATCTGCACTTCACGTGCCCTACACAATTATATAATCATGCACATTAATTATTAGTCATATAGCAATGCACATTAGTTGTAATGTAAACTTTACACTACATCTCATAACCCTTCCTATTATCAATACACAACATTCAATTTGATGGTGTTAACTTTCGACTTATATCCCACTATATTTCTTTTTTAATAATATTCGAAATTCATTCAAGTGTTTAAGTCCTGCTAGGACTACCTATTGGTTTTATATTAACCACACTTCATATATAATAATGTTCGTTACATTAGAATCGAAACACTATTTAAGTGTATTACCACATTACACGGCGTTTCGACGTTTATACGTCACACGCCTAACTCGCCTCTTCTGCATGTGATTTGCATGCTCCTATATTGGGTTACATTACTCTATAATATTTCATTCTTATTAAAAACATAATATTAAACAAGGTCATACACACTCATTACGGCATTGAGACGCTTGCACGTTTGTACGCCAAACTTGCCTGTTCGAACGCCCAAACGACACGCATTTGTGCACGCTTAGCACCCCCAACCAAATTGTCTAATACTCAAGGGTTAATGTTAAGTATCATTATAATACCTAATAGTCATGTTATGGAAGTTAAAACATCATTTTACATGGTCGGGAGCATTACATGTGCATACGTGCATGCCCGACGCCCCCCGATTGCCTCTAAAAACACATCAGTCCCAAAAATGACCATTTTGACCCTAACTAACGACCTCAAATTGAAAAACTTAAAGAACGAAAGTTGTAGGTCTACTCGTTCTCATTCCGGATCATCTTGAATCACCTCAATCCGAGTCCGTATGAAACAGTTATGACCATTTTACCACAGGAGGTCAAAACAGTCCCGGACTGAATTTCCCTCCCGGCGCAGCTGCACCCCAAACAGCCTTGGGGGCAGCGCAGCTGCGCCCCTGGCAGCCTGTTACGTGATTTTTCTTTCCAGTTTGTGGTTCTGTCGAATTTTCTAACCCTTTGTTCCATCCCATATTCATAAATCAAGCTATACACATCCGATTGAGTCCGTTTTCGACTCTATGGATTCGTGAAACATTGAACTACTCATCTATATGATATTTATAAAACTTCAAAAACATTAACAATTCCTTTTAAAGGCTATAATTCAGTGTTCATGCCAATTTTTCATGTTTTATACATATTTAGCGAATTCAATCACTACGAATTCGTTTTACATCCGTTTTGACTCGTTCAACTTGGGTTGTTTTCGTTTTTTTCGAGTACTATCATAATACATCATCAATTTCAGATTTTCATCAAGAATTTATCATCAATTTTAGTCTCTAAGTAGACAAAAACATATATTTTTTAACTAAAACTCTCAACTTCATCTTTCAACACATTCTTACGAACTTGATCACTATCCAACAACTTTTAGATGATATAGAACGGATTAAACATAACCATTAACATATATAACTAATATCTTAACAAATTAAACATAGAAATCCAATTTCTCAACGAAAACTCAAGAGAATGAAAAAAATAGATTAATACCTTTTGATTCTTCTAAACCTTGTCTAGATGAATTGAAAAACCTTGTTTCTTTTGATTTTTTTAGCATCTCTTCTTCTCCAATTTCACAGAGAACTTCTATTCTCTCTCATTCTCTCCTCTGTTTCTCCCTTTCTCTTTTCTTCTTTCAGTTTAGGCTTAGAAACAAAACTCGTAACTCATATAACTGATAATATAATACGTATATTACTAATACTTATTATATTACTTAATATACAATTAAATTAGGGGTTATAGAAATCCAAAAGCCACAAAGCCATGTTTGGCTAGCCCTTTCAAACATCCTTTTAATTTATTTTAATAATTCTCCTTATCATATGGTATATCTTCTTTTCTCTAAATGTCACACTTTAACTATGTTGCTAAATTATTTAGCTAACTACATTGAATAATTATACGATTATAATATGTATAACTATTACTCCATACATTACGAAATTATATACATAACCCTCAACTTAAAATAACCATTTCCATTAAAATAATTAATATTTATTACCTTTATTTTAATTAACTCACATGAATTATATAATTATAATATATAATTATTTAATTCCTTTTCTCGCATAACTTGTCTCAATACAATTTATTTAATCCATACATCTAATCACTACTTAAATATTAATCAATTTATTTAATACTATCATACTTAAATAAATTATTCCATAATAATTTTCATTGAATATTTATTTTACTCCATAAATATTTTAACTAAAATATTTATTTTATTTGATAAATATTTTAATTATTTACGAGATTCACAATCGTATTACACTAACATATTACGTTTATAGGTAACATACCATCCTCTCTCATTTTATTAAAATAAATATATTCACATTACTTCATTATTTCATTAAGTGAATTACTCACATCATTTATGAAATTTAATTCATAACAATTATAGTGCCAACAAGGCATAATAATCAAATTATATTATTCCATAATATAATATCAACTTAATTAGATTAACTAATCTTATTCAGTTAATTTCCTTTCCGTAATAACTTCATTTAATTTCTTCAATAGTTAAATTAACTATTAAACCTCATCATCCCAATATATGAATATATATATATATATATATATATATATATATATATATATATATATATTTACTTACACGCAAAATATGCCATAATAAGAATTTCATTCATTAAATTCTTATTTTAATAATTTTTGAAAATTCGGGTTGTCACAACAAACGGGTCTTCATGCTCTCCATGCTCCTTGGTCTCCAAATCTTCAAGATAATTCCAACTAATCCTATTACATACACTATTTTCATTAAATAGAAACCTTGATCAGCAGTCAAGCGAAAGTACATATATAGGAGGGAGATAGAATTTTACATCAAGAAAAATTATAGCAGACGAGGTACGCAGACCCTGTTTATAAACCAATACATTCTAGCATCCAAATAAAATAAAATCCAATGATATTGGTCAATAGTCCATAATCAACTCCATTTGTTATCATACACACATCAACATATGTATCAATAAATAAAACATTCATCTCATGAATAAAAAACATTCAATATATACATTGATATCAATTTAATGGGTAATTTTAGTTAGTATTAAATTCAATTCTGAATTAAAATAAACTCTCTCTTTTTAATTCAAATTCAAATCAAAATAAACCTTTTATTTTAATTTATCCATTTTGAATAAAAAATAAACTCCTTTATTTTTAATCAAATTATTTAATCAAAATAAACTCATTTATTTTAATTAATATGGAATCCAATTCCAAGTCAAAATAAACTACTTTATTTTAACTTTTAAAACTGTTATGAAAAAAAAAACAAAATATATGGAATCCAATTCCTTATCAAAATAAACTCCTTTGTTTTGATTAATATAAAATTCTATTTCATATCTAAATAAACTCCCTTATTTAAGGAAACATGGAATCTCTTTCCTAATCACAAATAAACTCCTTTATTTTAGGAAATAAGAAATTCAATTTTATCTCCAATTAGTTATCATGGAATCAAATTTCAACTCTAATTAGTTAGCATAAAATTAAATTTCAATCAAAATAAACATCTTTATTTAAATCCAATTCCAAATAAAAATAAACTACTTTATTTAAATTTAGAATTACTTGAAAAATATGGAATTTAATTTTTAATTTAAATAATCCTTTTATTTTAATTAGAAATTAAATTATTAAATAAAATAAAATTTTATTCAATTCTGGGTACCGGCGCTGCGACGCCCCAAATGAACTAGATTCGGGCGCTGCGGAGCCGGGTTACCCATTTTTTCAAAAAACTGTGACCAGCGCTGTGGCGCCCCATGTATACTGCAAATCGGCGCTGCGGCGCCGGGTCACCCATTTCAAAACCCGAACTGGCGCTGCAGCGCAGAGATTATACTGTAATCCGGCGCCGCTGCGCCAGTGTCCAGAAACTATTTTTGCAGTTCGCGAATTATGCAGTTTTTCTCCAAAAACATGATTCTATGCCAATAATTATGCCACATAAAATTGTTCTAAAGACATATCAATATACATATCAAATCTGAACAATTAATAATTTGAATAAATGTTTGGCTCTGATGCTATTGTTAGGTTTGTAATAATCATGAGCATGCAACAAATTGCATATAAACAACAGAAGAGTGAAAAATTTGAGTTTTAAAATTTTACAAATCATATACCCGGATCATCCTTTATGCACAATTATTAATTAAAATAAAATAGATGGAGATTAGATTCATACCCTTATATAAACTAGCTTTCTCATGTATGAGTTCAACTCCAATTTCCTTTCACGTTCAACTTGAATCCACCGGGTTGATTCCTTCATTTGTTCAATGTTTGCCACCCAAGTGTTTGGCCTCTAGAAGGTGATCCACCAAGAAAGAATAAGAATGAGAGAAGATGGATGTTTGGCTAAACCCTAGTTTCTTCTCTCTAGAAAAGGTGTGCTCTCCCAACTATTGGAATTAAATGTTTAACCTTGTTCCATAATAAGACTTTCTTATTTATAGATGTAGGTAACCCTTCTAAAAAATTTAGAATTAGGGTTTCATATTAATTAATTAAATCCTTTTAATTATTTAGGCTTCCAAATCTTATTAGGAATAATTAATTAAACTCTTTTAATTAATTAGCCTCTTAATCTTATTAGAAATATATATGAGAGAGTATCTTATTAATTAATTCTCAAACTCCTTTAAGAATTACATAATAATAATAATAATAATAATAATAATAATAATAATAATAATAATAATAATAATAATAATAATAATAATAATAATAATAAGACTCCTCTTATTAATTTATAGTTAATATTTCTAAAATATTAAATAATAAATATTAAGATATTTAATTTATTCTATCACCAAAGATTAAATTAAATAC
This sequence comes from Panax stipuleanatus, assembly GCA_020205555.1. Classification (NCBI taxonomy): domain Eukaryota; kingdom Viridiplantae; phylum Streptophyta; class Magnoliopsida; order Apiales; family Araliaceae; genus Panax; species Panax stipuleanatus. Next base: position 36,908,500 of record CM035115.1, read on the forward strand.
ACTTAACTTATTATTACGATTATGCCATTTGCTTCTTAAATAAATATTCTTCATTTTATGGTGTGACCCTTTAGGTTCTCTATATTAAATCGGTTGTGAATAAATCAATTAGAACAATTCTAATTTTATTGAAATAAATAAATTAAACTAATAATTTATTTAAATAAATAATATTTATTCTATAATAAGGATAAGCCTATTTAGCGATCAACGACTTTTCAAATAATATAGATTTCAACATTAATCATAAAAGAACCTGTGAGTTAATAGTTACTGTACAATTCAATCATTCCACCATACAATGTCCCAATTAAATATAAGACATGAAATTATTGTTAAGTCTTATTTTATTTAATTATATGTATTTTGATTCCAAAATTCACAACTCCAAATAATGTAAAATAGAAACCCCTTTCTAATTTCATTTCACCTTGACCAAGGATTCTTGGGTTGTCATTTATTGAATCACATAGGACATATCTCTTCTTTTACTAAAAGTGATAGATTCTTTATTGATCATTCATTATCTCCATATATAACTTATTACACCCAAGCATACCCTTTGATATACCCTAAGGGTCTTAAGGGACATGTCAAAGTATAACTTGTCATACACAAGATACTCTGATGATCTCAAGTCCAAGGATCACTTGTACTACTATCACTACATGAATTCCTATTAGCAGGCAAGTAAAACTCTATTAGGTATTTCTTAGCGAGCCACGTTCAGTGAACTTATTCTCCAATAAGCACCTACATACTTACTTTAGTGTCTCCACAGAAATGATCATGAGATCAATCATCCTCATCCAATGAGCAAGCAATGTATGTAACAATCTATCCGAATTCATTAATCCCCTTTTTAGTAATCCAACGATTGAAAATAATTTTAGTTTTTAAGCTATCTAAGAATTTAGATCACATTAGCATGATCATCATCATAATTCTAAAAGCATTGCTTAAAACTATTGGTTTATCACATATTATAAAAACAGCACCATGTAGATAAATAAATGCCTTTATTTTAATAATACTTTTATTAATAAATGAATAAGATTGTTACAAAGTATATGTTTTATCATCAAACAGGATTGGCTTGTATGCATACTACTTTCAAACTGTCCCACCTCATTGGGATACTCCAAAACAACTGCTTGCACCCTTTTCAGAGAAGTATTATATTCATGACTCATTTCCCTAACCTTCATTTTCCACATTCGCACATTATACTCAAACTGTCGGATATACTTGTCTAAATCCTCTTGCCTCTGCAATTCATAAGTCCTTATGTTCTGAAGTTCATGATAATCTATTTGTAGACTCTGTAGTTGACCCTCTAAGTATTGGTTTCTATTCTCAAACACCTACAACTTAGCTGTCAAATCTATCTTCTGGCCCATCAGATTATGAACCATAGCCCCTAACCGAGCTAAAGCTTCCTGCATCTCTAGCGGTACATCCTCAAACACATTATCTTCTAGAGCTTTATCTAGTTCATCTAAAAATATCCCCTTATTAGGATCCTCATTTTCATCAGGTTCTGAGTCTACCTCTACCACTAGTACTGGTATATGTACATATTGTGGTTCTATCGGTGGTTGACCTATCAGCTCCTCAAATTCTACTCGTTCTTCCTGAACCTAAGACATCTATAAGAAAATAATAACAATAATTCCATTAGCAATTATTACAAGCATTTATACATAAATAACAATTAACAGTTATCTTTAAATTATTTTATTATCAGTATTATTCTTATAGATGAATTCCCATCATCCATACTACTTAACTCCAGATAAGTTATCTGTGACAACCCGAACAATCAGATTGTCCAGAAATCAGGTTTAAAGAATTAATAATTAATAAAAGGAATTTCATTGATTATATTCTATGTTATGTGTTTATTAATCATTCAATGACATAGGATGATTAGAAACCGGGAGGATTCTGGCTACGAGCTGGAATGAACGAGTAAAATTTTTCAAAATAAAAATAAAAGATTTACGGGAATAAAAATATTTCTAAGAAAAAGATGAAATAGGCACTATTCATGTTAAAATCCTAAGGGTTAGGGTTTGAACCCTAAGCCTTTTCGAGAGATTGGAATTTCGGAATAACATTCTGTCGAAAGATTTGACGGTAATATACCGTGAAAAGTTAAGCTAACCGAGAAAAGTTTTTCTTGGAGGAAAATCAGTATTTATTCGTTTCTGCTGGGGAATTATTATTGAAATTTTGAGAAACGCGTAATGATAGAATTTTAAGACGAGATGAAATATGTAATAATATTTCATTTATGGTTCGCAAAGTTTTCGCTTGCGGACTTAAAACTCGAAGGGTTAGGGAAAGTGAAATTAAAGAAGGAAGTGGTTATGTGTAATAATAAATGATTATGATACATAATGAATGCGAGTATAATACGAGGAGGATACGAGAATTAATACGATATATAATATAAATTTTATACGAAGTAAATAGATTTAATTTGAATTAAATCTAATAATTTAACTCGTGGGTCGAACCGGCGGGCAAACGGATGGTAAAACCTATGGGGCAACCCATAACCCATGCTGGCACATGGGAGGCATGGGGGAGCACATGTGGCCATATGCTAGCATATGCTAGCACATGGGAGGACATGGCTAGCATGTGGGTGACATGGGGTAGCATGTGGGACGAGGTGGAGGTTGAGGGGGTTTGGTCCAAAGACCAAACTACCCTTGATCTTGACATTTCTATAAAAGGGGAGCTTAAGGCTCATTTGTTTGTTTGAAAAACCAACTCATGTGGGAGAGAAGAGAAGAGAAGGGAAGATCTTATGATGAGCAATTCAAGGAAGCCAAATAAGCTAACTAAGACTTTATCAAGAACACAAAGTGAAGAGTTCAAGAACACTTATAAGGTATATGTGTTAAACCTTAGATTTCATCTTTCTTTCAATTCTTAAATTGATAGAGAAGTGAAAAATGGTAGAGCATGAATGGTAGGAAGTAACAAGATTGATATTAGTGGACTTTAAAACAGTAATAATCAAGAACAAGTAAAAACATAATGAAATGGTTATGAAGTTAGTGAAAAATGAGTTAAAAGCCATAATGAAATGGTTAAGGAATTTAATGAAGAAAACCATTAAAACTTAGATGTTTATGATGGTGAGAATCATAGATGAACAACCAATGGATTAATTCCATTTGGTTTGGAGATAAAATATTGAATAACGATCGCGTTATGAGTTCCAAAATTTTAGAATTTGAAAACTTAAAAAAAAAAATCAAGAGAACAAGGTTGGCGCCGCAGCGCTGCCCAAGCCTTTCTAGCTGGCCCCGCAGCACCAGAACAGTGTCTCCTGATTCTGCAGGCCGGCGCCGCAACGCCAATATTAAGCCTACGTCGGCTCTACAGCGCCCTTAAGGGGAGAAATTTTTGACGCGCGTATTTTATCCCGACTTTTTACATGGTAATTGAGGGGCAAGTATATGATTAATATTCATGAAAAGAAATCACTTAAACAATGTGTTTAAGATTGATTTTAAGAATTAAACGTTGCATAAACGTATTTAAATTTAAAACTAGAAAACCCTAAAATGTGAACCTAGGGTCGTGGTCGAGTTCAATGCATGCCTCAAGGTTACGTGAGATGTAATAGAGGTGTGGCATGAGAGAATATAAAGGAATGAAGTTAAAACTTATGTAATTTCTATTCGGAGTCCGATAACTGGTATCCGATGGAAATGCGTGCGACCTAGCGAACCGATTAGGGTTTCACTTGTCGTGGGGTCTAACGACGATCGACGAGAGTCGGTTGATGACTCATGAATGATAGTGAACATATAATTCACATAATGTAAACGTTAAACATGTGATTTAAACCTTAAGTAAAGGTTGAATGAGATTAAAAGACAAGTAACATGAAAGCAGGATACGTGAACGATTCTCGTTAATCGTATCGGCATTACGTGACGTTCTAAGTATACATTGATTATATGACTTAGACGTTAACGAATGTTGGCATAGTAAGATGTGAATAAGCCGTAATTAATGGTAATAAGAGAATGAAGAATAATGAAGAACGTATAATGTTGAAAGCGGGTTAATGGTAATAACTTGAATGAAAGTTTTGAGTCATTTGGACTGGACGTGGTAAGAAGTGTAATGAAGATTAACTTAACGAACATTATAATTATAATGGTTCGGATAAGTTAAGTCTAAAATGGTAATGAAAGCGTAGTCTATAATGGTCGAGATATAGTATCTGGGCTAAACGATTCCATCAGAGAGCGACAGTATAGCAACCGATCCAACTCATTGTGAAAGACAGTGTAGATGAGACGGGAAACTAGTTTATTGGTTGTTAGTAAGAAACCGCTCACTGTACTATATTTGACTACTGTTCGAGACTTGATGTGTGCTAAGTATAATGATAGTGAAAGAATAGAAGAATGGAAGTAAAGTTGGTCGCGTAAACTTAGATTACAAGAACGCGAACAATAAGAAGTAAAGTGAAGTTAATTAATGCTTAAGTCAAGTATATGACTAATGGATACGTGGTTTCCTATATGCTTGATAAGGATTGTGATGAACGATAAGGTGTAAGCAGTACGTAGTGCTAAGGCAAGTTTCTGAACTTCCTTCATCCTTTATGATGAATGGAAGTTTCCTAACTCCATTCATTTCTATATGAATGCAAGTTTCTTAACTTCCTCAGATGTCGAACATGAGGAAGTATTTCGTATATGCAAATGTGCAAGATTTGTACAAGGTGGTAGTATATATGAGGCCTTGTGCCACAATGTTAACACTTAGGTATTTCGATGAAATGAAATGTTCAATGTGAAAAGGTATGGTTTATTTACGAACAGTTCTTGTTAAGTCTATGCTATTGATTCTAGCCAGACATAATATGTATGAAAAAGGTAGAAGGATAAAAGTATGACAAAGTACGTGTGATGTATGTTTTAAAATGATAGGAATCAAAATGTATTCCTATTATTCGAGCTGCTTCATAACCATTGTTTGGTTATTGAAGTCTTAAAAGAATTTTAATTCTTGCTTTGGTTGTTATTCAACTGCTATAACTTGCTGAGCAATTGAATTCTCACATTTTCAGCGAACGATGGTAGTATGTGTTAAAGGACCTGATGAAGATCAAGATGATAGATGTCCTGCTATGGTGAGATGCTATGGTTGCGAATACCATTAGCGTCACAAGAGGAAGTACTGTTCATGTTATGAACAAGCATGAAGATCAAGCCAAGACTTGTAGAATATTTAGTTAAAACTATTTTGTAGATATGGTGACTAGTTAAGTCACAGTTGTAATGTGATAAGAATAATGTAATTATCATTATATTTAATGAATGAAGATTTTAGGGAATAGAAACTGTGAATGGAATGAATATATCATTAATCTTTAGGATGTAATGATGTATGTATGGAATGAGAAGTACTCGTAATGTACAAAAATCGGGTGTAAAGATAGACTGGATTTTGGGGCATCACTAGTTGGTATCAAAGCTAATATGTTATAAACCTTAGGTATGATTACCTAATACTATATCCTGAGAGAGAAGAGTAAGAAAATTGTTGGGTTAAAATGATTAAGGGAAGAGATCGCTATATGATCTCGTTAAATCGTAATAATAGATTTTCTGTTAAACGATGGATGAATTATAGCTAGGTGCTATAATGGACAATGTACTATTCATAGTACGAGGAAACAGAACTTAGATCGAGTGATAGATGAGGATAAGGTATAACTTAAAGAAAATTCGTAGTAAGTCAAGAGAGAGTTAGAAGTTGGTAAATTTCAATTGAGGACTCATGTGAGAGTTGAGTTGTATGAACTTTTTTTATAGGCGAAGGTTTGTTCTTTGGTGTAACAACCACTCAGTCTGTTACAGTGATAATCATTGGAATAGTGATGTCGTACTATCAATATGTATATGATGAGAAGGTGAATCTTTTCTCATGTGTATAGTGCATAGTAGAATATACTAGAATAGGTGTGAGTTCTTGGAACTCATACTTATGAAAAGTTTGTGACTCATAGTTATATGCTATGTTTCTGAGCCCTAAGCATATGGACAGTCCTTGATTTGTTCTTGGATTACATACTGCGAAGATAAGTTCTTAAACACATATAGTTATGGAAAGTTCCTAAACACATAAAGTGTGGTAAGTTTAATGAACTATACTAAGGTATAGGAAAGTTTAGACTGAAAATAAGTTATTTTCAGTATAGATAACACCTTAGGTACTAGAAGAGGTTAATATTATCGCAAGTATGATAATAAAAGAAGAAAAAGTAGCAAATTCCAAGTTATCTAGCTATGCTAGATTTCAAAATTATTGACATCATGTTGATGAGTATGTCTTTGAATCAAAAATATTAGTTTTAACTTTTGGAAACAAATGTATTTTTAAAAAGGAACTATTCTTTGTATGTCTATGCTAATCATTTTAGCTAGACAAAATTTGATTTGGAATATCAAAATGAATTTTATGTTATCTACGCATTAAATGCACAGATGGTAAAAAGACGGAGTTATTATTACATTTGAGCATACCCTGGAGGGCATGGCAGTATGTAGTATGACAAAGTCAGAAACTGACGGAGTCCTCAACGTGCTATAAATCAGTAAGGTATCATGACGTCATTACACGTTTTAAGTTATTGTGAAAGAATTTAAAAAGAAGAGTCGATGTCAATTGATTTGACTAGACGACTGATTCAAGTTGGTGTCCAATTTATTGGATGGTCTAAGCTATTTGATTTGGCTAGACAAATGGTATATCATATTTTAAAGAAATCAAGCTTTCTTTGAGAAGTTGTACCGAGCCAAATTATTTTGGTGTGAAATCTAATATAAGTTTGAGGTGAACAAACCCAACGTTCTTGGGTTGTACAATAGGTTGATCACCTAACGTACCGGAATAGGTAGTTTAGTTTCTTTGTGATTGTAAACTGACCGACAAAGAATTGGTTCTCGGTAAATACCGATAAATCAAGTTCAATGGTTCATGGTTTCTAGGACCCCTCAGCAAAATGTTTTAAAGGAATCTTTATATTTCTAGTCAATCGTTCAAACTTTATAATTAGTGTGTAAATTGTGAAGATTATTGAATGGGGGAAAATGAGAACAATTTCGAGCATACAACCTTAGTGTCGGGATGTTCCTTTATAAATGAAATGTTCTTAAGTGGACGAAAGATGATAACTTCTGTAACGAGAAGTCAAGGAAAAGGTTATGGTAATAATTTTGAGGGCAAAATTTTTAGAAGAAGGGGTGAATGTGATATCCCGAGGAATTAAAATTATAGTTGTCAGGATTTTTAGCATCTGACGATTATAACAGATAATGATCCTTGGGGGGAAGGATGTTGAAGAAATAATAAGAAGGAATGACTAGGTAAATATCTAACTAAATTCTTATGTGGAGATTTTTCAACATAAATATAAAGAAGTGGGATGAAACCTTCATTAGAGGTTGTAAGGATAATACATCCAGGTATGGATGTGGTTTTAGAAATTCTGAGGACGGAATTTTTATAAGTAGGGAAGAATGTGACAACCCGAAAAATCGGGTTGTCCAGAAATTAAGTTTAAAGAATTAATAATTAATAAATAGAATTTTATTTATTATATTCTGCGTTATGTGTTAATTAATCATTCTATGACATAGGATGATTAGAAACTGTGAGGATTCTGGCTATGAGCTGGAATGAACGAGTAAGAATTTTCAAGACGAAAATAAAAGATTTTCGGGAATAAAAATATTTCTGAGAAAAAGACGAAATAAACACTATTTATGTTGAAACCCTAAGAGTTAGGGTTTGAACCATACACATTTTCGGGAGATTGGAATGTCGAAATGACATTCTATCGAAAGATTTGACGGTAATATACCGTGAAAAGTTAAGTTAGCCGAGAAAAGTTTTTCCTGGGGGAAAATCACTATTCATCCGTTTCTGCTCGGGAATTATTATTGAAATTCTGAGAAACGCGTCATGATAGGATTTTAAGTCCAGATGGAATATATAATAATATTTCATTTATGGCTCGCAATGTTTTCGCTTACGGACTTAAAACCCGAAGGGTTAGGGAAAGTGAAATTAAAGAAGGAAATGGTTATGTGTAATAATAAATTATTATGATACATAATGAATACTAGTATAATACTAGTTATTATATGAGTATAATACGAGGAGGATACGATAATTAATACGACGTATAATATGAATTTTATACGAAGTAAATAGATTTAATTTGAATTAAATCTAATCATTTACCAGTGGGTCGAACCGGTGGGTAAACGGGTGGTAAAACCTATGGGGCAACCCATAACCCGTGATGGCACATGGGAGACATGGGGGAGCACATGTGGCTATGTGCTAGCACATGGGAGGACATGGCTAGCATGTGGGTGACATAGGGTAGCATGTGGGAGGAGGTGGGGGTTGAGGAGGTTTTGTCCAAAGACCAAACTATCCTTGATCTTGCCATTTCTATAAAAGGGGAGCTTAATGCTCATTTGTTGGTTTGAAAAACCAACTCATATGGGAGAGAAGAGAAGAGAAGGGAATAACTTATGATGAGCAATTCTAGGAAGCCAAAGAAGCTAACTAAGACTTTGTCAAGAACACAAAGTGAAGAGTTCAAGAACACTTATAAGTTATAAGTGTTAAACCTTAGATTTCATCTTTCTTTCTATTCTTAAATTGATAGAAAAGTGAAAAATGGTAGATCATGAATGGTAGGAAGTAATAAGATTTATATTAGTGGACTTTAAACCATTAATAATCAAGAACAAGTAAAAACATAATGAAATGGTTATGAAGTTAGTGAAAAATGAGTTAAAAGCCATAATGAAATGGTTAAGGAATTTAATGAAGAAAACTATTAAAACTTAGATGTTTATGATGGTGAGAATCGTAGATGAACAACCAATGGATTGATTCCATTTGTTTCGGTGAGAAAATATTGAATAATAAAGATTCGGCGGAAAGTTACGCGATTAGACGTTAAGCGTCAAATTGTAAATTTTCCCAAAGTGGAAGTCAAAAGTCGCCATTTGATTCAAAAACAATGTATTTCAATGGCTTAATGTATAATTACGTAAATAAGACTTGCGGGAGCATGAACGAACGAATTCGTAGTTAAAACGAAGAAACGAGCGTCGAACGTTCACGAACGTTTAACGACAACGTAAAAACGGACGAAACGGTCAATTTTCTGCCAACAGATTCAGAAATGAATCCCGACTGGATGGAATCGTAGAACGTAAGATATGTGAACTATTGGCTTTGAAACGAGCCAATTCTGAGTTATAACGATTGCGTTACGAGCTTCAAAATTTCAGAATTTGAAATTTTAGAAAATATTTTCAAGAGAACAGGGTTGGCGCCGCAGCGCTACCCAAGCCTTCGTAGCTGGCGCCGCAGTGCTAAAATAGTGTCTCCGGGTTCTGTAGGTCGGTGCCGCACTCGCAATATTAAGCCTACGTCGGCGCTACAGCGCCCTTAAGGGGAGAAATTTTTGACGTGCGTATTTTATGTCCCGAATTTTTACATGGTAATTGAGGGGAAAGTATATGATTAATATTCATGAAGAGAAATCACTTAAACAATGTGTTTAAGATTGCTTTTAAGAATTAAATGTTGAATAAACATATTTAAATTTAAAACTCAAAAATCCTAAAATATGAACCGGGGGTCGTGGTCGAGTTCAATGCGCGCCTCAAGGTTACATGAGTTGTAATAAAGGTGTGGCATGAGATAATGCAAAGAAATGAAGTTAAAACTTATGTAATTTCTATTCGGAGTCTGATAACGGGTATCCGATGGAAATGCGTGCGACCTAGCAAATTAATTAGGGTTTCTCTTGCCGTGGGGTCTGACGACGATCGACGAGAGTCGGTTGATGACTCATGAATGATAGTGAACATATAATTCACATAATTTAAACCTTAAACAAGTGATTTAAACCTTAAGTAAAGGTTGAATGACATTAAAAGAAGAGTATCATGAACGCATGATACGTGAATGATTCTCGTGAATTGTATCGGCGTTAAGTGAACGTTCTAAGTATACATTGATTATATGACTTAGACATTAACGAATGTTGGCATAGTAAGATGTGAATAAGTCGTAATGAACAGTAATAAGAGAATGAATAATAATGAATAACGTATAATGTTTAAAGCGGGTTAATGGTAATAACTTGAATGAACGTTCCGAGTCGTTTGGAACGGATAGGGTAAGAAATGTAATGAGAGTAACTTAACAAACATTATAGTTATAACGGTTAGGATAAGTTAAGTCTAAAATTGTAATGCAAGCGTAGTCTATAATGGTCGAGATATAGGATATGGGCTAAACAATTCCGTCAGAGAGTGACGGTATATACGAACTAGCAACCGATCTAACTCACTATGAAAGACAGTGTAGACGCGATGGGAAACTAGTTTGTTGGTTGTTTATGGGAAACAACTCAGTGTACTATATTTGACTACTGTTAGAGACTCGATGTGTGCTAAGTATAATGATAGTGAAAGAATAGAAGAATGGAAGTAAAGTTGGTCGCGTAAACTTAGATTACAAGAATGTGAACCGTAAGAAGTAAAGTGAAGTTAAGCTAATGCTTAAGTCAAGTATATGACTAATGGATACGTGGTTTCCTATATGCTTTATAGAGATTGTGATGAACGATAAGGCGTAAGCAGTACACAGCGCTAAGGCGAGTTTCTAAACTTCCTTCATCCTTTATGATGAATGGAAGTTTCCTAACTCCATTTATTTCTATATTAATGCAAGTTTATTAACTTCCTCAGATGTCGAACATGAGGAAGTATTTCGTATGTGCAAATGTTAGAGATTTGTACAAGGTGGTACTATGTATGAGGCCATGTGCCATAATGTTAACACTTTGGTGTTTCGATGAAATTAAATGTTCAATGTGAAAAGGTATGGTTTATTTATGAACCGTTCGTGTTAAGTATGTGCTATTGATTCTAGCCAGACATAATATGTATGAAAAAGGTAGAAGGATAAAAGTATGACAAAGTATGAGTGATGTATGTTTAAAAATGATAGGAATTAGAACGTATTCCTATTATTCGAGCTGCTTCATAACCATTGTTCGGTTATTGAAGTCTTAAAAGAATTTTGATTATTGCTTTGGTTGTTTTTCAACTGCTATGACTTGTTGAGCAATTGAATGCTCACACTTGATTGAAATAAAAATATTTTTAGCGAACAACGGTAGTATGTGTTTAAAGACCTGATGAAGATAAAGATGATAGATGTCCTGCTATGGTGACATGCTATGGTTGCGAATACCATTAGCGTCACAAGAGGAAGTACTGTTCATATTATGAACAAGCATGAAGATCATGTTGGGTTTGTACGAAATCGTGACGCAATCAAATTGCAAAAATTAACGGAAGCATGGTATATCAGAGTTTAAAAAATTTCTACAAAACCATTACCCGGATCATCCTTTATGCAAATTATTAATTTAAAACGATAAATAAGAAGTTATGGAATCATACCCTTGTAGAATGAAGCTTCCACAGGTACTAGTTCAACTCCTTGTTCTTCGTGATCTCCTTGAATTTCCGGATTAGATTCCTTCCTTTGATCAACGTTAGCCACCCAAGTGTTTGGCCTCTAGAGGTGATCCACCAAGGAAGATGAATTATCAAGAAGGAGGGTGGTTGGCTTAGTTTTCTATCCTCTATAGAAAAGGAGTACTCTCCAACAATTGGAATTGCATCAAGTAATATCTATTATAAAATCCTCTTATATAGATATTGGTCAACCCTTCTAATCCTATTAGACATGGGATTTCTTTTAATTAATTAAACTCCTTTAATTAATTTAGGCTTCCCACCACATGGAAAATAATTAATTAAATTCATTTAATTAATTTGTCTCCTAATCTTATTAGGAATAAATGAGAGTACTAATATTAAATTAATTACTAAACTCCTTTAGAAATTAAAATAATATTAATTATAATAATATTAATAAGACTCCTCTTATTAATTTATATTTAATATTTCCAAAATATTAAATAATAAATATTAAGCTATTTAATTTATTCTATCACCATAGATTAAATTAATTTCACTTAATGCATTATTACGATTATGCCATTACCTTCTTAAATAATTATTCTTCCCTTTGTGGTGTGACCCTTTAGGTTCTCCATATTAAACCGGTTGTGAATAAATCAATTAGAACAATTCTAATCTTATTTAAATAAATAAATTAAACTAATAATCTATTTAAATAAATAATATTTATTCTACAATAGGGATAAGCCTCCCTAGCGATCAACGACTTTCCAGATAATATAGATTTCAACATTAATCATAAAAGAACCTGTGAGTAAATAGTTACCATACATCTCAATCCTTCCACCATACAATGTCCCAATTAAATATAAGACATGAATTTACTGTCAAGTCTTATTTTATTTAATTATATGTATTTCGATTAGAAAATGCACAACTCCAAATAATGTAAATTAGAAACTCCTTTCTAATTTCATTTTACCTTGGCCAAGGATTCCTGGGTTGTCATTTAACGAATCACATAGGACATATCTCCTCCTTTACTAGAGGTGGTAGATTCTTTATTGATCATTCATTGTCTCCATATGTAACTCATTATACCCAAGCATACCCTTTTATATACCCTAAAGGGCTTTAAGGAATAAGTCAAAGTATAATTCATTACATACAAGATACTATGATGATCTCAAGTCCAAGGATCACTTGTACTACTATCACATTAGGAATTCCTATTGACAGGCGAGTAAAACTCCATTAGGTATTCCATAGCGAGTCACGTTCAGTGAACTTATTCTCCAATAAGCACCTACATACTTGCTTTAGTGTCTCCACACAAATGATTATGAGATCAATCATCCTCATCTAATGAGCAAGCAACATATGTACTAATCTATCCGGATTTACTAATCTCCTTTTTAGTAATCCCATGATTAGGAACTATTTTAGTTTTAGAGCTTTCTAAGAATTTAGATCTCATTGGCATGATCATCATCATGATTCTAAAAGCATTGCTTAAAACTATGGGTTATTTACATATTATAAAAACAGCACCATGTAGATAATTAAATGCCTTTAATAAATGAATATTTTTATTAATAAATAAATAAGATTGCCTCCAAAGTATATGCTTTATCATCATACATGATTGGCTTGTATGCATACTACTTTCAATCTCCCACTTGCACTAAAGCCAATCGCCATGGTATCTCATACCCAACTTCTCTAAGTGACGATCAAACTGCTGTTGTGTTAAAGCTTTAGTTAATGGATCTGCAATGTTGTCTTGAGAGTCTACACTCTCCTCTTTCAATGATTTCTTTAATCAAAGTGCCGCAACACATGTTTAGATTCAAGATGAGACTTAGGACCTTTTCCTAGTTCTGTAATGAACTTTTCATCTAAAACATCAACTTGCAGCTTCACTTACAGTTATATACGTTGTCTTTGTCACTAAACCAACAACCTTTTGTTGTTTGGAACCTTTTCAAGTCACTGCACCATCTTTCAAGGTAAACACATACCCTAAAACAGATTTACTGTCATCTTGGTCTGTTTGAAAACTTGAGTCTGTGAATCCCTTGAGTTTTAATTCAGACCCACCGTAGACAAGAAAAATATCTATAGTCATTCTCAAGTACTTTAGGATATTCTTCACTGCCTTCCAGTGCTCTTCTCCAGGGTTTGGCTGGTATCTGCTCATTACACTAAGTGCATGAGCAACATCCGGTCTAGTACATATCATACCGTACATGATAGATCCTATTGAAGAAGCATAAGGGATCTTACTCATACGGTCTCTCTCCTCAGGTGTCTTTGGGGCCTGTTTCTTGGAGAGATGTATTCCATGGCTCATCGGCATGAGACCTCTTTTGGAATCTTCCATGCTAAACCTCTTTAGCATTGCATCAATGTACGTTCCTTGGGATAAACCAAGCATCCTTTTAGATCTATCTCTATAGATCTTTATCCCCAAAATATAGGATGCTTCTCCCAAGTCCTTCATGGAGAAGTGTTTAGATAACCAGATTTTAATCGATTGTAGCATAGGAATGTCATTCCCTATCAGTAATATATCATCAACATATAATACAAGGAATGAAACTGCGCTCCCACTAACCTTCTTGTTCACACATGGTTCATCGTCGTTTATGACAAAATCAAACTCTTTGATTGTCTCATCAAAACGAATGTTCCATCTACGAGAAGCTTGTTTCAATCCATAAATGGATCGTTGCAGCTTACAGACTTGATTTGTTCCAACCTTTGAAACAAATCCCTCTGGCTGTGTCATATACACATCCTCCTCAAGTTTCCCATTGAGGAAGGCCGTTTTCACGTCCATCTGCCAGATCTCATAGTCGTTATAAGCTGCAATCGCAAGCAAAATCCGAATGGACTTGAGCATAGCTACTGGTGAGAAGGTTTCATCATAGTCAACTCCTTGTCTTTGTTTGAAACCTTTTGCAACCAGTCGGGCCTTATAGGTCTCTACCTTGCCGTCCGCTCCAGTCTTTCTTTTAAAGACCCATTTACACCCAATAGGCTTAATGCCTTCAGGTGGTGAAGTCAAAGTCCATACTTTGTTTTCATACATGGAGTCCATTTCGAATTTCATAGCTTCAAGCCATTTCCCTGAGTCTTTATTACTCATAGCCTGTTCGTAATTCAATGGATCATCATCATTCATGATGTGTACCTCATCGTCATCCTCTATAACGAATCTATATCTCTCAGGTATCTTCGGTACTCTTCCAGATTTACGAACAGGGTGTGGTAAAGTAGGTTCTTCTACTTTGTCAGGTACCTGACTTTGATCCGTGGTAATTTGTGGGTCTTGAACTTCTTCAAGATATATCTTACTCCCACTGCCCCCTTTATGGATAAAATCCTTTTCCAAGAAGGCAGTATGTTTCGCAACAAACACCTTTTGATCAGTTGGATGTTAGAAATAATACCCTAAAGTTTCTTTAGGGTATCCCACAAATCTACACTTATCGGATTTAGTCTGTAGCTTATCGTTTTCAAACTTTTTGACATAAGCTGGACAACCCCAAGTCTTAACATTCTTAAGATTTGGTTTCCTCCCCTTCCATATCTCATATGGAGTCTTTGGGGCGGATTTGGTAGGTACCTTGTTAAGTAGGTATGCAGCCGTTTCTAGGGCATATCCCCATAAGGAAATTGGAAGGTCGGTAAAACTCATCATAGATCGAACCATGTCCAACAGTGTTCGATTTCTCCTTTCAGATACTCCATTTAACTGTGGTGTACCTAGAGGAGTCCATTGTGAGATTATACCATTTTCTTTGAGATAATTGAGAAACTCACCGCTTAAGTATTCTCCACCTCAATCTGATCGAAGTATCTTTATACTCTTGCCCGTTTGTTTCTCTACTTCACTTCTGAACTCTTTGAACTTTTCAAATGATTCTGACTTGTATTTCATTAAATACACATATCCAAATCTTGAGTGATCATCAGTGAAAGTAATAAAATAAGAATACCCACCCCGTGCACTTGTTGTATAGGTCCACAAACGTCTGTGTGAATCAATGCCAACAACTCTGTAACTCTTTCTCCTTTTCCACTAAAAGGAGATTTAGTCATTTTACCCATGAGACAAGATTCACAAGTTGGATATGATTCATAATCAGATAACTCAAAGAGCCCATCTTTATGCAACTTGGATAATCTTGTTTCATTGATATGGCCAAGTCTACAGTGCCACATGTAGGTATAATTAATATCATCTCTTTTCCTTTTCTTAGTTTGTTCAATTTGAAAAATATTTTCTTGTAAGTCAAGTGTATAAAGTCCATTTCGCAAATTTCCAACACCATATAAAATATCGTCTTTATAAATAGAACAACTATTGTTCTTTATAACAACGTTAAATCCTTCCATATCCAATACAGAAATTGAAATAATATTTTTAATAATATTCGGAACATAATAACAATTATTAAGATAAATGGACTTGCCCGAAGGCATTGCTAAATAATAAGTTCCTACAGCTAATGCAGCAACCTTTGCTCCATTCCCCACTCGTAGGATCACCTCATCATTGTTCAGCTTTCTACTTCTGACCAGTCCCTTCACATTATTACATATGTGAGAACCACAGCCGGTATCCAATACCCAAGTAGAATTTTGACTTTCTGAAAAATTAATTTCAATCATGAACAAACCTTGATTGGAAGTCGAAGCTTCTCCAAGCTTCTTCTTTGCCAGAAACTTCTTGCAGTTCCTCTTCCAATGACCCGGCTCGTTGCAATGGAAGCACATTCCTTTGCTAGCTGGATCAGATTTCTTTTGTTCCTTTATGTTCACTTTGCCCTTGGTCATCCGAGATCGGAAGAGCTCCTTAGATATCTCATATCTAGCAGTCCTACTTTGTTCACCATACAACTCCTTAAGGTGAATCAACATAGTAGGAGCATCCATGTTTTCGTGCTGACGCTGAAGCACCTTATTCATAGATGCGAGCATGATGCATTGAGCCACAGATGCATCATCTTGCCACTTTACAATGGTGGCAATCTCTTCGTCAGAGGCTGTTTCTGGAACAGTGTCAGGGACAGGTGAGTTTAGGACATAAGAAATCTTTTCAGCAGTGAGAACTATTCTCAGATTTCTTAGCCAGTCCGTATAATTCGGCCCGGTAAGCTTATTAGCATCAAGTATGCTTCGCAGTGAAATTAGTGATTTTGACATTTTTAAAATTTTGCATGTGAAAAACAACATTTTAGCAAACATTCATTTTATTAATTTTGCATACCAAAATAAATTTAGGTCTTTATTTTAAATTGGTATCTCCCACTATTTTTATCAAACTATATTACCCTCACTTATATAGTTCGGCAACATCTAATTAAAGATTTGCTAGTGAGAATAAGGATCCCATTTCAAATGTATATAACCTCGTGGATAGCACAACAAGCGATATACAAATAAATAGGTAGACAACTCTTGTCAATTACATCACTATATAACTCCTTTTATTTTGCCTCTTAAATCATAGTGGTCAAGTGTGTGCACATCCGAACTAAAACGATTTAAGTTAAGTCCAGCCTAGCACTTCTATAAATTCAAAAAAGAAAAATGTTCGTCCTTGTGGATAGCACAACAAGACTAGATCGTTCAATTTTCTTGATAAGCATCAAATGTGATTAATTAACATCTTAAATATGCAATACTCGCCTTGTGGATAGCACAACAAGCTCATATTAAATATTTAATACTCTATTAATTTATCATGCTAGAAGGCGACGTTCGATATTCCAAATATCATTTGAACGCTTCGGACTTAATATTATTTCTTTGAGGGATTTGTTATTATTTGTCTCATTTTGTTTAGCATGTATGCACATATATATATAAAATACGCGTCATTTTATTAAACATGCGAAGCATGTTTGCATAAAATATAATATATATAATATTTAGCATGCAATATAGAATACTATATTCTACCCAGATTGATTATGGACTTTTATTCTAGTTTGGTTCACTAGAGCCACCAAGTGAACCAAAAGGTCAAACCTAGGAGTGCAAGAATTTAAATTTAAATATAACTATTACATTTAAACCCGGGCTCCATACAAACGGGTCTTCACGCGCTCCTTGCTCCTTGGTCTCCAATTTTTTCAAGATAATTCTAACTATTTCTATTACATTAAACTATTTAATTTAAATAAAAACCTTGATCAGCAGTCAAGGGGAAGTACATAGGAGGGAGATAGAATTTTACATCACGAAAAAAAAAATTTAGAGAAGACGAGGTACACAGACCCCATTTAATAAAACCCATTCATTCAAGCATTCAACTAAAATAAAATCCAATCGCATTGGTCAAATAGTCCATAATCAATCCCCATTTATTATCATACATATCACCATATATATCAATAAATAAATATTCATCTCATGAATTAAAACATTCCATATATATATGAGTATCATTTAATGGGCAATTTTAAATTGCATGAAATCCAATTTCAAGATTAAAATAAACTCTTTATTTTAATTATAAAATTATTTAGAATATAATATATAAATATATCATATTTATTTTTTTTAAAAAGAAGTCACCTTCTTTTATTAAAAGAGTCCTGCAGGTTTATTAAAAGAGTCCTTTCCTGATGGGTCACATTCTTTTTGGAGTAAGAAAGAGACATACATTTTCTTTGCAGAATTCAAGATTAACACCCAAAAAAAAAAAATTATGATTCGTCCCAAAAAAAAAAAAATTGTCATTTTTTTTTCTTAAAAAAAAATAATTTTATACAATAAAATTATGCCCAATAAATTATTTTAAATATATACCCATATGTATATGAAATCAAAAATAAATTAATAATTGTATAAAAGTTTGGCTCTGATGCCACTGTTGGGTTTGTACGAAATCGTGACGTAATCAAATTGCAAAAATTAGCGGAAGCATGGTATATCAGAGTTTAAAAAAATTTCTACAAAATCATTACCCGGATCATCCTTTATGCAAATTATTAATTTAAAACGATAAATAAGAAGTTATGGAATCATACCCTTGTAGAACGAAGCTTCCACAGGTACTAGTTCAACTCCTTGTTCTTCGTGATCTCCTTGAATTTCCGGATTAGATTCCTTCCTTTGATCAACGTTAGCCACCCAAGTGTTTGGCCTCTAGAGGTGATCCACCAAAGAAGATGAATTATCAAGAAGGAGGGTGGTTGACTTAGTTTTCTATCCTCTATAGAAAAGGAGTACTCTCCAACAATTGGAATTGCATCAAGTAATATCTATTATAAGAATCCTCTTATATAGATATTGGTCAACCCTTCTAATCCTATTAGACATGAGATTTCTTTTAATTAATTAAACTCCTTTAATTAATTTAGGCTTCCCACCACATGGAAAATAATTAATTAAATTCATTTAATTAATTTGTCTCCTAATCTTATTAGGAATAAATGAGAGTACTAATATTAAATTAATTACTAAACTCCTTTAGAAATTAAAATAATTATAATTATAATAATATTAATAAGACTCCTCTTATTAATTTATATTTAATATTTCCAAAATATTAAATAATAAATATTAAGCTATTTAATTTATTCTATCACCATAGATTAAATTAATTTCACTTAATGCATTATTACGATTATGCAATTACCTTCTTAAATAATTATTCTTCCTTTTATGGTGTGACCCTTTAGGTTCTCCATATTAAACCGGTTGTGAATAAATCAATTAGAACAATTCTAATCTTATTTAAATAAATAAATTAAACTAATAATCTATTTAAATAAATAATATTTATTCTACAATAGGGATAAGCCTCCCTAGCGATCAACGACTTTCCAGATAATATAGATTTCAACATTAATCATAAAAGAACCTGTGAGTAAATAGTTACCATACAACTCAATCTTTCCACCATACAATATCCCAATTAAATATAAGACATGAATTTACTGTCAAGTCTTATTTTATTTAATTATATGTATTTCGATTAGAAAATGCACAACTCCAAATAATGTAAATTAGAAACTCCTTTCTAATTTCATTTTACCTTGGCCAAGGATTCCTGGGTTGTCATTTAACGAATCACATAGGACATATCTCCTCCTTTACTAGAGGTGGTAGATTCTTTATTGATCATTCATTGTCTCCATATGTAACTCATTATACCCAAGCATACCCTTTTATATACCCTAAAGGGCTTTAAGGAATAAGTCAAAGTATAATTCATTACATACAAGATACTATGATGATCTCAAGTCCAAGGATCACTTGTACTACTATCACATTAGGAATTCCTATTGACAGGCGAGTAAAACTCCATTAGGTATTCCATAGCGAGTCACGTTCAGTGAACTTATTCTCCAATAAGCACCTACATACTTGCTTTAGTGTCTCCACACAAATGATTATGAGATCAATCATCCTCATCTAATGAGCAAGCAACATATGTACTAATCTATCCGGATTTACTAATCCCCTTTTTAGTAATCCCATGATTAGGAATTATTTTAGTTTTAGAGCTTTCTAAGAATTTAGATCTCATTGGCATGATCATCATCATGATTCTAAAAGCATTGCTTAAAACTATGGGTTATTTACATATTATAAAAATAGCACCATGTAGATAATTAAATGCCTTTAATAAATGAATATTTTTATTAATAAATAAATAAGATTGCCTCCAAAGTATATGCTTTATCATCATACATGATTGGCTTGTATGCATACTACTTTCAGATCAAGCCAAGACTTGTAGAATAGTTAGTTAAAACTATTCTGTAGATATGGTGACTAGTTAAGTCATAGTTGTAATGTCATAAGAATAATGTAATTATCATTATTTTTAATGATGAAGATTTTAAGGTAAAAGAATCTGGGAATGGAATGAATATATTATTAATCTTCAGGATGTAAATGATGTATATATGGAATGAGAAGTACTCGTATTGTACGGAATTTGGGTGTGAAGATTGACCAGATTTCGTTTTGTCCATCTGTCTGAGGGTGATAAGCTGTACTCAACCTTAATTGTGTTCCCATATGTTCTTGCAAACTCCTCCAAAAATTCAAAGTAAATCTTGGATCCCTATCTGACACAATTGATACTGGCACTCCATGTCTAGAAATAATTTCCTTAACATACAGCTTGGCTAGTTGATCTAGGTGATACTTAATCTTTATTGGCAAAAAGTGTGCCAACTTTGTTAATCGATCCACTATAACCCAAATAACACCCAGTCCTTTTTGCGTATTCAGAAGTCCTACCAAAAAATCCATTGTTAAATGTTCCCATTTCCATTTAGGGATTTTCAATGGTTGCAATAACCCACTCTTGGTTTCCGATGTTCAGCTTTTACTCTTTGACAAGTCAAACATTTACTTATATACTCTGTGACTTCTCTTTTCATGCTTGGCCACCAAAAATATTGTCGAAGGTCTTGATACATTTTTGTACCTCCAAGGTGAATCATATACCTCGAACAATGGGCTTCGTATAAATTTTCTTCTTTCAGTTCCAACACTGATGGAAACCAAATTCTTCCTTCAAATCGGATTACTCCATCACTATCAATTTTAAACTTGGTTCCTTTACCTTCAGAGATCTTCTACTTAAACTTCACACACTCCTCATCCCTAAACCATACTTCCTTTATTTTATCCACTAAAGTTGAACCATCTACAACGAAATACAATTTTTCCTGTGATTCCTTCAAAAATTTCACCTTTAATTCCATTTTCTCCATTACTACTTGTCGATGTTGGTTAAAAAAATCTGCGGGTCAGGTCATAACTCGGATCTTTTAATCTATTTTCTTAAGTTCTCTCTGCCATCACTCTTTTTATTTAGGAAAGAGGTTTTGAAGGGTTTTTTAGGAGAAAGGCCAACATGTATAATGTCAACGATTTGAACGTTTTACAGAGTCGCCAGTTGGTAGATTTGAAAATGGTTGTACCAACCCAACCGAGTTTTGTTTGAAAGAGGCCCAATTGTTGGACACTGTCGAAACTTGATCTTTGAAAATAAAATTTTGAGCTCGGAATCTTGGTTAAGTGTGGGGAACATGTTAGGCACCCCACGACTCCCGTGTAAACATGGTACCACATCTTTTCAATATTTTCCTTTAAACTGTGAATGCGTGAGTGAATGCTATTTAAAAATTAGGCCTATTGATTTGATTGATTTGAAAGTAATTCTTCGCTTCGTTGAACCTAGATACGAAGGGTTTGATTTGATTTTTAAAATCAGTCTTTTATTTGATTTGCAAAAGCATTTTGATTAGATTTTGCAAAATCTTTGAAATTGAATTGACAGTGATGTTTTGAAAGCTGTTTATCAAACCCCTACGCTGACATAGGAATTGAAGCCTGTTGATACTTCCAATTTTTTTATCTTTATAGCCTTATGGCTGCATGTGAATGGTGATTTGTCGGGCTGCGAAGCAACCTCGACCACAAAAATAGACAAGTGTCGGTCTCCTCATGGGTATGAAAACCATCGGAGGGACGCTGACACTATAAGCACATTTCACTATAATGAGACCTTAAATTTGGATAACCGTTTTAAGGTCTGTGTATGTACATTTTATAGAAAAACTAGCAGGGTACATCTATAAATTAGTGTTTGTCCATCATGGGAATCAGATCCCGATCGATTTGATCGTGAATCCCAGGATTCTTAAGCTCACATATAGGTACCCAAATAAACCTGCACAGTTTAAATTTTCACAGAAATGAATATATATATATATATATATCATCACGTCGTAATGGAACCAAGGATTCATCAGTAAATCCTGGCTGCGCGTGGCTAAAGAGTCTTATTCCCAATAGATAGCGATCTAAGGGACGCGAGTTTGCTTTTGAAGCTAAAACTAGAAAGAAAGCTAGCTTTAAAGAAATCTCAGCCATTCTAGCTTCCCGGTTCAATCAGGAGATTTTGAACCGTTTAACAGCTAGAATTGGCAAGATTTAAGTAAATCTAGTATGCCCACAGATATGTCAGTGCTAATTCATATAAAATGAATATTTAAAGCAGCAATTGAATAGAAAGCGAGTAAAGAAATATATATATATATATATATATATATATATATACAGTTATATATAAAAGTTGTAAAGGACGATGGGTTTTCACGCCGGTGCCCGGACTAGAATTGAAATATATATAAATATATATATTGACAGAAACATAGTCAACCAAGACTGGGAAGAAAACTCAATGGTGGTGATGGCTGCTTATATATGCATAAATATATAAAAGCAGTTAAAAGGCCACATGAATTATCCAGGCCGAGCTGAAATATAAATGTATAGAAAAATAGTCAACTAGGGATTGGGGAGATCACCCAGTATGGCGAAGAGTGCAAAAACCAGTATAAAGGGCGATGGGTTTTCACGCCGGTGTTCGGACTGAATTTGAAATATATATATATATATATATATATATATATATGTATTGACAGAAATGTAGTCAACTAAGACTTGGAAGAGAACCCAGTGATGGTGAAAATCGCTTATATATGCGTATATATATATAAAAGCGGTAAACTACCTTGGATTTGACATCCGGGCTTGACATAATTGAAATATTAGTATATATATAGTTAAATAAACACAAAAAAGGGCCAAACCTGAATTTGGAAGATGACCTAGTCCGGCAAAGTTGCCAAAACGTGTGTGCTACTGCATCGAAGCTGCTGGAGCTGATGGATCGTCAATTCGAGTTGTAAAAATGCCAAAAATTGAGTTTATGTACAAAAATATACCAAATTTTGACGAAAACTGCCACAGAACAAATTTCAAGGCATATTTAGATGGTGAAAATTAACGTGCAAGTGTATAAAAGTTACGAAGAAGTAATATTCACTTTCTAATCGTGAAAAATACTTACAATGGACAACACAACAGGCTTTTTGCCACTTAGTGGGCTTCAAACGTCCAAATCTACCGGTGGATTTTTGATATGTGGTAGTATGTGGGTCTGTCTACGTGTTAGAGTAAAAATATTTGGGTTTATAAGATGTGTAAAAGTCAAAAAATCAAACAAGCAGAGCTTCGCTGTGTTCCAAAATTCATAAAAATGAAAAGGTGGACACGTTTATTTATAGTCTAGGGAGCCTCCTTCTACCTACTGTTGCTGCATATAGAGGTGCGGCTCCCCAAGGTGGGGCCCACATGCCAGGCTTCGTTGTCTCGAAGTACGTGCACGTTAGGCGATGCAATATCAAGTTCACATCTTCATATTTTTTGATTGGAGCATCCGTTTGAGGCGTGCTATAACTTTCTGGAAAGCCCTCACTAAGAGTGTCATAATGACATAGGATTTAACCCTTTTAAAGTCCCAAAAGTTGGGTTCATGACCAGGTCTTTGTTTCCCCGCCGTTTATTCGTCGAGCCGTCTGGTGCTGTTTTCACCCGGGATCACCGTTGTGGTTTTTCTGACCTTGGTTGCATCAATTCAACTTGATTTTGACTGCATCGACTGAGAGTTTGTAAAATGACCATTTTTCCCTTCCTGTGGTTGCCCTTGGTGTCGGTATGGCCTCTTGTTTACTTCCGGAAGCCGTTTCCAAGACTTGGATCCCATTCGAGTTTGTTTGTCCCCAGTGTTGCCTCTTTGGCTAACGTGGTCATTCCAGTTTTCCTCTGGAGTTGTTATGGTTCTTTAGGTTTATGTCTGAAGTTGACCAGACATCACGGGTTACTGCCGGGGATGACCTGCACTTCCCTGGTTGCTGTCGGGGCTGATTTAGACCTCCTAGGTTGCTATCGGGGCTGCTTTTACAACCTGATATTAAGATAGGGATGGAACTAATAGCCCGATTTGGAGATCGGGGTTGATCTGATGATCCGATATTGATATCAGAGCTGTATTGATGGTCCAATTGACTATCAAAGCTGGATTGATGGTCCGATTGACTATCGAAGCTGGCTAGAGTACCGACATTGCAGGCCGGATTTTAGTTGCTTGACCAATATTGGTGATCGAATTTGAACTGGCTTGACCGACATTGGTGATCGGATTTTAGTTGACATCCCGGTATTGGGGACCGGGGCTGAGAAGATAATTTTTCCCTCTTGTAGGGTTAGTATCAGGAAAATAAAATTTTGAGTGTCTACAGATGCCCCTCTTTATCCTGTTTATGCAATGTAATGGAATGAAAAGGATAAAGATTGCTAGACACTTGAAATATGACAAGATATTAATGATGCAAATCGTAATGCAAATCATGTCTCAAATCGCATTTCGCACTTCGCATATCGCATCATAAATCGCATCATAATCGCATCGCATAGCAAATCGCATATTGCAAATCTCATCGCATCACACATCTCTTTACGTTTATCAGTGCTTGTGTTGGGGCTGATCTCAACGGTTGACTTTCATTAATGCTGCTGATGCCCATGCTGGTGTTGACTCCAATGGTCTGATTTCCATTGATGTTGTTGATGCTTGTCTGATGAAGATAAACTAAAATGTTTCCCATATTTCTGCAGGGGATGACGTTCTTTATGATAGCCTTTGCTGTTATTATGGTTTTACGCCTAATGGTTTCCCCAATCTGTCGATACTATCAGGGATCAGCCACTGTATATTTCTGAAGGCTTCTCTGATGGGGATATATCTCTTTTGCCGAGCTACCTTAGTGGGTGCTCCCGATGCTTATCCTGATGATAACTTACATCGATAGTTTGCAACAGTGCCTACCCTGATGGTAGGGACAATGGTTAATTATTAGACTTTCTCGATGCCTACTCGAACGATAGCAGACTTTTTCATCGAGTTTGTGTGTTCAATGTGTATGCATTTTTGACTCTATTAGGTATGTATGCCTAATGTTTTAATGGAGATGTGCACTGATGTAGCACTTGTTGCAAATGTGCAGACCAGACATGATAAGATGATCTTAATTTGTCCTAGGTGGATGCATATGCTTAATTGAATTGATGTAGAACCATACCTCACCCTTTCTGAGGTGATTTGGAGTTTCTTTTTATGTATGGATTTTGATAGTCTTAGCAGCTCTAACTCTTGTATGGCTCCTTTTATCATTCACAGAGCTGATTCGAACGTTCCACGTTTATATGTCGACTTTGGTGGGGATCCTATTGATGTTGCTATTTTTCTAGATCTAGATCTGGTGCTGGTCCCTCTGGCGGTCCAGACACTGATGGCTTCACTAGGAGGTATCCTGATACATTCGATAAAGTAGTATTCAATGGCGTACATCATTGGATCCTTCTCAACGCTTCGACACTGATGGCTTCACTAGGAGGTATCCTGATACATTCGATGAAGTAGTATTCAATGGCGTACACCACTGGATCCTTCTCAATGCTTCTTCTAAGTATTTGTATAATAGATTCCATCATCTGTCCTCTGTAGGGATGGATCAGAGTTGGTCTGACGGCCCAATTGGAGATCGGGGTTGATATGATTGATTTACCGATATTGGGGATCGGATTTGGGTTAAAGGACAGATATTGGGAATCGAATTTGGATTAAAGTACCGATATTGGGGATCGAATTTGGGTTAAAGGACAGATATTGGGGATCCGATTTGATATATTGTCTCCGTCCCTGGATCATTTCCCGATGCTTCACTAGGGTTGTGCTAACAGCTGATCATTGAGTGCGAAAGGGGCCAGCTCTTTACTTGCAACCCTGCTGGGTTAGATGCTGGCTCGGCTAATGACCCAGGTGTTGCTGACTTCTTGGAGGATGTAGCCTGTTCTTTTATTCAAAGATTTGAACTTTGGTGTAGATGCCTTGACTGATGATGACTTTGCGCAAGTTTACATGTTTGACGATGCAGATTTCATTTGCCAGGCCTTTGGTCATCGAGCATCTATTCTTCCCGAGTTAAGGACTCTGTTGAGGATTTTTCCCTTTTTGTAGAGGGACAGATGATGTCTCCTTGATTTCTTTCAAGAATTCTTCCCCTTCCTTTTGATGAGACGTTTGGTCCTGTCGTAGACTCTTTCCATTTTATTGAATGGCGAAATGCCCCAGTCCTCTTGTTTGTTGTTACTGGGGTTCACAGAAGAAACTTTCTTTGTTGACCATGTCCATGGTGAGTAATATCCTACACATTCAGACAAACAACAATATGTGCCGAAAGCTTGATGGCTCGGGCCGTCGAGATTAGTATGATGAGGCATTTGCAATTAAAGTTTATGAAATGAATGCTTGTATTTAATGCGCTCTTATCTTATCACTAGAGATCTTGAAATTGAGTATGAAAATGCATTTTTCCTAAGGAAATCAAAATTCTCATTTGGCAAGTTATGAAATCGCAAGAAAATTTTTAAGCATCCATGGTCATTTTTCATGGGTAGGATCAGATTCAAAAGACTTATCTCCCTTCATCAGAGACACCTCATCTTCACTCTAGACATTGCTCTTCAAAGAATTAACATCATATGACACGTGCACTATGAATGACGCAACCCTTAGCAAGGGTTTCTCTTCTATGACTTCTAGATGATCTCATTTTCTTGCAAAATTTCTTCTTTCCTCGCTTAACTTTGTCTTATTTTCTTAGGCTTTTCAGAGTTACCCATGTAACGAGTTTTAGACCAATGACTCCTAAACCAGATGAGTTTAGAGCATTAGGTGTTAAGATACCCCTTAAGGTTTACTGGCTCGAGTAACAAAGGCCACACTTCGAGACAAGTTAGGCGGACTACCCTTTTTGATCCTCGCCTGAACTGCTGCAAGATTCGTTTTCTTAGGCTCTAAGTCACCCATATAGCGAGTGTTGGGCTGGTGGCTCCCAAACCAGACGGCTTTAAGACACCAGGTGTAGAGACACCCCTCGGGCTTAATTACTCGAGTAACCTAGGCCACGATTCGGATTTGCTCAGGTTTTGATTTCTTGTAATGCTTGTTTTCTTAGGTATTGAGTTACCCATGTAACGAGTGTTGGGCCGGTGGCCCCCAAACCAGATGGCTTTAGAGAACCATGTGTGGAGACACCCCTCAGGCTTAATAACTCGAGTAACCCAGCCCACGATTTGAGACATTAGGCTGGCTACTAATTATCATCCTTGTCGTCATAGTTTCATACCCCACTACTAAGAGTCAGGTCAATCGCAAAGTACAGACATGCATATGAGGTCAAGTTTTGCTCTAAAAGTGCTTTGAAATAGGATGCCATGCCTAATCAAAAGTTTGAATGGTCTTAATTCTCTAATCGTTCCTGTGATTTTCGCTCCATAGACGCTTATCGGAATTAATCAAATTCATAACAAGTTAAGGAAAAATCTTTTTTTCCTTTTTAAAACCTTTTTCCAAGATTCTAACGCAAGATTTATCTATACTTAACATGTATACCATTGCCAATGCATGTAACTGGAAAATTAAAAACACGTAAAGAGATGAAAGAGTCATACCTTATCAGTGGGTCGCAGTATTATAAGAAAATTATGATTGGAAAAGACAGATTGATCATACCAGATTGCCAATGATGGAAGCTTGGATGATGACATATCTAGTATCTCGTAGATGGAACATTCGTTTTGATGAGACAATCAAAGAGTTTGATTTTGTCAAAAACGACGATGAACCATGTGTGAACAAGAAGGTTAGTGGGAGCGCAGTTTCATTCCTTGTATTATATGTTGATGATATATTACTGATAGGGAATGACATTCCTATGCTACAATCGATTAAAATCTGGTTATCTAAACACTTCTCCATGAAGGACTTGGGAGAAGCATCCTATATTTTGGGGATAAAGATCTATAGAGATAGATCTAAAAGGATGCTTGGTTTATCCCAAGGAACGTACATTGATGCAATGCTAAAGAGGTTTAGCATGGAAGATTCCAAAAGAGGTCTCATGCCGATGAGCCATGGAATACATCTCTCCAAGAAACAGGCCCCAAAGACACCTGAGAAGAGAGACCGTATGAGTAGGATCCCTTATGCTTCTGCAATAGGATCTATCATGTACGGTATGATATGTACTAGACCGGATGTTGCTCATGCACTTAGTGTAATGAGCAGATACCAGTCAAACCCTGGAGAAGAGCACTGGAAGGCAGTGAAGAATATCCTAAAGTACTTGAGAAGGACTAAAGATATTTTTCTTGTCTACGGTGGGTCTGAATTAAAACTCAAGGGATTCACAGACTCAAGTTTTCAAACAGACCAAGATGACAGTAAATCTGTTTCAGGGTATGTGTTTACCTTGAAAGATGGTGCAGTGAATTGAAAAGGTTCCAAACAACAAAAGGTTGTTGGTTTAGTGACAAAGACAAAGTATATAACTGTAAGTGAAGCTGCAAGTTGATGTTTTAGATGAAAAGTTCATTACAGAACTAGGAATAGGTCCTAAGTCTCATCTTGAATCTAAACATGTGTTGCGACAATTTGATTAAAGAAATCATTGAAAGAGGAGAGTGTAGACTCTCAAGACAACATTGCAGATCCATTAACTAAAGCTTTAATACAACAGCAGTTTGATCGTCACTTAGAGAAGTTGGGTATGAGATACCATGGCGATTGGCTTTAGTGCAAGTGGGAGATTGAAAGTAGTATGCATACAACCCAATCATGTATAATGATAAAGCATATACTTTGGAGGCAATCTTATTTATTTATTAATAAAAATATTCATTTATTAAAGGCATTTAATTATCTACATGGTGCTGTTTTTATAATATGTAAATAACCCATAGTTTTAAGCAATGCTTTTAGAATCATGATGATGATCATGCCAATGAGATCTAAATTCTTGGATGATGACTGCTAGATATGAGATATCTAAGGAGCTCTTTCGATCTCGGATGACCAAGGGCAAAGTGAACATAAAGGAACAAAAGAAATCTGATCCAGCTAGCAAAGGAATGTGCTTCCATTGCAACGAGCCGGGTCATTGGAAGAGGAACTGCAAGAAGTTTCTGGCAAAGAAGAAGCTTCGACTTCCAATCAAGGTTTGTTCATGATTGAAATTAATTTTTCAGAAAGTCAAAATTCTACTTGGGTATTGGATACCGGCTGTGGTTCTCACATATGTAATAATGTGAAGGGACTGGTCAGAAGTAGAAAGCTGAACAATGATGAGGTGATCCTACGAGTGGGGAATGGAGCAAAGGTTGCTGCATTAGCTGTAGGAACTTATTATTTAGCAATGCCTTCAGGGAAGTCCATTTATCTTAATAATTGTTATTATGTTCCGAATATTATTAAAAATATTATTTCAATTTCTGTATTGGATATGGAAGGATTTAACGTTGTTATAAAGAACAATAGTTGTTCTATTTATAAAGACGATATTTTATATGGTGTTGGAAATTTGCGAAATGGACTTTATACACTTGACTTACAAGAAAATATTTTTCAAATTGAACAAACTAAGAAAAGGAAAAGAGATGATATTAATTATACCTACATGTGGCACTGTAGACTCGGTCATATCAATGAAACAAGATTATCCAAGTTGCATAAAGATGGGCTCTTTGAGTTATCTGATTATGAATCATATCCAACTTGTGAATCTTGTCTCATGGGTAAAATGACTAAATCTCCTTTTAGTGGAAAAGGAGAAAGAGTTACAGAGTTGTTGGCATTAATTCACACAGACGTTTGTGGACCTATACAACAAGTGCACGGGGTGGGTATTCTTATTTTATTACTTTCACTGATGATCACTCAAGATTTGGATATGTGTATTTAATGAAATACAAGTCAGAATCATTTGAAAAGTTCAAAGAGTTCAGAAGTGAAGTAGAGAAACAAACGGGCAAGAGTATAAAGATACTTCGATCAGATTGAGGTGGAGAATACTTAAGCGGTGAGTTTCTCAATTATCTCAAAGAAAATGGTATAATCTCACAATGGACTCCTCTAGGTACACCACAGTTAAATGGAGTATCTGAAAGGAGAAATCGAACACTGTTGGACGTGGTTCGATCTATGATGAGTTTTACCGACCTTCCAATTTCCTTATGGGGATATGCCCTAGAAACGGCTGCATATCTACTTAACAAGGTACCTACCAAATCCGCCCCAAAGACTCCATATGAGACATGGAAGGGGAGGAAACCAAATCTTAAGCATGTGAAGACTTGGGGTTGTCCAGCTTATGTCAAAAAGTTTGAAAACGATAAGCTACAGACTAAATCCGATAAGTGTAGATTTGTGGGATACCCTAAAGAAACTTTAGGGTATTATTTCTATCATCCAACTGATCAAAAGGTGTTTGTTGCGAAACATACTGCCTTCTTGAAAAAGGATTTTATCCATGAAGGGGTCAGTGGGAGTAAGATATATCTTGAAGAAGTTCAAGACCCACAAATTACCACGGATCAAAGTCAGGTACCTGACAAAGTAGAAGAACCTACTATACCACACCCTGTTCGTAAATCTGGAAGAGTACCGAAGATACCTGAGAGATATAGATTCGTTATAGAGGATGACGATGAGGTACACATCATGAATGTTGATGATCCATTGAATTACGAACAGGCTATGAGTAATAAAGACTCAGGGAAATGGCTTGAAGCTATGAAATTCGAAATGGACTCCATGTATGAAAATAAAGTATGAACTTTGATTTCACCACCTGAAGGCATTAAGCCTATTGGGTGTAAATGGATCTTTAAAAGAAAGACTGGAGCGGACGGCAAGGTAGAGACCTATAAGGCCCGACTGGTTGCAAAAGGTTTCAAACAAAGACAAGGAGTTGACTATGATGAAACCTTCTCACCAGTAGCTATTCTCAAGTCCATTCGGATTTTGCTTGCGATTGCAGCTTATAACGACTATGAGATCTTGCAGATGGACGTGAAAACGGCCTTCCTCAATGGGAAACTTGAGGAGGATGTGTATATGACACAGCCAGAGGGATTTGTTTCAAAGGTTGGAACAAATCAAGTCTGTAAGCTGCAACGATCCATTTATGGATTGAAGCAAGCTTCTCGTAGATGGAACATTCGTTTTGATGAGACAATCAAAGAGTTTGATTTTGTCAAAAACGACGATGAACCATGTGTGAACAAGAAGGTTAGTGGGAGCGCAGTTTCATTCCTTGTATTATATGTTGATGATATATTACTGATAGGGAATGACATTCCTATGCTACAATCGATTAAAATCTGGTTATCTAAACACTTCTCCATGAAGGACTTGGGAGAAGCATCCTATATTTTGGGGATAAAGATCTATAGAGATAGATCTAAAAGGATGCTTGGTTTATCCCAAGGAACGTACATTGATGCAATGCTAAAGAGGTTTAGCATGGAAGATTCCAAAAGAGGTCTCATGCCGATGAGCCATGGAATACATCTCTCCAAGAAACAGGCCCCAAAGACACCTGAGGAGAGAGACCGTATGAGTATGATCCCTTATGCTTCTGCAATAGGATCTATCATGTACGGTATGATATGTACTAGACCGGATGTTGCTCATGCACTTAGTGTAATGAGCAGATACCAGTCAAACCCTGGAGAAGAGCACTGGAAGGCAGTGAAGAATATCCTAAAGTACTTCAGAAGGACTAAAGATATTTTTCTTGTCTACGGTGGGTCTGAATTAAAACTCAAGGGATTCACAGACTCAAGTTTTCAAACAGACCAAGATGACAGTAAATCTGTTTCAGGGTATGTGTTTACCTTGAAAGATGGTGCAGTGAATTGAAAAGGTTCCAAACAACAAAAGGTTGTTGGTTTAGTGACAAAGACAAAGTATATAACTGTAAGTGAAGCTGCAAGTTGATGTTTTAGATGAAAAGTTCATTACAGAACTAGGAATAGGTCCTAAGTCTCATCTTGAATCTAAACATGTGTTGCGACAATTTGATTAAAGAAATCATTGAAAGAGGAGAGTGTAGACTCTCAAGACAACATTGCAGATCCATTAACTAAAGCTTTAACACAACAGCAGTTTGATCGTCACTTAGAGAAGTTGGGTATGAGATACCATGGCGATTGGCTTTAGTGCAAGTGGGAGATTGAAAGTAGTATGCATACAAGCCAATCATGTATGATGATAAAGCATATACTTTGGAGGCAATCTTATTTATTTATTAATAAAAATATTCATTTATTAAAGGCATTTAATTATCTACATGGTGCTGTTTTTATAATATGTAAATAACCCATAGTTTTAAGCAATGCTTTTAGAATCATGATGATGATCATGCCAATGAGATCTAAATTCTTAGAAAGCTCTAAAACTAAAATAGTTCCTAATCATGGGATTACTAAAAGGGGATTAGTAAATCCGGATAGATTAGTACATATGTTGCTTGCTCATTAGATGAGGATGATTGATCTCATAATCATTTGTGTGGAGACACTAAAGCAAGTATGTAGGTGCTTATTGGAGAATAAGTTCACTGAACGTGACTCGCTATGGAATACCTAATGGAGTTTTACTCGCCTGTCAATAGGAATTCCTAATGTGATAGTAGTACAAGTGATCCTTGGACTTGAGATCATCATAGTATCTTGTATGTAATGAATTATACTTTGACTTATTCCTTAAAGCCCTTTAGGGTATATAAAATGGTATGCTTGGGTATAATGAGTTACATATGGAGACAATGAATGATCAATAAAGAATCTACCACCTCTAGTAAAGGAGGAGATATGTCCTATGTGATTCGTTAAATGACAACCCAGGAATCCTTGGCCAAGGTAAAATGAAATTAGAAAGGAGTTTCTAATTTACATTATTTGGAGTTGTGCATTTTCTAATCGAAATACATATAATTAAATAAAATAAGACTTGATAGTAAATTCATGTCTTATATTTAATTGGGACATTGTATGGTGGAAGGATTGAATTGTATGGTAACTATTTACTCACAGGTTCTTTTATGATTAATGTTGAAATCTATATTATCTAAAAAGTCGTTGATCGCTAGGGAGGCTTATCCCTATTGTAGAATAAATATTATTTATTTAAATAGATTATTAGTTTAATTTATTTATTTAAATAAGATTAGAATTGTTCGAATTGATTTATTCACAACCGGTTTAATATGGAGAACCTAAAGGGTCATACCATAAAAGGAAGAATAATTATTTAAGAAGGTAATGGCATAATCGTAATAATGCATTAAGTGAAATTAATTTAATCTATGGTGATAGAATAAATTAAATAGCTTAATATTTATTATTTAATATTTTGAAAATATTAAATATAAATTAATAAGAGGAGTCTTATTAATATTATTATAATTATTATTATTTTAATTTCTAAAGGAGTTTAGTAATTAATTTAATATTAGTACTCTCATTTATTCCTAATAAGATTAGGAGACAAATTAATTAAATGAATTTAATTAATTATTTCCCATGTGGTGGGAAGCCTAAATTAATTAAAGGAGTTTAATTAATTAAAAGAAATCCCATGTCTAATAGGATTAGAAGGGTTGACCAATATCTATATAAGAGGATTCTTATAATAGATATTACTTGATGCAATTCCAATTGTTGGAGAGTACTCCTTTTCTATAGAGGATAGAAAACTAGGCCAACCACCCTCCTTCTTGATAATTCATCTTCCTTGGTGGATCACCTCTAGAGGCCAAACACTTGGGTGGCTAACGTTGATCAAAGGAATGAATCTAATCCAGAAATTCAAGGAGATCACAAAGAACAAAGAGTTGAACTAGTACCTGTGGAAGCTTCGTTCTACAAGGGTATGATTCCATAACTTCTTATTTATCGTTTTAAATTAATAATTTGCATAAAGGATGATCCGGGTAATGGTTTTGTAGAATTTTTTTTTAAACTCTGATATACCATGCTTCCGCTAATTTTTGCAATTTGATTGCATCACGATTTCGTACAAACCCAACAGTGGTATCAAAGCCAAACTTTTATGCAATTATTAATTTATTTTTGATTTCATATACATATGGGTATATATTTAAAATAATTTATTGGGCATAATTTTATTGTATAAAATTTTTTTTTTTTAAGAAAAAAAAATGACGTTTTTTTTTTTTTTTTGGGACGAATCACAAATTTTTTTTTTTGGGTGCTAATCTTGAATTCTGCAAAGAAAATGTGTTGTCTCTTTCTTACTCCAAAAAGAATGTGACCCATCAGGAAATGACTCTTTTAATAAACCTGCAGGACTCTTTTAATAAAAGAAGGTGACTTCTTTTTAAAAAAATAAATATGATATATTTATATATTATATTCTAAATAATTTTATAATTAAAATAAAGAGTTTATTTTAATCTTGAAATTGGATTTCATGCAATTTAAAATTGCCCATTAAATGATACTCATATATATATGGAATGTTTTAATTCATGAGATGAATATTTATTTATTGATATATATGGTGATATGTATGATAATAAATGGGGATTGATTATGGACTATTTGACCAATGTGATTGAATTTTATTTTAGTTGAATGCTTGAATGAATGGGTTTTATTAGATGGGGTCTGTGTACCTCGTCTTCTCTAAATTTTTTTTCGTGATGTAAAATTCTATCTCCCTCCTATGTACTTTCCCTTGACTGCTGATCAAGGTTTCTATTTAAATTAAATAGTTTAATGTAATAGAAATAGTTAGAATTATCTTGAAAAAATTGGAGACCAAGGAGCAAGGAGCGCGTGAAGACCCGTTTGTATGGAGCCCGGGTTTAAATGTAATAGTTATATTTAAATTTAAATTCTTGCACTCCTAGGTTTGACCTTTTGGTTCACTTGGTGGCTCTAGTGAACCAAACTAGAATAAAAGTCCATAATCAATCTGGGTAGAATATAGTATTCTATATTGCATGCTAAATATTATATATATTATATTTTATGCAAACATGCTTCGCATGTTTAATAAAATGACGCGTATTTTATATATATATGTGCATGCACGCTAAACAAGATGAGACAAATAATAACAAATCCCTCAAAGAAATAATATTAAGTCCGAAGCGTTCAAATGATATTTGGAATATCGAACGTCGCCTTCTAGCATGATAAATTAATAGAGTATTAAATATTTAATATGAGCTTGGTGTGCTATCCACAAGGCGAGTATTGCATATTTAAGATGTTAATTAATCACATTTGATACTTATCAAAAAAATTGAACGATCTAGTCTTGTTGTGCTATCCACAAGGACGAACATTTTTCTTTTTTGAATTTATAGAAGTGCTAGGCTGGACTTAACTTAAATCGTTTTAGTTCGGATGTGCACACACTTGACCATTATGATTTAAGAGGCAAAATAAAAGGAGTTATATAGTGATGTAATTGACAAGAGTTGTCTACCTATTTATTTGTATATCGCTTGTTGTGCTATCCACAAGGTTATATACATTTAAAATGGGATCCTTATTCTCACTAGCAAATCTTTAATTAGATGTTGCCGAACTATATAAGTGAGGGTAATATAGTTTGATAAAAATAGTGGGAGATACCAATTTAAAATAAAGACCTAAATTTATTTTGGTATGCAAAATTAATAAAATGAATGTTTGCTAAAATGTTGTTTTTCACATGCAAAATTTTAAAAATGTCAAAATCACTAATTTCACTGCGAAGCATACTTGATGTTAATAAGCTTATCGGGCCGAATTATACGGACTGGCTAAGAAATCTGAGAATAGTTCTCACTGCTGAAAAGATTTCTTATGTCCTAAACTCACCTGTCCCTGGAATTGTTCCAGAAACAGCCTCTGAGGAAGAGATTGCCACCATTGTAAAGTGGCAAGATGATGCATCTGTGGCTCAATGCATCATGCTCGCATCCATGAATAACGAGCTTCAGCGTCAGCACGAAAACATGGATGCTCCTACTATGTTGATTCACCTCAAGGAGTTGTATGGTGAACAAAGTAGGACTGCTAGATATGAGATATCTAAGGAGCTCTTCCGATCTCGGATGACTAAGGGCAAAGTGAACATAAAGGAACAAAAGAAATCTGATCCAGCTAGCAAAGGAATGTGCTTCCATTGCAACGAGCCGGGTCATTGGAAGAGGAACTGCAAGAAGTTTCTGGCAAAGAAAAAGCTTGGAGAAGCTTCGACTTCCAATCAAGGTTTGTTCATGATTGAAATTAATTTTTCAGAAAGTCAAAATTCTACTTGGGTATTGGATACCGGCTGTGGTTCTCACATATGTAATAATGTGAAGGGACTGGTCAGAAGTAGAAAGCTGAACAATGATGAGGTGATCCTACGAGTGGGGAATGGAGCAAAGGTTGCTGCATTAGCTGTAGGAACTTATTATTTAGCAATGCCTTCGGGCAAGTCCATTTATCTTAATAATTGTTATTATGTTCCGAATATTATTAAAAATATTATTTCAATTTCTGTATTGGATATGGAAGGATTTAACGTTGTTATAAAGAACAATAGTTGTTCTATTTATAAAGACGATATTTTATATGGTGTTGGAAATTTGCGAAATGGATTTTATACACTTGACTTACAAGAAAATATTTTTCAAATTGAACAAACTAAGAAAAGGAAAAGAGATGATATTAATTATACCTACATGTGGCACTGTAGACTCGGTCATATCAATGAAACAAGATTATCCAAGTTGCATAAAGATGGGCTCTTTGAGTTATCTGATTATGAATCATATCCAACTTGTGAATCTTGTCTCATGGGTAAAATGACTAAATCTCCTTTTAGTGGAAAAGGAGAAAGAGTTACAGAGTTGTTGGCATTGATTCACACAGACGTTTGTGGACCTATACAACAAGTGCACGGGGTGGGTATTCTTATTTTATTACTTTCACTGATGATCACTCAAGATTTGGATATGTGTATTTAATGAAATACAAGTCAGAATCATTTGAAAAGTTCAAAGAGTTCAGAAGTGAAGTAGAGAAACAAACGGGCAAGAGTATAAAGATACTTCGATCAGATTGAGGTGGAGAATACTTAAGCGGTGAGTTTCTCAATTATCTCAAAGAAAATGGTATAATCTCACAATGGACTCCTCTAGGTACACCATAGTTAAATGGAGTATCTGAAAGGAGAAATCGAACACTGTTGGACGTGGTTCGATCTATGATGAGTTTTACCGACCTTCCAATTTCCTTATGGGGATATGCCCTAGAAACGGCTGCATACCTACTTAACAAGGTACCTACCAAATCCGCCCAAAGACTCCATATGAGATATGGAAGGGGAGGAAACCAAATCTTAAGCATGTTAAGACTTGGGGTTGTCCAGCTTATGTCAAAAAGTTTGAAAACGATAAGCTACAGACTAAATCCGATAAGTGTAGATTTGTGGGATACCCTAAAGAAACTTTAGGGTATTATTTCTATCATCCAACTGATCAAAAGGTGTTTGTTG
Source organism: Panax stipuleanatus (assembly GCA_020205555.1). Lineage (NCBI taxonomy): Eukaryota > Viridiplantae > Streptophyta > Magnoliopsida > Apiales > Araliaceae > Panax > Panax stipuleanatus. The sequence continues at coordinate 36,946,372 of CM035115.1, forward strand.
CGAAACATACTGCCTTCTTGAAAAAGGATTTTATCCATGAAGGGGTCAGTGGGAGTAAGATATATCTTGAAGAAGTTCAAGACCCACAAATTACCACGGATCAAAGTCAGGTACCTGACAAAGTAGAAGAACCTACTATACCACACCCTGTTCGTAAATCTGGAAGAGTACCGAAGATACCTGAGAGATATAGATTCGTTATAGAGGATGACGATGAGGTACACATCATGAATGATGATGATCCATTGAATTACGAACAGGATATGAGTAATAAAGACTCAGGGAAATGGCTTGAAGCTATGAAATTCGAAATGGACTCCATGTATGAAAACAAAGTATGGACTTTGATTTCACCACCTGAAGGCATTAAGCCTATTGGGTGTAAATGGGTCTTTAAAAGAAAGACTGGAGCGGACGGCAAGGTAGAGACCTATAAGGCCCGACTGGTTGCAAAAGGTTTCAAACAAAGACAAGGAGTTGACTATGATGAAACCTTCTCACCAGTAGCTATGCTCAAGTTCATTCGGATTTTGCTTGCGATTGCAGCTTATAACGACTATGAGATCTGGCAGATGGACGTGAAAACGGCCTTCCTCAATGGGAAACTTGAGGAGGATGTGTATATAACACAGCCAGAGGGATTTGTTTCAAAGGTTGGAACAAATCAAGTCTGTAAGCTGCAACGATCCATTTATGGATTGAAGCAAGCTTCTCGTAGATGGAACATTCGTTTTGATGAGACAATCAAAGAGTTTGATTTTGTCAAAAACGACGATGAACCATGTGTGAACAAGAAGGTTAGTGGGAGCGCAGTTTCATTCCTTGTATTATATGTTGATGATATATTACTGATAGGGAATGACATTCCTATGCTACAATCGATTAAAATCTGGTTATCTAAACACTTCTCCATGAAGGACTTGGGAGAAGCATCCTATATTTTGGGGATAAAGATCTATAGAGATAGATCTAAAAGGATGCTTGGTTTATCCCAAGGAACGTACATTGATGCAATGTTAAAGAGGTTTAGCATGGAAGATTCCAAAAGAGGTCTCATGCCGATGAGCCATGTAATACATCTCTCCAAGAAACAGGCCCCAAAGACACCTGAGGAGAGAGACCGTATGAGTATGATCCCTTATGCTTCTGCAATAGGATCTATCATGTACGGTATGATATGTACTAGACCGGATGTTGCTCATGCACTTAGTGTAATGAGCAGATACCAGTCAAACCCTGGAGAAGAGCACTGGAAGGCAGTGAAGAATATCCTAAAGTACTTGAGAAGGACTAAAGATATTTTTCTTGTCTACGGTGGGTTTGAATTAAAACTCAAGGGATTCACAGACTCAAGTTTTCAAACAGACCAAGATGACAGTAAATCTGTTTCAGGGTATGTGTTTACCTTGAAAGATGGTGCAGTGAATTGAAAAGGTTCCAAACAACAAAAGGTTGTTGGTTTAGTGACAAAGACAAAGTATATAACTGTAAGTGAAGCTGCAAGTTGATGTTTTAGATGAAAAGTTCATTACAGAACTAGGAATAGGTCCTAAGTCTCATCTTGAATCTAAACATGTGTTGCGGCACTTTGATTAAAGAAATCATTGAAAGAGGAGAGTGTAGACTCTCAAGACAACATTGCAGATCTATTAACTAAAGCTTTAACACAACATAAGTTTGATCGTCACTTAGAGAAGTTGGGTATGAGATACCATGGCGATTGGCTTTAGTGCAAGTGGGAGATTGAAAGTAGTATGCATACAAGCCAATCATGTATGATGATAAAGCATATACTTTGGAGGCAATCTTATTTATTTATTAATAAAAATATTCATTTATTAAAGGCATTTAATTATCTACATGGTGCTGTTTTTATAATATGTAAATAACCCATAGTTTTAAGCAATGCTTTTAGAATCATGATGATGATCATGCCAATGAGATCTAAATTCTTAGAAAGCTCTAAAACTAAAATAGTTCCTAATCATGGGATTACTAAAAGGGGATTAGTAAATCCGGATAGATTAGTACATATGTTGCTTGCTCATTAGATGAGGATGATTGATCTCATAATCATTTGTGTGGAGACACTAAAGCAAGTATGTAGGTGCTTATTGGAGAATAAGTTCACTGAACGTGACTCGCTATGGAATACCTAATGGAGTTTTACTCGCCTGTCAATAGGAATTCCTAATGTGATAGTAGTACAAGTGATCCTTGGACTTGAGATCATCATAGTATCTTGTATGTAATGAATTATACTTTGACTTATTCCTTAAAGCCCTTTAGGGTATATAAAATGGTATGCTTGGGTATAATGAGTTACATATGGAGACAATGAATGATCAATAAAGAATCTACCACCTCTAGTAAAGGAGGAGATATGTCCTATGTGATTCGTTAAATGACAACCCAGGAATCCTTGGCCAAGGTAAAATGAAATTAGAAAGGAGTTTCTAATTTACATTATTTGGAGTTGTGCATTTTCTAATCGAAATACATATAATTAAATAAAATAAGACTTGATAGTAAATTCATGTCTTATATTTAATTGGGACATTGTATGGTGGAAGGATTGAATTGTATGGTAACTATTTACTCACAGGTTCTTTTATGATTAATGTTGAAATCTATATTATCTGAAAAGTCGTTGATCGCTAAGGAGGCTTATCCCTATTGTAGAATAAATATTATTTATTTAAATAGATTATTAGTTTAATTTATTTATTTAAATAAGATTAGAATTGTTCTAATTGATTTATTCACAACCGGTTTAATATGGAGAACCTAAAGGGTCACACCATAAAAGGAAGAATAATTATTTAAGAAGGTAATGGCATAATCGTAATAATGCATTAAGTGAAATTAATTTAATCTATGGTGATAGAATAAATTAAATAGCTTAATATTTATTATTTAATATTTTGGAAATATTAAATATAAATTAATAAGAGGAGTCTTATTAATATTATTATAATTATTATTATTTTAATTTCTAAAGGAGTTTAGTAATTAATTTAATATTAGTACTCTCATTTATTCCTAATAAGATTAGGAGACAAATTAATTAAATGAATTTAATTAATTATTTCCCATGTGGTGGGAAGCCTAAATTAATTAAAGGAGTTTAATTAATTAAAAGAAATTCCATGTCTAATAGGATTAGAAGGGTTGACCAATATCTATATAAGAGGATTCTTATAATAGATATTACTTGATGCAATTTCAATTGTTGGAGAGTACTCCTTTTCTATAGAGGATAGAAAACTAAGCCAACCACCCTCCTTCTTGATAATTCATCTTCCTTGGTGGATCACCTCTAGAGGCCAAACACTTGGGTGGCTAACGTTGATCAAAGGAAGGAATCTAATCCGGAAATTCAAGGAGATCACGAAGAACAAGGAGTTGAACTAGTACCTGTGGAAGTTTCGTTCTACAAGGGTATGATTCCATAACTTCTTATTTATCGTTTTAAATTAATAATTTGCATAAAGGATGATCCGGGTAATGGTTTTGTAGAATTTTTTTTTAAACTCTGATATACCATGCTTCCGCTAATTTTTGCAATTTGATTGCATCACGATTTCGTACAAACCCAACAGTGGTATCAAAGCCAAACTTTTATGCAATTATTAATTTATTTTTGATTTCATATACATATGGGTATATATTTAAAATAATTTATTGGGCATAATTTTATTGTATAAAATTATTTTTTTTTAAGAAAAAAAAATGACGTTTTTTTTTTTGGGACGAATCACAATTTTTTTTTTGGGTGCTAATCTTGAATTCTGCAAAGAAAATGTGTTGTCTCTTTCTTACTCCAAAAAGAATGTGACCCATCAGGAAATGACTCTTTTAATAAACCTGCAGGACTCTTTTAATAAAAGAAGGTGACTTCTTTTAAAAAAATAAATATGATATATTTATATATTATATTCTAAATAATTTTATAATTAAAATAAAGAGTTTATTTTAATCTTGAAATTGGATTTCATGCAATTTAAAATTGCCCATTAAATGATACTCATATATATATGGAATGTTTTAATTCATGAGATGAATATTTATATATTGATATATATGGTGATATGTATGATAATAAATGGGGATTGATTATGGACTATTTGACCAATGTGATTGAATTTTATTTTAGTTGAATGCTTGAATGAATGAGTTTTATTAAATGGGGTTTGTGTACCTCGTCTTCTCTAAATTTTTTTTTCGTGATGTAAAATTCTATCTCCCTCCTATGTACTTCCCCTTGACTGCTGATCAAGGTTTCTATTTAAATTAAATAGTTTAATGTAATAGAAATAGTTAGAATTATCTTGAAAAAATTGGAGACCAAGGAGCAAGGAGCGCGTGAAGACCCGTTTATATGGAGCCCGGGTTTAAATGTAATAGTTATATTTAAATTTAAATTCTTGCACTCCTAGGTTTGACCTTTTGGTTCACTTGGTGGCTCTAGTGAACCAAACTAGAATAAAAGTCCATAATCAATCTGGGTAGAATATAGTATTCTATATTGCATGCTAAATATTATATATATTATATTTTATGCAAACATGCTTCGCATGTTTAATAAAATGACGCGTATTTTATATATATATGTGCATGCACGCTAAACAAGATGAGACAAATAATAACAAATCCCTCAAAGAAATAATATTAAGTCCGAAGCGTTCAAATGATATTTGGAATATCGAACGTCGCCTTCTAGCATGATAAATTAATAGAGTATTAAATATTTAATATGAGCTTGTTGTGCTATCCACAAGGCGAGTATTGCATATTTAAGATGTTAATTAATCACATTTGATGCTTATCAAGAAAATTGAACGATCTAGTCTTGTTGTGCTATCCACAAGGACGAACATTTTTCTTTTTTGAATTTATAGAAGTGCTAGGCTGGACTTAACTTAAATCGTTTTAGTTCGGATGTGCACACACTTGACCATTATGATTTAAGAGGTAAAATAAAAGGAGTTATATAGTGATGTAATTGACAAGAGTTGTCTACCTATTTATTTGTATATCGCTTGTTGTGCTATCCACAAGGTTATATACATTTGAAATGGGATCCTTATTCTCACTAGCAAATCTTTAATTAGATGTTGCCGAACTATATAAGTGAGGGTAATATAGTTTGATAAAAATAGTGGGAGATACCAATTTAAAATAAAGACCTAAATTTATTTTGGTATGCAAAATTAATAAAATGAATGTTTGCTAAAATGTTGTTTTTCACATGCAAAATTTTAAAAATGTCAAAATCACTAATTTCACTGCGAAGCATACTTGATGCTAATAAGCTTATCGGGCCGAATTATACGGACTGGCTAAGAAATCTGAGAATAGTTCTCACTGCTGAAAAGATTTCTTATGTCCTAAACTCACCTGTCCCTGGAATTGTTCCAGAAACAGCCTCTGAGGAAGAGATTGCCACCATTGTAAAGTGGCAAGATGATGCATCTGTGGCTCAATGCATCATGCTCGTATCCATGAATAACGAGCTTCAGCGTCAGCACGAAAACATGGATACTCCTACTATGTTGATTCACCTCAAGGAGTTGTATGGTGAACAAAGTAGAACTGCTAGATATGAGATATCTAAGGAGCTCTTCCGATCTCGGATGACCAAGGGCAAAGTGAACATAAAGGAACAAAAGAAATCTGATCCAGCTAGCAAAGGAATGTGCTTCCATTGCAACGAGCCGGGTCATTGGAAGAGGAACTGCAAGAAGTTTCTGGCAAAGAAGAAGCTTGGAGAAGCTTCGACTTCCAATCAAGGTTTGTTCATGATTGAAATTAATTTTTCAGAAAGTCAAAATTCTACTTGGGTATTGGATACCGGCTGTGGTTCTCACATATGTAATAATGTGAAGGGACTGGTCAGAAGTAGAAAGCTGAACAATGATGAGGTGATCCTACGAGTGGGGAATGGAGCAAAGGTTGCTGCATTAGCTGTAGGAACTTATTATTTAGCAATGCCTTCGGGCAAGTCCATTTATCTTAATAATTGTTATTATGTTCCGAATATTATTAAAAATATTATTTCAATTTCTGTATTGGATATGGAAGGATTTAACGTTGTTATAAAGAACAATAGTTGTTCTATTTATAAAGACGATATTTTATATGGTGTTGGAAATTTGCGAAATGGACTTTATACACTTGACTTACAAGAAAATATTTTTCAAATTGAACAAACTAAGAAAAGGAAAAGAGATGATATTAATTATACCTACATGTGGCACTGTAGACTCGGTCATATCAATGAAACAAGATTATCCAAGTTGCATAAAGATGGGCTCTTTGAGTTATCTGATTATGAATCATATCCAACTTGTGAATCTTGTCTGATGGGTAAAATGACTAAATCTCCTTTTAGTGGAAAAGGAAAAAGAGTTACAGAGTTGTTGGCATTGATTCACACAGACGTTTGTGGACCTATACAACAAGTGCACGGGGTGGGTATTCTTATTTTATTACTTTCACTGATGATCACTCAAGATTTGGATATGTGTATTTAATGAAATACAAGTCAGAATCATTTGAAAAGTTCAAAGAGTTCAGAAGTGAAGTAGAGAAACCAACGGGCAAGAGTATAAAGATACTTCGATCAGATTGAGGTGGAGAATACTTAAGCGGTGAGTTTCTCAATTATCTCAAAGAAAATGGTATAATCTCACAATGGACTCCTCTAGGTACACCACAGTTAAATGGAGTATCTGAAAAGAGAAATCGAACACTGTTGGACATGGTTCGATCTATGATGAGTTTTACCGACCTTCCAATTTCCTTATGGGGATATGCCCTAGAAACGGCTGCATACCTACTTAACAAGGTACCTACCAAATCCGCCCAAAGACTCCATATGAGATATGGAAGGGGAGGAAACCAAATCTTAAGCATGTTAAGACTTGGGGTTGTCCAGTTTATGTCAAAAAGTTTGAAAACGATAAGCTACAGACTAAATTCGATAAGTGTAGATTTATGGGATACCCTAAAGAAACTTTAGGGTATTATTTCTATCATCCAACTGATCAAAAGGTGTTTGTTGCGAAACATACTGCCTTCTTGAAAAAGGATTTTATCCATGAAGGGGTCAGTGGGAGTAAGATATATCTTGAAGAAGTTCAAGACCCACAAATTACCACGGATCAAAGTCAGGTACCTGACAAAGTAGAAGAACCTACTATACCACACCCTGCTCGTAAATCTGGAAGAGTACCGAAGATACCTGAGAGATATAGATTCGTTATAGAGGATGACGATGAGGTACACATCATGAATGATGATGATCCATTGAATTACGAACAGGCTATGAGTAATAAAGACTCAGGAAAATGGCTTAAAGCTATGAAATTCGAAATGGACTCCATGTATGAAAACAAAGTATGGACTTTGATTTCACCACCTGAAGGCATTAAGCCTATTGGGTGTAAATGGGTCTTTAAAATAAAGACTGGAGCGGACGGCAAGGTAGAGACCTATAAGGCCCGACTGGTTGCAAAAGGTTTCAAACAAAGACAAGGAGTTGACTATGATGAAACCTTCTTACCAGTAGCTATGCTCAAGTCCATTCGAATTTTGCTTGCGATTGCAGCTTATAACGACTATGAGATCTGGCAGATGGACGTGAAAATGACCTTCCTCAATGGGAAACTTGAGGAGGATGTGTATATGACACAGCCAGAGGGATTTGTTTCAAAGGTTGGAACAAATCAAGTCTGTAAGCTGCAATGATCCATTTATGGATTGAAGCAAGCTTCTCGTAGATGGAACATTCGTTTTGATGAGACCATCAAAGAGTTTGATTTTGTCAAAAACGACGATGAACCATGTGTGAACAAGAAGGTTAATGGGAGCGCAGTTTCATTCCTTGTATTATATGTAGATGATATATTACTGATAGGGAATGACATTCCTATGCTACAATCGATTAAAATCTGGTTATCTAAACACTTCTCCATGAAGGACTTGGGAGAAGCATCCTATATTTTGGGGATAAAGATCTATAGAGATAGATCTAAAAGGATGCTTGGTTTATCCCAAGGAACGTACATTGATGCAATGCTAAAGAGGTTTAGCATGGAAGATTCCAAAAGAGGTCTCATGCCGATGAGCCATGGAATACATCTCTCCAAGAAACAGGCCCCAAAGAAACCTGAGAAGAGAGACCGTATGAGTAGGATCCCTTATGCTTCTGCAATAGGATCTATCATGTACGGTATGATATGTACTAGACCGGATGTTGCTCATGCACTTAGTGTAATGAGCAGATACCAGTCAAACCCTGGAGAAGAGCACTGGAAGGCAGTGAAGAATATCCTAAAGTACTTCAGAAGGACTAAAGATATTTTTCTTGTCTACGGTGGGTCTGAATTAAAACTCAAGGGATTCACAGACTCAAGTTTTCAAACAGACCAAGATGACAGTAAATCTGTTTCAAGGTATGTGTTTACCTTGAAAGATGGTGCAGTGAATTGAAAAGGTTCCAAACAACAAAAGGTTGTTGGTTTAGTGACAAAGACAAAGTATATAACTGTAAGTGAAGCTGCAAGTTGATGTTTTAGATGAAAAGTTCATTACAGAACTAGGAATAGGTCCTAAGTCTCATCTTGAATCTAAACATGTGTTGCGACAATTTGATTAAAGAAATCATTGAAAGAGGAGAGTGTAGACTCTCAAGACAACATTGCAGATCCATTAACTAAAGCTTTAACACAACAGCAGTTTGATCGTCACTTAGAGAAGTTGGGTATGAGATACCATGGCGATTGGCTTTAGTGCAAGTGGGAGATTGAAAGTAGTATGCATACAAGCCAATCATGTATGATGATAAAGCATATACTTTGGAGGCAATCTTATTTATTTATTAATAAAAATATTCATTTATTAAAGGCATTTAATTATCTACATGGTGCTGTTTTTATAATATGTAAATAACCCATAGTTTTAAGCAATGCTTTTAGAATCATGATGATGATCATGCCAATGAGATCTAAATTCTTAGAAAGCTCTAAAACTAAAATAGTTCCTAATCATGGGATTACTAAAAGGGGATTAGTAAATCCGGATAGATTAGTACATATGTTGCTTGCTCATTAGATGAGGATGATTGATCTCATAATCATTTGTGTGGAGACACTAAAGCAAGTATGTAGGTGCTTATTGGAGAATAAGTTCACTGAACGTGACTCGCTATGGAATACCTAATGGAGTTTTACTCGCCTGTCAATAGGAATACCTAATGTGATAGTAGTACAAGTGATCCTTGGACTTGAGATCATCATAGTATCTTGTATGTAATGAATTATACTTTGACTTATTCCTTAAAGCCCTTTAGGGTATATAAAAGGGTATGCTTGGGTATAATGAGTTACATATGGAGACAATGAATGATCAATAAAGAATCTACCACCTCTAGTAAAGGAGGAGATATGTCCTATGTGATTCGTTAAATGACAACCCAGGAATCCTTGGCCAAGGTAAAATGAAATTAGAAAGGAGTTTCTAATTTACATTATTTGGAGTTGTGCATTTTCTAATCGAAATACATATAATTAAATAAAATAAGACTTGACAGTAAATTCATGTCTTATATTTAATTGGGACATTGTATGGTGGAAGGATTGAGTTGTATGGTAACTATTTACTCACAGATTCTTTTATGATTAATGTTGAAATCTATATTATCTGGAAAGTCGTTGATCGCTAGGGAGGCTTATCCCTATTGTAGAATAAATATTATTTATTTAAATAGATTATTAGTTTAATTTATTTATTTAAATAAGATTAGAATTGTTCTAATTGATTTATTCACAACCGGTTTAATATGGAGAACCTAAAGGGTCACACCATAAAAGGAAGAATAATTATTTAAGAAGGTAATGGCATAATCGTAATAATGTATTAAGTGAAATTAATTTAATCTATGGTGATAGAATAAATTAAATAGCTTAATATTTATTATTTAATATTTTGGAAATATTAAATATAAATTAATAAGAGGAGTCTTATTAATATTATTATAATTATTATTATTTTAATTTCTAAAGGAGTTTAGTAATTAATTTAATATTAGTACTCTCATTTATTCCTAATAAGATTAGGAGACAAATTAATTAAATGAATTTAATTAATTATTTCCCATGTGGTGGGAAGCCTAAATTAATTAAAGGAGTTTAATTAATTAAAAGAAATCCCATGTCTAATAGGATTAGAAGGGTTGACCAATATCTATATAAGAGGATTCTTATAATAGATATTACTTGATGCAATTTCAATTGTGGGAGAGTACTCCTTTTCTATAGAGGATAGAAAACTAAGCCAACCACCCTCCTTCTTGATAATTCATCTTCCTTGGTGGATCACCTCTAGAGGCCAAACACTTGGGTGGCTAACGTTGATCAAAGGAAGGAATCTAATCCGGAAATTCAAGGAGATCACGAAGAACAAGGAGTTGAACTAGTACCTGTGGAAGCTTCGTTCTACAAGGGTATGATTCCATAACTTCTTATTTATCGTTTTAAATTAATAATTTGCATAAAGGATGATCCGGGTAATGGTTTTGTAGAAATTTTTTTTAAACTCTGATATACCATGCTTCCGCTAATTTTTGCAATTTGATTGCATCACGATTTCGTACAAACCCAACAATGAAAACCATCGGAGGGACGCTGACACTACAAGCACATCTCACTATGATGAGACCTTAAATCTGAATAATCATTTTAAGGTCTGTGTATGTACATTTTATAGAAAAACTGGCAGGGTACATCTGTAAACTAGAGTTTGTCCATCATGGGAATCAGATCACGATCTGTTTGATCGTGAATCCCACGATTCCTAGGCTCACATATGGGTAGCCAAATAAACCTACACAGTTTAAATTTCCACATAAATGAATATATATCATCACATCGCCATGGAACCAAGGATTCATCAGTAAATCCTGGTTGCGCGTGGCTAAAGCGTCTCATTCTCACTAGATAGCGATCTAAGGGACGCGAGTTAGCTTTTAAAGTTGAAACTAGAAAGAAAATTAGATTTAAAGAAATCTCAGCCATTCTAGCTTCTAGTATCAATCAGGAGATTTTGAACCGTTTGAAAGCTAGAATAGACAAGATTTAAGTAAATCTAGTCTACCCGCAGATATGTTAGTGCCAATTCATATAAAGTGAATATTTAAAGCAATAATTAAATAGAAAGCGAGTAAAGCAATATATATATATATATATATAGTTATATATAAAAGCTGTAAAGGGCGATGGGTTTTCACGTCGGTGCCCGGACTGAAATTGAAATATATATAAATATATATATTGAAAGAAACGTAGTCAACCAAGACTGGGAAGAGAACCCAATGGTGGTGAAGGCTGCTTATATATGCATAAATATATAGAAGCAGTAAAAAGGCCACAGAATGATCCAGGCCGAACTGAAATATAAATGTATAGAAAAGTAGTCAAACAGGGACTGGGGAGATCACCCAATATGGCGAAGAGTTCAAAAAATAGTGTAAAGGGTGATGGGTTTTCACGCCGATGCCCAGACTGAAATTGAAATATTTATTTATATATATATATATATTGATAGAAATGTAGTCAACTAATATTGGGAAGAGAACCTAGTGATGGTAAAAATCGCTTATATATGAGTAAATATATATAAAAGCGGTAAACTACCTCGGATTTGACATCCGGGCTTGACAGAATTGAATTGTTAGTATATATAAAGTTAAATAAACACAAAAAATGGCCAAACCCGGACTAGGAAGATAACGCAGTCCGGCAAAGTTGCCAAAACGTGTGTGCTAGTGCATCGAAGCTGCTGGAGCTGACGGATCGTCAATCCGAGTTGTAAAAATGCCAGAAATTGAGTTTATGTACAAAAATGTACCAAATTTTTACGAAAACGGCCACGGAACTAAGTTCCGGGCATATTTTGACAGTGAAAATTAACGTGCAAGTGTATAAAAGTACGAAGAAGTAATATTCACTTTCTAATCGTGAAAATACCTACAATGGACAGCACAACGGGCTTTTTGCCACTTAGTGGGCTTCAAACGTCCAAATCTACCAGTGAATTTTTGATATGTGGTAGTATGTCTACGTGTTAGAGTAAAAATATTTGGGTTTAGAAGAGGTGTAAAAGTTGGAAAATCAAACGGGCAGAGCTTCACTACATTCCAGAATTCTTAAAAATGAAAAGGGGGACACTTTTATTTATAATCCAGGGAGCCTCCACTCTACCTGCTGCTGCCGCATGTAGAGGTGCGGCTCCCTAAGGTGGGGCCCACATGCCCAACTTTGTTATCTCGAAGTACGTGCACGTCGAGCGATGCGATATCAGGTTTGCATCTTCATAACTTTTGATTGGAGCGTCCATTTGAGGCGTGCTATAGCTTTCTGGAAAGCCCTCGTTGAGAGTGTCACAATGACATAGGATTTAACCCTTTTTAAGTCCCAAAAGTTGGGTTCATGACTGGGTCTTCATTTTTTTGCCGTTTGTCTGTCAAGTCGTCTTGTGCTGTTTTCACCCGGGATCACCGTTGTGGTTCTTTCTGACCTTGGTGGCATCAATTCAGCTTGATTTTGACAACATTGGCTGAGAGTTAGTAAAATAACCATTTTTCCCCTCCCGGGGTTGCCCTTGGTGTTGTTATGGCCTCTTGTTTACTTCCCAAAGCTGTTTTAAATGCTTGGATTCTATTCGAGTCTATTTGTCACCAGTGTTGCCTCTGTGGCTAATGTGGTTATTCTAGTTTTCCTCTGGAGTTGTTATGGTGCTTCAGGTTTATGTCTGAAGTTGACCAGACTTCACGGGTTACTGCTGGGGATGACCTGCACTTCCCGGGTTGCTGTCGGGGCTGATTTGTACCTCTCAGGTTGCTGTCGGGGCTGTTTTGACGACCTGATATTAAGATCAAGATAGAACTGATTGCCCGATTTGGAGATCGGGGTTGATCTGATGATCCGATATTGAGATCGGAGTTGTATTGACGGTCCGATTGACTATCGGAGCTGGATTGACGGTCCGATTGACTATCGGAGCTGGCTGGAGTACCGGCATTAGTGGCCGAATTTTAGTTGCTTTACCGATATTGGTGATCGAATTTGAACTGGCTTGACCGACATTGGTGATCGGATTTGAGTTGACATCCCAGTATTGGGGGTCGGGGCTGAGAAGATGATTTTGCCCTCCTGCGGGGTTAGTATCAGGAAAATGAAATTTCCAGTGTCTACACTACTATTAACTCCTCTTAAGCAGTTAATAACATCAATTTCTCCCAACCCTTTATACTTAAAAGTATCAGCTACAACATTTGCTTTGCCTGGGTGATAAATTATTTCACAATCATAATCTTTAATCAACTCCAACCATCTTTTTTGCCTCATATTCAATTCTTTTTGTGTGAAGATATAATTCAAACTCTTGTGATCAGTGTCTATTTCACATTTTTCACCATATAAAAATTGTCTTCATATTTTTAAAGCAAACACTACCGCTGCTAACTCCAAATCGTGAGTAGGATACCCCTTCTCATAATATTTCAGCTGTCGGGATGCATATGCAATAACCTTTCCATGTTGCATAAGCACACATCCTAATCCTTTATGCGATGCATCACTATAAACCACAAAGTTACCCGTACTATCTGGTAGAGATAATACCGGTGCATTGCTTAATTTCTGTTTAAGTTCTTCAAAACTAGCTTCACATTTTTCTGACCATACAAATTTCACCGTGTTTCTTGTCAAATTAGTTAACGGGGTAGCTATCTTCAAAATTTTTTGAATGAACCTCCAATAGTAACCTGCTAACCATAAGAAGCTACGCACCTCCGTCGGCGTTTTCGGTTTCTCCCAATTCATCACTGCTTCCACTTTTGCTGGATCTACCAATATTCCTTCATTGTCAATTACATGACCCAAAAACTAAACTTTTTCTAACAAAAATTCACACTTGTTTAACTTCGCACATACTTTTCTTTTCTAAGTGTTTCCAATATAATTCTCAAATGATCTGCATGTTCATTCCGTGTCTTGGAATAAACCAAATTCATCAATAAACACGACCATAAACTTATCCAAATACGACTTGAATATTTGATTCATCATATCCATAAATGCGGCTGGCGCATTCGTCAATCCAAACGATATTACCAGGAACTCATAGTGACCATATCGAGTTCTGAATGCTATCTTTGGAACATCTTCTTCCTTTACTTTCAACTGATGGCATCCAGTTCTTAAATCTATCTTTGAAAAATATTTTGCCCCTTTCAATTGATCAAAAAGATCGTCGATCCTAGAAAACAAATATTTATTCTTAATTATTACTTTGTTCAACTTTCTACCGTCGATACAAAGTCTCAACGAACCATATTTCTTCTTTATAAACAACACAGGCGCTCCCCACGAAGATTTAATAGGTCGAATGTACTTCTTATCAAATAACTCTTGAAATTGTATCATCAATTCCTTCATTTCCATAGGAGCCATCCTATATGGTGCTTTCGAGATTGGTGTCATACCTGGCACTAAATTAATCATAAATTCAATCTCTGTTCGGTGGAAGAAGGTCCATCTACTTCAAAGGAGAGGACCAACTTCTCTTCAAATGATAGTAATAACTTGGAGCTATCCAAGGTAAACTGCATGGGGGAAAGTAATTGAGAGAGTTTCTAATAATTCTTATGTTAAAGCTTGGCAAGTGTACATGAATCAAGATGTGGTACTCCCAGGATTAGCTCTTGCTTCGTTGTATTTTACTGTCCTCAGGTAAACCTTTTAACAACAATGATTTTCTTTTTTGTGTGGGTGTGGGTGTGCGTGTGCGTGTGCGTGACAATTCTATATAGTACCAGAGAAATTACGTGACAAAACCACCACCACCATTTCTACTACTACTCACCAGAGAAATTTGAGGATTAAAAGTCAAAAGAAATTTGGGCAAAAATGATCTAACAAACTATGAATATTTGGATCATTATATCTATAATAATAAAATAGAACCCATTTTGAATCTTTTTATTTGGAAAAGCACAACAACGGTTCAGATTCATCCCAATTTAATCTAAAGGCTCACATTTCATCTCATACAAAACAAATCCAGCCCACTCCAAAAAAAATCTCGCCTAGTTAGAGGAGAGAGAAAATAGAGAGAAGATAGAATCAAAGATGTCAAAATTCGATTACCCAAGACTCCCTCGCCACGAAATCGTCTCTTCCTCTCATCTGCCTCTCCTTCAAGCCCTCACACCAACCCTCTCCCTCTCCTCTCCTCTTACTCACATCCCTCTTCCTCGTCAGACGTCTCCTCTTTCTTTCCCCTTTATCTCTTCTCTCACTTTATCCCTAATTTTGAAATAAAGCCCTAACTTTTGGAGGTAGCATTGTTTTCCAGCGATGGTGGTGGTTGATTTGTCCACCTTCTCCTCCATTGGGGTCTTACATTACATCTAATTAAAGGTTATTCTTCAATTTCTGTATTTAAAGCTACCAATTTGAGTATTTTATCCAACGGTTGCAGGTTGGATAAATATTCTTACTCTTTGTTGATTATGCAAATCATTTAGGATCTCATGATACTCATCCGAACATTTTCAGTTTACTACCAATATAACCTTGAAAAGGTAATTTACTTTTCAGGATATTACCATAATCAGTTCCTTGTGGTGAATGATTGCTTGCATAGATACAAGTTTATGGCTATATGGATGTTTTTCTTTGATGTGGATGAGTTCATTTTTGTGCCTAAGAAGAGTACTATTAAATATGTGCTCAATTCGCTTTCGAATTATACCCAATTCACGATTGAGCAGATGCCCATGTCTAACAAACTTTGTTTTACAAAAGATAGAGGCAAAAGTTACAAGTATTCTTGAACTTTAAGCTCATGTCTAAAGTTTGATTAAAAAAAATTACTAGTTAGTATTGTCTTTGGTAATTCAATTTTCAAAATTGGTTGGATGGTTAAGAATTTGCATTAGATGGAGCATTGTGGAATTCACATTAAAATGAATTTTTTTTTATAAGGGCACATGACTTTATTGCTTTGATGCAGAATATGGTATCCAAGAGTATATTTGTGTACTATACTCAAAATGCACATACATTTTGTAGTTAAATTTGTCAAAATTGGTTAAATTAGTTGATAATTTGCATTGGAATTTTTGATTTTAGATAGACTATTGTTGAATTTTATCGTAAAATAATTATTTGAATAAATTGCATAATAGGTTAACCAAGAACGTTTTAAGACTGAATGCCATATGTATTAACTACAATTTAAGATTAAAGGGGTACTATTGGCGAGGAAGGAAAAGGAAGAAGGAAAGCAGCAGCATTGGAAGAAGGAGGGAATGCGAGTGGGGAAATACGAATTGGGAAGGACACTTGGTGAAGGTAATTTTGGTAAGGTCAAATACGCTAAGGATGTCGATTCGGGTCACCCTTTTGCCATTAAAATTATGGAAAAAACTCGAATTGTTGATCTCAAGATCACCGATCAGGTAATACCTCCAATCTATTATGTTATATACGATATTCAACCCTTAAATTTCGCATGCAATGGGGTTGTGGATTTTGGAGAAAACTCGAATTTTGTTTGTGGATTATGCATCCTTTATTTCTTAGAACGACTTTTTTTCTTTTCTGCTATTGATCATTTGTATGCTTCTTGAATTTGGAAAAAGGATCTTACCAATTTGGAGCTTGCAGATAAAGAGGGAAATTGGCACCTTGAAGCTCCTCAAACATTCTAATGTGGTCCAGTTACACGAGGTAATTTTCTCTCCCTCCAATTAAATCATCCCACATGAATGTTGCAAGAGCTAAATTATTACAGTTTTACTTAAATTATTATTATTATTCATGGAGGATTATTTCTATAGCACAATTTCTGAGGTTTTATGTCCATAATTTTAGCTTTAAATATTATACGATGAAAACTTTCTATAATGATGGCTTGGTCATTGACTATATCTTTAAACACTCAATTAGACAAATATGATAATCTTATTCCAGTTAATAACTATTAGTATAATATTTTAATGAAGAAAGTTAAGAATGGATGGAGAGAACTGATTCTTTGCTCCAGATACCTTGGCAAATTGGTAATTTGTTCTGTCTACTTCAATTGATTGACCTATACTCCCATGTATTTTATATTTTTAGGTAATTAAGTTAGAAAGGGAAAGGAAATTGGGGAAGTTTTCTAGATGAAGCATGTTCTGGTGGGGTACCCACTAAATTTGCTATATATTAAATCAAGAAGGCATTCCCTAAAAATTCAGCTTGCGGTGTGGACCTTGGATTTTTGGCATCTTTTGTTGTATAGTTGTTGGATCAGATCTATTCAATCACTGAACCCGTTATATTTATTGTGTCCTACAAGGATAGTCCATTTTCCACAAAGATCATAATTCGCTTGAATATAATTAAGTTTGGCATATTAATTTGAAAATGAATTCTCATTTTTTTTGTGACATGCCAAATACAAAAGGTAAACTCTCATTTCAGAGGAAAAGAAGTAGTATCGATAGCAATCTTTTCATTCTAAAACTAAATAACCCATTACTATATAATCTATGGTATAATTCATGATTATGTAAGGATTAGAGCAGTAAAGCAAGTTAGTTAAGTCATATTAGTGATGGATACTATAGTCTTTTTAATTGCAGCAGTCAGTTTATATTGTTCCCTCTATTATATTTAATTGAATGTATTTCAAGTCTTTTTCTAGGTAAGGGCTTTGATGAAGATTATCATCAATAATAAAACTGTCCTTTGTTTCTTCCGCTATAAGGTATTCTTTTCCAACCATTCAAACATGGTGTTTGCATCTACAATAGAAATGGTTTTATTAAACGAAATTGGTAAATGATGACTACATGTTTTTATTCCAGAGTTAGGTTGCGAATATTGTTATGTGGCTATAAAATCAAAATCAAGAAGAAAATCCACATGATGAGAAGTATTAAAAGATTTAAGGATACAAACCGAGTATTTATTATTTTGTCTAGTCTAGGTAAATTTTAATTGTTCCTTCCTGTTGAAATGAGGCTCAATGCTGATTCCAGAGTTAGGTTGTGAATATTGTTAGGTAATGGTTTCTTTTTCCTTTCCTACTATGTGCTTTTAGTTAAATATGTAAAAATCTAGTATGGAGTTGTTATATCATTTTTTGAAAAACTTTTCATATTAGAAGCATATAAAAGGTTTTTGACTGAAGTTTGGTTGAGCTCTCCAATCTCTCTTCCCCATTTCGATGCACTTCTGTACCCTTCTCCTGGGCCCGGCCGCACCCGAACCACTCTCCATCTCGGACCCTTATACGGGCGGCCCTCGATGGAAGCAACAACCAGCCTAGAGAGACGATTATGTTATCGGGCTGTGACTATAATCATTGGTAGATCGTGATGGAGTTCTCTAAGGATCCTGCTTCACAAGGGAACAAATGATTGATACCTACCTCAATACCTGAGCTACTGTGCTTGGAATGTGTATTCTTTTTTTTAGTTCTCTAAAAGTTCTTGGCATTTCTTATATGATGCATTTATTTGGTTATCTTTATGTGTATATGTGAAATTACCTGTATTTCACATTGGGTTTGTTATTTGGATTTGAAATTGTTGTCTTGATTTCTTTAGTTTCCTTCCTATTGACTGGGTATTAGTTAGGGTGTTTTGATTGGCCAAATTTTGTAAGTTTTTTTCATACTGAAATTTGGTTAAAAATTGAAATGTTTTATAATTTGTTAAAATGAAGGGCAAGTAGGCATATTAGTGAATGTAATGAAGTTGTTGTGTTGAAAGTTTTAGCCTTGAACCCTTTTCAAATGTGTATTGCAATACAAGTTTTATAGCATGAGACTTATCAATAGGGGGTGGGCGGGATTTAAATTTGGGCGGGATTTTTTTTTGTGTGAGATGAAATGTGAGCCTCTAAATTAAGTTGGAATGAATATGATAGTATCTTAGCACACCTCATAGAGTCCTAATGAATTATTGAAGGTAATGTTAACAATTGTGAGTCCTAATGTTTTTATTGTTTGTATTCTGCTTTTCCTCAGTTAAATGAAACTCCAACATCTTTTGAAAAAAATATGTAAAATATGAGTTATAAGTAAATCAAGAAACTTCGGGAAAAGGGTAGTCAGTATATGGTCCATCAAGATAAAATTGGAATTGTAACAGGGAATTGAGGTTGTGGTGCTTTTGGCGGAGATCCTAAACTAAAGGCCATAATTCAGTAGCTTGCTGCTTCTCAGGTAATTACTCTTTTGATCATTTGTTAATAGCTTTGCTTTATGTTATCTGTTCAACTGATTGTTAGAATCATCCAATTTTGTGCATGATCATGTCCATGAATTTCATTATAATAAGCTTTTCCAATAATAGAGGTTGTACATTCAACTAATGATCATTAAAACAAGCTAATAGTGACTTATGTACTTTTCAAAAGAAAAATAGAAGCTAACATTGTTGAATTGTTGTTTGCTATGAAATTATCTTGATGTTTTTCGGCATATTGAATTTCTTCATTGTGCTTTTGTATGATATTTGGTACGAATTATATATCATCTAGAATGGTATAATGATGCTCATGTGCAAAATTTTAGATTGTCATTTAAATGTGTTGAACTTTGGTCAAGTTTGGAGTCTACGTTGTGACTATTTAAAAATTTCTTTTTGATCCTAGATGTAGACACTTGAAATTTTCATTGCCACAATATCAACCCGGTAGGAGGGCAAAACCATCAATCAATCCAAATCCGGCCACCAACGCCGGTCCTTCAACCTAAATCTGATTCCCAATATCAGTAATCAAGCTCCGACAGTTAATCGGACGATCAATCAAGCTCCGACAGTAAATCGGACTATCAATCAAGCTCCGACAGTCAATCGGACCATCAATCAAACTCCCACAGTCAATCGGACCATCAATCAAGCTCCGACAGTCAATCAGACCATCAATCAAACTCCGACAGTCAATCGGACAATCAATCAAGTTTCGACAGTCAATCGGACCATCAATCAAGCTCCGATAGTTAATCGGACCATCAATCAAGTTCCAACAGTCAATTGGACCATCAATCAAGGTCCAACAGTCGATCAGATCATCAAGCTCAACCCCGGTCTCAACCCGGGAAGTCAATTCAACCCCGGCAGCAACCCGGGAGGTATCAATAAACCCCGGTCTTGATCCGGGAGGTATCAATCAACCCTGGTCTCAATCTGGGAAGTCAAAGTCAACCCTGGTCTCAATCCTAGAAGTCAGGGCAACCTCGACATCAACCGAGGACATGTCAATCCATCTCTGGTCTCAATCCGGGAAACACAGTTCATCCCCGACAGCAACACGGGAAGTCAAACTCAACCCCGGTCTCAACCTGGGAAGTGCAGGTCATCCCCGGTCTTAACTCGGGATGTCAGGTTAACTTCAAACATCAACCTAAAGCGTCACAACAACTCCAGAGCAAAACCTGGAACAACCCCGTCAGCCTCAGAGACAACCTTGAGGTCTGAAGATCCAAGTCTTGGAATCAGCTCCGGAAAGTCAACCAGCGACCATGCCGACACTACAGGCATCCCCGGGAGGGGTACAATGGTCATTTCATCAACTCTCAACCGACATGGTCAAACTTAAGCCAAATCAATGCTGACAAAGTCAGAATGAACCCTAACGACGTTCCCGAGTGGCAACTACGCTAGACAGCTCAACGGATAAACTGCGGGGAATCAAAGACCTGGTTATGAACCTGTCTTCTTGGACCCCAAAAATGTTTTTTCCCATGTCATTGCAACACTCTCGGCGAGATCTTTTCAAAAAGGTATCGCACGCCTCAAACGGATGCTCTGATCAGAAGTTAGAAAGTTTCCGATCGGACATCGTATTGCTCAGAGTGCACGTACTTTGAGATGACCAAGACGGGCATGTGGGCCCCACCTAGGGGAGCAGCACCTCTACTTGTGGCTGTCGCAGGTAGAGTGGAGGCTCCCTGGCCTATAAATAAACGTGCCCCCCCGCTCATTTGAAAAAAATGGAACGCAGCGAAGCTCTGCCAATTTGATTTTCCGACTTTTACACCTCTTCCAAACCCAAATTTTTTCACTCCAACACGTAGATATACCCATATACTACCACATATCAAAAAACCACTAGTAGATTTGGACGTTTAAAGACTATAATTTGGCAAAAAGCCCGTATTGCAGTGTATTGCAAGTATTTTTACGATCAGAAAGTCAATACTACTACTTTGCACTGCTTTACACTTGCACACAAAGTTTCATCTTCTAAATATGCCCGGAACCTAGTTCCATGGCCATTTACATCAAAAAATGATATATTTTTGTATATAAACTCCGTTTTTAACATTTCTACAACTCAGATTGACGATCCGTCAGCTCCAACAGCTTCAATGCACTAGCACGCACATTCTGGCAACTTCGCCGGACTAGGTTATCTTCCCAGTCCGGGTTTGGCCTTTTTCTGTACATATTTAACTGTTTATATACTAACATTTCAATTCTGTCAAGCCCGGATGTCAAATCCGTGGTAGTTTATCGCTTTTATATATATTTACGCATATATAAACAACTTTCACCATCACTTGTACTCATATCAGTCCTGGTTGACTACATTTCTGTCAATATATATGTATATATATATATTTATATATTTTCAGTCCGACCTGGATTACTTCGTGGCTATTTTACTACTTTTGCACACTTCCCTAAACTGGGTGCTCTCCCCTATCACTGGGTGACTACTTTCTATCAATTCCAGTACGGGCACCGGCGTGAAAACCCATCGCCCTTATTACTATATATATATATATATATATATATATTTCATTTCTGTCACAGCGTAGATTATTTCATGGCTATTTACAGTTTATATATATATATATATATATATATATATATATTTTAATTCCAGTCCGGGCTTACGAGTAAAAAACCCATCGCCCTTTTACGGCTTATATATATATATATAACTATATATATTGCTTTATTCAATTTATTCAACTGCTGCATTTAACATTCATTTGTATATGAATTTGTATTGACATACCTGCGGGCGGACTAGATTTATCCAAATCTCGCCAATTCTGGCTTTCAACGGTTTAAACAGGTCCCGACAAAACTTGGAAGCTATAATGGCTGAGATTTATTTAAATCTAGTTATTTTTATAGTTTCAACTTCAAAAACAACCTCGCATCCCTTAAATAGCTATCTAGTGGGAACGAGACGCTTAGGCCATGCGCAGCCAAGATTTACTGATGAATCCTTGGTTCCATTGCGACATGATGATACATACATTTATTTCTGTACAAATTTGAACTGCGTAGGTTTTCTAGCCACTCACATTTGAGCCTAGGAATCATGGGATTCGTGATCAAACTGATCAGAATCTGATTCCCACAATGGACAAACTCTGATTTATTGATGTACCTTGCCAATTTTTCTGTAAAATGTACATGCACAGACCTTAAAACGGTTATCCGGATTTAAGGTCTCAACATTGTGAAAATATGGATTGTCGTGTCAGCTTCCCTCCGATGGTTTTCATACCCATGAGGAGACCGACACTTTATATTTCTGTGGTCGAGGATGCTTCGCAGCCCGACAAATCACCACTTGCAAGCAACCTTAAGGCTATAAAGATAAAATTGAAAGTGGCGATGTGCTTCAATTCCTATGTCAGCGTAAGGGTTTGATAAAACCAGCTTTCAAAACATCATTGTCAATTCAATTTAAAAGCTTTTGCAAATCAAATTAAATGCTTTTGGCAAATCAAATCAAAGACTGATTTTCAAATCAAATCAAACACTTCGTATATAGGCTCAACGAAGCCTGTCAAAGCTTTTAATCAATTTAAAGGCCCAATTTTCAAACAACATTCAGTCACGCATTCCAATTTTAATAAAAATATTGAAAAGATTGCGATACCGTGTTTACATGGAAGTCGTGGGGTGCCTAACACCTTCCTCACACTTAGCCAAGCCCCCGAACTCAAAACTCCGATTTCAAAAGATTAAGTTTCGACAGTGTCCATCAATTGGGCCTATTTTCAAATCAAATTCGGTTGAGTTGGTACAACCATTTTCAAAACTACCAACTGGCGACTCTGTTTAAATCAAATTGTCGACATATACACATGTTGGCCTCTTTCCTAAAAAGCCCTTCAAAACATTTTTTGCAATAAAAAGAATAAGGGTAGAGATAACTTAGGAAGATCGATTTGAGGAAAACCGGATTAACAATTGACCCGCGGTATTTATTAAATTTTCCAACATCGACAGGTGGCGACTCTGCTGGGGACAGTAGAGGGCTTAGGCCGCTTTCAATCTTTTCAAACATTTCCCTTTCAAAACTATTGAATGCGTGAAATCCTACATCTCCATAGACAATGGATGAGTGAATGCTGCGTCTTTCATTGAATGTATGAATGATATGCCTTTACATTGAATAAATGAGAATGAATGCTTTAGTGCTTCGCACCCATATTAGTGCTTCGCACGAACTGTCATTGCATGCATAAGCAGTGAGGCCGATGTATGTGAATGTATGTTGTGAGTCCCTCCACCAGGAGGCTAACCCGGTTGGTGATAAGTAAGGACTATGGGGACGACTAAGTCTCCGGGGCTGCCTCCTAAAAATACACCACCCAGATTCGCTCCAGTTGAACAATCGGATTAACTTCAGATTGCGATGATCTAGGAACCTTCATGCCGAAACAAAAATCCGCGAGACTAACCTAGGATAGGTCAGCTTCTGATCAACCGAATCTAACTGGATGCTTCTTCATGCCTTCCTCTTTCAATTCCTTGTCAAGTCTCCAGTTACTGAGGAGCACAATGTAAATGACAATAATGAAAGATTTACTTTCTTGTCAAATATCCTGTCATCCTGCCATCAAAACAACTAACCTTGATTTTGCAGAATAAACATAAAAAACATACATCATAAATGCATCCAGTCATTACCTACCGCAGGGAACTAACTGATAGTAGTGTGCATACAAGCCAATCATGTATGATGATAAAGCACATACTTTGTAAACAATCTTATTTATTTATTAATAAAATAATTATTTATTAAAGGCATTTAATTATCTACATGGTGCTGTTTTTATAATATGTAAATAACCCATAGTTTTAAGCAATGCTTTTAGAATCATGATGTTGATCATGCTAATGAGATCTAAATTCTTAGAAAGCTTTAAAACTAAAATAGTTCCCAATCGTGGGATTACTAAAAAAAGGGGATTAGTAAATCCGGATAGATTGGTACATATGTTGCTTGCTCATTGGATGAGGATGACTGATCTCATGGTCTTTTGTGTGGAGACACTAAAGCAAGTATGTAGGTGCTTATTGGAGAATAAGTTCACTGAACGTGACTCGCTATGGAATACCTAATGGAGTTTTACTCGCCTGTCAATAGGAATTCCTAATGTGATAGTAGTACATGTGATCCTTGGACTTGAGATCATCATAGTATCTTGTATGTAACAAATTATACTTTGACTAATTCCTTAAGGTCTTTTAAGGCATATATAGGGTATGCTTGGGTGTAATGAGTTACATATGGAGATAATGAATGATCAATAAAGAATCTACCACCTCTAGTAAAAGAGGAGATATGTCCTATGTGATTCGTTAAATGACAACCCAGGAATCCTTGGCCAAGGTAGAATGAAAGTAGAAAGAGGTTTCTAATTTGCATTATTTGGAGTTGTGCATTTTCTAATCGAAATACATATGATTAAATAAATTAAGACTTGACAGTAAATCCATGTCTTATATTTAATTGGGACATTGTATGGTGGAAGGATTGAATTGTACGGTAACTATTAACTCACAGGTTCTTTTATGATTAATGTTGAAATCTATATTATCTGGAAAGTCGTTGATCGCTAGGGAGGCTTATCCCTATTGTAGAATAAATGTTATTTATTTAAATAGATTATTAGTTTAATTTGTTTATTTAAATAAGATTAGAATTGTTCTAATTGATTTATTCACAACCGGTTTAATATGGAGAACCTAAAGGGTCACACCATAAAAGGAAGAAGAATTATTTAAGAAGAAAATGGTATGATAGTAATAATGCATTAAGTATAATTAATTTAATCTATGATGATAGAATAAATTAAATAGCTTAATGTTTATTATTTAATATTTTAGAAATATTAAATATAAATTAATAAGAGGAGTCTTATTAATATTATTATTATTATTATTATTTTAATTGTAAAGGAGTTTAGGAATTAATATAATATCAGTACTCTCTCTCAATCCTAATAAAGATTAGGATATAAATTAATTAAAAGTATTTAATTAATTAATTAAATAAAACCCTATTCTAATTGGATTAGGAGGGTTAACCTAATATCTATATAAGAGAGTCTTATATCAGAAATAAGGGATGTGAAATTTTCCAAGAGTTGGGAGTACACATATTCTATAGAGATAGAAACAAGGGTTAAGCCAATAACCCATCTTCTTGAGTTCTTCATCTTCCTTGGTGGATCACCGTTAGAGGCCAAACATTTGGGTGGCTGACATTATTCAAGGGAAGGAGCCACTATCAGAGGAATCAAAGGAATCAAAGGAGTAGAACTTGTACCTGAGGAAGCTTAGATCTTCAAAGGTATAATTCCATGTTCTCTCTTTTCTGTTATTGATAACAAGCACAAAGCATGATCATGGTTATGGGTTTGTATAAATTTTGAAAACCTAGTTTTTACGCTTCCGCCCTATTTATGTGATTTGATTGCATGATTGCGTTACATACAAACCCAACAGTGGCATCAAAGCCTAACTTTGTGCTAATTATCAATTTTATAATTTCATGTATGAATTGATGTGAGAATTGGATCGTTTTTCTGGACAAAAATCGTTTTCTGCAAGTTTCTACGACGAACGGCGCAGCTGCGCAGCTGCCCAGTTCATTACTGGCGCAGCTGCGCCGGTCTGCAAAAACTGCTGCTTCCGTCTACCTGCGCAGCTGCGCAGCTTCCCAGTTCATTACTGGCGCAGCTGCGCCGGTACCTGGACAGACCCTGAAAATTGATTTTAATTAATTAAGTAAACTGTTTATTTAATTGATAAAGTTTTAAAATAAAGAAGTTTATTTTATCTGAAATATGATTTCAGAATGCTAAAATTAAAGGAGTTTAATTTGGATTTATTTTTGATTAAAATAAAAGAGTTTACTTTGTTTCAAAAATAAAATTTAGCAAAACTTTTGTCCATTAAATAACATCGATCCATATATGGAATAGCATTGTTATTCATGAGATGAATGGATATTTATTGATGCATATGTTGATGTGTATGATAATAAATGGGGTTGATTATGGACTATGACCAATGTGATTGGATTTTATTTTGGATGAATGCTTGAATGTATGGGTTTTATAAAATGGGGTCTGCGTACCTCGTCTTCTCTAGTTTTATTCTCGATGTAAATTCTATCTCCTTTCTATGTACTTCCCCTTGACTGCTGATCAAGGTTTCTATTTAATTTTAAATAGTTAATGTAATAGAGATAGTTAGAATTATTTTGAAGAAATTGGAGACCAAGGAGCGAGGAGCGCGTGAAGACCCGTTTATATGGAGCCCGGGTTTAAATGTAATAGTTACATTTAAAATTTAAATTCTTGCACTCCTAGGTTTGACCTTTTGGTTCACTTGGTGGCTCTAGTGAACCAAACTAGAATAAAAGTCCATAATCAATCTGGGTAGAATATAGTATTCTATATTGCATGCTAAATATTATATATATTATATTTTATACAAACATGCTTCGCATGTTTAATAAAATGACGCGTATTTTATATATATATGTGCATGCACGCTTAAAAAGATGAGACAAATAATAACAAACCCCTCAAAGAAATAATATTAAGTCTGAAGCGTTCAAATGATATTTGGAATATCGAACGTCGCCTTCTAGCATGATTAGTTAATAGAGTATTAAATATTTAATATGAGTTTGTTGTGCTATCCACAAGGAGAGTATTGAATATTTAAGATGTTAATTAATCACATTTGATGCTTATCAAGAAAATTGAACGATCTAGTCTTGTTGTGCTATCCACAAGGACGAAAATTTTTCTTTTTTGAATTTATGGAAGTGCTAGGCTGGACTTAACTTAAATCATTTTAGTTCGGATGTGCACACACATGACCATTATGATTTAAGAGGCAAAATAAAAGGAGTTACATGGTGATGTAATTGACAAGAGTTGTCTACCTATTTATTTGTATATCGCTTGTTGTGCTATCCACAAGGTTATATACATTTGAAATGGGATCCATAATCTCACTAGCAAATCTTTAATTAGATGTTGCCGAACTATATGAGTGAGGGTAATATAGTTTGATGAAAATAGTGGGAGATACCAATTTAAAATAAAGACTTAAATTTATTTTGGTATGCAAAGTTAATAAAATGAATGTTTGCTAAAATGTTGTCTTTTCACATGCAGAATTTTAAAAATGTCAAAATCACTAATCTCACTACGAAGCATACTTGATGCAAATAAGCTTACCGGCCCGAATTATGAGGACTGGCTAAGAAATCTGAGAATTATTCTCACTGCTGAAAAGATTTCTTATGTCCTAAATTCCACTATCCCTGAATCTGTTTCAGAAACAGCCTCTGAGGAAGAGATTGCCACTTTCAATAAGTGGCAAGATGATGCATCTGTGGCTCAATGCATCATGCTCGCATCCATGAATAAAGAGCTTCAGCGTCAGCACGAAAAAATGGATGCTCCTGCTATGCTGCTTCACCTCAAGGAGTTGTATGGTGAACAGAGTAGGACTGCTAGATATAAGATATCTAAGGAGCTCTTCCGATCTCGGATGACCGAGGGCACTGCCGTCGAGACTCATGTTCTGAAGGTAATCAATTTGATTGAACGCCTTGGACAGCTTGGGTTCGTCATGGATGGGGAGTTGAGTCAAGACTTGGTCTTGCAGTCACTCCCTGAGACCTTCTCGCAGTTTGTGGTTAATTTTCACATGAATAAACTAGATGTCAGCTTACCTGAGCTGCTTAACATGCTGAAAACTGCAGAAGGTCACTTCTCATCCAAGAAGAACCATGTCTTGATGGTGGATTCTTCCAATAAAAGGAAGAGGCCCAAGGTGTCTTCTGAAAAGAAGAAATCTAAGAAGGCTAAGGGAAAAGGGAAAGAAAAGGAGCAAAAGAAACCTGAACCAGCTAAAGAAATGTGCTTTCATTGCAATGAGCCGGGACATTGGAAGAGGAACTGCAAGAAGTTTCTAGCAGAGAAGAAGCTTGGAGAAGCTTCGACTTCCAATCAAGGTTTGTTTATGATTGAAATTAATTTTTCTGAAAGTCATAAATCTACTTGGGTATTGGATACCGGCTGTGGTTCTCACATATGTAATACTGTGCAGGGACTGGTCAGAAGTAGAAAGCTGAACAATGATGAGGTGATCCTACGAGTGGGAAATGGAGCAAAAGTTGCTGCATTAGCTGTAGGAACTTATTGTTTAGCAATGCCTTCGGGCAAATCCATTTATCTTAATAATTGTTATTATGTTCCGAATATTATTAAAAATATTATTTCAATTTCTGTATTGGATATGGAAGGTTTTGACGTTATTATAAAGAACAATGGTTGTTCTATTTATAAAGACGATGTTTTATATGGTATTGGAAATTTGCGAAATGGACTTTATACACTTGACTTACAAGAAAATATATTTCAAATTGAACAAACTAAGAAAAGGAAAAGAGATGATATTAATTATACCTACATGTGGCACTGTAGACTCGGTCATATCAATGAAACAAGATTATCCAAGTTGCATAAAGTTGGACTCCTCGAGCTATCCGATTATGAATCATATCCAACTTGTGAATCTTGTCTCATGGGTAAAATGACTAAATCTCCTTTTAGTGGAAAAGGAGAGAGAGTTACAGAGTTGTTGGCATTGATTCACACAGATGTTTGTGGACCTATGACAACAAGTGCACGGGGTGGGTATTCTTATTTTATTACTTTCACTGATGATCACTCAAGATTTGGATATGAGTATTTAATGAAATACAAATCAGAATCATTTGAAAAGTTCAAAGAGTTCAGAAGTAAAGTAGAGAAACAAACGGGCAAGAGTATTAAGATACTTTGATCAGATCGAGGTGGAGAATACTTAAGCAGTGAGTTTCTCAATTGTCTCAGAGAAAATGGTATAATCTCACAATGGACTCCTCCAGGTACACCAAAGTTAAATGGAGTATCTGAAAGGAGAAATCGAACACTGTTGGACATGGTTCGATCCATGATGAGTTTTACCGACCTTCCAATTTCCTTCTGGGGATATGCCCTAGAAACGGCTGCATACCTACTTAACAAGGTACCTACCAAATCCGCCCCAAAGACTCCATATGAGATGTGGAAAGGGAGGAAACCAAATATTAAGCATGTTAAGACTTGGGGTTGTCCAGCTTATGTCAAAAAGTTTGAAAATGATAAGCTACAGACTAAATCCGATAAGTGTAGATTTGTGGGATACCCTAAAGAAACCGTAGGGTATTATTTCTATCATCCAACTGATCAAAAGGTGTTTGTTGCGAAACATGCTACCTTCTTGGAGAAAGAGTTTATCCATGAAGGGGTCAGTGGGAGTAAGATATATCTTGAAGAAGTTCAAGAACCACAAGTTACCATGGATCAAAGTCAGGTACCTAACCAAGTAGAAGAACCTACTGTACCACACCATGTTCGTAAATCTGGAAGAGTACCGAAGATACCTGAGAGGTATAGATTCGTTATAGAGGATGACGATGAGGTACACATCATGAATGATGATGATCCATTGAATTACGAACAGGCTATGAGTAATAAAGACTCAGGGAAATGGCTTGAAGCCATGAAATCTGAAATGGACTCCATGTATGAAAACAAAGTATGGTCTTTGGTTTCACCACCTGAAGGTATTAAACCTATTGGGTGTAAATTGATTTTTAAGAAGAAGACTGGAGCAGACGGAAAGGTAGAGACCTATAAGGCCCGACTGGTTGCAAAAGGTTTCAAACAAAGACAAGGAGTTGACTATGATGAAACCTTCTCACCAGTAGCCATGCTCAAGTCCATTCGGATTTTGCTTGCGATTGCTGCTTACAACGACTATGAGATCTGGCGAATGGACGTGAAAACGGCCTTCCTCAATGGGAAACTTGAGGAGGATGTGTATATGACACAGCCAGAGGGATTTATTTCAAAAGTTGGAACAAATCAAGTCTGTAAGCTACAACGATCCATTTATAGGTTGAAGCAAGCTTCTCGTAGATGGAACATTCGTTTTGATGAGACAATCAAAGAGTTTGATTTTATCAAAAACGAGGATGAACCATGTGTATACAAGAAGGTTAGTGGGAGCGCAGTATCATTCCTTGTATTATATGTTGATGATATATTACTGATAGGGAATGACATTCCTATGTTACAATCCATTAAAATCTGGTTATCTAAAAACTTCTCCATGAAGGACTTGGGTGAAGCATCCTATATTTTGGGGATAAAGATCTATAGAGATAGATCTAAAAGGATGCTCGGCTTATCCCAAGGAACGTACATTGATACAATGCTAAAGAGGTTTAGCATGGAAGATTCCAAAAGAGGTCTCATGCCGATGAGCCATGGAATACATCTCTCCAAGAAACAGGCCCCAAAGACACCTGAGGAGAGAGACCGTATGAGTAAGATCCCTTATGCTTCTGCAATAGGATCTATCATGTACGGTATGATATGTACTAGACCGGATGTTGCTCATGCACTTAGTGTAACAAGCAGATACCAGTCGAATCCAGGAGAAGAGCACTGGAAGATAGTGAAAAATATCCTAAAGTACTTGAGAAGGACTAAAGATATTTTTCTTGTCTACGGTGGGTCTGAATTAAAACTCGAGGGATTCACGGACTCAAGTTTTCAAACAGACCAAGATGACAGTAAATCTATTTCAGGGTATGTGTTTACCTTGAACGGAGGTGCAGTGAGTTGGAAGAGTTCCAAGCAGCAAACGGTTGCTGATTCAGTGACAGAGGCAGAGTATATAGCTGCAAGTGAAGTTGCAAAGGAAGCTGTTTGGATGAAGAAGTTCATAACTGAACTTGGTGTGGTTCCTAGCATTGGAGAAGCAGTTCCCGTATACTATGACAACACCGAAGCGGTTGCACAGGCTAAGGAACCCAGGTCTCATCAGAAATCTAAACACGTGTTGCGGCGATTTCACTTGATCAGGGAGATCATTGAAAGAGGAGACGTCACCTTGGAGCGTGTAGACTCTCAAGACAACATTGCAGATCCATTTACTAAAGCTTTAACACAATAGCAGTTTGATCGTCACTTAGAGAAGTTGGGTATGAGATACCATGGCGATTGGCTTTAGTGCAAGTGGGAGATTGATAGTAGTGTGCATACAAGCCAATCATGTATGATGATAAAGCACATACTTTGTAAACAATCTTATTTATTTATTAATAAAATAATTATTTATTAAAGGCATTTAATTATCTACATGGTGATGTTTTTATAATATGTAAATAACCCATAGTTTTAAGCAATGCTTTTAGAATCATGATGTTGATCATGCTAATGAGATCTAAATTCTTAGAAAGCTTTAAAACTAAAATAGTTCCCAATCGTGGGATTACTAAAAAAGGGGATTAGTAAATCCGGATAGATTGGTACATATGTTGCTTGCTCATTGGATGAGGATGACTGATCTCATGGTCTTTTGTGTGGAGACACTAAAGCAAGTATGTAGGTGCTTATTGGAGAATAAGTTCACTGAACGTAACTCGCTATGGAATACCTAATGGAGTTTTACTCGCCTGTCAATAGGAATTCCTAATGTGATAGTAGTACATGTGATCCTTGGACTTGAGATCATCATAGTATCTTGTATGTAACAAATTATACTTTGACTAATTCCTTAAGGTCTTTTAAGGCATATATAGGGTATGCTTGGGTGTAATGAGTTACATATGGAGATAATGAATGATCAATAAAGAATCTACCACCTCTAGTAAAAGAGGAGATATGTCCTATGTGATTCGTTAAATGACAACCCAGGAATCCTTGGCCAAGGTAGAATGAAATTAGAAAGAGGTTTCTAATTTGCATTATTTGGAGTTGTGTATTTTCTAATCGAAATACATATGATTAAATAAATTAAGACTTGACAGTAAATCCATGTCTTATATTTAATTGGGACATTGTATGGTGGAAGGATTGAATTGTACGGTAACTATTAACTCACAGGTTCTTTTATGATTAATGTTGAAATCTATATTATCTGGAAAGTCGTTGATCGCTAGGGAGGCTTATCCCTATTGTAGAATAAATGTTATTTATTTAAATAGATTATTAGTTTAATTTGTTTATTTAAACAAGATTAGAATTGTTCTAATTGATTTATTCACAACCGGTTTAATATGGAGAACTAAAGGGTCACACCATAAAAGGAAGAAGAATTATTTAAGAAGAAAATGGCATGATAGTAATAATGCATTAAGTATAATTAATTTAATCTATGATGATAGAATAAATTAAATAGCTTAATGTTTATTATTTAATATTTTAGAAATATTAAATATAAATTAATAAGAGGAGTCTTATTAATATTATTATTATTATTATTATTTTAATTCTAAAGGAGTTTAGGAATTAATATAATATCAGTACTCTCTCTCAATCCTAATAAAGATTAGGATATAAATTAATTAAAAGTATTTAATTAATTAATTAAATAAAACCATATTCTAATTGGATTAGGAGGGTTAACCTAATATCTATATAAGAGAGTCTTATATCAGAAATAAGGGATGTGAAATTTTCCAAGAGTTGGGAGTACACATATTCTATTGAGATAGAAACAAGGGTTAAGCCAATAACCCATCTTCTTGAGTTCTTCATCTTCCTTGGTGGATCACCGTTAGAGGCCAAACATTTGGGTGGCTGACATTATTCAAGGGAAGGAGCCACTATCAGAGGAATCAAAGGAATCAAAGGAGTAGAACTTGTACCTGAAGAAGCTTAGATCTTCAAAGGTATAATTCCATGTTCTCTCTTTTCTGTTATTGATAACAAGCACAAAGCATGATCATGGTTATGGGTTTGTATAAATTTTGAAAACCTAGTTTTTACGCTTCCGCTCTATTTATGTGATTTGATTGCATGATTGCGTTACATACAAACCCAACACTAACACTCCTATGTTTTGGTGTAGGTAGGGAAAAATTGGTCCTATCACTAGATCAAAGGCCAGAAAAGCACGCAGTCCATCTACGAACATGGCTTCAAGTGCTTCACCAGAATCTACCCCTGTCTTTAGGGAATAATTCGAAGGATTAAAAAATTAGATAACTGAGCCAGCTGGTTTCCTTCGAGAGCAAAGCAAGGCCTTCAAAGAGAAACAATCTCAAGCTCATCCAGAACCAGGAGCATCTGGTAGTGGTGCTGGCGGCCAGGATACAGAAAAGGCCGAAACTCAGATCCCTGGACCCCAGAACAAGAATACAATCAACAAAACTCCAGAAATCACCATCCTATAAAAAGAACAGGAAGCTGGTGATAATCTCAAGAAAATGCAGCGAATGGAAGAAACCCTCCAGTCCATCAAAGGAACTGGGGCACTTGGCAGTGTCAACTACTCAGACCTCTGCATATTCCCCTGGGCTCGTTATCCTGAGAAATTCAGAACCCCCCAATTCGATAAATATGATGGGTTGGGAGATCCATACACACATTTGAATGTTTTCATCAGAGAACTCAGATCCTATGTTGAGGACGAGAAACTTTGAATGCAGCTATTTCAGAAGAGTTTAACTGGAGAAGCCATAGCCTGGTATGCCAGTCTGGACAACTCCAAAATCCATAGTTGGGAAGAATTGGCTCATTCTTTCCTCAGCCAGTATAGTTTCCAATCTCATCTAGCTCTAGATCGGTATCAAATTACCAGAATCAAGAAGAATAACACTGAATCAATCAGAGAATATACCCAGCGATGGAGACGGGTCGCAGCACAAGTCACCCCTGCTATGACAGAATCTGAAATAGTCATGACCTTCATCGATATTCAAGAAGATCCTTATTATGAAAGGGTCCTAGCAGGCATAGGAAAACCTTTCTCTGAAATGATCAAACACGGCAAAATGGCTGAAATGGGCCTCAAGTACTGAAAAATAAAAGACCTAACGGCACTCGAAGCTGTTGCTGAGCATATCCAATCTGGAAATTATGGGAGTAATCCTCGGAGGGTCCACAAAAAGAAAGATGAAGAAGTTTCCTTGGTGTTACAAGGACAAAATTCAAGCGACAATTCAAACAATACACCCATCCAAAGGAGGAACTATACCCCTTTCTAAGCTACAACACAACCTTCAAATCCTTCATTCCAAAAAAATATGGAGGTCAGACGCAGAAGGACTTTCACCCCGCTAGGGGATTTACTTGAGAACGTCTTCAAACTTCTGACAGCTCAGAAGAAGATTGGCCAACTCCTTCCACCAACTAACACTAATGCAAGGAACTTTGACCCTAGAAAGAAATGTGCTTATCATTCCGGATCACCAGGACATGACACCCAAGATTGTTGGTCCCTCAAGCAGAAGATTCAAGATTTGATTGATAATGGAGAAATTATGGTCACAAAGCTCGATCAACCGCTTGTCCAAGATAATCCTCTCCCACAGCACAAGGAGGAGAGTGTTAACATGATCAACACTTCAAGTGGAGAAGGATCCAAATATCTCTGCTACGTTGAAGAATAAACTCAATCCAACAACCTCAACCCAATGAGTTGTGAAGCTTTTGAAAAATAATTCCTGATAGAGCAAGAAATAAAGTTTATCAAGGAACGCATCGAGCAGTTAGCTGAACTAGTCGTCTACCAACATCAACTCACCAGAAAGATGTTAAAACAAATCCATCAATCTATTGGCATTCGCTCTCCTCCAGTGGAAGTTCATTCCAATCAAGATCATAGCAGGACTTGTGAGCTTACACCCTGGATTGACAAGGGGTTCAAAGAAGCAAGTGTCCAAGCAGGTAGGAAGTTTTTATTTCAAAGGAATTTCACCAATTTGAACCAGTCAATGGAAGAAATCCTGCAAATGATGATCAACGAGGGAATGGGTGAAGACTTTTGCTACCTCCTTTGAACCCTCAATCTAGAAAATTCAAACCTGACCAAATATGTCAGTACCATTCAAACTCTCCCGACCATAATACAGAAGAATGTTGGGGACTTCGTAACCTAATTCAAGACCTGATTGAGAAAGGTGACCTAATCAGAGGAGATCAAATTCTCGATATGACAAATAAAGATAGCCTCTGGATCCCCGATGCATGGTATCAGGACACAGTGGCTGTCATATCCTGCGATAAAGAATCAATCATCACACCCCTGGTACTAATAGGTAAAGGGGTCCAAGACAAACAAAATCCTTTGAAGGTGGCTGCACCTCAGCATTTAATTTTGCCCTTCAGGCCTTAGTATCCAATCCTCAGTATGAAGAAGGTCCCATGGAGCTACGGGGACATTGAAAGCTCTACTTCAAACAACTTTTCCATCCTGACAAAGGATAATCCATTGTACCGACCTTAGCGGGTGATTAAACCAGTTACCAAAGCAAAAGAAAAGGTGGCTGAAGAAAAGATAAAATATTTCCTCAAAAAGATGGGACACAATGAAATCAAGATGTGCAAAGCTTGAAAGACGCACCCAAGCAAATATCCATCCTGGACTTGGTCCTATCATCAGAGGATCACCGCAATATCCTAGTGAAGATACTAGAAGAAGCTCATCTGCCATACACGGTAGACACAGAGAAATTCCATCATGTGATAGAACACATTTTCAATAATAATGTGATTTCCTTCACAGACGATGATATCCCAGCTGAGGGAAGGGGCCACCACAAGTCCCTGTATATAGCCGTTATGTCCTCCGGATACGTGATCGGAGGAGTGCTTATTGATGGAGGATCTTCCCTCAACATTTGTCCCTACGACACGTTGGAAAGAATGAAGATCAATCCAAACCAGATCAAAGCCAGTCACATGGTTATCCGGGCTATCGATGGATCTCACAGCCAAGCTATGGGGGAAATCGAACTTCCTCTAGAAATTGGTCCACACACCTTCTATGTATCTTTCCAGGTGCTCAACATAGCCACCGGATATAACTTGTTGTTGGGCAGGCCATGGATCCATATAGTCGGGGCTGTTCCATCCACCCTCCATCAGCAACTCAAGTACATTATCAATGGTAGCTTCATCACAGTAAATGCCGAACTAGAATACCCTACCCACATACATGGGGACATGCCAGTGATTAGCCTTGATGCCGGGGTTGAGCCTGCAAGTTTTCAAGCACTTGAGGTAAGTGATATTCAATATCTACCAATTGGGACACCAGCCCTGAAGCCTAAAATTTCCACTGAAGTAATGGCAGTGGGCCAACAAATGGTAGCTGCGGGTTTCCAACCTGGAGAAGGGTTAGGAAAGAACAAGCACGACATTAAGATGCCAACTCAAATCCCAAGTAAGATGGGAAAAGCAGGACTGGGATACTTATCCGGGTCAAACCACCGGAATCCACACAAACATCCCAAGGCTCATACCTACACATTTCTGCTCCCAGACCTCACGAGTGCCGGGTGGATAAAACCTATGAGAAAACTATTTCCTCCGGTCATACCTTTCCATGAAAGGAAAGCCCTCAAGCTTGAGGCAGATAGCGAAAAGGGAAAAGAAAAGATCCTGTACTGAGGACGAGACCCATTCGCTAACATAAAAGTCATTATCAACTACGAAGGGATGAATGATGAACTCCCAGATAGTGACGACGAAGATTATGCTCACTTTCCTCGCTGTAAATAAAGAAATAATCCACAGAAAAGCCTCGGCCATATCCTAAAGGATGTCTCAGTTGTCATTCAAGACGAGACGGACGAGCACACTTCCAGCATCCTCCCTATCCATAAGGATCTAACAATGGATAATTGTAGCAGTGTCCCTTACCTCAGTCGAAAAGGGTAAAGGGGCAGACAGTCAATCTTCCCTTAATCATGCTTTCATTTATTACTTATTTTTGATCGCACAGCTGAAGCAGTCACTTTTATCATGCTTTACAAATGCTATGTGTATTTAAGCAATTGTATATATTAATGAATGCGTTTTTGTTTTCAGGAACCAAGCATTGGATATGTGTGTCTCTACTGATGAGATGCCAACCTGTCAACATAACTCCAACCATGATACAAGATTGAGCTTCGACTTGACGGATCTTGATCAAGAGGAGGAAGATGACTATGAGGTGCCAGAGGAGATTAAGGAATGGGTCGAAGATAAACCCAAACCAAACCTTGACCAAACCTCCACCATCAACATAGGAACCTCCAAAACCATCAAAGAAATCCAAATAGGTTTAGACCTCACATTGGATCAAAAAGACGACCTGATCGCGCTCCTAACCCAGTACCAGGATGTATTTGCATGGTCGCATGAAGACATGATCGGTCTATCCACAAACATTGTCATTCATTGGATGCCCATCAAAGAAGGGTTCAAACTAGTCAAACAAAAGCTCAGACGATTGAAACCTGAGTGGAGTCTCAAAGTCAAGGAAGAAATAGTTAAGCAATTCAAATCCGGGATCATCATGGTATCAACATATCCCGAATGGCTATCAAACATAGTCCTCGTGCCTAAACTAGGAGGGAAGGTACGAGTCTGCGTGGATTATCCGAATCTAAACAAAGCCTGCCTCAAGGACAATTTCCTGGTAACTTTTATCCACATCCTGATTGACAATACTGCACAGTACGACATGTATTCCTTCGTAGACTGCTTTGTTGGTTACCATCAAATCATGGTTGCTAAAGAAGACCGGGAGAAAACATCTTTTATCACTCCCTGGCGAACTTTTTGCTACCAACGATTATCCTTCGGCCTTATCAATGCTGGAGCAACATATCAGCGAGCCATGATGGACCTCTTTCATGATATGATGCACAAAGAAATAGAAGTCTATATTGACGACATCATCATCAAATCCCGGAGGATGGATGATCACATAGACCATCTCAGGAAGCTGTTTAACAGGTTACGCAAGTACAACCTCAAGTTAAATCCCGCCAATTACGCTTTTGGCATCAAGGCAGGCAAACTGCTAAGATTCTTGGTGAGCAATTAGGGCATTGAGTTAGACCCTGCTAAGATCAAAGCCATTTCTGAAATGACCGTGCCTCGTATAGAGAAGGAGATACGAAGATTCCTAGGAAGGATCAACTTCATAAGTCGGTTCATTTCCCAGCTCACAGCAACCTGTGAGCCCATCTTCAAGCTGTTAAGGAAGAATTCCTCCATCAAATGGAATGAGGATTGTCAACAAGCCTTCCTTGCCATTAAAAAGCAGCTTGTCGAAGCACCTATTTTGGTACCTTAGAGGGATCGAGTTCCTTTATTCATGTACCTGTCCGTCAATGCCAATGCCATGGGCTGCTTGCTAGGACAGAAGGATGATAGTAGCAAAGAAAGAGCTATCTACTACATCAGCAAAAGATTCAGCAGTGGGGAACAAAAATACACCCTGATCCAGAAGACATGCTGTGCATTAGCATGGGCCGCCATGAGGTTGAAACACTACTTTCATGGGAATACGACGTATCTTATATCCCGTATAGATCCACTC
Organism: Panax stipuleanatus; assembly: GCA_020205555.1. Lineage (NCBI taxonomy): Eukaryota > Viridiplantae > Streptophyta > Magnoliopsida > Apiales > Araliaceae > Panax > Panax stipuleanatus. The sequence goes on from CM035115.1 coordinate 36,985,142, forward strand.
AAATACGTCTTCAACAAACCAATGTTAAATTGCTGACTGTCCAAATGGCAGTTGATTCTACAGCAGTCCGATATTGTCTATGTGACTCAGAAATCTATCAAAGGCCAAGGCAATGCAGATCAATTAGCAGAAAAACCTTCAGGAGGGTTCGAGCCCCTGGAGACATATTTCCCAGATGAAGGGATTATGACAATTCAACAACTCTAGTCAGAGAATACAGTCCAACCATGGAAAATGTATTTCGACGGAGCGGTAAACATGGAAGGTTCCGGAGCTGGGGCAATCCTTATCTCTGGTACATGTGATCAATATCCTGTGGCTACCAAACTTCAATTCGGCAACACCAACAACACAGTCGAGTACGAAGGCTGTATACTGGGGTTGAAACTAGTCCAATCCATGGGTATCAAACACTTACTGGTCTTTGGAGATTTTGAGTTGGTCATCAAACAAACCATCGGCAAATATCTCACAAAAGAACTGCATTTGCTGCCCTATCATTGGCAAGTCCTCAAAATATCCCAGGAGTTTGAAGCAATAACCTTCGTCCACATTCCTCGGGGTCGAAATGACTTTGTCGATGCATCGGCAACGTTGGCTTCATTAATTCGCATATCCAACAGGAGCGGGTTTCCCAACATTCAGTTCAAAAATTAAAAAGCCCCAACATACGAGAATTACGTAGGAGAAGTATCAGACGAAATACCTCCTATCAAGCAACCCTGGTTTCAAGACATCAAGGAATATCTCCGTGATGGATCTACACTCGCTGGTGCAAGCCAATAAGAGCAAAAATGGATTCTCAAAATGGCCATAAAATTCTATTTGAGAGGAGATGCACTTTATAAAAGGGATGCTGGAATAGGCTTGTTAAGATGCCTCGACAATGAGCAAGCCCAAAGACTAATGGATGAAATCCATGGCGGAGTCTGTGGTCCACACATGAGCGGCCATCTGCTAGCCAAGAAGATAATCAAAATAGGACATTATTGGATCTCGCTCAAAGTTGATTGCGATGATCACGTCAAGTGATGCTTTCAATGCCAAATATATGGAAATGCCATCCACGCTCCTCCAAATGAGATGCACAACATGAGTGCACCATGGCCTTTTTCTATATGGGGAATGGACATAATAGGTCCAGTCGAACCCAAAGCCAGCAACGGTCATCGGTTCATCTTCACCATGATCGACTACTTCACCAAATGGATTGAAGTAGCCTCTTTTCCTAAAGTTACAAAAGAGGTCATCATCAGTTTCATCAGAAACATTGTCCTCTGTCGATATGGACAACTAGAGGTGATCGTACCAGATAACGCCAAAAACCTAAACAATCAAATGATGGTGGAACTGTGTGCCAAGTTCCCCATCAAGCATCTCAACTCCGTCATCTATCGGCCCAAGATGAACGGTGCTGTCTAAGCGGCCAACAAAAACATCAAGAAGATCATACAGAAAATGTCCGCCAATCACAAAGACTGGCCTGACCTGCTACCTCTCACCCTATTAGCCTACAGGACGTCAATGCACACCTCTACTGGGGCTACCCCCTATTCCCTAGTCTATGACATGGAAGCAGTCCTCTCCATAGAAGTAGAGATGGAGACTTTACGAGTGTTAATAAATGCTCAGATGGACGAAGATCAATTATTGCAAGACTGATATCATCAACTGTCCCTGATAGACAAAAAAAGGGCCACAGCCATTTTCAAAGAAAATGATTTGGTGCTAAAGAAAATCCTGGACAATCAGGATGAAGCCAAAGGAAAATTTGCCCCAAACTAAGAAGGCCTTTTCATTGTCAAAGAAGTGCTGACAGGGGGAGCCATCAGGCTACAAGAAATGGACGAGAATGAATTTCCCAAACTCGTCAATTCAGACACCGTGAAAAAGTACTACGTCTGAAGCACATGCATACCCGCATCTGGGTCCTACAAATCAAATTAGGTTCGGCTCTTCAATCAAACAGCTTGAACTATGAATGACCTGATCTCCCTCAGCCTGGAAGTACGTAGGCAACCATCTATGGTGCGGTCAAACCAAGCAAAAATCCAAAGAACTTCTAAATTCCAGCATCAAATTCCAAAACTCATCAAACCAAATTCAAACCCATATAAACTCTTTGCAAGCCTCTTCAATCAAACAACCAGAACTATGCATGACCTGATCTCCCTCAACCCGGGAGTATGTAGGCAGCCCTCTACGGCGCGGTTTGACCCCCAAGAAAAAACAAAAAATTGAAGACCAGTTCCAAGACACCGAAGATAAATAAAAGCTAAAATATTGTCAAGCTGTCTGCCTACCAGACCCATTTGAGGAACTCCCTTGACACCTCAACTGTTAGCCCATCAAAGAGAAGCTCAAAATGCATCAACAACTGCGAGTCATGACGAAAGTGGTAATCACTCAGCGATGAAAATATATATCTAAGCAGCGAAGTATCTCAAAAATATATTTCTCTTATATATAAATTGCTTTATATACATAGTGCTCTGTACATGACAAAAATGGTTGATCTAGTCTGTGCAGGAAAAATAAATCTAGTCTATGGACCCAAGGACAAGCGGGTCAGCAATGCTAGCATGGCATCTCTCTCAAAAGATGGAGGGGCATCTGTAAGAGTAGTCCACTCAGCCTCCATATGGCTCAGAACATCCACAGTCATCTGCAAGGTGGCACTGTGGTCATCAATATAAGCACTCATCTTGGTAATCATCTCATGGGTGTAAGATCAGAGAGCAGTACTATCAGCAATGTGGAAATCACGGGAAGCGATAGTCTCATCCCTCTCTACAAAAGCTGCATCCCGAGAAATCAAAGTCTCCTCAATCTCAACATATGCTGCATCTCTGGCTAAGCAAACCTCGTCTCGCTCCACAATGGCGTTATCCAAAGCAGAGCGAAGCTCCTCCCGCTCAATAAATCCAGTATCCAAAGCGGTCATGAGACCATCCCTCTCAGCAAAAGCTAAATTTCTGCTAGATACGGCAGCCAACATCTGCGCTCTAGCTGAGTCTCTCTCAACGGTCATCCTAAATAGAGAATATGACAAATCTGGATCTGTCCCTATGGGAATAATCGGGGGATCACTAATCAAAGCTACCGCCAAATCTGCGAACAGCTCATCCACAGTAGGAGAATCGGGATCCTCCATGGGCTCCTCCTCGTCAAAATCTGCAAGTGGAGGTAAATAAAGCTCTGCTACTGCGACTACGATCTCTGCCTCTAACCATGCAGAATACTTCAGAAAATGACCCGGATGTCTACTGAAGAACTCAGCCCTCTCCCTATGAGTCCAACACTCATAGACTCTAACCAAGTAGACCAGTGATATTGATGAAGTCGATATCCTCTGATCAGCAAAATTCTCAAGGAGATATATACTCTACCACTGATCAAATTGCTACATAACTACCAAGGGATGATAAGTAGTCACACCCCTCAATCCTGCCAATGGTAAATAATCCATGCCAGATGCATGAGTAATGAAGCTGAACGGGGTTGCCATCCCTGAGCATAACAAAACTGCGAACGGATGCTCAATATCCGACAAAAATGCTAACCAGGACTCTGAGTCGATGTAATCAGGCCGACGAAAGGAGTAAACTGAGGATATCTTGTGGCTAAAACAATAGGCATGATGTCTAAATGATCCAATCGGTCGTATGTGTGACATCAACCACATATACAGCACGACCGAGCTACCCCGAAAAAACACCGCTGGATGGGTACTGCAATAGGTGAGCGACCTTAGTGTCTCCGCTAAGATCATAGGGATAATGGCACTCCCCTGCCTAATGGCTCTGACTACAATAACCAATCCCACCTCAAGGTAATCTAAACGCAATGGCATGTAAACATATGCCACAATGCACATCAGCAACATGTCTATCTTGGCTGTCTGCCAATCCTCTGCTAAAATGACAAAATCTCGACGTGCCAGTCGTAGCTATCAAGCTCACCATAGCGCTCTATCAAAAAGTCAAGGGAGATCACATGCCCTGAAATGATCTCAGCCATGACTATGCTCTGTCGAAGACCGGACAGTAGAGTAAACGGCCTCCGCATATCACTAATAGCCTTCTGAGCACACGATAACTCTAAATCCAAGCCAGTAAATCTTTGGAACTCCTCCAGAGTAGGCGAAAGCTCACACCGCCCAATGCAGAATATATATCTCTCCGGTACCCATAGGGGTAGGACGCCATCAATAAAGTCATCTGGAACCCTGAAATCTACATGGGTCATCAAACGCCCCAGCAGCTAGTCAACTGTCCCCCTAGCTGGAAAGGGCATACTATTATACCATGACCGCAACGATGCAGCCACCTATGACCATGTCAAATGCACTATATGGCTAACTGCAGAGGTCGTCATCTGTAGCATAGTATCACAAGACCGTCCAGAGGTCAAGTCAAATCGCAGCTGTCTGAATGTATACACATTATACATGCATGATGATAATGATATAAACATGATGCAGCAGATAAAGATGACAGAAATATCTACAAAAAGCTATGTACTGCATACATCATCCCTATATCCTAGTACAAAGTAAAAGGAAGAATACAGGGAAATGGGGCACCACCACCCAACTAATACAGCGGTCTATCAAAATGATGGCACAGACACCGAATAGCCAAAATAGTGGCTGACCAAAAATATAGCTTATATAGCTATCACAGGAAGTCGAAGACCTCGGTATCAAACTGATCGACCTGCTCCAGATCCTCTGTCTGCACAAAGCTACTGGGATCAGGCATATCTGGGCAGTATAAGGGAGGATCTGCCCCTGTATAACTGCTACTGAGTGGACCTGAAGAGGGGCCTGCTCCAGAGCTGGATGGGTCAAATAAAGATGTCTCTGATGGATCTCGGCCAAGGTGCCTGATAAAGAAACGAGCCTGGTCCAACTCCCTGGTCAGATGTGCTATCTGGTCTGCATGAGTAGGCTCTCTAATACAAGCTATCCAGTCCGTCATCATCATGGACCCCAGCACCATGTCAGCTATAAAATGGGTGGCACGCGTCTGAGCCCCGATAGTGCGAGGACTCCACCAACTATAGAAGTCTGCCTGGCTGTATGGGCCCTCTGATAGATCAAAGCCATCTATACCCTCCAAAGGGATGTCTGTCAAAGGCACGGACAATGGCCAATGATGCCAAGTAAGAGGAGCAATGGGAATGCAGATCTCCCTTGTAACGCTCTGAATGGTACGATCTCCAAGATAGAGCTCCCAACCTCCCTCCGTTAATATAGGGACTCTGCAGGTCGATAAGGTAAACTCCCGACCAGTGGGGAAACCTCCATCAAACCCAACTGTCAAGTGCTCGGATGTGTACGTCATCCAGGTGATTGACCCTGCTGTCAAAAGCTCCAACTGCAGATGGGCAAGAGTGAATCCCTCAGTAACAGGGACCTCCGTCAAAATAGAGTGATGCCATCTCCGTCCACGTGGATAGGTCTCCAGACCTAATGCTGAAACGGGCCGTAGGCAAGGAAGCCTCTCAAATGCCTAAAGTTATCCATGCAAATATCAAAAGTCCTCAGTGACCAAGACTGCCAAAAAGTAAGTGCAAAAATTAAAAAGGTACAGAAAGATGTACTCACCAGCAAAAACTGATAGAATCCTAACCAAGCCTCCGTCACACCCTCCAAAAGTAGGCACATGCCCCGGAGAAAATAGGCAAAGGTATAGGAGCCCCAATCAAAGTCACTGAGGCGCTCTACATGCTGAGTGGCGCTGATCAAAGCGAAGGACACCGTTGACGAGTTGTCCGCCACAAAATAACCCCTGATGATCGATAAAAACAATCGCCTCAAAATGCGATCTCTAGCCCTCTGATCATCAGGCGGAGGCAACTGCAAAGTCCTGTCCTGGGCATTTATACTCAAGGGACCAGATTGAACTTCCCGACCCTTAAATGCCAACTGAGGGACTCTCAACAGGGCCTACCTGCGGTGGAAGAAATGTCAAAGATGACAGGCACTATCTCTCCCTCAAACTCAATGCCAGTGATAAATCTCCAATCCATAGAAGTCATCATCACCTCGCAATCAAGCAGATGAAGGGACTAAGTCTGGTGGAACCAGCGCTCAGACAAAGCCCTAAGATACCCCCAAGGGCAACGGCGGGGTAGGATCGAGAAGAAGTCCTGAAATCCCCATCCATCCACGATCTCTCTATAATCCTCGTGCAGAGTCTGATAAAGGGAGTGCACACTAAACCAGTTCCCTCGAGGCTATGTCAAGCTAGGGACCTGCATCAAAAATTAACCCATGTCAAAAACCTGTGCCCCAGTGCCCCAAGAATGTCCAGAAGATGGGAAAAAAGTCCAGAGAGAAGAAATACTTCAAGTCACCTCGTTGGCCTGAAGATATCTCAAAAGATGGCGACTCAAGTCGCCCACAAACTCCTGTGTCTGCACAGCAATGCACGGGACCTCCGCACGTGGAACCTGAGCTGCAACAAAAGCAACAAAAGCAGCCTCCTCGTCATTAATGTCAATGGGCTGCTCGTCCTGAGCTGGACGTGTCCTGCTCTCTACCAATCTGCGAGGCATCCTCGATGGACGGGCCTGTGGGACGGCAGAAGCCCTCCTCCGTCTAACGCCTGATGAAACCCCGGTAGAGCTGTCGGGTCTATCACGATCCATTGCATACACCAGTACTCGAAATCACCTTAGACAGGGTGTGGTAAGCCTAAAACCTATGGCTTATTAATCAATCAATCCAGCATATATATCTAAGTCCTAAAACATGCATGGATCCATCAAAAATACCACGTACAGTCAAAACTGCATGTTTTCAAAATCCCAGAAGCTCAAAACCTACATTAGGTCAGTAAAAAACTCCCCACAGAGTTAAAATGCATGTTTTTCAAAACCTAAGATTTTGAAAAAATTTCACCAGAGTTTCCTTTGTAAAATGGACTGTCTACATACACACAGGCATGCCTAGGTGGCCATTCAGTAGCATGCCTACCCAAAAATAGAAATAGTTCATATTTACTAAAAAAAATCAAAAACCAGCCTCACATGTTCTCCAAAATACCATAGGCATTTTTAGTTGAAAGTCCAGGCTCACTAGGCCTCAAAAAGGATGATTAAACTGATCAAAAAGTGGAAAAATTGACTGTCTCAGAACCTGAACTTTCTTACATCCAAACGTGCATTACAGTAAGATATGCATATATATGTAGACAGAAAATTTTTCACAGGTCATATAGACATGCATTTTTCATACATTACGTTTAAAAGCACCCTAGGAAGTTCACATGCTTTTAACGGTCAAAAACTACGAAAGAAGGATGGAAAACGTTACCTGCACGGCGCTGAACGCGTAGGAATTGACGGATTCAGAATCTAATTGCCAGAACTCCGTAGATCTGAAAAAGAAGATCGAAAATCCTTTCGCTGCTCAAACGGGAAACTTGCAAAATAAAAATCACGCAGCACATTAAGTACCCCAGGTGGCTACAGCTCCACCGGAGGCTGCCGTACCTCCACCTGCGGTAGCCCAGGTGGGTCCCACCTGCCCGATCTCGGTTCGATTAGAGTCAAAACAGAGTTTAAACGGGCCGCCGAATCAAATCTGAAGAAAAATTGCTACACGATTGAGCGGTTTGTCCTGAAATCCTACGTTCAAGCAGTGCAATCTTGACGAAGAGGGAAACTCTACAGAGACCCTTGACATTCATCCCAGAGCCATGTTCGGGGGTCAACAGATCAAACTACTAAAGAACTGCGTAAAAATTGCACAAAACTGCCAAAAACTGCTATTTCCAAAGCAATTTCAACCGTTGGCTCAGCCCCAGCGAAGTTTAGGTTTTGACCGAAGCAGTTTTAGCCGTTGGCTCAGCCCCAGCAAAGTTTGAGTTTCGACCGAAGCAGTTTCAGCCGTTGGCTCTGCCCCAACAATGTTCGGGTTCCGACCGAAGAAGTTTCAGCCGTTGGCTCAGCCCCAGCGAAGTTCGGGTTCTGACTAAAATAGTTTTAGTCGTTGGCTCAGCCCCAGCGAAGTTCGGGTTCTTACCGAAGCAGTTTCAGCAGTTGGCTCAGCCCCAGCGAAGTTCGAGTTCCGACCGAAATAGTTTCAGCCGTTGGCTCAGCCCCAGCGAAGTTCGGGTTCCGACCGAAATAGTTTCAACCGTTGGCTCAGCCCCAGCGAAGTTTGGGTTCTGACCGAAGCAGTTTCAGCAGTTGGCTCAGCCCCAACAAAGTTTGGGTTCCAACAACAGTAGTTTCAGCCGTTGGTTCAGCTCCAGCGAAGTTCGGGTTCCGACCGAAGCAGTTTCAGTCGTTGGCTCAGCCCCAGCAAAGTTCGAGTTTCGACCGAAACAGTTTCAACCGTTGGTTCAGCCCCAACAAAGTTTAGGGTTTTGACTAAAGCAGTTTTAGTCGTTGGATCAGCCCCAGCAAAGTTCGGGTTCCAACCGAAGTAGTCTCAGCCGTTGGCTTAACCCTAGCAAAGTTCGGGTTCTTACCGAAGCAGTTTTAGCCATTGGCTAAGCCCCAACAAAGTTCAGGTTCCAACCGAAATAATTTCAGCCGTTGGCTCAGCTCCAGCGAAGTTCGGGTTCTGACAAAAGCAGTTTCAGCCATTGGTTCCAGTCCAGCGAAGCATCGAGTACTGACCGGTGATAACTCAGCCGTTGGTTCCAGCCCAGCGAAGTTTGGGTTCCGACCGAAGCAGTTTCAGCTATTAGTTCAAGTCCAGCGAAGCATCGAGTACAGACCGGTGATAACTCAGCCATTGGTTCCAGTCCAGCAAAGCATCGGGTACTGATCGATGACAATTCAGCCGTTGGCTCAGCCCCAGCGAAGCATCGGGTACTGACCGGTGATAACTCATCCATTGGTGCAACCCCAGCGAAGTTTGGGTGCCAACCGAAATCAATTTCAACCTTAAGACTAGTCCCATTAGATGTCGGGAGAAGATCTACCGTTGAGAGTCATATAACAATTCATCTTCACAAAGAACAGATGATGGAATCTGTTATACACGGCCTCAAAGAAGATCATTGAGGTAGTATAAATCCTAGCCATTTCCTCAATACCTATAAAGCTATCGCAGAGGACGTCAACCCCAGCAAATCAAGACGGGGAAATCTGTGATAGCTCACCCTCTCAGAATCTACGAAGCTATTGCAGAGGACGTCATCCCCAGCAGATCAAGACGGGAAAGTCTGTGATAAATCATCTTCAACGAATTCATCAGAGTCAAACAAATTATCATGAATGATGTCATCCACCACCGAAAATGACAAAACTGGCTTGCGATAACTTCCTAATACAATCAATGGCTATACTGGACAGCGTCATCCCCAACAAAGTATTAACGCACACAACCAAAAGTAGCCCCATTCTACTCCAAGACGCCTAGCTTCAAAATGGCTCTGGCACTCTTTATTTCTAGTGTCTACTAGTCTTTATCCTGTCCATTCCACTACATTACATGGACATGATAAAGAGGGGCATCTGTAGAGACTAAAAATTTTCCTTGCCCCAATATCAACCCGATAGGAGTGCAAAACCATCAATCAATCCAAATTCGACCACCAACGCTGGTCCTTCAACCTAAATCTGATCCCTACTATCAGTAATCAAGCTCCGACAGTCAATCAGACCATCAATCAAACTCCGACAGTCACTCGGACCATCAATCAAGCTCCGACAGTTAATCGGACCATCAATCAAGCTCCGACAGTCAATCGGACCATCAATCAAGCTCTGACAGTCAATCGGACCATCAATCAAGTTTCGACAGTCAATCGGACCATTAATCAAGGTCCAACAGTCGATCGGATCATCAAGCTCAACCCCGGTCTCAACCCGGGAAGTCAATTCAACCCCGGCAGCAACTCGGGAGGTATCAATCAACCCCGGTCTCGACCCGGGAGGTATCAATCAACCTCGGTCTCAATCTGGAAAGTCAAAGTCAACCCTGGTCTCAATCTGAGATGTCAAGGAAACCTCGACATCAACCGAGGACATGTCAAGAAATCTCCAGTCTCAATCCGGGAAACACAGTTCTGCTAGTAGTGTGCATACAAGCCAATCATGTATGATGATAAAGCACGTACTTTGTAAACAATCTTATTTATTTATTAATAAAATATTCATTTATTAAAGGCATTTTATTATCTACATGTTGCTGTTTTTATAATATGTAAGTAACCCATAGTTTTACGCAATGCTTTTAGAATCATGATGATGATCATGCTAATGAGATCTAAATTCTTAGAAAGTTTTAAAACTAAAATAGTTCCCAATCGTGGGATTACTAAAAAGGAGATTAGTAAATCCGGATAAATTGGTACATATTTTGCTTGCTCATTGGTTGAGGATGATTGATCTCATGATCATTTGTGTGGAGACACTAAAGCAAGTATGTAGGTGCTTATTGGAGAATAAGTTCACTGAATGTGACTCGCTATGGAATACCTAATGGAGTTTTACTCGCCTGTCAATAGGAATTCCTAATGTGAAAGTAGTACAAGTGATCCTTGGACTTGAGATCATCATAGTATCTTGTATGTAACAAATTATACTTTGACTTATTCCTTAAGACCTTTTAAGGCATATATAGGGTATGCTTGGGTATAATGAGTTACCTATGGAGATAATGAATGATCAATAAAGAATCTACCACCTCTAGTAAAAGAGGAGATATGTCCTATGTGATTCGTTAAATGACAACCCAGGAATCCTTGGCCAAGGTAAAATGAAATTAGAAAGGAGTTTCTAATTTGCATTATTTGGAGTTGTGCATTTTCTAATCGAAATACATATAATTAAATAAAATAAGACTTGACAATAAATTCATGTCTTATATTTAATTGGGACATTGTATGGTGGAAGGATTGAATTGTATGGTAACTATTTACTCACAGGTTCTTTTATGATTAATGTTGAAATCTATATTATCTGAAAAGTCGTTGATCGCTAGGGAGGCTTATCCCTATTGTAGAATAAATATTATTTATTTAAATAGATTATTAGTTTAATTTATTTATTTAAAAAAGATTAGAATTGTTCTAATTGATTTATTCACAACCAGTTTAATATAGAGAACCTAAAGGGTCACACCATAAAAGGAAGAATAATTATTTAAGAAGGTAATGGCATAATCGTAATAATGCATTAAGTGTAATTAATTTAATCTATAGTGATAGAATAAATTAAATAGCTTAATGTTTATTATTTAATATTTTGGAAATATTAAATATAAATTAATAAGAGGAGTCTTATTAATATTATTACAATTATTATTATTTTAATTTCTAAAGGAGTTTAGTAATTAATTTAATATTAGTTCTCTCATTTATTCCTAATAAGATTAGGAGACAAATTAATTAAATGAATTTAATTAATTATTCCCAATGTGGTGGGAAGCCTAAATTAATTAAAGGAGTTTAATTAATTAAAAGAAATCTCATGTCTAATAGGATTAGAAGGGTTGACCAATATCTATATAAGAGGAGTCTCATAATAGATATCAGTAGAGGCAATTCCAATTGTTGGAGAGTACTCCTTTTCTATAGAGGATAGAAAACTAAGACAACCACCCTCCTTCTTGATAATTCATCTTCCTTGGTGGATCACCTCTAGAGGCCAAACACTTGGGTGGCTAACGTTGATCAAAGGAAGGAATCTAACCCGAAAATTCAAGGAGATCACGAAGAACAAGGAGTTGAACTAGTACCTGTGGAAGCTTCGTTCTACAAGGGTATGATTCCATAACTTTTTATTTATCGTTTTAAATTAATAATTTGCATAAAGGATGATCCGGGTAATGGTTTTGAAGAATTTTTTTTAAACTCTGATATACCATTCTTCCGCTAATTTTTGTAATTTGATTGCATCACGATTTCGTACAAACCCAACAGTGGCATTAGAGCCAAACCTTTATGCAATTATTAATTTATTTTTGATTTCATATACATATGGGTATGTATTTAAAAATAATTTATTGGGCATAATTTTATTGTATAAAATTATTATTTTTAAGAAAAAAAATGACGTTTTTTTTTTGGGACGAATCACAATTTTTTTTGGGGTGCTAATCTTGAATTCTGCAAGGAAAAGGTGTTGTCTCTTTCTTACTCCAAAAAGAAGGTGACCCATCAGGAAATGACTCTTTTAATAAACCTGTAGGACTCTTTTAATAAAAGAAGGTGACTTCTTTTTAAAAAATAAATGTGAATTTATATTATATATATATAACCTGATTCGTTATATAAATATATATATAATATATACGGTAATATCAAATATATATATATATATATATATATATATATATATTTATATATTATATTCTAAATAATTTTATAATTAAAATAAAGAGTTTATTTTAATCTTGAAATTGGATTTAATGCAATTTAAAATTGCCCATTAAATGATACTCATATATATATGGAATGTTTTAATTCATGAGATGAATATTTATTTATTGATATATATGGTGATATGTATGATAATAAATGGGGATTGATTATGGACTATTTGACCAATGTGATTGGATTTTATTTTAGTTGAATGCTTGAATGAATGTGTTTTATTAAATGGGGTCTGTGTACCTCGTCTTCTCTAATTTTTTTTTTCTTGATGTAAAATTCTATCTCCCTCCTATGTACTTCCCCTTGACTGCTGATCAAGGTTTCTATTTAAATTAAATAGTTTAATGTAATAGAAATAGTTAGAATTATCATGAAAAAATTGGAGACCAAGGAGCAAGGAGCGCGTGAAGACCTGTTTGTATGGAGCCCGGGTTTAAATATAATAGTTATATTTAAATTTAAATTCTTGCACTCCTAGGTTTGACCTTTTGGTTCACTTGGTGGCTCTAGTGAACCAAACTAGAATAAAAGTCCATAATCAATCCGGGTAGAATATAATATTCTATATTACATGCTAAATATTATATATATTATATTTTATGCAAACATGCTTCGCATGTTTAATAAAATAACGCGTATTTTATATATATATGTGCATGCGCGCTAAACAAGATGAGACAAATAATAACAAACACCTCAAAGAAATAATATTAAGTCTGAAACGTTCAAATGATATTTGGAATATCGAACGTCGCCTTCTAGCATGATAAATTAATAGAGTATTAAATATTTAATATGAGCTTGTTGTGCTATCCACAAGGCGAGTATTGCGTATTTAAGATGTTAATTAATCACATTTGATGCTTATCAAGAAAATTGAACAATCTAGTCTTGTTGTGCTATCCACAAGGACGAACATTTTTCTTTTTTGAATTTATGGAAGTGCTAGGCTGGACTTAACTTAAATTATTTTTGTTCGGGTGTGCACACACTTGACCATTATGATTTAAGAGGCAAAATAAAAGGAATTACATAGTGATGTAATTGACAAGAGTTGTCTACCTATTTATTTGTATATCGCTTGTTGTGCTATCCACAAGGTTATATACATTTAAAATAGGATCCTTATTCTCACTAGCAAATCTTTAATTAAATGTTGCCGAACTATATAAGTGAGAGTACTATAGTTTGATGAAAATAGTGGGAGATACCAATTTAAAATAAAGACCTAAATTTATTTTGGTATGTAAAGTTAATAAAATGAATGTTTGCTAAAATGTTGTTTTCTTTCACATGTAGAATTTTAAAAATGTCTAAATCACTAATCTCACTACGAAGCATACTTGATGCGAACAAGCTTACCGGGCCGAATTATGAGGACTGGCTAAGAAATCTGAGAATTGTTCTCACTGCTGAAAAGATTTCTTATATCCTAAATTCAACTGTCCCTGAATCTGTTTCAGAAACAGCCTCTGAAGAAGAGATTGCCACTTTCAATAAGTGGCAAGATGATGCATCTATGGGTCAATGCATCATGCTCGCATCTATGAATAACGAGCTTCAGCGTCAGCACGTGAACATGGATGCTCCTGCTATGCTGCTTCACCTCAAGGAGTTGTATGGTGAACAGAGTAGGACTGCTAGATATGAGATATCTAAGGAGCTCTTCCGATCTCGGATGACCGAGGGTACTGCCGTCGAGACTCACGTCCTAAAGGTGATCAATTTGATTGAACGCCTTGGACAGCTGGGGTTTATCATGGATGGGGAGCTGAGTCAAGACTTGGTCTTGCAGTCACTCCAAGAGACCTTCTCGCAGTTTATGGTTAATTTTCACATGAATAAGCTAGATGTCAGCTTGCCTGAGCTGCTTAACATGCTGAAAACTACAGAAGGTCACTTCCCATCCAAGAAGAACCATGTCTTGATGGTGGATTCTTCCAATAAAAGGAAGAGGGCCAAGGTATCTTCTAAAAAGAATAAATCCAAGAAGGCTAAGGGAAAGGGGAAAGAAAAGGAACAAAAGAAACCTGAACCAGCTAAAGGAATGTGCTTTCATTGCAACAAGCCGAGACATTGGAAAAGAAACTGCAAGAAGTATCTAGCAGAGAAGAAGCTTGGAGAAGCTTCGACTTCCAATCAAGGTTTGTTTATGATTGAAATTAATTTTCTGAAAGTCATAATTCTACTTGGGTATTGGATACCGACTGTGGTTCTCACATATGTAATACTATGCAGGGACTGGTCAGAAGTAGAAAGCTGAACAATGATGAGGTGATCCTACGAGTGGGAAATGGAGCAAAGGTTGCTGCATTAGCTGTAGGAACTTATTATTTAGCAATGCCTTCGGGCAAGTCCATTTATCTTAATAATTGTTATTATGTTCCGAATATTATTAAAAACATTATTTTAATTTCTGTATTGGATATGGAAGGATTTAACGTTGTTATAAAGAACAATAGTTGTTCTATTTATAAAGACGATGTTTTATATGGTATTGGAAATTTGCGAAATGGACTTTATACACTTGACTTACAAGAAAATATATTTCAAATTGAACAAACTAAGAAAAGAAAAAGAGATGATATTAATTATACCTACATGTGGCACTGTAGACTCGGTCATATCAATGAAACAAGATTATCCAAGTTGCATAAAGATGGGCTCCTCGAGCTATCCGATTATGAATCATATCCAACTTGTGAATCTTGTCTTATGGGTAAAATGACAAAATCTCCTTTTAGTGGAAAAGGAGAAAGAGTTACAGAGTTGTTGGCATTGATTCACACAGACGTTTGTGGGCCTATGACAACAAGTGCACGGGGTGGGTATTCTTATTTTATTACTTTCACTGATGATCACTCAAGATTTGGATATGTGTATTTAATGAAATACAAGTCAGAATCATTTGAAAAGTTCAAAGAGTTCAGAAGTGAAGTAGAGAAATAAACGGGCAAGAGTATAAAGATACTTTAATCAGATCGAGGGGGAGAATACCTAAGCGGTGAGTTTCTCAATTGTCTCAAAGAAAATGGTATAATCTCACAATGGACTCCTCCAGGTACACCACAGTTAAATGGAGTATCTGAAAGGAGAAATCGAACACTGTTAGACATGGTTTGATCAATGATGAGTTTTACCGACCTTCCAATTTTCTTCTGGGGATATGCCCTAGAAACGGCTGCATACCTACTTAACAAGGTACCTACCAAATCCGCCCCAAAGACTCCATATGAGATGTGGAAGGGGAGGAAACCAAATCTTAAGCATGTTAAGACTTGGGGTTGTCCAGCTTATGTCAAAAAGTATGAACATGATAAGCTACAAACTAAATTCGAAAAGTGTAGATTTGTGGGATACCCTAAAGAAACTGTAGGGTATTATTTCTATCATCCAACTGATCAAAAGGTGTTTGTTGCGAAACATGCTGCCTTCTTAGAAAAGGAGTTTATCTATGAAGGGGTCAGTGGGAGTAAGATATATCTTGAAGAAGTTCAAGAACCACAAATTACCACGGATCAAAGTCAGGTACCTGACCAAGTAGAAAAACCTACTATACCACACCCTGTTCATAAATCTGGGAGAGTACCGAAGATACCTGAGAGGTATGGATTCGTTATATAGGATGACGATGAGGTACACATCATGAATGATGATGATCCATTGAATTACGAACAGGCTATGAGTAATAAAGACTCAGGGAAATGGCTTGAAGCCATGAAATCCGAAATGGACTCCATGTATGAAAACAAAGTATGGACTTTGGTTTCACCACCTGAAGGCATTAAGCCTATTGGGTGTAAATGGGTCTTTAAAAGAAAGACTGGAGCGGACCGCAAGGTGGAGACCTATAAGGCCCGACTAGTTGCAAAAGGTTTTAAACAAAGACAAGGAGTTGACTTTGATGAAACCTTTTCACCAGTAGCTATGCTCAAGTCCATTCGGATTTTGCTTGCGATTGCAGCTTATAACGACTATGAGATCTGGCAAATGGACGTGAAAATGGCCTTCCTCAATGGAAAACTTGAGGAGGATGTGTATATGACACAGCTAGAGGGATTTATTTCAAAGGTTGGAATAAATCAAGTCTGTAAGCTGCAACGATCCATTTATGGATTGAAGCAAGCTTCTCGTAGATGGAACATTCATTTTGATGAGACAATCAAAGAGTTTGATTTTATCAAAAATGACGATGAACCATGTGTGTACAAGAAGGTTAGTGGGAGCGCAGTTTCATTCCTAGTATTATATGTTGATGATATATTACTGATAGGGAATGACATTCCTATGCTACAATCGATTAAAATCTGGTTATCTAAACACTTCTCCATGAAGGACTTGGGAGAAGCATCCTATATTTTGGGGATAAAGATTTATAGAGATAGATCTAAAAGGATGCTTGGTTTATCCCAAGGAACGTACATTGATGCAATGCTAAAGAGATTTAGCATGGAAGATTCCAAAAAAATGTCTCATGCCGATGAGCCATGGAATACATCTCTACAAGAAACAGGCCCCAAAGACACCTGAGGAGAGAGACCGTATGAGTAAGATCCCTTATGCTTCTGCAATAGGATCTATCATGTACGGTATGATATGTACTAGACCGAATGTTGCTCATGCACTTAGTGTAACGAGCAGATACCAGTCAAATCCAGGAGAAGAGCACTGGAAGGCAGTGAAGAATATCCTAAAATACTTAAGAAGGACTAAGGATATTTTTCTTGTCTACGGTGGGTCTGAATTAAAACTCGAGGGGTTCACAGACTCAAGTTTTCAAACGGACCAAGATGACAGTAAATTTGTTTCGGGGTATGTTTTTACCTTGAACGGAGGCGCAGTGAGTTAGAAGAGTTCCAAGCAGCAAACAGTTGCTGATTCAGTGACAGAGGCAGAGTATATAGCTGCAAGTGAAGCTGCAAAGAAAGCTGTTTGGATGAAGAAGTTCATAACTGAACTTGGTGTGGTTCCTAGCATTGGAGAAGCAGTTCCCGTTTACTGTGACAACACAGGAGCAGTTGCACAGGCTAAGGAACTGAGGTCTCATCAAAAATCTAAACACGTGTTGCGGCGATTTCATTTGATCAGGGAGATCATTGAAAGAGGAGACGTCACCTTGGAGCATGTAGACTCTCAAGACAACATTGCAGATCCATTTACTAAAGCTTTAACACAACAGTAGTTTGATCGTCACTTAGAGAAGATGGGTATGAGATACCATGGCGATTGGCTTTAGTGCAAGTGGGAGATTGATAGTAGTGTGCATACAAGCCAATCATGTATGATGATAAAGCACGTACTTTGTAAACAATCTTATTTATTAATTAATAAAATATTCATTTATTAAAGGCATTTAATTATCTACATGTTGCTGTTTTTATAATATGTAAATAACCCATAGTTTTAAGCAATGCTTTTAGAATCATGATGATGATCATGCTAATGAGATCTAAATTTTTAGAAAGTTTTAAAACTAAAATAGTTCCCAATCATGGGATTACTAAAAAGGGGATTAGTAAATCCGGATAGATTGGTACATATTTTGCTTGCTCATTGGATGAGGATGATTGATCTCATGATCAGTTGTGTGGAGACACTAAAGCAAGTATATAGGTGCTTATTGGAGAATAAGTTCACTGAACGTGACTCGCTATGGAATACCTAATGGAGTTTTACTCGCCTGTCAATAGGAATTCCTAATGTGAAAGTAGTACAAGTGATCCTTGGACTTGAGATCATCATAGTATCTTGTATGTAACAAATTATACTTTGACTTATTCCTTAAGACCTTTTAAGGCCTATATAGGGTATGCTTGGGTATAATGAGTTACATATGGAGATAATGAATGATCAATAAAGAATCTACCACCTCTAGTAAAAGAGGAGATATGTCCTATGTGATTCGTTAAATGACAACCCAGGAATCCTTGGCCAAGGTAAAATGAAATTAGAAAGGAGTTTCTAATTTGCATTATTTGGAGTTGTGCATTTTCTAATCGAAATACATATAATTAAATAAAATAAGACTTGACAGTAAATTCATGTCTTATATTTAATTGGGACATTGTATGGTGGAAGGATTGAATTGTATGGTAACTATTTACTCACAGGTTCTTTTATGATTAATATTGAAATCTATATTATCTGAAAAGTCGTTGATCGCTAGGAAGGCTTATCCCTATTCTAGAATAAATATTATTTATTTAAATAGATTATTAGTTTAATTTATTTATTTAAATAAGATTAGAATTGTTCTAATTGATTTATTCACAACCGGTTTAATATAGAGAACCTAAAGGGTCACACCATAAAAGGAAGAATAATTATTTAAGAAGGTAATGGCATAATCGTAATAATGCATTAAGTGTAATTAATTTAATCTATAGTGATAGAATAAATTAAATAGCTTAATGTTTATTATTTAATATTTTGGAAATATTAAATATAAATTAATAAGAGGAGTCTTATTAATATTATTACAATTATTATTATTTTAATTTTTAAAGGAGTTTAGTAATTAATTTAATATTAGTACTCTCATTTATTCCTAATAAGATTAGGAGACAAATTAATTAAATAAATTTAATTAATTATTCCCCATGTGGTGGGAAGCCTAAATTAATTAAAGGAGTTTAATTAATTAAAAGAAATTCCATGTCTAATAGGATTAGAAGGGTTGACCAATATCTATATAAGAGGAGTCTTATAATAGATATCAGTAGAGGCAATTCCAATTGTTGGAGAGTACTCCTTTTCTATAGAGGATAGAAAACTAAGCCAACCACCCTCCTTCTTGATAATTCATCTTCCTTGGTGGATCACCTCTAGAGGCCAAACACTTGGGTGGCTAACGTTGATCAAAGGAAGGAATCTAACCCGGAAATTCAAGGAGATCACGAAGAACAAGGAGTTGAACTAGTACCTGTGGAAGCTTCGTTCTACAAGGGTATGATTCCATAACTTCTTATTTATCGTTTTAAATTAATAATTTTCATAAAGGATGATCCGGGTAATGATTTTGAAGAATTTTTTTTAAACTCTGATATACCATACTTCCGCTAATTTTTGCAATTTGATTGCATCACGATTTCGTACAAACCCAACAAGTTCATCCCCGGCAGCAACCCGGGAAGTCAAACTCAACCCCGGTCTCAACTTAGGATGTGCAGGTCATCCCCGGTCTCAACCCGAGACGTCAGGTAAACTTCGGACATCAACTTGAAGCTTCACAACAACTCTAGAGCAAACCCTGGAACAACCCCGTCAGCCTCAGAAACAACCATGAGGTCTAAAGATCCAAGTCTTAGAATCAGCTCTCGAAGGTCAACCAGCGACCAGGACGACACTACAGGCAACCCCGGGAGGGGTACAACAGTCATTTCATCAACTCTCAACCGACTTGGTCAAACTCAAGCCAAATCGATGCTGACAAAGTCAGAATGAACCCTAATGGCGATCCCGAGTGGCAACGACACAAGACATCTCAACGGACAAACTCCGGGGAGTCAAAGACCTGGTTATGAACCCGTCTTCCTGGACCCAAAAAATGTTTTTTCCCATGTCATTGAGACACTCTCGGTGAGAGCTTTCCGGAAAGGTATCACACGACTTAAACGGACGCTCCGATCAAAAGTTAGAAAGTTTTTGACCGGACATCGCATTCCTCAGAGTGCACGTACTTCGAGATGACCAAGCCGGGAATGTGGGCCCCACCTAGGGGAGCCACAGCTCTACTTGCGACTACCACAGGTAGAGTGGAGGCTCCCTTGCCTATAAATAAACGTGCCCCCCGCTCATTTTAAAAAAATGGAATGCAGCGAAGCTCTGCCAATTTGATTTTTCAAATTTTAAACCTCTTCCAAACCCAAATATTTTCACTCCAACACGTAGATATACCAATATACTACCACATATAAAAAAACCACCGGTAGATTTGGACGTTTAAAGCCTACGATTTGGCAAAAAGCTCGTATTGCAGTCCATTGTAAGTATTTTTACGATCAGAAAGTTAATACTACTACTTTACACTTGCACACAAAGTTTCATCTTCTAAATATGCGCAGAACTTAGTTACGTGGCCATTTTCGTCAAAAAATGATATATTTTTGTACATAAACTCCGTTTTCAACATTTCTACAACTCGGATTGACGATCCGTCAGATCCAACAGCTTCAATGCACTACCACGCATATTCTGGCAACTTTGTCGGAATGGGTTATATTCCTAGTCCGGGTTTGGCCTTTTTCTATACATATTTAACTGTTTATGTACTAATATTTCAATTCTGTCAAGCCCGGATGTCAAATCCGTGGTAGTTTACCGCTTTTATATATATTTACGCATATATAAGCGACTTTCACCATCACTGGTACTCATATCAGTCCTGGTTGACTATATTTCTGTCAATATATATATATATATATATATATATATATATATATATATATTTATATATTTTCAGTCCGGCCTGGATTACTTCGTGGCCATTTTACTACTTTTGCACACTTCCCCATACTGGGTGCTCTCCCCAGTCACTAGGTGACTACTTTCTGTCAATTTCAATTCCAGTACGGGCACCGGCGTGAAAACCCATCACCCTTATTACTATATATATATATATATATATATATATATATCATTTTTGTCACAGCCTAGATTATTTTGTGGCTATTTACAGTTTTTATAAATATGTATATATATTTCAATTCTAGTCTAGGCTTGTGAGTGAAAAACCCATCGCCCTTTTACAGCTTTTATATATATATATAACTATATATATTGCTTTATTCAATTTATTCAACTGCTGCATTTAACATTCTTTTATATATAAATTTGCATTGACGTACCTGTGGGCGGACTAGATTTATCCAAATCTCGCTAATTCTAGCTTTCAACGGTTCAAACAGGTCCCGACAGAACCTAGAAGCTATAATGGCTGAGATTTTTCTAAATCTAGTTATTTTTATAGTTTCAACTTTAAAAGCAACCTCGCATCCCTTAGATCGCTATCTATTGGGAATGAGACGCTTTGGCCACTCGCAGCCAGGATTTACTAATGAATCCTTGGTTCTATTGCGATGTGATGATACATACATTTATTTTTGTACAAATTTAAACTATGCAGGTTTTCTAGCCACTCACATGTGAGCCTAGGAATCGTGGGATTCGTGATCAAACTGATCAGAATCTGATTCTCACGATGGACAAACTCTGATTTACAGATGTACCCTGTCAGTTTTTCTGTAAAATGTACATGCACAGACCTTAAAACGGTTATCCGGATTTAAGGTCTCAACATACTAAAAATATGGATTGTCATGTCAGCTTCCCTCCTATGGTTTTTATACCCATGAGGAGACCGACACTTTATATTTTTGTGGTCAAGAATGCTTCGCAGCCCGACAAATCATCACTTGCATACAGCCTTAAGGCTATAAACATAGAATTGAAAGTGGCGATGTGCTTCAATTCCTATGTCAGCGTAAGGGTTTGATAAAACCAGCTTTCAAAACATCACTGTCAATTCAATTCAAAAGCTTTTGCAAATCAAATTAAATGCTTTTGGAAACTCAAATCAAAGATTGATTTTCAAATCAAATCAAACCCTTCGTATATAGGCTCAACGAAGCTTGTCAAAGCTTTCAATCAATCAAAAGGACCAATTTTCAAACAGCATTCACTCACGTATTCCAGTTTTAAGGGAGATATTGAAAAAATTGAGGTACAGTGTTTACACGGGAGTTGTGGGGTGCCTAACACCTTTCCCACACTTAACCAAGCCCCCGAACTCAAAACTCTAATTTCAAAAGATCAAGTTTCGACAGTGTCCAGCAATTTGGCCTATTTTCAAATCAAATTCGGTTGAGTTGGTACAATCATTTTCAAAACTACCAACTGGCATCTCTGTTTAAATCAAATCGTCGACATATACACATGTTGGCCTCTTTCCTAAAAAGCCCTTCAAAACCTTTTTTGCAATAAAAAGAATAAGGGTAGAGATAACTTAG
The DNA here is from genome assembly GCA_020205555.1 of Panax stipuleanatus. NCBI lineage: Eukaryota > Viridiplantae > Streptophyta > Magnoliopsida > Apiales > Araliaceae > Panax > Panax stipuleanatus. Next base: position 37,007,493 of record CM035115.1, read on the forward strand.
GAAGATCGATTTGAGGAAAACCGGGTTAACAATCCACCCGCGGTATTTCTTAAATTATCCAACGTCGGCACTATAGTTTATTTATATTTAATTTGAAATAATGGAATTTTGTTTATAGTTCGTTGCCCTTTTGTTAATGAGGCTTATAATTATCAAAGCAATGGAAGAAAAGATTCTGTGTATATGAATTGTCGATGGAAGCCGGATGGATGTGATATTCCTAAATTAGTGCTCTTCGATCCCATATTTAATAATGTAATAAAGATTTGATTTCTTTATATTTATTTCCCTATCGAATGTTATGAGAGTACACTAATGTATGGAATTATCTTAATGATTTTTTGCATATTGAATTTTCTCATTGTACTTTTGTATGTTGGTTAGTGCTAATTATATTTCATCTGGAATAGTATAATGATGCTCATGTGTAAATTTTTAGATTGTTATTTAAATCTGCTGGACTTTGGTCAAGTCTGGAGTATATGTTGTGACTATTTAAAATTTTATTTCTGATCCTATAGTTTGTTTATATCTGATTTGAAATAATGGAATTTGGTAATGACCATATAAATGATGCAAAACCTAAAAGAAAATAGTGACAAGTGGATGTAGTTAGTCTACAACAAAATATAAAATTTATTTCTATCTACACTCCTAAGTTGGAAAATCTCAGGGAACATTTATTAAATAAGAGGCACATTATTGACTATTATTACTGCTCTTGGTAGTGACTTCAATATAATGCAATCTTAATTCAGCTTGACATCAGATGATTCAGTGCTTTAGATGAATTTGCATTACGAAAAGAAACACAAAGAAAGCAATAAAAAGTACTAATTATGAGTATACATTAATTAGTGAATAAAAGGTACAAATCGTGTATTTTTTGCTTAAAGGGTCATGTAGGCATCACTGTATTTTTTGTGTTCCGTCTTTGTAAAGTTAACTAATAATACATGGTTATGATGATTTTGGGTATGGAATGATGGTTGTTTTGGTGGTTTGGATATATATTGATGATTGTAAGTTTTGTAGACAGGTTTAGATTTTTTTGGATATCTATTTTTGAAGGAAACTCTGCCGAATTTTTTTGAAATTAATAGCGACTAGCTTGATGCTTTGGTGGTGGATATGTGTTGATGATTGAGTATGTATTAATTATTGTAGTGGTATGGTGAATTCTGATAATTGTTATATCTGATTGTAAGTTATTTTAGGATGCAAAGAGTCTTTAGGTAATGTAGTATTTTGTGAATTTTAATCTAATTTTTAGTTACGTCGTGCCTTCAGGCACAGGTAATTACTAGTATATATATATATACCGTTACATGTTACTTGGCTCAAAAAGGTCATTTTGGGCCTCAGAAATCCAAAATATCATTTTTATGATTGGTATGAATTTTTAAAGGCTTCTTGCCTTTAGTTGAACTGCAAAATAATTTTTATAGGCTACGTTAGTTTTTATTTCGCTTAAATATGTAAATTTATATTTATTAGATATTTTTAATGCGTTATTTATACCCGAAAGGAAGTTTATCGGCATAAAATATCATTTTTGGTAAAATTTCGTCCCGTAAGACTTTATTAGATTTATTATGTCTTATTATTACGTTGGAAAGTAATTCGGAACGTTGAACGTAAAAAACGCGCAACGCGTCGACTCTCGGCGTCACTCAAATATTAGTTCTGACATGTATGTTCGCCTATTTTTAATTTTCAAACCCTTAGTCATATAACAGTGACTTTTCAGTATGTTATAGACCTCATAACATAGTATTTTTAAAGAAAAAAATGAATCACGAAAATAATACATAAAAACGTGTCAAAATAACAGTCAAAAATTATGTCAGGAAATAATTTCAGCCCAGCGCCGCGCTGCTGGGCAGGCGTACGCAGGTGCTGCAGGCAGGCGCGCGCGCACGGGCACAGGCGCACTCAGCCCCTGCTTGGCTCGGCTGCTGCTGCCTATTTTGTAATTACCAACCCAGCCACTTCACGAATTTCTCACGCGCTGCACATAACTCTGATTAATCTGATTTTTGGATATGTTGTATTTGGTATATCAAAGTATTTTTAAAAAATATCAGGACTAAAAATTAAAGATTTTAAGCTGGCCTAATAGGGGGCTCAAAGTGGCTGCCCGTAACAGTTTTCCAACTTTTCGTTTAACGTTCAAAACTCGCTGTAACGCAATTCAGCCTGACTTACTTACTAACTAAGCCTCTATTAACATAATAAGACCTGTTCCAAGTGTCGGCTTCGTTAAATACTAAGTTTTTGGTCATTTTTATCCTTTATGGCCATTAATCAAACATAACACATGCATTCTTTGTTCCATTAATTTTCTTACTCGTTTATTAACAATTTTTCCTCTATTTCGTCCTTATATAATCCCACAACACCAGCCTATCCACCAAGTCTCTATAATCATGAATCTATACATATCTCAAATGTAAAATCAATAAAACCATGAACTTTAGTAAACTAAAGTTTACTAACAAAACCAAACTTTCATTCTATTGATTTTTAAAAACCATACAACACCAATATTACAATTACATGAATCAAAATAAATTGATTACAAAGAAAGTTCATTGAAAATTACATAGTAAATTACTAAACTCCCTTAAATTGGTGTTTAGCACCCAAAACTCTACATACTCAAATACTTTAACAAAATTTAAATTTATATAAGAATTTTATACCTTATACTTTCCAACTTCAAGTAATCCAAGCTTTTGATCTTCTTTACTTATTGAAATCTTGTTTCTACTTTGCCCAAGCTCTCTCTAACTCACCATTTCTTCACTTAATCATACTTGGAAAATTTTCAAAATTAACCCAAATTGGAGAAGGGAGGCCACGGTTTAGGAAGGGAAGGAGGAGATGACTTTTAGCAATTGTTAAGTCAAAATTTCTTGGTGCCTAAGCTATAAAATGGTGTAGCCTTCACTCTTCTTATCCTAATCAAACTCAAGGCAATTGTAAATGGGAATAACTTAGAGAGGAGAGCTTGTAATAGTAATTTAGTTATTAAGGAATAACCTCTAATTAACTTGCTTAATTTAAATCACCCAAATAACCTTCTCTTATATTAAATATTTCAATTACCACCATCTTAGTAACTTAATCTAATTAATTAAGTTACTACTTGTGACAACCCAAATTTTTAAAATTATTATAATAAGAATTTAATAAATAAAATTCTTATTACGAGATGTTTTGAGTTTGGATATGTGTATTTATGTGGTGAAGTATATGATGTGGTGTGAAAATAGAAGATATATATATATATATATATATATATATATATATATATTCATATGTTGGAGGAATAAGGTTTAGTAATTAATTTATTTTAACTATTAAAGAAGGGAAACGAAATTGTTTGAAAAGGAAATTAAGTTAATTAAGTTGGAAGTTATATTATTGAATAATATAATTTGATTATTATGCCTTGTTGGCACTATAATTGTTATGAATTAAATTTCATAAATAATTAGAGTAATTCACTTAATTAAAATAGTGAATTAATGTAAATATATTTGTTTTAATAAAATGAGGGGGTAATGTGTTACATATTAATGTAATATGTTAATGTAATTTGATTGAGAATTTCGTAAATAGTTATGATAATTATCGAGTAAAATAAATATTTTAGTTGAGATATTTATTAAATAAAGTAAATATTTGATGAAAATTATTATGGAATAATTTATTCATGTATGATGATATTAAGTAAATTGATGATAAATAATTTTATAATCGGTGCGTATTTTATTACGCTAATGGAATGGCAATGCTCTAATTTAATTAAATAATTAAATTACAGGATGAATGATTTATTAAATAAATTTATTATGTTGATAAGGAGTGATTTGATAAATTAAGTGATTAATAAACCCAATGTAACTTAACATGAAATTTTAAGGTTCGTTTGGTTATGTGTGACAAATGTGCCATACAATAGAGGAATATTTAAATAAATTAGAAGATGATAATTGGGTTCCAGCCAAACATGGCCTTGAGACCCTTGGGCTTTTGTAACTGAGAAAGCCATATTGATGTACATATTATGTTTATATCAGTTATATGAATTTTACGTATTTTATTCCTAAAGCTTAAAAAAACAAAGAAGAACAAATACAGAGAAGAGAGGAATAGAGAAATTGAGAAGAGGGAGCTTAGAGAAGAAATTCTCTATAATTGAAGAGGAGTTTCAGAATCAAAGGAGGGTGAAACAAGAAATTGTTCAAGCTTTATAACAAATCAAAGGTAAAATTTCTAGGTTTCTAGTTTATGGTTTGTTTTCTAAATTCTCTGTAATCGAGTTTTGGTGGTTGAGTTTGTTGAGGTATAGTTTGTATATGTTTTTAGATGGATATAATTTGTTAATGGTCATCTAGAAGCAATTTTGGAGTGTTTAAACTCATGAAAACATGTTAAAGATGAAGAATTGAGTTTTGGTTGAATATGTACATTTTGGTCATTTTTGAGACTAAAATTAGTATGAAATCTTGATGGAAACCTTAAATTGTTGATGGATGTTGTAGGAACATCGAAAAACAAAAAAAAAACGCAAGTTGAATGAATCAATTTGGTTAAGAAACGAATTCGTTGTGAATGAATTCGCTAAACATGTTAAAACATGAAACTTTAGTATGAACATGAGTTTTGAGTCAAGATTTAGGTTAGATAATGGTTATGTAAATTATGGATTTCCTTGCTATGTTATAGTTCTATGAATTACGAATCCATAGAGTCGAAAACGGACTCAATCGGATGTGCATAGCTTGATTTATGATGATTGGAAGGAGGAAAGGGTTGAAAAATTCGCCAGAACAACATACTGGAGGAAAAAGTCGCGTAACATGCTGCCAGGGGCGCAGCTGCGCTACCCCCAAGGCTGGTTGGGGCGCAGCTGCGCCGGGAGGAAAATTCAGTCCGGGACTGTTTTGACCTCCTGTGGTAAAATGGTCATAACCTTTTCATACGGACTCGGATTGAGGTGATTCAAGATGATTCAGAACGAGCACGAGTAGACCTACAACTTTTGTTCTTTAAGTTTTTCAATTTGAGGTCGTTAGCTAGGGTCAAAATGGTCATTTTTGGGACTGATGTATTTTTGGAGGCTATCGGGGGGCGTCGGGCATGCACGTATGCACATGTAATGCTCCCGACCATGTAAAATGATGTTCTAACTTCCATAACATGACTATTAGGTATTATAATGATGTAAAATGATGTTCTTTGATAACATGTAAAATGATGTTCTTTGATATTCTTGTTTAACACTTGATAATTCTTTCAACTGTTGATATATTGTCATACAGATATTTTTACTCCTGATGTATGTTTTCAAACTTCTTTATATACTTGTTGGGCAATTTGTGCTCATTCTTGCTTAAACCTTTCAGTTAAGGATGAGAAGGCTGAGGGCTCGGGCAAGGACAAGGGGAAGACTAAGATGAAATGATGCTAGTTACCTTATAAAATAAGTTATATTTCCGCATATGATGTAATGTAGCGATAAACGCTAAGTTTAAGTTTTGGTTTATTAAAGGTTGTAAAGACTTGGGATTTTATTTTGAGTAAGTACTGTAACGACCCCAAAATTCATACAATACAACTCTCGACATCGCTCGTTAAGAATACATCCTTATTCAGACTTTACATCATAAATCAATGATACAATCACTAAAAATACGGAATATTTAAAACTTTTATATTATTCCTTCTTTATTATCCCTGAATCTCAACCTTTATCATTACATAACTTTGATTCAACCTTATTTCATGAATCGCTTCGTCAGAGTTATTATAAACTAAAACTTACAACCACGTTCAATAACCCTTATATATCGGGTAAAATTTAAACTTTACAACTCAACATCTGTTAACCATCATACATTATCAAATACATTATCTGAAACCTTAAACAGGGTCCAAAATAATAACAATTCAGCCAAAGTATATAAAACTTCATGCATTACATCTGATGCATTTCTTTCAAGTAGCACATAGCGTTACCTTGAATCCTTAACCTGCAAAAGTGATTATTTGCAAGAATGAGCTCGACAGCTCAGCAAGATCTAACAGCTTTCATGCATCACATAGCACATAAATACATGCTCAACATACATCTCATAATAATTAAAGTAACATGGCATATATGCTTTACTTCACATAACAAATATAAAGATTGAGTTCCTTACTCAATCAACATTCTTTAATCAATCAATGTAGTCATAAATTAACTTTAACATTTCATGCTTACAACATATCATGCTCTTTGCAAAACAATTTAAAAACAGTTCATCATCAAGTTCATGTAGAAAATAGGAACTGAAAGACTTGCCTTGATCGTTGTTTACCAATAACAGTTTAACAGCTTACAGATATTTGCACTTCACGTGCCCTACACAATTATAAAATCATGTACATCAACTATTAGTCACATAGCAAAGCATATTAGTTATAATGTGAACTTTACTCTACATCTCATAACCCTTCCTATTATCAATACACAATGTTCCACTTGATTGTGTTAACTATCGACTTATATTTCACTATAATTCTTTTTTTAGTAATATTCGAAATTCATTCAAGTGTTTAAGTCCTGCTAGGACTACCTATTGGTTTTATATTAACCACATTTCATATATAATAATGTTCGTTACATTAGAATCGAAACACTATTTAAGTGTATTACCACATTACACGGCGTTTCGACGTTTATACGTCACACGCCTAACTCGCCTCTTTTGCATGTGTTTTGCATGCTCCTATATTGGGTTAAATTACTCTATAATGTTTCATTCATATTGAAAACATAATATTAAACAAGGTCATACACACTCGTTACGGCGCTGCGACACTTGCACGTCCGTACGTCAAACTTGCCTATTCGAACGCCCAAACGACACGCATTTGTGCACGCTTAGCACGCCCACCCGAATTGTCTAATACTCAAGTGTTAATGTTAAGTATCATTATAATACCTAATAGTCATGTTATGGAAGTTAGAACATCATTTTACATGGTCGGGAGCATTACATGTGCTTACGTGCATGCCCGACGCCCCTCGATTGCCTCCAAAAACACATCAGTCCCACAAATGACCATTTTAACCTTAGCTAACGACCTCAAATTGAAAAACTTAAAGAACGAAAGTTGTAGGTATACTCGTGCTCGTTCCGGATCATCTTGAATCACCTAAATCCGAGTTCGTATGAAAACGTTATGGCCATTTTACCACAGGAGGTCAAAACAGTCCCGGACTGACTTTTCCTCCCGGCGCAGCTGCGCCCCAACCAGCCTTGGGGGCAGCGCAGCTGCGCCCTTGGCAGCATGTTACGCGACTTGTTTTTCCAGTTTGTGGTTCTGGCGAATTTTCTAACCCTTTCCTCCTTCCAATCATCATAAATCAAGTTATACACATCCGATTGAGTCCGTTTTCGACTCTATGGATTCGTGAAACACTGAACTACTCATCTATATGATAATTATAAAACTTCAAAAACATTAACAATTCCTTTTAAGGGCTACAATTTAGTGTTCATGCTAATTTTTCATGTTTTACATATATTTAGCGAATTCATTCACTACGAATTCGTTTTACATCCGTTTTGACTCGTTCAACTTGGTTTGTTTTTGTTTTTTCGAGTACTATCATAATACATCATCAATTTAAGGTTATATACATGATCTAACCATCAATTTAAGCCTTAAAATAGACTAAAATACATATACTAAGCCATAACCCAAATTTCTTCATCTTCCAACACATCTTTATGAATTTGATTTCTTAAAAATCACTTTTAGATGATATAAAGCATATTAAACATATCCATTAACATCTATAACCAATTCCTTAACGAATTAACCGTAGAAATCCAACTTTTCAAGGAATACTCAAGAAAATAAAACTAAGAACTCAAAGCTAGATTATTACCTTTGATTCTTGTTTAGATTATCTAGATGATTAGAGCAACTTTGGTTGAATCATCTTCCTTCTTTGATTTTACAAAACATCTTCTCAATTTTTCCTCTAGGCTCTCTCTTCTTCTCTGTTCTTCTTCTTCTTAGCCTTAGGAATATTTTTACGTGAATAAAACTGACAAAGCCTTAATAATGTTTTTAACGCATCAATTAAAATACAAATAGCTGTTTAAAATACCAAAGGTCATAAGACCTTGTTTGGCTGGCATCAAATAACACCTTTTTAATTTATTATTATAAATCTCTTATTATAAGGCCCATTTGTCATACCTTTATTTTATTGTTAAACTATTTAGCCTCATTAAGTAATTATGCAATTATAACATGTATAATTACTACACTATAAATTATGAAATTACCTTTGTAACTAAAATAAACATCTCTATTAGAATAAATATTTCCATTAAAATAGTTAATATTTATTCCCTTTATTTTAATTAACTCGCATGAATTATATAATTATAATATATAATTATTTAATTCCTTTCCTCGCATAAATTGTCTAAATACAATTTATTTAATCCATACATCTAATCACTACTTAAATATTAATCAATTTATTTAATATCATCATACTTAAATAAATTATTCCATAATAATTTCCATTGAATATTTATTTTATTCATTAATCCTAACACCAATATTTATTTATAATTATATTGGTTCTTCTCATTCTCATACCCATTTACATTCACTTGGCTAAATATAATATATTAAGCCATTACATAAACGTATTACTCTTACATGTAATATATTACCTTCATATTTTATTAAAACAATTATATTTATATTAATTCACTATTTTATTTAAGTGAATACTCACATTATTTATGAGATTTAATTCATAATAATTCCACTGTCAACAAGGAATAATAACCAAATTATATTATTTCATAATATAATCTTTAACTTAATTAAATTAACAAATAATATTCAGTTAATTTTCTTTTCGTAATAACTTCATTTAATTTCTTCAATAGTTAAATTAACTATTAAACCTCATCATCCCAATATATGAATATATATATATATATATATATATATATATATTTACTTACACGCAAAATATGTCATAATAAGAATTTCATTCATTAAATTCTTATTTTAACGATTTCTGAAAATCCGGGTTGTCACATCCTTCCCTCCTTATAAGGATTCAGTCCTCGGAATCACCGAAACCCTACCTTACTCAGGTTTCCATCAAATCTTTTTAAAAACATTAATCGTTATGAAGTATATGTCTTCGACGACTAAAGTATATGGTAAGGATCCTTAGAAAGGAAATGAACGAGTTAGAGAATATATAATATTTGAAAACATAATTGTGCTTAATTGAAGGTTATGAAATAAAACCTAGAATTTGATTAAAAAAAAAGGAATGTAGTAGAATATATATGTATAACCTATATTAAGGTAATGTGTTGAAGTTATTCAACGATAAATATTTTTAAAGAGATTTGATGGAAACCTGAGTAAGATAGGGTTTCGGTGATTCCGAGGACGGAATCCTTATAAGGAGGGAAGGATGTGACAACCCGAATTTTCAAAATTATTATAATAAGAATTTAATAAATAAAATTCTTATTACGAGATGTTTTGAGTTTGGATATGTGTATTTATGTGGTGAAGTATATGATGTGGTGTGAATATAGAAGATATATATATATATATATATATATATATATATATATATTCATATGTTGGAGGAATAAGGTTTAGTAATTAATTTATTTTAACTATTAAAGAAGGGAAACGAAATTGTTTGAAAAGGAAATTAAGTTAATTAAGTTGGAAGTTATATTATTGAATAATATAATTTGATTATTATGCCTTGTTGGCACTATAATTGTTATGAATTAAATTTCATAAATAATTAGAGTAATTCACTTAATTAAAATAGTGAATTAATGTAAATATATTTGTTTTAATAAAATGAGGGGGTAATGTGTTACATATAAATGTAATATGTTAATGTAATTTGATTGAGAATTTCGTAAATAGTTATGATAATTATCGAGTAAAATAAATATTTTAGTTGATGTACATATTATGTTTATATCAGTTATATGAATTTTACGTATTTTATTCCTAAAGCTTAAAAAAAACAAAGAAGAACAAATACAGAGAAGAGAGGAAGAGAGAAATTGAGAAGAGGGAGCTTAGAGAAGAAATTCTCTATAATTGAAGAGGAGTTTCAGAATCAAAGGAGGGTGAAACAAGAAATTGTTCAAGCTTTATAACAAATCAAAGGTAAAATTTCTAGGTTTCTAGTTTATGGTTTGTTTTCTAAATTCTCTGTAATCGAGTTTTGGTGGTTGAGTTTGTTGAGGTATAGTTTGTATATGTTTTTAGATGGATATAATTTGTTAATGGTCATCTAGAAGAAATTTTGGAGTGTTTAAACTCATGAAAACATGTTAAAGATGAAGAATTGAGTTTTGGTTGAATATGTACATTTTGGTCATTTTTGAGACTAAAATTAGTATGAAATCTTGATGGAAACCTTAAATTGTTGATGGATGTTGTAGGAACATCGAAAAACAAAAAAAAAAACGCAAGTTGAATGAATCAATTTGGTTAAGAAACGAATTCGTTGTGAATGAATTCGCTAAACATGTTAAAACATGAAACTTTAGTATGAACATGAGTTTTGAGTCAAGATTTAGGTTAGATAATGGTTATGTAAATTATGGATTTCCTTGCTATGTTGTAGTTCTATGAATTACGAATCCATAGAGTCGAAAACGGACTCAATCGGATGTGCATAGCTTGATTTATGATGATTGGAAGGAGGAAAGGGTTGGAAAATTCTCCAGAACAACATACTGGAGGAAAAAGTCGCGTAACATGCTATCAGGGGCGCAGCTGCGCTGCCCCCAAGGCTGGTTGGGGCGCAGCTGCGTCGGGAGGAAAATTCAGTCCGGGACTGTTTTGACCTCCTGTGGTAAAATGGTCATAACCTTTTCATACGGACTCGGATTGAGGTGATTCAAGATGATTCAGAACGAGAACGAGTAGACCTACAACTTTCGTTCTTTAAGTTTTTTAATTTGAGGTCGTTAGCTAGGGTCAAAATGGTCATTTTTGGGACTGATGTATTTTTGGAGGCTATCGGGGGGCGTCGGGCATGCACGTATGCACATGTAATGCTCCCGACCATGTAAAATGATGTTCTAACTTCCATAACATGACTATTAGGTATTATAATGATACTTAACATTAATCTTTGAGTATTATACAATTTGGTTGCGCGTGCTAAGCGTGCACAAATGTGTGTCATTTGGGCATTCGAATAGGCAAGTTTGGCGTACGAACGTGCAAGCGTCTCAATGCCGTAACGAGTGTGTATGACCTTGTTTAATATTATGTTTTTAATAAGAATGAAACATTATAGAGTAATGTAACCCAATATAGGAGCATGCAAAGCACATGCAAAAGAGGCGAGTTAGGCGTGTGACGTATAAACGTCGAAACGCCGTGTAATGTGGTAATACACTTAAATAGTGTTTCGATTCTAATGAAATGAATATTATAATATATGAAATATGGTTAATATAAAACCAATAGATAGTCCTAGCAGGACTTAAAACTTGAATGAATTTTGAATATTACGAAAAAGAATTATAGTGAAATATAAGTCGATAATTAACACAATCAAATTGACCATTGTGTATTGATAATAGGAAGGGTTATGAGATGTAGAGTAAAGTTTACGTTATATCTAATATGCATTGCTATGTGACTGATAATTGATGTGCATGATTATATAATTGTGTAGGGCACGTGAAGTGCAGATATCTGTAAGCTGTTAAACTGTTATTGGTAAACAACGATCAAGGCAAGTCTTTCAGTTCTTATTTTCTACGTGCACTTGATGATGAACTGTTTTAAATTATTTTGCAAAGAAGCATGCTATGTTGTATATATATTGTAAGCATGAAATGTTAAAGTCAAATTATGACTACATTGATTGATTAAAGAATGTTGATTGAGTAAGGAACTCATTCTTTATATTTGTTATGTGATGTAAAGCATGCATGCCATGTTACTTTAATTATTATGAGATGTATGTTGAACATGTATTTATGTGCTATGTGATGCATGAAAGCTGTTAGATCTTGCTGAGCTGTCGAGCTCATTCTTGCAAATAATCACTTTTGCAGGTTAAGGATTCAAGGTAACGCTATGTGCTACTTGAAAGAAATGAATCAGATGTAATGCATGCAGATTTATATACTTTGGCTGAATTGTTATTACTTTGGACCCTATTTAAGGCTTCAGATAATGTATTTGATAATGTATGATGGTTAACAGATGTTGAGTTGTAAAGTTTAAATTTTTACCGATGTATAAGGGTTATTGAACGTGGTTGTAAGTTTTAGTTTATAATAACTTTGACGAAGCGATTCATGAAATAAAGTTGAATCAAAGTTATGTAATGATAAAGGTTGAGATTCAGGGATAATAAAGAAGGAATAATATAAAAGTTTTAAATATTCCGTATTTTTAGTGATTGTATCATTGATTAATGATGTAAAGTCTGAATAAGGATGTATTGTTAACGACCGATGTCGAGAGTTGTATTGTATGAATTTTGGGGTCGTTATACTACTTACTCCAATAAAACTAAATCTCTTGGAAATATATATAAAGTATATACTTTCATCCCTTGCACTATTTAATTAGTATATACCAAAAATAAAACATAATATATCTAAATTACATATTCATTTCATAAATAAAAAATAAATATGCAAAAATATAATAACCTATGCAAATATAATTATTTTCTTACTTAAGATATCATAAGAAAATATAATATCCTTTTTCCTCATTATCATAAATTCAAGCATGAATTTATTTACATCATTAAGATATTATAATAATTATAATATCCTTACTTTATTACAATACTTCCATATAAGAATTTATTTTAATACCTTTGATTAAAGCATATATATAGATATTTTATACTTAACCCACCTCTTTATTTCTTATCCCAATTGTCCACAATAATTTTTCTTTCATTGCTCAATAAATACATATACATAGTAATATATATTTATTAAATCTCATTTACATGTTACATCACATATGCACAATTCACATATAGTAAATAAAATAAAAAAAAATTTATTCACTATTTTCATATTATTATTATTATTATGAGAAAAGTTCAGGTTCTTACATTCTTCCCTCTTATAAAGATTCCGTTCCCAGAATCACAAAATAAATTATTTAAACAACTGGGAATAATTCATTTTCATCTTCTCTTCTAATTCCCACGTTGCTTCCTCAACGTTATGATTTCTACACAATACCTTTATTGACTATATTAATTTATTTCTTAAAACTTGCTCCTTCCTATCCAGTATCTGAACAGGAATCTCTTCATAGGTTAAGTCTTTCCCAAACTGAATTGGTTTATATTCTATCACATGTTTATAGTCTGCTTTATACGACCGCAAAACGGACACATGAAATACATTATGCACATGTTCCAATTCTGGAGGCAAAGCTACTTTATAAGCTACCTCACCTACTTTTATTAAAATCTCAAATGGTCCTATAAAACGAAGGCTCAACTTTCCTTTCTTTCCGAACCTAATCTTTCCCATCAAGGGAGATACTTTTAAAAACACGTGACCCGACTTTAAAATCTCCCTTTTTCCTATGCTGATCCGCATACTTTTTCTAACGATCCTGGGCCGTTATCAATCACATAAGTATTAGCTTAACAACCTCTGCAGTTTGTTATACCAATTTCTGTCCTAACAAATGACGTTCTCCGACTTCACCTAAACAGAGGGGTGTTCTAAATTTTCTCCCGTATAATACTTCGTACGACGACATACCTATACTAGCATGGTAACTATTGTTGTACACAAATTCCACCAAGGGCAAATGATCATCCCAGTTCCCTTTGAAATCCATCACACAAGCTTGTAGCATATCTTTTAGAGTTTTTATTGTCCTTTCACTTTGTCCATCTGTCTGAGGGTGATAAGTTGTACTCAACCTTAATTGTGTTCCCATATGTTCTTGCAAACTCATCTAAAAATTCGAAGTAAATCTTGTATCCCTATCTGACACAATTGATACTAGCACTCCAAGTCTATAAATAATTTCCTTTAACACAGTTTGGCTAGTTGATTTAGGTTATACTTAATCTTTATTGGCAAAAAGTGTGCCAACTTTAATAATCGATCCACTATAACCCAAAATAGCATCCAGTCCTTTTTACGTATTCAGAAGTCTTACCACAAAATCTATTGTGACATGTTCTCATTTCCATTCAGGGATTTCCAATGGTTCCAATAACCCACTTGGTTTCCGATGTTCAATTTTTACTCTTTGACAAGTCAAACATTTACTTATATACTCTGCGACTTCTCTTTTCATACTTGACCACCAAAAATATTGTCGAAGGTCTTGATACATTTTTGTACCTCTAGGGTGATTCGTATACCTCGAACAATGGGCTTCATATAAAATTTATTCTTTTAGTTCCAACACCGATGGAACCCAAATTATTCCTTCAAACTGGATTACTCCATCACTATCAATTTGAAACATGGTTCCTTTTCTTTTAGAGATATGCTCCTTAAACTTCACACACTCCTCATCCCTAAACTGTGCTTCATTAATTTTTTCCACTAAAGTTTAACTATCTACCACGAAATACATTTTTTCTTGTGATTCCTTCGAAAATTTCACCTCTAATTCCATTTTCTCCATTGCTACTATTAACTCCTCTTGAGCAGTTAATAACATCAATTTCTCCCGACCCTTCCTACTTAAAGCATCGGCGACAACATTCGTTTTTCCTGGGTGTTAAAGTATTTCTTATTCATAATCTTTCACCATATAAATAATGTCTCCATATTTTCAAAGCAAACACTACCGTTGCTAACTCCAAATCGTGAGTAGGATACCCCTTCTCATAATCTTTCAGCTGTCGGGATGTATATGCAATAACCTTTCCATGTTGCATAAGCACACATCCTAATCCTTTATGCGATGCATCACTATAAACCACAAAGTTACACGTACTATTTGGTAGAGATAATACTAGTGCGTTGCTTAATTTCTTTTTAATTTCTTGAAAACTAGCTTCACATTTTTCTAACCACACAAATTTCATCGTCTTTCTTTTCAAATTAGTTAACGAGGGAGCTATCTTCAAATTTTTTTGAATGAACCTCTGATAGTAACCTGCTAACCCTAAGAAGCTGTGCACCTCCGTCGGCATTTTTGGTTGCTCCCAATTCATCACTGCTTCCACTTTTGCTGGATCTACCAATATTACTTCATTGTCAATTACATGACCCAAAAACTGAACTCTTTCTAACCAAAATTCACACTTGTTGAACTTCGAACATGCTTTTCTTTTCTAAGTGTGTCCAACACAATTCTCAAATGATTTGCATGTTTATTCTGTGTCTTGGAATAAACTAAATTCATCAATAAACACGACCATAATCTTATCCAAATACGGCTTGAATATTCGATTAATCATATCCATGAATACGGCTGGTGCATTCGTCACTCCAAATGACATTACCACGAACTCATAGTGACCATATCGAGTTCTAAATGCTGTCTTTGGAACATCTTCTTTCCTTACTTTCAACTGATGGTATCCAATTCTTAAATCTATCTTTGAAAAATATTTTTCCCCTTTCAATTGATCAAAAATATCGTCGATTCTAGGCAACAAATATTTATTCTTAATTGTTACTTTGTTCAACTCTCTATAGTTGATACAAAGTCTCAACGATCCATCTTTCTTCTTTACAAACAACATAGGCGCTCCCCACGGAGACGTACTAGGTCGAATGTACTTCTTATCTAATAACTATTGCAATTGTATTATCAATTTCTTCATTTACATAGAAGCCATCCTATATGGTGCTTTTGAGATTGGTTCCATACCTGGCACTAAATCAATCAAAAATTCAATCTCTGACTGGTGTAAGACTAGCTATTTCCTCTAGAAAAACATCCATAAATTCATTTACCACCAAAATCTATTTTATCTTTTCTACTACCCGTTGAGTATCTACCACATAAGTCATATACCCCTCACAACCTTTTTGCAACAACTTCTTCGCTTGCACCATTGACAAACATCGAGATTGTCTTAGCGATTTACTGCCATGAAACACCACCCTAGACGGCTTCGCAGGTTTAAGGTTTACTAATTTCTTTTGGTAATCGATGGTCGCCCCATGTTTAACCAACCAGTCCATTCCCAAAATAATATCAAACTCTCCCAATTGAATCGGAATCAAATCTACAGTTAGCTCAAATACCTTTATTTTAACGCAACAATCCCTATAGACATGCTCTACAGGAATTAATTTTTTATTGGCAACTTCAATATTCAAGGGAATCTCTAATTTTGATATAGGCATTTCTAAACGTCTAGCAAATTCATGGGATACAAAAGAACAAGTTGTTCCAAATAATACATAGGCATTAATATCGTTAATCGAGACGATACGTGCAACTACTTCCCTTGATGCCACTGCATCCTGCACTGTCATATTAAAAGTTCTAGCGGTCGGTTTATTCTGCAAAGTTAAACTTGATGCTCTTTCTTTCCTGCTACTATTTCTTTTGTTGCCGATTCCTCATTCAGTCCCCTTCTTCGGACAGTTTCTTGCCCGATGATCTAACGATCCACAAACGAAACAACCAAGACTTTTCTTTGGATTAGGGCAATTTGGAGATATGTGACCTTCTTATCCACATTTGTATCATACAGTCTTTCCCTTCAAACAAACCCCAGAATGACTCTTCCCACAATTCTTACAAGGTTCAAACTTTTTCTTCTGTTGACCACTTGGATTAACACAACTGAAGTTATTCCACTTCCTCTTTTTATTAATTCCACTTCCACAACTAATGTCTGTTTTAACTATTCCCTTAATATTTCCTTTATTTTTCTTATATTTCTTATAATGATTCATTGATTCACTACCTCCTTCAGCGATAATTGCCTTTTCAAGGATTACACCAAAAGATCTGACTTGCAGAACGAACAATTTATTATAAATCCAAGGCTTCAGACCTTGCTCAAAATGTCTTTCTTTCCTCTCCTTAGTGTCAACCTGGTGTAGTGCAAATCGTGCCAGCTCATTAAACTTAGCTGCATACTGTGATACTATCATATCATTTTGTTTAAGTTCCAAAAATCAAACTTCCATCCTACTCTGCATACCAGGAAGAAAATAATTCTCAAAGAAAATCTTTTTAAACCTTTCCCAAGTAATTACTCATGCGCCAGCTCTTGTCTCATTTACTTCCCACCAAAAATTCGCTTCTCCTTTTAACATATATGTCTCAAACAAAGTTTTTATCTCAACCCCAACCCTTGCTATCTCAAATGCTTTCTCAATCTCTTGTATCTAAGATTGAGCTTCTATTGGCTCAGTAGTACCTCGGAATTCAGGTGGTCCAATAGTTTTAAAATCTTTAAAACATGCAACATGAACTGTTGGTACATTTTCATCTGGGTTAGGAGGATCTCTATTTTGAAAAACTCCCACTAAACGGCCTATAAACTGTTGCATTAGATCCTCATGATCTCCATCTTGATTATTATTATTATTTGGTTCTTCATCTCTATTCCTGTTTCTATTTCTTGCTGGTCTTCCTCGACCTCGAACTCTTCGTAACATTATCTGTTTAATAAAATTTATTATTGTTATCAAACTATTTCTTAAACATGTTATAAAATTTACATAATTCTTGCACATAATAAAAACATATCTAATATTTTATTAAATATCAAACATGTTCTTTTACATTTTTCATAGAATTAATAGCTATTTACATAACCATAACATTATCTTGCTATTTACATTGCATATTCTATGTACACCAAAAGATTTTTCTTACTCAAATCCTTAACTGCCACTAAGTTAAGATTCCCCAAAAGTATTCCCAATACTAATATCAAAAGTTGGGATCACCTATTTTCTACCATATTTACACATGTATACAAAAGTTTCACAAAAGGTCACATTGTTTCAAAGAAAGCTAAGTCACTAAACTCCCTCGTGTCCCACAGCGTTAACACCAACACGCTCATCTTCTGCAATGGCTATAACTCGGGCACAAGTGATTGAACGCCTAAACTGTCCCACCTCATTGGGATACTCCCAAACAGCTGCTTGCACCCTTTCCAAAGAAGTATTATATTCATGACTTATTTCCCTAACATTCTTTTTCCACATTCGCACATTATACTCTAACTTTCGGATATAATAGGCTGACTCGTCTTACCTCTGCGATTCATAAGTCCTTATGTTTTGAAGTTCATGATAATCTATTTGTAGACTTTGCACTTGACCCTCTAAGTATTGGTTTCTATTCTTAGACACCTTCAACTTAGCTGTCAAATCTATCTTCTGGCCCATCAGATTATGAACCATAGCCCCTAACCGAGCTAAAGCTTCATGTATCTCCAGTGATACATCCTCAAACACATTATATTCTAGAGCTTCATCCAGTTCATCTAAAAATATCCCCTCATTAGGACCCTCATTTTCATCAAGTTTTGAGTCTACCTCTACCACTGGTATTGATATATGTACATGTTGTGGTTCTATCAGTGGTTGACCTATCAGCTCCTCAAATTTTACTCGTTCTTCCTGGACCTCGGACCTTTATAAGAAAATAATAAAAATAATTCCATTAGCAATTATTACAAGCATTTATATATAATACAAATTAATAGTTATCTTTAAATTATTTTATTATCAATATTATTCTTATAGATGAATTCCCATCATCCATACTACTTAACTCTAGATAAGTTATCTCCCTCATTTTCCAACTAATTTATCTTAAGGTTATAGCCCAAGGTAACCCAACCTAAGGCTTTTGACCTACAACTTTGATACCAACTTGTTACGCCCTCAAAATCGGATACTTAAAACCTGTATTTGGTGCTCTACGATACTAAATATTAACAAACTTAATGCATTAATAAACTAAAATTATTACATCAAAGTTTTTTTTATCCCAATTACGAAAACCTTTAAATAATTCTTAACATGATAGGTATATAGTAATTTCACCAAAAGCCTATCCATTACATAAGATCATTTCCAACTATGCAGATATTTTCCCCTTGCCCTTATCTTTTCCATAACTCCCAGCTTCATCATTCTTAACTGAAAACATTTATAGTAAAGCAAGAATGAGCATTTAATTGCTCAGCAAGTATAATAATTTATAATTAATGTGTAGAAGAAATAAATGTTTCCATTGAATTGCACTTTAATAGTAAAATAAGTCTGTAAAGCATTTAATATACTCTTGACATTAATTTCACATTTTTGAAATGACGTATACTGAGCAGTTACAAAACTAAGAACTTACATTTCTTTTCAAAAAAAGTTCAATTGAAAATTTTATCGATGAACCGACATGGTCTTACGAGCATGATGGACGATCAGCCCTTTATGTCTTGCATTGATCAATACTATCTAAAAAGAATAAATTCTTTCAGTTCCTCTTTGTCGTCCCCAAGACGCAATATATGAAATAATCCTAAGTTAGGGAAGTTCTTGTTTAGTTAGAATCCATTTAGAAGAATAAAATAAATGGACAACTTTAATTAACCAATCATATTTCAAGACTCAATATAAAAGAATTTGAAATATTTCAACTATACATGTATACCAAATTTTGTTTAATGTATACATCATTGTCTCATTCATTTTTTGAAGCTGATTGGAATAAAAGGTTCTATCTCTATTGCATTATATATACATAAGAAGAAAAAATTTCTTATATATAATTAAACTTGAAATATTACCCCAAATGAGAAAATTATGATTTACATAATAACCATTGTATAAAAAAATACAAAAGCTTAAGAAACTTACTCAATTTAAATATGAGAAAGTTAAGAAACTTGCCTTTTATGGAGATTATCACAAAATTTAATTTAGAGTCAGCCCACAATTCCTACAAAATTATATTCACATGCTTACACACATTAGATAAGTAAATATGCCACAATACATATATGCATATTAATATGTATTAGTTTATAAAAACTAATAATATTTATATTATTCCTAACCCACGTTGGTTCAATTAGAAATATAACTCATTTTAGTCAATTATTCTAAAATAAATGCTAATTATATTTTTAATATGTAACTTTTCCATATCAAATTTTAAATAACTTTTATTCTCCTCTAGGAATATTTTAAGCTTTTATTTGTGAATTCAGGTTCTTAAACAGCTCATATTCAGCTTTTATAGTAAAGTTTAACTTACAATATTATTTTTGGAATAATAATAATTTTTATATTATTTTATTCGTTCACAAGTCAACTTGGACTATTTCTTCATTTAAAAACCTCAACACATTTACATTTAAAATATATATATATATATATATATATATATATATATATATCGTTACATGTTACTTGGCTCAAAAAGGTCATTTTGGGCCTCAGAAACCTCAAAATATTATTTTTATGATTGGTATGAATTTTTAAAGGCTTGCCGTCTGTAGTTGAACCGCAAAATAATTTTTATAGGCTACTTTAGTTTTTATTTTGCTTAAATATGTAAATTTATATTTATTACATATTTTTAATGCGTTATTTATACCCGAAAGAAAGTTTCTCGACATAAAATATCATTTTTGGTAAAATTTCTCCCTATAGGACTTTATTAGATTTATTATGTCTTATTATTACGTTGGAAAGTAATTCGGAACGTCGAACGTCAAAAACGCACGACGTTTCAACACTCGGCATCGCTCAAATCTTAGTTCTGACATGTCTGTTCACCTATTTTTAATTTTCAAACCCTTAGTCATATAACAGTGAATTTTTAGTATGTTATAGACCTCATAACATAGTATTTTTAGAAGAAAAAAATGGATCACAAAAATAGTACATGAAAACGTGTCAAAACAACAGTAAAAAATCATGTCAAGAAACAATTTCAACCCAACGACGCGCTGCTGGGCAGGCGTGCGCAGGTGCGCTCAGCCATTGTGTAACAAATGAGATTTTTGTATTTTAATTTTAAATATTTATTGAATTAAATAAATATTTTAGTTGATGTATTTATTGAGTTGAATAAATAATTAATGTGATTATGTCGTGGAATAATTTAATTAAGTGCAAAATATTAATTAAATTGATGTTTAAGTAATTTTATGGTTGAAGTTCTAATTTTATTGAGATAATTAAATTAGATGAATTGTTATGTGGTAATTTGGTAGTAATGATTTAATGAATAATTATAGTGATGTCTAATTTAATTTAATAATTAAATTAGAGATTTACTAATTTGTTACATGAAATTATGATTAATGAGTAAATTATAATTGTGTAGCAATTTAATTTATGTGGAAATTTTATTTAATAAATTAATGTTAGCTTTAATTTAATTAAATTAGAATATTGAGATTTAATTAAATAAAGTGTGACATTTAAACTATACAGTAAATGATTTATTAAAATAAATTAAAAGAGTTTTAATTTAGTTTTACCAAACAAGGCCTAAGTCTTTTAAAATTCTATTTAAAATTAGTTTTTGCCAAACAATCCCTAGTGACTTTTGATTTTCAAAAGTTAGTAACTGATATGTAATTAATAAGGATATTATGTTTTATCAGTTATTATATTATATTATATCTATATCAGTTATATGTATATTTTATAATACGTTAAGTAAGATGAATAGAAGAACAGAGTTAGAATATCAGAGTAAATAAAAAGAAAAGAGAGAAGAAGAACGAAAGACGAAGAAGCTATGTGTAATAAAAAAACAAGAAATCCATCATCATCATCATCATCTTCTTCTAACATCAAAGGTAACCATCTAACATTAAAATTATGAATTTATGTTCTTTATTGTTCTTCATATTTTTACTTCTCTGTGTTTATAGTTCTTCATGATAATCATTTGAATATGATTTATATGTGTTAAATTAGGTATATAAACTATTATATATGATTTATATGAGTATTTAAACAGTTTAATTCATGTAAATATGATGAACATGAAGAAATCATGCTCATAGCAATTTATAGTGAAGTATTTTTAAAAAATGGCTTCTTCAATATTAAAATTGATGTCTAATTATGCTATGTTATGTAAATTGATAATAGATTGTAATAATATGTTAAGAAATGAAAATAACTTGATTTAAATTATATGATTTGGTTTAAAAACAAAGTCACAGTGTTTATTTTTGTCAAGAACACTTAACAATGGTTTTTTCTTCAAAATCATGAAATTAAAGGTTTTTAATTGTGTGTTGTGATGTTTCTATGTGTTAAAACATGTTAGAAGCATAAAGTTATGATTTTGTAATGTTTTATCTTGATTATATTGGTAAGATTTATAGTTTGATAGGAGGAAATAAGCCAAATTGACTTTTTCCTGCACAGTTCGCGAGGCTGTCTGCGTCCTACTGTGATGTGGCGCCGCAACGCCAGTCATGTGAGTAAACTGGGCACTGCAGCGCCACAGCAGCAGCTGGTGATGTTGCACGGCGCCACAAAGCCAGTTATGTATGTTAACTGCAGCGCTGTAGCGCCGAGATCGGAATGCAGAGCGTGCTGACGTGGTACGACGCGACAGTGCCAGTTCAGAGTGTTAACTGGAGTGTTGTAGCGCCGGTCCGATTTTGCAAAGTTGATGACGTGGCATGGCGCGGCAGCGCCGGTTCCATACCATTCCACTCGTGCTGCAGCGCAGAGGCAGCGCCGTAGCCCCATTGGTAGTGCAGTATATGGCGCTGCAGCGCCACCTATATAGTTTAGCCAGAAAATTTTATTTAAATGTACAATTCTTTGAGAATGTTAATGTAATAAATATAAAAGCATGTTAATAAAATTATATGCTAATTAGACAGTATGAAATCATATTTTTAATATGAAATGTATGATTCTAAATTATAATTTGATTGATTATTAATAAGTTTAAGATTGATTTGAATGTATGGTTTGATCATGTTATGAACTGATTAGTGATTAAACCTAATAACTAAAGAATGGTGAGTTAACTTAGCTGTGTTAACTAATGATGTGATGTAGTTATATGATAACTAATTTGTGTTACTATTGTTAATAACGTGTACGCATGATAAATTGTGGAATGTGTTAATAATTGCTAGCTTACGCACGAGGCAAGTTCTTAAACCTTTCTTTTAAATTGTGTAAGTTTTCTTACCCTAACTCGATTATGTTTATGCAAGTTTCCTAACTATACTTTTATTTGAGCAAGTTCTTTTATTATTCATTGGACACGTATCTTATTGAAGTTCATTATTGAAAATAGTGTAACCTTGACTTAATTGTTTAAGCAATATTTTTATTGTATCTTTCAAATGTTTTAAGTTTATTTTTAAAGCATGACTGTTAAATATGATGTCTATTGTTTTGACTCATAGTTATTTTATAACTCTTTTGTTATCGAACTCTTAAATTATTATAAGTTTGATTCAACTACTCTTTAGTTCATGATATTTGAACTCTAAATTACCCTTTTAGCTTATCCAAACCAAACTTTCTTTAGTGCGGACCCGTTAATTAAAGCTGAGATGAACAACCCTTTTAATAGGGGATTACCATGCAAAAGCGTTAAGATGTTTGTGCACAATACATTGTACGAAGGGTTGATCCCCCTAAGTACGAGTTAAAGGTCCATATAGTCTAACGACTGTTAAAGATTTAAATAGAAATGTTTATAACCTGGGACATAGTTCAAGGTCTTGTGACCCTCAGATGAATTCTAAATCCTATTTTCAATTCTTTATTATTGATGATAGAAATGTTATTCAATTCAGTTGAACTTATTCAGTGAAATGTCATTATTGTTGATTATTATTCAAGTGAGCTTTTGTTTGCTCACTCTTGCATATATAACTATTGCAGCCAAAGTTGAGAAGGTTGACGAGCCGTCAACCAACAAGGGCAAAGGCAAGATGAATAAGTAGCGAAGACTTATTCATATATATGATGTGATTTTGTAATAAAACCTAATTTATTTATGATGTTTTATTTCCACACTATATGTTATTTAAGGTTAGAAACCTGGGAACGTTTTGACAAGGTTGTAATCCTTTTGAAGGAAGATTTTATTTATTAAGGTTATAATTTATTTTGCTTTCCTTATTTATGGGCAGTTAGTTATGTTTTATTTAGATAGTGAACAAACAATCCTGTGGAAATGAAGTACCCGGATTTGGGGGTGTCACAAGTTGGTATCAAAGCTTTAGGTTATGAACCTTAGGTGGGAAACCTTAGGTAGTAGCCTTATAAGAGACCAAAAAGATAGTGATGATAGTCAAGATAATAAACTATCTTATATGCTATGTGTTTATGCTTATGTACTCGGAGGGTATCGATCGATATCACGCAATAATTAAACCATAAAATTTTGTTGTCAGGATGACGATTGTTGGAGAGTCCAGTCATGCTAGGGAGGAGTTACCTCAGATGCCTAGGGATGAGGAGCCCCGAGACATCCACACTGTCTAGGAGCAGTTGATTCAGAGAGAGCCATCTCCATTGATCATAGTAGTGGGTCAGGAGCATAGGCCAGTCTTTGACCAAGATGATGAGGATGAGTCAGAAGAAGAGGAGTAGGATCCTGAAGAGGAGTTTCCACCTAAATCTATCAACGCTGTGATGTACGAGGAAGTCTACGACCGCAACATTGAGCTGCAGGGTAGAGTTGGAGAACTATAGGAGCTGGTGGATGTGCATCAGACCACCATACAGCAGAACGAGGAGACGATTCAAGATCTGTATGACCGTCTTGGAAACGTGGAATGGGATTTAGTTCACGTGGAGAGTGAGAGGGATGATGCATTGGTTGAGCTCAAGAAACTGAAGAACGACGTTAAAGAAGAGTCGGCGAAGCGTGCCAAAGCAAAGGTTGCTTGCGTGAAGGCTAATCAACGTGCAGATTGTACTGAAGACGAGGTTCAAGCTAATAAGGCAAAGATGAAGGAGACGAACTATGCTTTTCATTCAGCAATAGACAGGGCCCAGGATCGAGTATTCTATTACCCAACTTAGTTCAAGGATTTACCGTGGTATATGGTGGATCGTAGAACAGTATTTCGGGTAATGGAAGAAGAACGTGGAGAGGTTGTACGACGTGTTAACATGCCTAGAAAATAGAGTAATAAATTATGTGATTACTTATATATTAAATAAATGTAAGTCCCAGAATTTATGATAATGATGGGATAAGATGACGATGTAATCCTGTAATTTGTTTCAGTCTAAGAAAGAGGATGTAAATATCAGAAATGCTATCTTTTCTATGTTTTAAAAATGAATAAAATATCAAAGTTTATTGAAGTGTGATGTGTTCTAGTGTGAATTTATTTATTTTAAATGTTTAAGTATGAACTTAAATATTTAAGAGATGATTAGGGATCTAATAAGAGTATTTCTTAAAAGAAAGATGCCTCCTAGAAGAAGACCAGTACGTCAACAAAAACAACAATAGGGTTCTACAAACAACAACAACAACGATGAGGCGAATGCCAATCCAGTTTAGCAACTAGTGAATTTACTAACGGGAGCGCTTGCGAATCAGCCGCAAGTACAAGCTGCGACATTCAAGGAATTCAAAGCGATAGGACCGCTAGAATTCAAAGGATCTGTGAATCCGATAGAGGCCCAGACATGGGTGATGGAAATGGAAAAGGTCTTCGATGTGCCTAGAATCAACGACGATCAGAAGACGACTTTTGCGACATTTATGCTGAAGTCAGAAGCTAGCTACTGGTGGAAAGCTAACAAGACTCGAGGAGGAGAAGGCGTTATAGCGTGGGACAGATTCAAAGAGGTGTTTTTTGAAATGTACTTTTCGGTGAGTTCGCAAAACCAAATGGAGGTGGCAAGGTTTGTGACATACCAGGTCAGTACTGATGAGAGGAAGGAAAGAAGGTTCGAACAGGGATTGAAGCCGTGGTTATATAGTAAGGTCTCCATATTCCAGCTGAACACGTTTGATGTAGTATTGGAAAAGGCAATCATCACGGAAAGTGGAAATGATGCCTTGACCAAACACAACTAGGAACAGAAGAAGAAGAAGAAGAAGAATGAGACTGAGAACAAAGCTAGTGGTAGTGGTGCCAACAGCCAGAAAAGGAAGTGGAACGATAACACATCTGCTGGAAGTCAACAGTGAAGCCAGCAGAAGAGAAGGTTTGAAGCTTGTGCTACATGTGGGAAGAATCACACTAGTGTGTGCTTAAGAGGAAGATGGGTATGTTTCAACTATGGTCAGGAAGGCCACATTGCGTCGAATCGTCCTAACCTAAAGAAGAGAGCTTGCTTCACATGCGGGTCTAAGGATCACATGGCCCGGGATTGCCCTAAGAAGCCAGCTGGAGGGTCAAATGGAGGTAGAGGAACCAACAGCGGCAGTACGTTAACTATCGTTGGACCACCGCAGATGAGCCGACCCACCACCAGAACATTCAACATGATTGTTCAGGATGCTATGCAAACAAAAAATGTGGTGTCAAGTATCATTCTAGTCAATAATATTAATGCTTATGTATTATTTGATTTGGGTGCTACTTGTTCGTTTATATCCGATGACTTTACTAAGAAGTTAGACTTACCTAAGGAGGAATTAATTTATCCTTTGAACATAGAGATTGCGAATAGGGAGGTTATTCCTTTAGGTTTGTACACAAGGACTGTCGATTGATTATTAAGGGTCATGAGCTGATGGTAGATTTAATTCCGACAAAACTTGGGGAATTCGATGTTATATTGGGTATGGATTGGTTGTTCAACCATGGGGCGGTAATTGATTGCTAGAGGAAATCAGTAAACCTTATGACTCCGTCGAAGGTAGTGTTTTATGGTAGCAAATTGCCTAGACAAGTGAGTTGTCTGACGATTATGCAAGCCAAAAAGTTATTGAGGCAAGGTTGTGTAGGGTACTTAGCCTACATAATGGATACTTGTAAGGAGAGTCCAAAGCTGGAAGAGATAGCAGTTGTTAAGGAGTTTGTGGATGTGTTTCCGAGCGATTTGCCAGGACTTTTGCCAAATAGAGAGATAAAGTTCGTCATCGACTTAGCACCGGGGACTGCTTTGATATCGCAAGCCCCGTAAAGAATGGCTCCAGTAGAGATGAAGGAGTTGATGGTTCAACTGCAGGAATTGCTGGACAAGAAGTATATCTAGCCGAGTGTATCGTCGTGGGGAGCGCCAGTATTGTTTGTCAAGAAGAAGGATGTATCAATGCGGCTATGCATTGATTATAGGGAGTTGAACAAAGTTACGATCAAGAATAAGTATATTTTACCAAGGATCGATGACTTGTTCGATCAACTGAAGGGGGCTAGATACTTCACAAAAATAGATTTGAGAAGTGGGTATCATCAGTTGAAGGTAAGGAGGAAGGACGTACCGAAGACGACATTTATAACTCGGTATAGACATTACGAGTTCTTGGTGATGCCATTTGTTCTAACGAATGCACCAGCGGCATTTATGGACTTAATGAATAGGGTCTTTAAGCCATTTCTAGACAAGTTCGTGGTGGTGTTCATCGATGACATTTTGGTATATTCAAAAACTAAGAAGGAACACACTGAACATTTGAGGCTGTCATTGGAATCGCTAAGACGGGAGAAGTTGTATGCAAAATTCTTGAAGTGCAAATTCTTGTTAGAACTTGTACAATTTCTTGGCCACGTGATTGACAAATATGGAATTTCAGTAAATCCGTCAAAGGTTGAAGTTGTGATAAATTGGGATCAGCCGAAGACACCGTCAGAAGTTAGGAGTTTCTTGGGTTTGGCAGGTTACTACAGGAGATTCATACAAGAATTTTCCAAACTCGCAACCCCATTGACGAATTTGACTCGAAAAATGGTGAAGTTCATTTGGACAGAAAAGTATGAGGAATGTTTTCAAGAACTGAAGAAGAGGTTGAGTACTGCGCCTGTATTGTCTTTTCCTGAGAGTATAGGAAATTTCGTGGTCTATAGTGATGCTTCACATAAAGGATTAGGCTATGTGCTAATGCAGAATGGCAAAGTCATTGCTTATGCATCACGTCAGCTGAAGGATTATGAGAAAAGGTATCTGACCCATGACTTGGAATTGGCGGCAGTAGTGTTTGCTCTAAAGATATGGAGACACTACCTATATGGAGAGAAGTATGAGATATATACGGATCATAAGAGTCTGAAGTATATCTTTACACAGAAAGATTTGAATATGCGTCAAAGGATATGTTTGGAGCTTATCAAGGACTACGATTGTGAGATTCTATATCATCCGGGTAAAGCAAATGTCGTTATCGATGCCTTAAGCAGAAAGGGTCAGGAGAAGTTAATGTTATTAACTGCTCAGGAACAGTTGGTGGATGAGATGGCTAAGTTGGAGCTGGAAGTTAAGTATCCGAAGGAGTCGGATGAGAAACTGTTTCAAGTAACTACTGGTTCAACCTTGGTGGACAAAATAAAAGAGGCACAACTTCATGATGAGCAGTGTAAGAAGATCCAGAAGGGAATAACCGATGGTGAGGAGATAAAGTTCAAAATTGATACGGACGGACTACTACGGTTTGAAGGGAGAATCTGGGTACCACCAGTACCGAAAGTAAAAGAGGAAATTTTGAGTGAAGCTCATACTTCAAGATATTCAATTCACCCTGGGAGTACGAAGACGTACCAGGATCTCAGACAACATTTCTTGTGGTCGACGATGAAGGGAGACGTTGAATGTGACACCCCCAAATCCGAGTTCTTCATTTCCACGCGATTTGGTGTTCACTATCTAAATAAAACATAAATCTACCCAATAATTAGGAATGTAAAATAAATTACAACCTCATCAATAAATAAAATCTTCCTTATGAAAAAGGATTACAATTTTAATCCAAAATTATCCCAGGTTTGCTAACCTTAACATCACAAATAAGTGCAGAAATAGAATTTCATAAACTAGTCTTATTACAATCAAGAATGAAGATAACAAGTGTTCACTTGCCCATCTTTCCTTTTCCTTTACTTGTTGACGGTATGTCAACATTCTCGGCTTTAACTACAAGGGTTATAAAATACGCAAGAGTGAGCAAACAGAAGCTCACTTGAAATGTACAATGATATGCCATGATTGAATAACTTTAAAAGAATTTGAATAACTTTACTTTTGTCAAAATAAATAATTGAATAATAATTCTTTCATCATATTTAGATTTCAAATATAGAATTTATCTGAGGGTCATACGACCTTGAACTATGTCCTAGGTTATAAATATTTTTATTTAAACCTTTAACAGTCATTGAGACTATGGAACTTTAACTCGTACTTAGGGAGATCAGCCCTTCGTACCATGTATTGTGCACAAACATTCAACGCTTTTGCATAGTAACCTCCCCTAATAAATAGGGTTGTTCATCTCAGTATTTGAATACAAGTCCGCACCAAATAAAGTTTGGTTTGGATAACTAAAAGGAAATTTAGAGTTTCAACTATCATCAACTAAGGAGTAGTTGAATCGACTCACGATACTTTATCAGTTCGATAATATAAGAACTATGAATCAATTGTAAGATATAAAAATAGATTTCATAATAACTAGACATGCTTTGGAATAACTTAAAGCATTCGAAAGATTGGTGGATCTCGCTTGAACAATTAAGTCAAGATCACATCATTATGATAATAATTTTAATACTTGTGCATTATGAACATTATAATACAATATAACTTGTACAATACATAACAAGTTAAGAATCAGAAATAGACTTGCATGATATAATGAGCAAGGGTTAAAGAACTTGCACAATGAAAAGATTCAATAAGAAAGCTTGCATAAACGTAAAAGAAAGGTCTTAGGAAACTTGTTTAACATAAAAGAATAAGAATTAGAAAACTTGCTCAAGTAAAATAGTAAGCATTAGAGAACTTGCCTCAAGCGCAAGCTACACTTTATAATTATAAACCACTTTCACAATTACCCTACATATTATATTATTTTTATAATATCAATTAGTACATGATTGTTACGTTAGCGTCGTTGAACTTCTACTTAAGTTCAACTCATAACGTGGTTTACAACATAAGACCCTAACTAGCCATAAATGTGAGTTTAACTCACAATAATACACGTATAGCACTTTAAACTATTATATCGTACTCTAGGATAATAATTTCCAAGTACACACATAATATAATAATGTAAGATTTCAAATTATCTTAAACACATCAACAGTATGTTATCTCATTATCTATTACACTTAACAAGTCATCAATATGAGTTAGCTAAACAAACACAACACAAAAACTCAACGAAGCACAAACAAAATTCCCGGACATACCCTAACCTCGTTGGGGCGGGTCATCCTAGGCAAACAGCCCAGCTGGGGCGGGGCCCACTACAGGT
Organism: Panax stipuleanatus; assembly: GCA_020205555.1. Taxonomy (NCBI): domain Eukaryota; kingdom Viridiplantae; phylum Streptophyta; class Magnoliopsida; order Apiales; family Araliaceae; genus Panax; species Panax stipuleanatus. Next base: position 37,037,925 of record CM035115.1, read on the forward strand.
GGGATCCTCCCGGCTCGCGAACGGCAGAGAAATAAGCCAATTTGGCTTATTTTTTCACACTAAAGTTTAATTTTTCTCAACATGATATACATGAAACTTAACGAAAATAAAATTTTAGACTCTTAACATGATTATAACATACAAAATTATTACAACACATATTCAAAACACAATTTTCATGATTTTTGAAGAAAAACACAATATCAAGCGTTCTTGACGAAAATTGCTATTGTGAATTCGTTTTTAAACCAATTCATGAAATTCCAATTGTACTAACTCTAATTCTTAACATCTTAACATAATCTATGATCAATTTAAACAACAATTGATAAACACATACCAATTTTGATGATTTAAGGACTATTTTCAAAATAAGCTCATAATAAAATACTATGAACATGATTTCTTCATGTTCATCGTAGTTACGTGAATTGAATCGTTAAAACAACTATGTAACTTATATATAAACATGATATAATATATATCACACATAAATTTCATGTTTACATCAATTTTATGAACACAAATTTGACAGAGAAGTTTTAAACTATGAAAACAGTGAAGAACACACTTATAATTCATGGAGTTAGGATTATACCCTTTCTAGCTTGGATTAGGAGAAAAGATGAAGATGATGATTGTGTGTTTGCTTTCCTTTACTTTTCTCAAAGCCTTCTTCTTCTTTTCTTCTTCCTATCTTAGTATTTTCTCTCTAACTTTCCTCTGTTTTTTCTTTCTTTCTCTAATAGACTAACTTTTCACTAATGTAACTATTGTATATACTGATATACATATAATTATATAAAATATATAACTGCTATATATTAATTACATATACTAACTACTAATTAATATATAGGTTACAAACTTTTGAATTTGAAAAGCCCTAAGGCCATGTTTGGTAAAACAACATTATTTTTAAAAACAGATTAATAGTAACTAAGGCCATGTTTGGTAAAACCAATTTAAAACAAAAGTAAGGGCCTTGTTTGGTAAAACAAATTTAAAACCCCTTTTTATTCTTTTAATAAATCTTTTACCCCATAGTTTAAATGCTACACTTTATTTAATTAAATTGCAACCTTCTGATTCAATTAAATAAAAGCTAACATTCATTAATTAATTAAAATTGCACATAATACCAAATTGCTACACAATTGTAATTCCCTTATTAATCATAATTCATGTAACAAATTAGTAAATCATTATAAACACTTAGCACATAATATTGCTCTAATTTAATTATTCTCAATTAAATTAGAATTATGCTACACCATTACTTACACATTAATTCAATTAATTCTATTGCACTTAATTAAATTACTCCACAACAATCACACAATTTATTTATTTAGCTCAATAAATAAATCAAATCAAATATTTATTTAATTCAATAAATATTTATAATTAATATATAAAATTCTCTTTCGTTACAATTTTCCCTCCTTAAAATGATTATGTCCCTAGAATCACAACATAAAAAAAATCTCATCTGCTACATTCTTCCCCTCTTAAAAGGATTCTGTCCCCAGAATCGAAATATAAGGGTTACACAAGTAGCTAAGCAAATAATTGAGGATACAATTTTCTCATTACATCTTCTAGTTCCCACATGGCTTCTTCAGCATTGTGGTTCCTCCAGATTACCTTAACAGAAGGTATCACTTTATTCCTAAGTACTTGTTCCTTCCTATAAACTATTTGAACATGAATCACTTCTTAAGTTAAGTCTTTATCAAATTGTAAAGGCTCGTATTCTATTACATGTTTATAGTCGTGTTTGTACGATCGTAACACGGAAATATAGAATACGTTGTGTATATTGTCTAGCTCCGGAGGTAATGCCACCTCCTAAGCCACTTCGCCAACTTTTCGTAGTACCTCAAAAGGTCCAATAAATCGGGGACTCAGCTTCCCTTTTTTGCCAAATCGAATCTTCCCCTTCTAGGGAGATACCTTCAGGAAAACAAAGCTTCCTGGTAAGAATTCTCGGTTCTGTCGATGTTGATCGACATAGTTCTTTTGTCTGTCCTGAGCAACAACTTATCTTGTTCTGATCAGCTTCACGATTTTGGCAGTTTGTTGTACCTGCTCCGGTCCCAACAGCTAACGTTCTCCGACTTCATCCCAACACAAAGGCGTTCTGCATTTCCTGTCGTATAATGCTTCGTAAGGTGACATCCCGATCCTCGCAGGGTAACTATTGTTATAGGTGAACTCCACCAATGGTAGATGCTCATCACAGCTTCCCTTGAAGTCCATAACACAAGCTCTCATCATATCCTCTGGTGTCGAAATCGTCCTCTCGCTCTGTCCATCAGTCTGAGGATGGTATGCCGTACTCATTCGCAATTGCGTTCCCAGACATTCTTGTAATCGCTTCCAAAAATTTAACGTGAAACACGGATCTCTGTCGAACACAATCGACATCGGAACACCGTGTCGAGAAATGATTTCCTTAACGTACAGCTTTGCTAACTGATCTAAGTTGTACTTACTCATGATCGGTAGAAAGTGTTCTGACTTCGTCAGTCTATCTACTATAACCCATATCGCATCAAATCCCTTCTGAGTCGCTGGAAGACCAACCATGAAATGCATCGTGATATGCTCCCACGTCCACTCTGGAATTTCCAACGGTTGTAGCAATCCGCTAGGTCTCTGGTGTTCTGCTTTGACTTTCTGGCACGTTAAGCAATTCGCAACGCATTAGCAACATCCCTCTTCATATTAGGCCACCAAAAATGGGGTCTGAGATCCTGGTACATCTTCGTACTCCCAGGGTGAATAGAATATCTCGAGCTGCGACATTCGCTCAAAACCTCCTCTTTGACTTCTGGTACTGGCGGTACCCAAATTCTTCCTTCAAATCATAGCAGACCTTCATTATCGATCTTGAACTTGAACTCTTCGCCATCGGCTATTCTTTTCTGGATCTTTTCGCACTCTTCGTCGTGAAGTTGTTCTTCTTTCACTTTGTCTACCAGAGTAGAACCAGTAGTTACTTGAAATAACTTCTCATCCGATTCCTTCAAAAACTTCACTTCCAGTTCCAATCTAGTCATCTGTTCTATTAACTGGTCCTGATCAGTTAACATGTTCAGCTTTTCCCGACCTTTTCTGCTCAAGGCATTGGCGACGATGTTAACTTTACCCGAATGGTAAAGAATCTCGCAGTCGTAGTCTTTAATAAGTTCCAACCATCTCCTTTGGCACATGTTTAAATCCTTTTGTGTAAAGATATATTTCAGACTCTTATGATCTATGTATATCTCACACCTTTCTCCATATAAGTAGTGTCTCTATATCTTTAGAGCAAACACTACTGCCGCCAATTCTAAATCATGGGTTGGATACCCCTTCTCATAATCCTTCACTTGTCTTGATGCATAGGCAATGACCTTTCCGCTCTGCATTAGCATGCAGCCTAATCCCTTATGTGAGGCATCACTATAGACTACAAAATTTCCCGTACTATATGACAATGACAATACAGGCTAGTACTCAACCTCTTCTTCAGCTCCTAAAAACTTTCCTCACACTTTTTCGTCCAAACAAACTTAACTGTTTTACGAGTCAAATTAGTCAACGGAGTTGCGATCTTGGAAAAGTCTTGGATAAATCTTGTGTAATAACCTACCAATCCCAAGAAACTCCTCATATCAGACAGCGTCTTCGATTGATCCCAATTTATTACAGCTTCAACCTTCGACGAATCTACTAAAATACGATCCTTGTCAATCACGTGGGCAAGAAATTGCACACGTTCCAACCAGAATTCGCATTTCGAGAATTTTTCATAAAGCTTCTCTTGTTTCAGCGATTCTAAGGTTAGTCTTAAATGTTCGGTGTGTTCTTCCTTAGTTTTTGAATAAACCAAGATGTCATCTATGAACACCACTACGAACTTATCTAAGAATGGCTTAAACACCTTGTTCATTAAGTCCATAAATGCAGCTGGGGCATTCGTCAGACCAAATGACATCACTAAGAACTCGTAATGACCATACCGAGTCCTAAAAGCTGTCTTCGGTATATCTTCTCTTCTCACCTTCAACTGATGATACCCACTTCTCAAATAGATTTTTGAGAAGTATCTAGCACCCTTCAGTTGATCGAACAAGTCATCGATCCTAGGTAAAGGATACCTATTCTTGATTGTAACTTTTTTTAACTCCCTATAATCAATGCAAAGCTGCATCGATCCATCCTTCTTCTTCACGAATAAAACTGGCGCTCCCCATGGCGAAACGCTCGGTTTAATATACTTATTGTCCAGCAGTTCTTGCAGTTGAACCATCAATTCCTTCATCTCGACTGGAGACATTCGGTACGGATTTTTCGAAATCGGAGCAGTTCCCGGCGCTAGGTCGATCAAAAACTCTATCTCCCTATCTGGCGGAAGTCCTGGTAAGTCGCTCGAAAAAATGTTCACAAACTCCTTAATCATTGATATCTCTTCTACCTTCGGGCTCTCCTTACGCGTATCAACTGTGTAGGCTAGATATCCTACACAGCCTTGCGTCAAAAGTTTCTTGGCTTGCATAAATGTCAGACAAATCGCTTGTCTAGGTGATTTACTACCATAGAACACTACCTTCGACGGAGTCGTAAGGTTTACCGACTTCTTCTGACAGTCGATTACCACCCCATGGTTGAACAACCAGTCCATACCCAGTATAACATCGAATGAGAATTTTATATATTAATTGCAAATATTTATTGAATTAAATAAATATTTGATTTGATTTATTTATTGAGCTAAATAAATAAATTGTGTGATTATTGTGGAATAATTTAATTAAGTGCAATAGAATTAATTGAATTGATGTGGAAGTAATAGTGTAGCATAATTCTAATTTAACTGAGAATAATTAAATTAGAGCAATATTATGTGCTAAGTGTTTATAATGATTTACTAATTTATTACATGAATTATGATTAATAAGGGAATTACAATTGTGTAGTAATTTGGTATTATGTGCAATTTTAATTAATTAATGAATGTTAGCCTTTATTTAATTGAATTAGAAGGTTGCAATTTAATTAAATAAAGTGTAGCATTTAAACTATGGGGTAAAAGATTTATTAAAAGAATAAAAAGGGGTTTTAAATTGGTTTTACCAAACAAGGCCATTATTTTTGTTTTAAATTGGTTTTACTAATCATGCCCTTAGTTACTATTAATCTGTTTTTAAAAATAATGTTGTTTTACCAAACATGGCCTTAGGGCTTTTTAAATTTAAAAGTTTGTAACCTATATATTAATTAGTAGTTAGTATATGTAATTAATATATAGCAGTTATATATTTTATATAATTATATGTATTATATGTATATCAGTATATATAATAGTTACGTTAGTGAAAAGTTAGTCTGTTAGAGAAAGAAAGAAAAAACAGAGGAAAGTTAGAGAGAAAATACTCAGATAGGAAGAAGAGAAGAAGAACAATGCTTTGAGAAAAGCAAAGGAAAGCAAACACACCATCATCATTTTCATCTTTTCTCCTAATCCGAGCTAGAAAGGGTATAATCCTAACTCCATGAATTATAAGTGTGTTCTTCACTGTTTTCATAGTTTAAAACTTCTCTGTAAAATTTATTTTCATAAAATTGATATAAACATGGAATTTATTGTGATATGTGTTATAGCATGTTTATATATAAGTTATATAGTTGTTTTAATGATTCAATTCACGTAACTACGATGAAAATGAAAAAATCATGTTCATAGTATTTTATTATGAGCTTATTTTGAAAATAGTCCTTAAATCATCAAAATTGGTATGTGTTTGTCAATTGTTGTTTAAATTGATCATGGATTATGTTAAGATGTTAAGAATTAGAGTTAGTACAATTGGAATTTCATGAATTGGTTTAAAAACAAATTCACAATAGCAATTTTCGTCAAGAACGCTTGATATTGTGTTTTTCTTCAAAAATCATAAGAATTGTGTTTTGATTATGTGTTGTAATGATTTTGTATGTTATAATCATGTTAAGAGTCTAAAATTTTGTTGTTATTAAGTTTCATGTACATCATGTTGAGAAAAATCGGACTTTGGTGTGAAGAAATAAGCCAGCTTATTTCTCTGCCATTCGCGAGCTGGGAGGATCCCACCAGTAGTGGGCCCGCCCCAGCGGGGCTGTTTGCCTAGGATGACAGACCCCAGCTGGGTTAGGGTCTGTCCGGGAATTTTGTTTGTGCTTCGTTGAGTTTTTGTGTTGTGTTTGTTTAGCTAACGCATATTGATGACTTGTTAAGTGTAATAGATAATGAGGTAACATACTTTTGATGTGTTTAAGATAATTTGAAGTCTTACGTTATTATATTATGTGTGTACTTGGAAATTGGAGTTTAGCACCCAAAACTCTACATACTCAAATACTTTAACAAAATTCAAATTTATATAAGAATTTTATACCTTATACTTTCCAACTTCTAGTAATCCAAGCTTTGATCTTCTTTACTTATTGAAATCTTGTTTCTACTTTGCCTAAGCTCTCTCTAACTCACCATTTCTTCACTTAATCATACTTGGAAAAATTTTAAAATTCACCCAAATTGGAGAAGAGGGACCACGATTTTGGAATGGAAGGAGGAGAAGACTTTTAGCAATTGTTAAGTCAAAATTTCTTGGTGCCTAAGTTATAAAATGGTGTAGCCTTCACTCTTCAATCCTCCTCAAACTCACGAAAATTGTAAATGAGAATAATTTGGAGAAGAGAGCTTGTAATAGTAATTTAGTTATTAAGGAATAACCTCTAATTAACTTGCTTAACTTAAATCACCCAAATAACCTTCTCTTATATTAAATATTCCAATTACCACCATCTTAGTAACTTAATCTAATTAATTAAGTTACTACTTACTCCAATAAAACTAAATCTCTGGGAAATATATATAAAGTATATACTTTCATCCCTTGCACTATCTAATAAGTATATACCAAAAATAAAACATAATATATCTAAATTACATATTCATTTTATAAATATAAAATAAATATGCAAAAATATAATAATCTATGAAAATATAATTATTTTCTTACTTAAGATATCATAAGAAAATATAATATCCTTTTTCCTCATTCTCATAAATTCAAACATGAATTTATTTACCTCATTAAGGTAGTATAATAATTATAATATCCTTACTTTATTACAATACTTCCATATGAGAATTTATTTTAATACCTTTGATTAAAGCATATATACAGATATTATATACTTAACCCACCTCTTTATTTCTTATCCCAATTGTCCACAATAATTTTTCTTTCATTGCTTAATAAATACATATACATAGTAATATATATTTATTAAATCTCATTTACATGTTACATCACATATGCACAATTCACATATAGTAAATAAAAAAATTATTCACTATTTTCATATTATTAATGTTATTATGAGAAAAGTTTAGGATCTTACATTTTTCCCCTCTTATAAAGATTCTGTCCCCAAAATCACAAAACAAATTATTCAAACAACTACGGAGAATTCATTTTCATCTTCTCTTCTAATTCCCACGTTGCTTCTTCAATGTTATGATTTTTCCACAATACTTTTACTAAAGGTATTACTTTATTTCTTAAAACTTGCTCCTTCCTATCCAGTATCTGAACAGGAATCTCTATATAGGTTAAGTCTTTCTCAAATTGAATTGGTTTATATTCTATCATATGTTTATAGTCCTCTTTATACGACCGCAAAACAAACACATGAAATACATTATGCACATGTTCCAATTCTGGAGGCAAAGCTACTTCATAAGCTACCTCACCTACTTTTCTTAAAATCTCAAATGGTCCTATAAAATGAGGGCTCAACTTTCCTTCCTTTTCGAACCTAATCTTTCCCATCAAGGGAGATACTTTTAAAAATATATGTGACCCGACTTTAAAATCTCTCTTTTTCCTATGCTGATCTGCATACTTTTTCTGACAATCCTGGGCCATTATCAATCGCATAAGTATTAGCTTAACAACCTCTGCAGTTTGTTATACCAATTCATGTCCTAACAAATGACGTTCTTCAACTTCATCCTAATGGAGGGGTGTTCTACATTTTCTATCGTATAATACTTTATACGACAGCATGCCTATACTAGCATTGTAACTAATGTTGTACGCAAATTCCACCAAGGGCCAATGATCATCCCAGTTCCCTTTGAAATCCATCACACAAGCTCGTAGCATATCTTCTAGAGTTTGTATTGTCCTTTTATTTTGTCCATCTGTCTGAGGGTGATAAGCTGTACTCAACCTTAATTGTATCCTCATATGTTTTTGCAAACTCCTCCAAAAATTCGAAGTAAATCTTGGATCCCTATCTGACACAATTGATACTAGCACTCCATGTCTAGAAACAATTTCCTTAACATATAGCTTGGCTAGTTGATATAGGTTATACTTAATCTTTATTGGCAAAACGTGTGCCGACTTTGTTAATCGATCCACTATAACCCAAATAGCATCAAGTCCTTTTTGCATATTCAGAAGTCCTACCACAAAATCCATTCTGATATGTTCCCATTTCCATTCAAGGATTTCTAATGGTTGCAATAACCCACTTGGTTTCCGATGTTCCTTGGCCACCAAGTAGCCGACCATGACTCACCATGGGCCCCCACATGGTTTACCCCATGGGTTTTACCCAATTAGCGACCATAACTCTCCATGGGGCCCTACATGTGTTCGACCCACGGGTTTGATTCTTGGTTCGGGCTTAGAATTAATTCATATCGGGCTTAACTTTGGGCTTGATTTAACTTATCATTGGGCCTTGATATAATTCACCATTGGGCCTCATTCATTGGTACAATTGGGCTTGGCAATTGTCTAAGACCAATAGCTAAAGTCTGTTAAGACTTATTCGTATTCTCATCGTATAATTCTTGTATTCTCTTCGTATATACCTCGTATAATATTTGTATTAATCGTCGTATTATACTCGTATAATAACTAGGATTATACTCATATTCCTCACGTATAATGATCATTATTATTACACATAATCATTTATTCTTTAGATTTTTACTTTCACTAACCTTTAGGGTTTTAAGTCTTCAGGCGAAAACTTCGTTTGCCATAACTGAAATATTATTGGATATTCCATCTCGTCTTAAAATTCTATCATTACTCGTTTCTCAAAATTTAAAAATAAAATTTCGAGTAGAAATGGATGAATAGTTTTTTACGGAAATTTCTCAATTTTTTTTTCGTCTTCGAATTTGAAATCATTTAATTATAGCACACAACCAGAATCCTAACTGCATTCACACATTCTAGGTCATAGAATGACCTTTAAACAGCTTACTCACTTTAATAAACATATAATTTCATTTAATTCAAATAATCAAATAAAATTTAATTCATATAATAATTCAATTTTTTCGGATGTTACATTCTTCCCCTCTTATAAAGATTTTGTCTTCAGAATCTCAATACAAGTTAAGCAAATAATTGGGTAAAGTTTTCCTTCATTTTACTCTCGAGTTCCCACGTTGCTTCTTCGGCATTGTGGTTCCTCCATGCTACCTTCACCGAAGGTATTACCTTATTTCTTAAGACTTGTTCCTTCCTATCAATACTTTGAATCGGAAGTTCGTCATACGTTAAGTCTTTCTAAACCTGAATAGGTTCATATTCTATTACGTGCTTATAGTCCAGTTTATAAGGACGCAATACTGATACATGAAACACATTATGAACATGCTCCAACTCTGGAGGTAAAGCTACTTTATAAGCTACATCTCCTATTTTTCATAAAATCTAAAAAGGTTCTATAAACCTTGGACTCAACTTCCCTTTCTTCCTAAAGCGTATCTTCCCCTTCCAAGACGACACCTTCAGGAAAATATATGAACCGACTTCAAACTCCCTCTTCTCACGGTGAGGATCTGCATACTTCTTCTTTCTGTCTTGAGCCGCTACCAGTCGGGTACGTATTAACTTTACCACGTCTGCCGTTTGTTGTACCTTCTCCGGTCCCAACATCCGACGTTCACCTATTTCATCCCAGTATAGTGGCGTCCTGCACTTCCTTCCGTATAATGCTTCGTAAGGTTGCATGCCTATACTTGCGTGAAAACTGCTATTGTAAGAGAACTTTACTAGAGGTAGATGTTCGTCCTAACTCCCCTTAAAATCAATAACGCAAGATCTTAACATATCGTCTAGCGTCTAAATTGTCCGTTCAATTTGACCGTCGATCTGAGGATGGTATGCCATACTCAACCTCAACTGCGTTCTCATCTGCTCTTGTAAACTCCTCTAGAAATTCGATGTGAATCGTGAATCACGATCTGACACTATCAAAACTGGTACTCCATGTTGTGAAATGATTTCTTTGACATAAAGCTTAGCTAACTGCTCGAGGTTATACCTGACTCTTATCTACAAAAAGTGAGCCAATTTCATCAAATAATCCACTGTTACCCAAATAGCGTCGTATCCCTTTTACGTCATTGGAAGTCCCACCACAAAGTCCATCGTGATATTCTCCCACTTTCACTTCGGAATCTCTAGCCATTTTAACAATCTGCTCGGTCGTTGGTGTTCGGCCTTAACCTTTTGACAAGTTAAGCACCTACTAACATATTTTGCTATCTCCATCTTCATATTCAACCACCAAAAGTTCTGTCGAAGGTTTTAATACATCTTGGTGCTTCCCGGATGTATTGAGTACCTCGAACTATGGGTCTCTCCCATTATCTCATCTTTTAATTCTGCATTAAACGTAACCCAAATTCTTCCTTCAAAACGAATTAATTCCTCCTTGTCGAGGCTATACTTAGTCTTCTCTCTATCTTCAATTCTCTTCTTCATCTGCTCACACTCCTCATCTTAGAGTTGTAATTCCTTTACTTGCTCCACAATTGTTGGTTAAGTCTATACTGTAATAACCTCTCTCCCGATTCGCTCGACATTCTAACCTCTAACTCTATCCTTGCCATCCTTGTTACTAACTCGTTTTGAGTTGTTAACATCGACAGCTTCTCCCGACCCTTCCTACTTAAGGCGTCGACCACAACATTCACCTTTCCTAGATGATATAAGATATCACAATTGTAATCTTTTATCAACTCTAACCACCTTCTCTGCCTCATATTTAACTCCTAGATGATATATTTCAGACTTTTATGATTCGTGTATATCTCACACTTCTCCCCGTATAGGTAGTGCCTCCAAATCATTAAGGCAAAAACTACTACTGCCAGTTCTAGATCATAAGTAGGATAACCTTTTTCATAATCTTTTAACTTACGTGATGCATACGCAATGACCTTGCCATGCTGCATGAGCATGTAACCCAGAATTCTATGCGAAACATCGCTATAAACTACAAAATTCCTCGTATCATCTGGTAAAGACAATACAGGTGCTTCACTTAACGTCTTCTTCAGTTCTTGGAAACTATCTTCACACTTCTCCATCCACACATACTTTACGGTCTTTCTTGTCAAATTTGTCAACAGAGTAGCTACTTTAGAAAAGTTCTAAATGAACCTTCGATAGTATCCCTCTAACCCTGGAAAACTCCGCACCTCGGTTTGTGTTCTCAGTTTCTCCCAATTAGTAACTGCTTCCACCTTCGCTGGATCCACTAAAATCTCTTCTTTGTCATTAACGTGCCCTAAAAACTGCACTCTTTCAAGCCAAAATTCAGACTTAGTGAATTTTGTATACAACTTTGCCTCCTGTAGTGTCTCCAACACTACTCTTAAATGTTCAGCGCGATCTTCTGGCATCTTAGAATAGACTAGAATATCATCAATGAACATTACAATGATCTTGTCTAAGTATTGCTTGACCTGTGACACCCCCAAATTCAGGTACTTCGTTTCCACATGATTTGGTGCTCACTTTCTAATATAACATACATCTACCCAAAGAATAATGCAAAGTAACTACAACTTAAATTAAAATAATTAAATCTCCCTTACAACAAGGGTTACAACCTTTGTAAAATAAATCCCGGGTTACTCAAACCCTGACATGAATATAATAAAGTGCGAAAATAAAAACATAACATTCAAGTTTTATTACAATCATTCTCAATTAAATAAAACAAGTCTTCACTTGCTTTGCTTTCCCTTGCCCTTGCTCGTAGACAGAGCATCAGCGTTATCAACCTTAACTAAAATTGTTATTTAATGCAAGAGTGAGCAAACCACAGCTCACTGGAGTTTAACAATAATATAGAGATGAAAGGATATCTTTAAAAAGAATCTGAACAACTTAGCTTGCTTCAATAATAAAGAATTGAATAATAATTCTCTATTAACATTAAAATTTGAATATAGAATTTATCTGAGGGTCATAAAACCTTTGAACTCTTGTCCTAGGTTATAAATATTTCTATTTAAATCTTTAACAGTCAATAAGACTATGAACCTTAACTCGTACTTAGGGGGATCAGCCCTTTGTACCATGTATTGTGCACAAACATCTTAACGCTATGCGTAGTAACCTCCCCTAGTAAATAGGGTTGTTCAACTCAGTAATTTGAATTCAAGTCCGCACCAAAGAAAGTTTGGTTTGGATAAGCTTACAAGGGTAATTTAGAATTCACGTTCATCAACTAAGGATTAGTTGAATCGACTATCAATAATTCGTAAATAACAGAATTATGAACTAACATATGCTTTAGAATCAACTTAAAGCATTTAAAATAATAACTAGATCATACTTGAACAATAAGTTAAGATCATTTCAATTAAATAAACAATTGTCCAATACAGAAATGGAAAGGACATTCTCAACAATGAATATATGAATTCAAGAAATTATATATAATTAACAAGTTTAAGGTTAGAGGACTTGCATAAAAAAATTAATACAAGATCAGGGTTTAGAAAACTTGCATAGAATTAACGAGTTTAGGGTTTAGAAAACTTGCCTTAAGCGCAAACTACTTAACTCAATCACGTACTTAAACACTTCCTATACACATTCAATTATAATAATCTAAATCAGTTAATACATAACTAATTCACATAAGTGGTTAACCCTTATGGTTAACTCACTCTAATTAAATAAGTAATCATAATTAACTATCACATAGTTAATTACATCACACATATATTCACATAATTAAATTAATTATGTATTTAACTAAATTATAATCAAATAATTATAATTTAAACACTTAATCAAATTATAATTACTTAAATTATAATTACCTTTTAAATTATAAATAATTATAATTTAAAATTAATTAAACCACATTCATGCATTTATAATTACACAATTTATAATTAATCATGTATTTATCAATTATAATAAATAATTAATTAAACTATAACATGTATTATAATTACACAATTTATAATAAATCATGTAATTATCAATTTAAAATCCATAATTAAACATGCATTTATTAAATTATAATTACTTAAATTATAATTTAAATTAACATCTAATTGATTAAAATAAATAAACTTCTATACATTATAATTTCACATAATTATAATTTAAATTAAATATTTACTCTTAATTATAATTAATCAAATTATAACCAAAATCTAGAATCATAGGAGATGGCTCTGGCAGTACTAACTGCTTCCAGACAGTATGTATGTCCCGGGACTCCTACAACATCCCTGGTCTGACTAGCTCCTCCAGTATCTGACATTTGACAAAATAAGTTTTAAGTCTTAGTTTTTACGTAATGCTAATCAACACTCTAACAAGTATAAACACATAAGCACATAGCACATAAGGTAATTTTATTATCTTTCTTAGAACTCAATCAGAGTTATCATTACTATCTTCACGAAGGCTACTATCCTAAGGTTTTTCCCCCACCTAAGGTTCATAACCTACGGCTTTGATACCAACTTGTGATACCCCCAAATCCGGTATCTTAATTTCCACAAGATTTGGCGTTCACTGTTCCAATATCATACAACTATCTACCCATAAATAATGAAATTCATTTATTAGATAAATAAATCATCATCTTACATCATCTAAAATAATAATACATCATAAATCCCAGGTTAAACTTAACCTTAAATCTCTGTTGCGGAAACGTAAATAAATAAGTCTTAAGTCATCACACATAAATCTTGAACTTTAACATTCTTAACATCAACACAAGTCTTCAACACTTGTTAGCTTTTCCTTTGCCCTTGCTACTAGAAGGTACATCACTTCGTTCATTATTAGCTGCAATGTTATTATGCAAGAGTGAGCATAAATGCCCGCAAGTATAAAAATATGACAGAATAATAACATGCGAGTGAAAGAATTCTAAATAACAGAAAGCTCAACATTTGAATCAAGAATATTAATCAAGAGTCAAATTACTTCTCAACTTTTGAATCAAGAATATTAATCGAGAGTCAAATTACTTCTGAGGGTCATTAAGACCTTGAACCGAGTCTTAGGTTGTCAAGTATATTAACCTTTCCAACCTTTAACAGTCATAAGACTATAGACTTTACTTCTCATACTTGGGAGATCAGTCCTTCGTACTGATACTGTGCACACTATTTTAACTCTTAAAGCATCTTCATTAATCCCCTATATTAGGGTTGTTCATCTCAGTTTGACATCAGAATCCGCACCAAACAAAGTTGGTTTGGATAACTCAATAAATGATATTCAAATTGAATATTAACTTCTCAAGATATACAATCGAATAAGTATTGTACACTTAAATGATACTTTTAAAAGAATCATAGCATCTCATGTGAAATTCTAAACTTGGATATTCAAGAGTAAGAATTTGCTCAACAATAGTAATTAAGCATAACAATTGGTCAATTTAAAAAGTTTAGTTTAGGAAACTTGCCCAACAATAATAGTAAATTAGGGATAGAAAACTTGCCTCGTGTGCAAGCTAAACTTTTTACTTACTTCTTTAATTACTCTTACCTATCACACATTTACAATATCAATTAATCACAGGTTCGATATGATTATTGATTTACAATAGTATTCTTCGAACTCATTATTAGGTTTTTTTTTCAATAATGGTTCACGTTGATTAATTAATTTATTAATTAATCACATAACTTAAGTTATTAACTTGTATTAACAACTTATTACATACATAACATGTCTTCATGTTTATATCACATTATTTAAACTTTACAAATAATAGTTTAAGTCACATAATTAATTTATTAATTAATCACGTAACGTAAATTATTAAACTCATATTAACATCTTATCATATATACAATATGTATTCATGTTTATTGGATTCAAAACACATTTCACAAAATTCCAACACTTAACTCTCTTTTTTTTTGAAAATTTCAGGCCTGGTGCGGCCGCGTGCCGTTTAGCCTTGCACTCGGCGCGGCCGCGCGGCTGCGTTTTTCTAGAATTTCTGGTTCGCGAAGAACACAGAAATTCGGCCACTTTCTCCAATTTCACACCAATACACTGATTAATAATGTTACCCATGAAGTATAAACTTCACAGAAACATTATATATCACCTATACCATAATCTTAACATTCCAAGTCATGTAATTATACAATTCAAGACATTAATTCTCACTGTTCTTCAAAACTTGTAAAGTTTTTATGGAAAAATATATAATCTATCATTACGGATTTGTTACTACACCGAATCCGTTCATTTTAATTCCATTCTCTTTGTTTAAACATATACAAACATATTCATATGTCAATTTTAATACAATTATATGAATCAATCATGAATTTGACCCATATGGGTTATTCACCCATATTCAATACTCTATAATTTCATAAACCCAATTATTAACAAAATTACTTGGTGTGATTAGTGTAAATCATGGATACATGATCCAACACATAATACTAACATATACGGTCACATATATAATAACTTCACACTTTAATTTCCCAAAAACAAGTACTGACAGACAAATTTTACAATATCGTAGAAAACTCTGTAACTTTTCGAAAAACTAATTTAGGCCAAATTATATAAAATTGATTACTTTAAAACATGTTTATACGTTTGAAAACATGTTATAATCACATACCCATACAGATAAAGCCATATCATAACCCAATTGGGAAACCCAATTTTCACAGACTTTAGAATACGTATATGAAACACTTTGGAAAACTTAATTTTAAAAACTTTAAAAGAAGATTATCCTTTGTTAGTATGAAGATAAATCTAATACAACACTTAGGATTCCTCAAATCTCTTTCTCTCTTCTTCTTTTTATCTCTGAAAATTTATATGTTTTTTTTTTCTTTCATTGACTTTGAACAAAATGAAAACAATTTCGTTTAACAGAATAATATATGTATATATAATATATCCGTTGTATAACAAACGAACTAACTCCCCTTAAGGCCTTGTTTGGCTACACCCTTAATTCTTTTTTCATTTATTTTAATTAACTAGTTTAGTATATAGTTAATTGTAACACTTTAATTAATCAATCAATTTTATTTAAATCAATTAAATAAAATATAATAAATTTTACATTAAATCATATTGTCACATAATTAATATTTTTATTTATTAATTATGTCAATTCATTAATTCTTTAATTAATTATTAAATTAATTAAAGTAACATATGCTTATTTAATTAATTCATTTAATCAAATAAACTCAATTAAATATATTCTTTGAATTATTAAATTACTACACATTAATTTAATTAATGTAACACATAATTAAATTAATCTACCATAAATTCATGAATTTATTATTTAACTCAATAATTAAAGCATTAACATATTTATTTATTTCAATAAATATTCAAATATCTTTACAAAATTCTTGTTTGTCACAGGAACCAAGTTAGAGGACTTGAATAGTTCAAAAGTGAACTAAGAGCAGATCCAAGTCAGAGGGCTTGAAGAGTTCAAAAGTGAACTATGAGAAGTACCAAGTCAGAGGACTTGAAGAGTTCTAAGTGAACTAAGAGAAGTTCCAGGGCTGCTGGCCTTGAAGGAATCTAAGTGATTCAGTTGTAAGAGACATCCTTAGTGAATTTCCTACTCGTGGAGTAGAAGTGTGGATTAGGAGCCTTGTGTGCTCTGAACCACTTAAAACCTTGTATCTCATTGTATCTCATTAACTGCTATAACTTCTATATCTGTTATAACTGTCCTAACTGCTTATCAAATCATAACTGCAATATCTTGAAGGAGAACAAAACATATATTCCACTGCTGTCATTATAATCAATACTGACAATGTATTTTAAACAAAGAAATTTTAAAAAATATCTATTCAACCCTCCTTCTAGATAACTCACGTGCCATTGGGAAGTAACAATTGGTATTAGTGCAGGTTCTCTCAACTAGCATACAAGCTTGAGTAGATCCAATGGCACAACTGATAAGCGAGACCAAGACAGGTGGAGGAAGCAAACCACCTATGTGCAACAAAGATAAATTTGCCAACTGGAAAGTTCAGATGCAGGCTTACATGGATTCAATAGATGATGATCAATTTAAAATAGTTCTGAATGGGCCCTATGTTCCAACAAGGCTTGCACCAACTCCAGAAAATCCAAACAACATGGTGATTAAAGTCAAAGCTGAATGGACTGAAAACGAGAAGAAGAATGTGCAGCTAGACAAAAAGGCTAAGAACATCTTGTTTCAGTCTTTAGAAGACGTTTTATTTGAAAATGTGGTCAACTGCAAAACTGCTAAAGAAGTCTGGGAGGCATTGCTCATCATGCATGAAGGAACTGAAGAAGTTAGAGAAAACAAGCAATCTCTACTGACCCAACAGTATGAGATGTTTGCTCATGTTCTTGGAGAAAATGTCACCTCTATACATGAAAGATTCACTTTGTTGCTCAATTCTCTTCGAGCTTATGGAAAGGTCTATCCAAACAAAGATCTTATCATCAAGTTCATGAGGTCCTTGCCAAGCAAGTGGGATGCCAAAACCACAGCAATCCGAGAGTTAAAGAACATGCATGAAATGACTGTTTAACAACTCTATGGTAACCTTCTTACATACGAACTAGAGCTAACTCAATGAGCAGATATTCTATCTGAAGGAAGAAAGAAGGACAAAGGAGTTGCTCTCAAGGTAGCAGAAGACATTTCCCATGCTTATGATGAAGATGAATCTTCATCTGATGAAGATGATGATGCGGATGCTGACAAAGTTGTAATGCTGGCCAGAAAACTAAGAAGGTTCATGTGCAAAGGAAGAAGCGACAGACCTAAGAAATTCAGAAACATCAGTAGTCAGGAGCATATCAATGAGCTATGCTACAACTGCAAGAAACCTGGCCACTTCATGGCAAACTGCAACAAACCCATAAAAGAAGAACTCAAAAGGAGAACTAATCCAAAGAAGGACTTCAGAGGCTACAAGAAACATCAGAAGAAAGATAAAGGTCTTGTAGCTGGTAGTTCGTGGAGTGACTCAGACAATGACACAAATGTTGAGTATGGAGACGATGAAGAACCTCAAAAAGCCAACTTATGTTTGATGGCCAAGGATGCAAACAACATGAAATACACTGACCATCCTAAGGTAAACACAGATGAGGTATTTGACTTTAACAATCCTTATGTAGGTATAGATCACTTAAGAATTGCTCTTCATGACATAACATATGATCTATATCAATATATGAGGAGGTTCAGAATTCTGTCCAAAGATTATTCTGATCTTCAAAGAGAGAAAGAAAAAGTTCAGAAAGAACCGGAAACAGCTCTACTCAGTTCTGCATCTCTCTCTCAGTTTGAAGCTGAAAATAAAATCTTAAAATAGACCAATGAACTAAGCACACAAAGAGAGTTAAAACAAACCTCTAAAGTTGAGGAACTAGAAAAGACCATCTCTATATGGAATAGGTCTTTCTCATCCATGGACTCCCTAATCTCAAGTCAGAGAAGTACTTCTGACAGGACAGGTTTGGGTTATGGGGAATCTATCACAGAATCAAGTGTGGAAAAGACTAAGGATACAAACCGTATCAGTGCTTCTAACTTAAATAGAAGCATTGTATTTGTGAAATCCACACAGAAGGAAGAATCAGTGTAACCCTGCTATTCTAATTTAACCCATGTTCCAAGACATGAAGGATCCCATGCTGGCCTGGGATTCAGAAACGGAAAGAGAAACTCAGTGACCACTGTCCAACCTCGACGAATCGTAGATTCAATTAAAACCGACTCCACGGATCAACCTGGAAGGAATCGTGGTGATAAGGTTTACTCAGCACAAAACCTGAACTCCAAGGCTGCATAGAAAAGGAAGATGCCATATAAGGGTAAGGCCAACAAATACCCACACAAGTCCAAATGGAGAAAGAATCCACACACACACACATAAATTATATTGGATGCTTTGTATGTGGAAGATTTGGTTATAAAGCTGCATTATACTTTCATAATATTGTGCATGGGAGACCCAAAGTCAAGCAGATTTGGGTTCCTAAGGGTACTAACATTGCAGGACCGATGCAAGTCTGGGTACCAACATGAAAACTAAATCTGTCTGAAGGAAATGAGCACCACGACTACAACATGGTATCTGGGCAGTGGTTGCTCAAGGCATATTATCGGGAACAAAGCCCTCCTATCGAACTACACAGAGAAGGAGGGACCAACAGTTATCTTTGGAGATAACAACTCTGGCAAGAAAAGAGGCTATGGATCAGCTAGAAATGGTGCGGTGTCCTTTAGCAAAGTGGCATATGTTGATGGACTAAAGCACAATCTTCTTAGCATCAGCCAACTCTGCGATAAAGGCCATCAAGTCACCTTTCTCAACAATCAGTGTCAAGTCAGAGATCTAGAGACATCCTCTATCAAGCTGACATAAATAAGAGAAGGCAATGTATACACTGTTAACCTTGCTCAGCTCAGTTCTGATGACACAGTATGCTTTCTTTCTAAAGCATTTGAAGAAATAAGTTTGCTTTGGCATAGAAGATTATCTCATCTTAACTTCAAGAGTATATCTAAGCTGGCCTCCAAAGATCTGGTAGCAGGTTTACCCAAGTTTAGCTTCATAAAAGAAAGACCATGTAACGTATGCCAGCTTGGAAAGCAAACAAGGAGCTCATTCAAAGGCAAAGCAGTCAACTCAATTGACAGGCCCCTACAGTTACTACATATGGATCTCTTTGGGCTAATTCCAACTATGAGCCTAGGAGGAAAGAGATACTCACTAGTTATAGTGGATGACTACACCAGATATACATGGATGTTCTTTCATAGCTCCAAAGATGAGACAAGCTCCCAACTGATAAAGATGTTCAAGCTGGTGATGAATGATAAAGGAGAGACTATCAAGGCAATAAGAAGTGATCATGGCAGCGAGTTTGACTTTTTAAAAATGAATCAGTTCTGCGCAGACAACGGTATCAGCCACAACTTCTCAGCACCACGAACTCCTCAACAAAATGGAGTAGCTGAAAGGAAGAATAGAACACTGATAGAAGATGGAAGAACTCTACTAGCAGCAGCTCATCTGCCTGAATACTTTTGGGCAAAAGCCATCAACACTGCATGCTATACACAGAATAGATTTCGTGTACACTCTACGTTGAAGAAGACTCCCTACGATCTATGGAAAGGAAGAAAGCCAAATGTCAGTTACTTCCATGTATTCAGCTGCTTGTGCTACATTCTCAACAATGGGAAGCAATATCTGACTAAGTTCCAACCCAAGTCAGATGAAGGAATCTTCCTTGGATATGCCACAGACAACAAAGCTTATAGAGTGTTCAACAAGAAGACACTAAGTGTTGAAGTCTCAATCCACATCATCTTTGATGAAACAGACTCAGACAAGTCTGCACTACAAGACACTATGATTGAAGATACCGACACTACGAATGAAGTGGTCGAGCCTAACACTACGACAACAGTTCCTGAAGAAAGAATCGTAGTGCCCGAAGAAGAAATCATAGAGAGAGCTAAACTAGACAACGATTCTAACCAACAAGAACCAGAAATCAATCTTGAGGAGTTCAGACAAGAAGGCACTAGAACTGATGTTCCAACAGGGAACATATGGGCAAGGGATCACACTCAAGATCTGAACATTGGTGATCCAACAGCCAGAATCAGAACAAGATCTGCAACTCAGAATGAATGCTTCTATTTAAGTTTTTTATCTCAAATAGAGCCCAAGAAGATTGAAGATACAATGTAAGATGCAAGCTGGATTGAAGCCATGAAAGAGGAACTAAATCAATTCAAAAGAAGCAAAGTCTGGAGATTAGTTCAAAGACCAAAGAATCATCCAGTCATCGGCACCAAATGGGTTTTCAGAAACAAGATGGATGAAGATGGGGTGATCACAAGGAACAAAGCAATGCTGGTGGCCAAAGGTTATTCTCAAGAAGAAGGCATAGACTACGATGAGACCTTCGCACCAGTTTCCAGACTTGAAGCAATCAGAATATTCCTTGCATTTGCTGTTCACATGAAGTTCAAAGTATTCTAGATGGATGTCAAGAGTGCATTCCTTAATGGTGAAATTTAAGAAGTATATGTGGAATAACCCCCAGGTTTTGTCAATCCAATCCTCTTTGATTATGTCTATAAATTAGATAAAGATTTCTATGGACTTAAACAAGCACCTAAAGCATGGTATGAAACACTAACAAACTTTCTTATTAAAAAAGGATTCACTGGAGGTAGTGTAGATACTACACTATTTCTTAGGAAGCACAAAGATAAAGTTTTACTAGTTCAAATATATGTAGATGATATTTTCTTTTGTTCTACTGATGATAATTTGTGTAAAAGATTTGCCAAGCTTATGCAGAGCAAGTTTGAAATAAGCATGATGGGTGAGCTGAACTTCTTCCTTGGACTGCAAGTAAAGCAAACTGATGAAGGTATCTTCATAAGCCAAGCCAAGTACATCAAAGACTTACTTAAGAAGTATGGCATGGAATCAGCCTCTCCCATGAAAACACCAATTGCTCCAGCAATTAAGCTTGACAAAGATGAGAAAGGTAAAAGTATTAATATTACTCAATACAGAGGTATGATAGGCTCCTTTCTCTACCTAACTGCCAGTAGACCAGATATAATATTTGCAACATGTATATGTGCTAGATTTAAAACTAATCCTAAGGAATCACACTTAACTGATGTAAAAAGGTTTTTCAGGTATCTCAAAGGTACACCCTACTTGGGTCTATGGTAGCACAAGGAGTCCTCATTTGAACTAGCAAGATATTCAGATGCTGACTCTGCAGGATGAAAAATAGATAGAAAGAATACCAGTGGCACTTGTTAACTGCTAGGAAATAGACTGGTGTCCTGGTTCAGCAAGAAGCAAAACTCAATATCAACTTCTACAGCAGAAGCTGAATACATTGCTGCCGGCAGTTGCTGTACTCAAATCCTATGGATGAAGAATCAGCTAGCAGATTATGGGTTTGATTTCAAATCTATACTGATACACTGTGATAATACAAGTGCCATAGCAATAAAAAATAATCCTATCATGCATTCTAGGACCAAGCATATAGAAATAAGATATCATTTTATTAGGGATCATGTTCAAAATGGAATAATATCTTTGCAATACATCCCTACTAAAAATCAACTTGCTGATGTGTTTATTAAACCATTAAGTGAATCCAGATTTAATAAACTAATAAGTGAGTTAGGTATGTTAAATTTGCAACCATGAATTCTATGCTCTAGACGGTGCTAACCTTGCAAATATAAAGGCTAAGTCAAAATTGTAGAGATTGCAAAGAGAAACCACAATCGTGGAGTTATCCAATCAAAATAGAAAGCTCACTCTGATAGCAACATCATCAAGCAAAACAACCCTTCTAATAAGTGTCTCAGGGAAAAACCTAATCCTTAGTGACAAACTAAGAGGTTGGCCCTTCCTGAGCAATCTTTAACTAGAAGGTATGTCATTTCAGAAGGCATCACATAAAACCGTAGAGTCTACGGTCAAGGAGTAAGTAAAGGATTGAACTTAACAATCGTGGAGTAGTTCTCGGCAATCGTAGTCCTCTCACAAGGACTCACTAGCTCAGGGAGAGCTAAGGGCAAAATGGAGATTTCCATATGAATTAAAATCGTGGAGTTCTGCAGAATCTAACACGTGTCCCATGATGTAGAACATATGGAGGGAAGTTTTTAAATCAATTTTAAACTGTCATTTGTCAGTTTACATTTTAAATTCCAAATGATTCTATCTCTCTCTCTCTCTCAAACTAAACCCTAAGTTTCAGAAAGCTAAGGTCAATCCGTTCATTACAGGAAAATCAATCTACATCAATGGCTGCTTCTAGAGTTATCTCAGGTTACCAACTATGTTTTGACAGATTCGAGAAGGCTGGCCTAGAAATTCACAAAGTTCTTTCTCTGTTGAAGAAATTCAGACTCGAAGAAGCCCTAAGCACCAGCACCCTGATCTTTACGAGACTGGTGAAAGAGTTCTACATTAATGCAATTATTGAAGCAAACTCCATCCTTACCAAAGTCAAGGGCGAGCAAATAAG
Organism: Panax stipuleanatus; assembly: GCA_020205555.1. NCBI lineage: Eukaryota > Viridiplantae > Streptophyta > Magnoliopsida > Apiales > Araliaceae > Panax > Panax stipuleanatus. The sequence continues at coordinate 37,061,363 of CM035115.1, forward strand.
ATTCAACGCCGAGAGCATAAACCTAGCCCTAAGTTTCAACAATGATGGTCTTCCGTCATTGGAAAGAATTGATTTTCTTGAAGGCCTAAAAAAGATGAAACACATCAGAACTGAAGGAAAGAATGGCTACAGGAAGAAAGAGTTTCCTCAAGAATATGAGTTCCTTGATGATATTGTTGGCAAATGCATATGTTGTAAGGGCTCGGGCCACGATACTGTCAATGAGAAGCAACTGAAACTCATGACAGCCATCCGGTACAGAGTTCAACTCAACTATGGAGCTCTGCTGATAAATTAGTTTGGGAAATGGATGGAAAGCCCCAAGAAAACCAAGAGCACTGCAAAGATGCCCTATGGAATGTTTATCAACATCATCTTGGAAGCTACTCTGGGGGACAAGATTGAAGCTAAGGAAGGCATCTCCATTATTCCCAACAAAAAGATAACCCAACAGCTGTTTCAAAACTGGAAGAGGAATCCAGCTAAAAATGTTAAAATGATGTCTGCATCTTCATCTGCTATGAAGGAGGCTGAGGAAGATGAAAAGGTAAACCAAGAAGAACCTGCAGCTCTGGTCAGAAAGAACAAAGGGAAGAAGAAGGTGAATGAAGATATGCAAGTGGCTGAGAAACCCTAATGCTCAACCGCTGATGCACCTCAAGCAGACCAGAATACTGAAATAGAACTTCAAAGCTTAATGCCTGATAGAGTTATTACTCCTAAGGAAACTCAAGCACCAGAGGAGAGGACTCTGAAAGAGAAGAAGAAGAAGAAGAGGGAAATAAGTGAGGACAGGGCTGAAGGTAGCTCTGAGCCTCATAAAAAGAAGAAACGCAGCCACAGATCTAAGAAATCTTCACTGACTATGATTGTGGTGTCTTCATCAATAGTCGAGTTTAGACTGGCTGCCACTACTGAAGGAGAAACTGCAATGGTTTCTCAGCCTGAACAGACTATCAGGGCTGAAGCTGAAGAAGGTTCTAAAGATATAATCAACCCCAAAAGGAAGAAAACATTGATTAAGAAATATATTCTTATCAACGAGAACATACTAAGGGAAGAGGACAGAAGAAGGGCTAATGAGAAGGCTGATCAGATCACTGAGCCTAAAGCATCTGGTCTAAACCCAGAAGAGACCAGAATCATAGAGGGTCAGGCCAACATCAGTCAAGCAGACAACACTGTCGCACCTGATTTTTAGAAATAAACCAAGCTAAAGATGCTGATGCTCAAAATGCTAAAGAAGAAACTCTGGAAGCTCCTGATCAAGAGAATACTGCAACTGAAGAGGAGTTGCTAAAAGCAAAAGTTTCAAAGAATGCAAAAGTTGAGGAGGAGCTACCAGTTATCGGAGAAAATGTAGTCTCCTTAGTCAATAAAGAAACTGTAGTGTCTGCTGATGCTGTGATGGTGGATGTTGAAGAAGATGATGTGTTGGAAGAAATGGTGGAAAATCTTGATGAAGATGAAGACGATGATGAAGAGCTGAATGATGATATTGAGATCTTAGCCATAGGCAGGAATGTAGGAAGGGCAGCTAACTACACACAATTGTTCAATACTTGCCTATGATACCTTATCATAGAGCTCGGATCGTCAGCAACTGGGATAATATATTTTGGACCTTCAAAGCATATCCAGCAATCTTAACGCTTGTCAATGGTTTCCCAAGAGAGAGGAAGTTTTCTCAGAAGCTGATTTCAAATAAATCAACTTCAGAATTTAAGTATGAGGTACATTCCACTTCCCTCTCTTTTATTGTCAACCATTCTCCATCATCGTACTTCAATGAGTTCTATGAATTGCCTAAATGGATGGAAGTGGTTCTTCACCCACTCAACCAATTTCCAGTCACAGAGTCCCAACACTCTATGACTGACGAACCAAACAACCAACTTATCCTTATATAGTAAACTACATGTGTTCCAATGGTTTTTGAACACATCACCAGAATCGTCGAGGAGATGCTCGATAGCTCAACCATTGAAACATCCACTCAGGACGCTGAACAACTATCTATGCCTAATGTTCAATCTAATTCGGAAATCGTAGAGTCACCAGAATTAATCAACAAATCAGAGACACCTGAGCCAAACACTACACCTATACAGCAAATGCTAACTCAAACCCCTCTAACCCAAGCTGATATTCCATCATCCTCCAATAACGAGTATTTCAACATAACACTTGCCCTCGCAAGCATGTCAAGGAGAGGTGAACACACTACGATAACCCCTCCTCATCCTAAAACACAACGAATTCTAGATCAATTGGCTCTAATGCCAACTAAGGAGGAGCTGATTGAAACATTAAACCAAATGGGTTCAGAGTCTGGAGAGATTCTTGAAGCACACTCACTTGCGCTTCACTTAAGATTCGACCACATCATCGACTCTGTCAAGACTCTTCCAAGACACTTGGGAACTGAATTGTCCAAAATGCTGAGGGAGATTTTCAAAGAAATGGCTGCAAGCCTAAAGGCAAGGGATGCTATTCATTTTGCTGCAACAAAGAAGCATAAGGAAGCTATGGAACTAATGCGGAAGAATCAAAAATCCCAAAATGAGCTGATAACCAAATAAATCTCAGAACTATGTGTCTCACTACAATAATTTTAAGCCTGCAGTCTAGCTTAAATTAATCAAAATAACACTGCTATGGAGCTACTTCAGAAACAAAGAAGAGACACTGAGGCTATAGTTGCTGAACAAAGCAGTGACATCTCTCAAAACCGCTCTCAGATACATGAGCTGGTAGAAGGAGTTAGACGCCTCTCTGAAGATATTCGAACCCTTGATGCTAACATAAAGGGGGGGAATAATGAGCAAGGAGATAGAGGCAGAGGAAGAGGCACCAGCAGCAGCAAAGGTGGAAGATAGAGGCAGACATACATTCAACCACTACCTCAGCAGGGAAGACAAAGGCAAACTCAAGCTGGTCAGTCGTCGGGTGGAAACTCCAGGAGTCCCAACTTTTTGACTCCATGAACTGATCAGCAGCGCCTTCCCATGGCTATACCTCTTGAAAGGAGTCAAGGTCAAGCTTCTGGTTAACTAGGCATGACTTCTAATCATCAATTGTCTCGAGAAGAGCTTGAAGACATTGCTTGGAGAGATGAGAAAAATAGAAGAATGGGAGTTACAGAGCATGCCAACTTGCAGAGAAGTAAGAGGCAAAGAAAATAGAGATAAGTCTAAGCTTAACTATGTATTGATGTTGCTATGCTAGATTGTAATATTTTTTCAAACATTAATAAATTCATTCTTACTCTCTAGAAATTTCAGTTGCTCACTGAAAGACTAAGCCATATTTACTTTCTAGCACTCTACATTTAGAAAACGATGCTATGTTCTAAATCTCCTTGATTATGTCAACATCAAATAGGGGGAGATTGTTGGGAATTGCATATTCATATTTGATATTGAAAGTAAATATAAATGCTTAAGTGTACAGTCCTTCAATGATCATATGTACAAGGACTTAGATGATAGATCAAAAATGTTAGCTTGATTTGAGCTTTAATGTTTATCATTTATGTAAATAAATGTATAGAAGAAAAGATCAAATTTGTTAGGTTGATCTATTTGAGCTGTAAAAGTTAAGGCCTTGACAGAATCGTAGTCTGTCAAAGGTAGCATTCTGAAGACAAGGCAGAATCGTGGAGCTTAAACGAAGATATCCAGAATCGTAGTCTGCCAAGAGTATTACATTCTGCAAAAGACAAGGAAGAATCATGGAGTTTAGATGAAGATACTCAGAATCGTAGTCTGCCCAAAGAATCAATTCAGCAGAGGTCAAGACAAGACTCGTGGAGCTTGAGTGACCACATCAGAAGCGTAGTCTGCCTTGAAAGCCACAATAAGAATCATGAAGAAAATCTGAGCATCTGGCGAGCCAAGTTTATAATCACAGAGTGCCCTCGAAGGTGTGGAGTCTGAAAGACAAACAAGCAGGAATCGTAGTTTTCCAAAGAGCTTAAGAGAAATCGTAGTGTTCTCTACGATCAAGTCTGAGTCAAGATGTGCAAGCCAACACACAATGATTATGGTATAATGATCATAATCGTAGTGTTCCTCCAATCAGCATTAAAGATCATAGTTCTGATGAAGGGAGGAAGAGCAAGAAATGAAGAAAGGTTAATAGCCGTTGATAATTTAATAGTCCCAATGATTCTATATTCATCCTTAGTTCAAATCGAAGAAGCGTATTAAAGAAGCTAAGAAAAGGACTAGACTGCCTGCATAAAACACCTTTTCAAGTGTTAGGTGAAGTTTGTAGTCTGTTGTGTCAGTGGGCCAGTCGACAGTGCAGCAGGAAAGTAGGATGTCAACATCAACTGCACAGAAATGTCTGAAGCATTAAATGCAGCAACGGGAGCATTCAAATGGATATATTTTGAATGGCTCTTTTATAAGGAAATCAGACAAGGTCTAGACTAAGCAAGCAAGACGTGAAAAGAAAAAATACATTAAGAAAAGCTCAAGAACACTCAATGATCAACTATACGATCCTGAAAGAAGAAAGCTTGCTTTGCTACTCAGTTCTTTAGAACTTATGCTTAATTGCAACTGAGTAGAACTCCTCAACAACAACTGTCAATCCAAGTGAGGAACTAAGTTAGAGGACTTAAAGAGTTCAAAAGTGAACTAAGAGCAGATCCAAGTCAGAGGGCTTGAAGAGTTCAAAAGTAAACTAAGAGAAGTACCAAGTCAGAGGACTTAAAGAGTTCTAAGTGAACTAAGAGAAGTTCCAGGGCTGTTGGCCTTGAAAGAATCTAAGTGATTCAGTTGTAAGAGACATCCTTGGTGGATTTCCTACTCGTGGAGTAAAAGAGTGGATTAGGAGCCTTATGTGCTCTGAACCACTTAAAACCTTGTCTTATTGTCTCTCATTAACTGCTATAACTACTATATCTGTTATACCTGTCCTAACTGCTTATCAAATCATAACTGCAATATCTTGAAGGGGAATAAAACATATATTCCGCTGCTGTCAGTATAATCAATACTGACAAAGTATTTTAAACAAAGAAATTTTTAAAAATATCTATTCAACCCCCCTTCTAGATAACTCACGTGCCTTTGGAAACTAACATAATGTATATAAAACTTTATAAAAATAAAATCTTAAAGTTTTAACATGATTATGACATTCATAAACACTATAACACATAATCAAACCACAATTTTCATGATTTTTGAAGAAAACAACATTCTTAAGCTTTCTTGACGAAAATTGCTACTGTGAGTTCATTTTTAAACCAAATCATATAATTCCAATTGTATTAACTCTATTCCCTAACATATTATCATCATCCATGATCAAATTAAACAAAATTAATGATCAAAACTCAATTTTGATAATTTAAAAGACTATTTTCAAAATAAATTCACTGTAAATTATTATGAACATGATTTCTTCATGTTCATCGTATTTACGTGAATTGAACCATCTAGATTATCACATAACACTTATATAATAGTATATATATGTATTCTACAACATGTAATAATCGAAATCACATTATTTTTAAAGAAAACTAATTACAGAGAAGTAAAAACTTGAAGAACATAACTTTAAAATTTTTAAGAGTTTAGATTATACCCTTAGATTGTTTTGGAGGAGAAGATGATGGTGATGATTATCTCTTTGATTTCTCAAAACCTTCCCCTTCTTCTTTCTCTCTTTTTCTGTGACGCCCCCAAAAATAAGTACTTAAAACCTGCATTTGGTGCTACACGATTCTAAACATTAACAAACTTAAAGCATTATTAAATTAAAGTTATTACATCAAAGTGCTTCTATCCCAAGTACGAAAACCTTAAATAAGTCTTAATATGATACGTATGTAGTAATGTCACCCAAAAACCTATCTATTACATAAGATCCTTCTAGCTAAGCTGACATTTTTTCTTTGCCCTTATCCTTTCCAGAACTGTTAGCTTCATCTTTCTTAACTGAAAACATTTATAATAAAGCAAGAATGAGCATTTAATTGCTCAGCAAGTATAATAATCAATAATTAACACGCAAAGAAATAAATATTTTCAGCTTATTTTGCTTTCACAGTAAAACAAGTTTATAAAGAAATTAACATAAACTGTGATGATAATCTCATATTTTTGAAATGACGTAGTGATTTAAATATGCTAAGTCGTTTAATAATTCAAGAACTTGCTTTTCTTTGTTAAAAGGTTCAATCAGAAATTTTATCGATGAACCGACATGGTCTTACGAGCACGATGGGTGATCAGCCCTTTATGCCCTGCATTGATCAATACTATCTATGTGGAACAAATTCTTTCAGTTCCTCTTTGTCGTCCCTAGGACGCAATATAAAAATAAAGTTAGGGAAGTTCATACTCATTTATAATCCATTTAGAAGAATAAAATATATGGATAACTTAATTAAACAATTATATTTCAAGACTTAATATGAAAGAATTTGAAATATATCAACTATACATGTATACTGAGTTTTATTCAAGGTATACATCGTTATCTCATGCAATTTTCGAAGCAGATTGGAATAAAATTCTATCTCTATAGCATTACATATAAACAAGAAGAAGTAATTGCTTATATATAATTAAACTGGAAAACCCCAACTGAGTAAATTATGATTTTTATAATAACTGACGCATAAAAGAATTGCAAAAGTTTAAGAAACTTACTCAATTTAAATATGAGAAAGTTAAGAAACTTGCCTTATATGGAAATTATCACAAAATTAAATTTAGAGTCACTCCACAATTCCTACAGAGTTATATATACATGCACACACATATTAGAAAATTAAATATACTACAAACATTCAAGTATATTTATCAATACTAACTATTAGTTTATAAAACTAATATTATTCATTTTTATTTTAAAACCTATATTGGTTTAGCTAAAAATATAACTCATCTTAACCATTTATTACAAGTAATGGTCTCTCATAACGCAATTACTATCGTTTTACACATATTAGTATTTTACTAAATATATATATGTATATATATATATACCCATATATGATCCGTGACTCAAAAATGCCATTTCGGACCTCAAAAACCTAAAAATATTATTTTTATGATTTATACCATTTTTAAAAGGCTCCTCATCTTTAATTGCACCGCAAAATAAATTTATAAACCACTTTTAATTTTTATTTTGCTTAATTATGTACATTTATATTTTTTTTATATATTTTTAAGGCTTTATTAATGCCCGAAAAGAAGTTTATTGGCATAGAATATCATTTTTAGTCAAACCTCGCCCCGTAAGACTTTATTAGATTTATTACAATTTGTTATTATGTCAAAACGCAATTCAGAACGTCGAACGTCAAAATCGGACGACGCGTCAACGCTCGATGTCGCCCAAAACTTAGTTCTGACATTCATGTTTACCTATTTTTAATTTTCAATCCTTAAGTTGTAATGTAATACCCGAGAATTTTTGAATATTATTAAATAAATATATTAATAGAAATGAATATTTATTTGAATATAAATATATATTTGTTGCGAGATAAGCCCATTCAAATGAATTTAAATTGAATATATAATAATTAAGGAAGAATGTGGAGTTTCTGTTAAACTTGTTGAAATGCCTTGTGTGGTATAAGAATAGAAACAATAATGAGCTTAATTAAGCTTAAGTGATAAGCCTTGTGTGGCCTAATTAATTTTCTAATCTAGTTGGGTCATTGAATTAATAATGTATTGGACTTAGGATATATCCAAACCCAACAAAATTAATGTGATATGTCATAAGAATTAAGAGATGTGGCCCAATCAATTTATGTACTAGATTAAGTAATAGAGTCCATGTGCTTTAGTGTGCTTATCCCAATTGATTTAATATGGTGTGATCCAATGTATAATGTATGATGATAGGAATATGTATATATATACATGTAGATATATATGTATGTAGTTGTATAATAGAGGTTGTAAAATAAAGTGTGACAATGGAATGTGAATAAAACTATATGATAAAAAGGAAATGAGCCACATGGGTGGACTTATGAGAATACATGTAATACCCGAGAATTTCCATATATTATTAAATAAATATATTAATGGAAATGAGAATTTATTTGAATATAAATAATTTTGTGTTATGAGATGAATTAATTCAATTATATATAATTGAATAATTATAATAATTGAGAAATTGGTGGAGTTTGTGATAAACTCGTTGATTGCCTTGTGTGGCACAGTGACGTAATATAAGAATGATTATATTAATTTAAGCGAATAATTAATCTATATTAATTGTTAATCGAAGAATATTAATTAACTGTTATAAAATACTAATGAGGATTGATTATTATTATTGCAAGAAACATAATAATAATGAGCAACGTGTTTATAAATATAATAAGATTTATATCAAAGTGATAATTAATCATATAAGGGTTAATTAAATTGTTATGGAGGTTAGCAATTATATTGATTGATGTAGGATATGTGTATATTATTAATTAATATTCAATTTATAAGATGAGAAATTATATGTGCAAGCATGCGAATTAAATGTGTAGCATATATTAGCTGACTATGTATTATGTGAAGTGTAATATGACACTATTATATGGTAAGGCTTATTAAACCATGTGAGCTACTTGATTAATAACTTGTGTGACAATAAATATGTGGGTATACATTGTATAATATATCATGAACATATTGTAAACAATTAGTTTTAATAAAGGAGACAGTGTAATGTGTTAACATCTGATTAGATTATATCCGGTATTAACAAAATGTACATGGATTATACGTGTCAATTTACACTTACTACAGTATATGAATTATTGTGACATTTCAATTAAAGACCTAAGTGTCTAAATATATGTGTGTATATAACCTAAGTATTAACACTAGTTTGTTTACAAATTGGAAATGCTGAGATTTTTATGCCTTGTCCCATATTAATAAGACACAAACCTTGTACACGTAAAACACTCATGAAGCTAGCCTACTCCTACCTTCTCAAACTCAGCATTCTAGCAAATCATGATACGGGGAGTGGGCACAACAGTGTTCTTCAACCACTCTACCAACTCTTCCTTAGCTGATATACAAAGCTTCAATCTAGTGGTTCAATTTAATGGACAATTGCATTGTCTGTGTAAGGATTCTTCTATAAATAGCAGCCATGTTTCTTCGTTTTCAATTTGCTGAGAGTTTGCATAAGTGGTGAGTGAAAGCAATATACATATATCAGTAGGAGAAGTTAGATTAGCAACAAACTATATTTGAATCCTAGCAGAGGTATAATCCCTCTTCCTTTGTTCTTCATTTTCGTTTTCTGTTTCCGAAGTTTCCTTCAAATTTTTGATTATGCCAAATTGGTTCATGATTGGTTTGTAGAACCCTTATATTGTTGTTATATGAACATACATACGTGATGGAACCACTATATAGCTTTCTTGACTTTCATTTCCATTGTTTCTCTATAATTTCTGTAAAGCATCGAATTCGTGAAATTAGTTGGAGTTCATGAAATTGGGAATCGTTTGGGCGATTGACTGTTATATAAGCATATATATGTGTTAGTAAGTTAAAAAGGTTAGTCTAATAGCATATGGGTATGTCGAGATCGATAAAATGGGAGGTTTTGGGTCGGTTTCGCTGCAGTCTGAACTGAGGAACTGTCCCCACGCCGCAGCGCCGCAGCCCGCGCCGCAGCCCCACCCACGCCGCAGCCCGCGTCGCAGCGCCACCCGTGCCACAGCGCTAGAATATGGCTGCTGTTGCCGCGCCGCAGCGCCGGCCTCTTTGTGCAGTTTTCTGCATTCTGCAACAAAACTGTTATATACCAATTGTTTGATTTTTGTTTAAACAAGCATGGGAGCATGATTAATACATATATATAAACCTAATGAGGCAATGTAAACATGTTTTAGTATATTAGCATGCATGGTTAACCAAACGACATATAGTTTGAAAATAAACTTAAAGTTTCATAAACGAACGTTAACATATATAAAGCATGTTAATATTCTGATTTTTCAAGGCATGTCGGTATGAGGTAGAGATGTATGAAAGACATATTAAGTTATGTATATATGGTTCATAGTATGACAAGAGCCTGTTAGACCTCACTATTGAACATATCTAACAAAAATACAAGTTTTGAAGGTTGATATTGACATGTAAAGACCATGTATACATTCTGACTTTTCGAGCATGTTTATAGGGCCTTGAAATGCATGAAAAGCATGTTAACTTGTGTATATGGGTTTCATAAGGAAGCATGAATATGATAGACCTTATTAATGAACTATACTAACAAAGTATAAGCTTTGAACGTGAACGTTGGTATGTTATGACGAGAATTAGAATCTGACATTTATGGACACATGTGATAGTACTCTTAGACTCATTCATGTGTCATGCATGTATATATACCATGATTAGTTGCCGTGATTAAAGTTTAGCATAAACAAAGTATGTTTTCAAGATAATAACAATGCTAGCTACATATATGCAATACGAGTACTCATGAGCATGACTAATACAAGTTATATGAATATCTTATGTGTTTAAAAGCGACCATGTTAGACCATATGAGTTCGTGTCCTTGAATAGCTTTAAGTATTAACTTAAGAACCTATACCATGTACGATTGGATTTGGAAAAGTTATACAAGCATGAAAGTATCCTTTAAATATGAATACATGCTACGTGATATTATATGATGTTACTTGAACCCGATTTTGACGGTTAACTTAAGGAGATGCCGTAACTTGCTAAAATGAAATATATTTAGTATTGATTGTGGTCTTATGTGATATTAATAATATGCAAGCATGTTTGCTAATTGTTGAGATCTTATATAATATGAGAATGCGTTTAAACTCTAAAGAAGGAACGTTAAGGATAGAAATTATATTCTATATAACTGTGTAGCTAGGTAAAACTTACCTTATGTGTTGATCGTATATTCAAAGAGAAAATGTGAAGTTAAATTATATGACTAATGAATATCATATATATACGTAACTGTATTACGATAGGAATTCGAAAGTGTTGATTGCTTTTCGTGGATAAACTACGCTAAAGGCAAGTTCTCTTACTTACACTCTTTTAAAGTGCAAGTATCCTAACCGACGCATTTACTTTATGCAAGGAAATCTATGATTGTGAAAGTTTCCTAACTTATACTCTTTTACTATGCAAGTATCCTATCTTGTGTATTGCGAACTAGTTTCCTATTTAATCGGTTGAATTGAATTAGCATACTTGAACTCTTATTTCATTAAAGCTATTATTCATGTTGAACTTAGTATTGTTCTTGAATATTGTGAAAGTGTCTATGCCATTTGATTCGGCGGGACTTATGTTATTGAAAAGTAACCCAAACTAATTGATTGGTGCGGGATCTTGTATTTGACTGAGAAGAACAACCTTCTTTGAAGGGAATATATAAATTGTCGGAGAACCGACGTGCACACTTGAGTATGATTGATTGTTATGCATAACAAGGGTACTTTAGGCTGATCACCTGTTGTACCTGTTTTTGTTGGATTTTCAGTTTATTACTGTCAATTCTAGTAGAAGTTCATAGTCCGTAGTGACTACTCAGTATTCAATTATTTGAAATCTTGAATTGACTTATTATTGAATCATATTGATATTATCCTGTCCTTAGCGACTGTTATTGAGAACTGTTGATATTCTTGTTATTCTTGAACTATCAAATCTTGCTATACCCTTTCGAGAATTGAGAATCTTATTATTCACCCTTATTGTATATTACTTGCTGGGCAATTTGTGCTCATTCTTGCTTTCCCTAAAACATTTCAGTTAAGACAGAGCATGGCGAACCTTCGGGCATTGATAAGGGCAAGGGCAAGGCTACCAACTAGCTTATGTCTGTTATGTTTCAAATATATTAATATTGTGTGAAGATGATGTAGTAAGACTGGATTTGTTTATGTTTAAGCTTAAGTTAGATTATATAACAAGTCGTTAATTGATATTGCTATGTAATCTATTAAGTACTATAGGTTGCGAGACTTGGGGGAATAATTATAATAAATCATTGTAAATTATTCTAGAAAAGATTTTTCGTTGTGGTTGTGTGATATTTAGTTATCATTATTGCGATGTATTACCATGAGCACGTGATGAACCGAATTCGAGAGACCAAGTGGCGGTCCTGGAATTTGGGGGCGTCACAGGTTGGTATCAAAGCCGTAGTTATAAACCTTAGGAACGAGTGTCCTTAGACTATAACTTAGGCGAACTTAGAATTTAGGAAGGAGATAAAACTCATGTAGAGTTTTCCTTGAGAGGCTTAGTCTGTTATGAAATGTAACTTCATTTTATACAATGAACTTATATTTTGTTTAACATTCTAATGGAGATGCTATTTCTTGTCTTGTGTTTGTGATTATAGGATGACAGACACAGGAGTACCTAGTAGAGTGGCCAAGGAGGAGCCCAGGGATATACATGTAGTGTACGAGGCACCTCTAGAGGCTACACTAGTGCAGGCTGTTGCACCGTTCGAGTCCGACGACGAGGACGAGATTGAGATAGAGTCTGATCCAGAGGAGGAGCCGATGGAGGATGAGCCAGTAGAGGACTCTGATGAGGCTACTATAGAGGAACAGATGTTAGGCGAGTACGAGGAGCATATTCTAGAGTTAGACTGCAGAGTCCAGGAGCTGGAGGCAGAGGCCCACGAGAGAGAGTCTGAGTTCCAGAAGCTGAGGGATGAGGACCACCAGAGGAAGCTGGCTATGCAAGAGTTAGAGGTGGAGATTGCCTACCGTAGGGAGGCAGGGATCCAGATGGGGACTCTATTTCACAGGTCAGTGGCTAGGAATGTAGATTTGGCAGAGAAGCTAGAAGAGGTTGAGCAGAGGGAGCTGAGTGAGAAAACTGAGAAAGAGGCACTCCGTACTCAGCTAGAGTTGGAGGTGATGGATAGGTTACACTTCGAGGAGAAGTGGGAAGCGTCCAATGAGAGAGCTGACGACCTTGAGGACGAGGTCAGGTGCAAGAAGAGAAAGATGAACAAGATGGGGTATGTGTTCCGTTCAGCTTTTGAAAGGGTGATTGATGATGTGTACCACTACCCGGCAGAACAGGGACAGACTCTACATACCTTGAGCCGAGAGCTGGTTGCGTATATAGCACAGTTGGAGTACAAGAGCGCAGTGGAGCGCGGGATGATGGGATGAGATTTCCTTAGTCAGTCTAGTGGTAGTACTAGTTGTGTCTTTATGTATTGTATATACTATGTTGTAATCCCGATCTTTTGTGTAAGATGTGGGATGATGATGTAAACCCCGAGTTAGCTTTTGTTAGAGGGGTAGTATGGTAGTAGGTTGGTATATTCCCTGTCTTTTGTGATATTAGGGGATATATGTGATAACATTTATAGCAGTATGCTAGGAAAATCATGTAATGAAATGAAATGGCATATGAATATAAATGGAGTTGATTTTAGAAACGTGTTATAAATTTATTCTTTTAGTATTAAAAGAAATACTTAAGTGATATACTTGAATAATAATAAAATGAAAAATTGTGATGCAGATAATGCCGCCCAGACGTAGATTGACTGCACCCGAAGAATTCGTTAACAATGAGAGAGAACAAGTAGACCCGATCCAGAAACTGGTAGACTTGTTAGGAGAAGCCTTAAGGGGAAGGAACAATGAACCCGTTCGCCCGAACCCTCAAACTGTGCCAGTAACAACCTTTAAAGACTTTAAGAGTGTAGGACCCCCGGAGTTCGAGGGAACTACCGACCCAATCGTCGCACAAACGTGGATCAAAGAGATCGAAAAAGCTTTCACTATAGCTAGCGTAGGCGAAGATCAGAAGACGGTGTTTGCCACGTACATGATGAGGGGAGAAGCGAACTACTGGTGGGAGGCTAATCAACAAAGAGCTAGAGAAGGGATAATAGCTTGGGATAAGTTTAAGACACTGTTCTTCGAGAATTACTTTCCGAAGAGTATGAAGAATAGGATGGAGGTGAAATTCCTAGAGTTAAAACAAGGTGAGATGACGGTGGCGCAATACGCGGCTAGGTTTAACGAACTAGCGCGATTTGCGGAGCACCAAGTTGGTGATGAAGAGAGGAAGGCTAGACGCTTTGAACAAGGGTTGAAGCCATGGCTGTTCAATAAGGTATCAGTTCTTTAAATTGATTCCTTTGCAACATTACTGGAGAAGGCAATCATTGCGGAAGGCGGCAGTGAGGCCTTAAGTCTGTATAACAAAGAAAAGAAAGGAAAGAATACTGGAGGAGAGAATCGTACGGGAGGAAGCAGTAGCGGAGGAAGCAACTTGGGAAAGAGAAAGTGGGAGAACAACAACAACAACAAAAACAACAATAATAATCAATCAGGGAATTTTTGTGGAGGTTTCAAGAAGAGGGCTGAAGGATGCCCGAAGTGTGGGAAGAATCACCAGGGCGACTGCTGGAAGGGACGTGGCACTTGCTACAACTGCGGACAGGAAGGGCACATCTCGCCCAACTGTTTGAAACCGAAAAAGATACAAGGATGCTTTGCGTGTGGCTCGACGGAGCACCGAATTAAGGACTGCCCAAAGAAGGGAAGTGGTGGGGGTAGTAATCAGCAAGGAGGCAACAAGCTGATGATCGGTGGACTAGCACAATCCAACCGCCCAACCGCCAGAACCTTTAACATGACCGTCCAAGACGCAGTGGCTGCGAAGGATGTGGTGTCAGGTATAATCCCAATCAATGATATAAATGCTTATGTATTATTTGATTCGGGTGCCACCTGTTCTTTTATATCTGAAGAATTTGCTAGTAGACTTAGTACACCCCGAGAACTTTTAGAAAATCCTTTGATCATAGAAGTTGCTAATAAGGAAGTGATCCCTGTAGAATACGTTTATCAAAATTGTCGCGCAAGTATTAGTAAACATGAACTGAGCGTAGGCTTGATTCCTATTAGACTGGGAGAATTTGACGTAATACTGGGAATGGATTGGTTGTATAACCATGCTGCGATAATTGACTGTCAGAACAAATGTGTGAACCTTCAGACTCCGAGTAAGTCTAAGGTAGTGTTTTATGGTAGCTCATCGCTTAAGCAATCGTGTTGCGTTACGATGATGCAGGCCAAGAAATTGTTAAGGAAAGGATGTATAGGATATTTAGCTTACATCGTTGATACTCGGAAAAAGGGAGTAGAAATTAAGGATATATACGTAGTTAATGAATTCTAAGATGTGTTTCCGGACGATCTGCCTGGTCTTCCGCCAGACAGAGAAATCGAATTCGTAATAGACTTAGCACCGGGAACGGCACCGATTTCGAAAGCTCCATATCGTATGGCGCCAGTAGAAATGAAGGAATTGATGATACAATTACAAGAATTATTGGATAAGGGTTACATTCGACCGAGTGTTTCTCCTTGGGGAGCACTAGTACTATTCGTTAAGAAGAAGGACGGATCGATGAGGCTCTGTATCGATTATCAAGAATTGAACAGAGTAACGATCAAGAACCGGTATCCGCTACCGAGGATAGACGACTTATTTGATCAACTGAAGGGAGCAAAGTGTTTCTCAAAGATCGACCTACGAACAGGATATCATCAACTGAAAGTGAGGGATGAGGACATACCAAAGACTGCGTTTCGAACCCGTTATGGACACTACGAGTTTTTGGTAATGTCATTCGGATTGACTAATGCTCCGGCAGCATTTATGGACTTGATGAACCGAGTTTTCAAGCCATACTTGGATAAATTGTAGTGGTTTTTATCGACGACATTTTGATCTACTCAAAGACAGAGGAAGAACACGCCGAACATCTGAAGATTGTTTTGGAGGCACTAAGGAAGGAGAAGATGTATGCAAAATTTTCTAAGTGCGAATTTTGGATAGAGAAGGTTCAATTCTTAGGCCACGTGGTGGATAAGAATGGAATCTGAGTAGACCCTGCAAAGGTCGAAGCAGTAAGTAATTGGGAACAACCAAGAACACCGACGGAGGTGAGAAGCTTTCTAGGGTTAGCTGGGTACTATCGAAGATTCATCCAAGATTTTTCTAAGATAGCAACCCCGTTGACCAATTTGACTAGAAAGACGGTGAAATTTGTATGGACCGACAAATGCGAAGAAAGTTTTCAAGAACTGAAAAGGAGATTGAGCGAAGCACCTGTGTTATCATTACCAGATGATGCGGGAAATTTTGTGGTGTATAGTGATGCATCGCACAAGAGGCTTGGCTGTGTGCTCATGCAACATGGCAAGGTTATTGCTTATGCGTCACGACAATTGAAGGATTATGAAAAACGATACCCCACTCACGACTTAGAGTTAGCGGCAGTAGTTTTTGCGTTAAAGATATGGAGACATTATCTATACGGAGAAAAATGTAAGATATACACGGACCACAAAAGTCTAAAATATATCTTCACACAGAAGGAGTTAAACATGCGGCAGAGAAGGTGGTTAGAATTAATCAAAGACTATGACTGCGATATTCTTTATCACCCGGGAAAGGCAAATGTGGTTGCCGACGCTCTGAGCAGGAAAGGAAGGGAGAAGTTGTTTAATTTGACGACTCAGGAAGAGTTGATAAGAGAGATGGAGAAATTGGAGATAGAAGTGAAAGGACCAGAAAAGTCTGGTGAGAAGTTAATTGTAATGGAAGCTTGTCCGACGTTGTTGGATAGAGTAAAGGAAGCTCAGGAAAAGGATGAAGAGTGTGAGAAAATCCGAAAGAGGATCACAGAAAATGAGGAAGAAAAATTTCGAATGCATAAAGACGGTATTTTGAGATTTGAAGGGAGAGTGTGGGTACCAGCGGTAACCGAGTTAAGGGAAGAGATTTTGCACAAGGCACACAATACGACATATTCCGTTCATCCGGGAGGCACAAAGATGTACCAAGATCTAAGGCAACATTTTTGGTGGGCCAATTTAAAACGGGAAGTCGTGGAGTGCGTCAGTAGATGCTTGACTTGCCAACGCGTTAAAGCAGAGCATCAGCGGCCAAGTGGTTTACTACAACCGTTGGAAATACCAGAGTGGAAATGGGAGCATATTACCATGGACTTCGTGGTAGGACTTCCAGTTACACAGAAAGGTTATGATGCTATTTGGGTTATCGTGGATCGACTAACGAAGACCGCACACTTTCTACCAATCAAGATCCGCTACAGTTTGAACTAATTAGCAAGCCTATATGTAAAAGAAATTATTTCACGACATGGAGTGCCGGTGTCAATTGTCTCTGATAGAGATCCGCGCTTCACGTCCAATTTTTGGAAGAGTTTGCAAAAAAGAATGGGAATGCAGTTGAGGTTGAGTACAGCTTATCATCCTCAAACAGACGGACAAAGTGAGCGAACAATACAAACGCTAGAAGACATGCTTAGGACTTGCGTGATGGATTTTAAGGGAAATTGGGACGACCACCTACCCTTAGTAGAATTCGCATATAATAATAGCTACCATGCGAGTATCGGCATGCCACCGTACGAAGCTCTTTACGGGAGAAAGTGCAGAACGCCGTTATGTTGGGACGAAGTCGGAGAACGACGAATACTCGGACCAGAGTTAGTTCAACAAACCGCAGACGTGGTGACAGTGATAAGAGCCAGACTTGTAGCAGCTCAAGATCGCCAGAAGAAATACGCAGATTTGCATCGGCAGGACCGAGACTTCAAAATCGGCAGTTTCGTATTCTTGAAGGTATCTCCATGGAAGGGAAAAATCTGTTTCGGCAAGAAAGGAAAATTGAGTCTAAGATTCATAGGACCGTTCGAGATACTGAAGCGAGTGGGCGAAGTGGCATGCAAAGTTGCATTGCCACCCGAACTGGAGCACATCCACAACGTGTTTCACATTTCCGTATTGCGACCGTACAAGGCCGACTACAAGCACGTGATTTCTTACGAGCCCATTCAAGTGGAGAAAAACTTGGCGTATGGAGAAATTCCTGTCCAGATATTAGATAGGAAAGAACAAACTTTGAGAAATAAAGTTATTTCATCTGTAAAAGTACTTTGGCGTAACCACGATGTCGAGGAGGCAACGTGGGAGTTAGAAGATAGGATGATGAGGGACTATCCCCATCTATTTGTGTAACCTTGTAGCAATTCCGGGACGGAATTTTTATAAGGGGGGGAGGATGTAATACCCGAGAATTTCCATATATTATTAAATAGATATATTAATGGAAATGAGAATTTATTTGAATATAAATGATTTTGTGTTATGAGATGAATTAATTCAATTATATATAATTGAATAATTATAATAATTGAGAAATTGGTGGAGTTTGTGATAAACTCGTTGATTGCCTTGTGTGGCACAGTGACGTAATATAAGAATGATTATATTAATTTAAGCGAACAATTAATCTATATTAATTGTTAATCGAAGAATATTAATTAACTGTTATAAAATACTAAAGAGGATTGATTATTATTATTGCAAGAAACATAATAATAATGAGCAACGTGTTTATAAATATAATAAGATTTATATCAAAGTGATAATTAATCATATAAGGGTTAATTAAATTGTTATGGAGGTTAACAATTATATTGATTGATGTAGGATATGTGTATATTATTAATTAATATTCAATTTATAAGATGAGAAATTATATGTGCAAGCATGCGAATTAAATGTGTAGCATATATTAGCTGACTATGTATTATGTGAAGTGTAATATGACACTATTATATGGTAAGGCTTATTAAACCATGTGAGCTACTTGATTAATAACTTGTGTGACAATAAATATGTGGGTATACATTGTATAATATATCATGAACATATTGTAAACAATTAGTTTTAATAAAGGAGACAGTGTAATGTGTTAACATCTGATTAGATTATATCCGGTATTAACAAAATGTACATGGATTATACGTGTCAATTTACACTTACTACAGTATATGAATTATTGTGACATTTCAATTAAAGACCTAAGTGTCTAAATATGTGTGTGTATATAACCTAAGTATTAACACTAGTTTGTTTACAAATTGGAAATGCTGAGATTTTTATGCCTTGTCCCATATTAATAAGACACAAACCTTGTACACGTAAAACACTCATGAAGCTAGCCTACTCCTACCTTCTCAAACTCAGCATTCTAGCAAATCATGATACGGGGAGTGGGCACAACAGTGTTCTTCAACCACTCTACCAACTCTTCCTTAGCTGATATACAAAGCTTCAATCTAGTGGTTCAATTTAATGGACAATTGCATTGTCTGTGTAAGGATTCTTCTATAAATAGCAGCCATGTTTCTTCGTTTTCAATTTGCTGAGAGTTTGCATAAGTGGTGAGTGAAAGCAATATACATATATCAGTAGGAGAAGTTGGATTAGCAACAAACTATATTTGAATCCTAGCAGAGGTATAATCCCTCTTCCTTTGTTCTTCATTTTCGTTTTCTGTTTCCGAAGTTTCCTTCAAATTTTTGATTATGCCAAATTGGTTCATGATTGGTTTGTAGAACCCTTATATTGTTGTTATATGAACATACATACGTGATGGAACCACTATATAGCTTTCTTGACTTTCATTTCCATTGTTGCTCTATAATTTCTGTAAAGCATCGAATTCGTGAAATTAGTTGGAGTTCATGAAATTGGGAATCTTTTGGGCGATTGACTGTTATATAAGCATATATATGTGTTAGTAAGTTAAAAAGGTTAGTCTAATAGCATATGGGTATGTCGAGATCGATAAAATGGGAGGTTTTGGGTCGGTTTCGCTGCAGTCTGAACTGAGGAACTGTCCCCACGCCGCAGCGCCGCAGCCCGCACCGCAGCCCCACCCACGCCGCAGCCCGCGTCGCAGCGCCACCCGTGCCACAGCGCTAGAATATGGCTGCTGTTGCCGCGCCGCAGCGCCGGCCTCTTTGTGCAGTTTTCTGCATTCTGCAACAAAACTGTTATATACCAATTGTTTGATTTTTGTTTAAACAAGCATGGGAGCATGATTAATACATATATATAAACCTAATGAGGCAATGTAAGCATGTTTTAGTATATTAGCATGCATGGTTAACCAAACGACATATAGTTTGAAAATAAACTTAAAGTTTCATAAACGAACGTTAACATATATAAAGCATGTTAATATTCTTATTTTTCAAGGCATGTCGGTATGAGGTAGAGATGTATGAAAGACATATTAAGTTATGTATATATGGTTCATAGTATGACAAGAGCCTGTTAGACCTCACTATTGAACATATCTAACAAAAATACAAGTTTTGAAGGTTGATATTGACATGTAAAGACCATGTATACATTCTGACTTTTCGAGCATGTTTATAGGGCCTTGAAATGCATGAAAAGCATGTTAACTTGTGTATATGGGTTTCATAAGGAAGCATGAATATGATAGACCTTATTAATGAACTATACTAACAAAGTATAAGCTTTGAACGTGAACGTTGGTATGTTATGACGAGAATTAGAATCTGACATTTATGGACACATGTGATAGTACTCTTAGACTCATTCATGTGTCATGCATGTATATATACCATGATTAGTTGCCGTGATTAAAGTTTAGCATAAACAAAGTATGTTTTCAAGATAATAACAATGCTAGCTACATATATGCAATACGAGTACTCATGAGCATGACTAATACAAGTTATATGAATATCTTATGTGTTTAAAAGCGACCATGTTAGACCATATGAGTTCGTGTCCTTGAATGGCTTTAAGTATTAACTTAAGAACCTATACCATGTACGATTGGATTTGGAAAAGTTATACAAGCATGAAAGTATCCTTTAAATATGAATACATGCTACGTGATATTATATGATGTTACTTGAACCCGATTTTGACGGTTAACTTAAGGAGATGTCGTAACTTGCTAAAATGAAATATATTTAGTATTGATTGTGGTCTTATGTGATATTAATAATATGCAAGCATGTTTGCTAATGTTGAGATCTTATATAATATGAGAATGCGTTTAAACTCTAAAGAAGGAACGTTAAGGATAGAAATTATATTCTATATAACTGTGTAGCTAGGTAAAACTTACCTTATGCGTTGATCGTATATTCAAAGAGAAAATGTGAAGTTAAATTATATGACTAATGAATATCATATATATACGTAACTGTATTACGATAGGAATTCGAAAGTGTTGATTGCTTTTCGTGGATAAACTACGCTAAAGGCAAGTTCTCTTACTTACACTCTTTTAAAGTGCAAGTATCCTAACCGACGCATTTACTTTATGCAAGGAAATCTATGATTGTGAAAGTTTCCTAACTTATACTCTTTTACTATGCAAGTATCCTATCTTGTGTATTGCGAACTAGTTTCCTATTTAATTTGTTGAATTGAATTAGCATACTTGAACTCTTATTTCATTAAAGCTATTATTCATGGTGTAAAGCATTGGTATGGGTTTTCATTTTTCCTATAAATGGGAGCTTTCCCTTCTCATTTTGGTTGCTAGAAATTTGAAATTAGTTCAAGTGGAGTGAGAGTATTGTTGAGAAATCTTCAAATTGAAGCTAGAGTAGCATTTCAACTTCACCAGAGGTAATATTCCTTCATATGTTCTTAAATTCAAGTTTTACAAAGTTCTTAGAAAAAGGGCTAAAATACTTATTTGAGTTGGAAAATTTATGGTTGAATCTGTCAATTGATGCTAGATATTGTTAATATGGTTGAAAACGAAATCAACGGAAGTTAAACAAAGTAATTTGGTCAAGTAACGAATCCGTAGTGAAGAGAATCACTGAATGTATTAAACTTTGATAAATGGCAAAAATCATGATATTATTCTTGAATTTGATTGTTTATGTGTTTGGAGTTGTTAGAATCATGCTATGTATGTTGGGTAGCAAGTTTATGGAGTTTATACATAATGGGTATGCTTAAAATTGCTGTTTGTTGTGATTTTGGGATGTTGGTTCGTAGCAAGGGAAAGGGGTTTTCGAACTGCAACTGCCATGCTCGCCCCGACGGGCTTCCTATAGCTCAATCACCCGCCCCGGCGGGGGGTGGTCAAGAAACCAAATTTGTTCTGTTAATTTCTCAAACCTAGTAACCTAACCTAACTTAACTTAAGGAGCTTACATAACCCTTAAACATGTGTCAATGTGTATTGCAAGATTTGTTAGTAGGATTAGAGTTTGAGTTATAATCTTTTGAAAGAAAAGTTAAAGGACAAATACCGTGTTTATAAAACCTTACGCCTTTTTGAAATCTAACCTTCTTAGCATGTATTCGCAACTTAGTTTGTTATAACATGAGATTTCTTAAGACAAATATGTACACTATTCAATGTTGCTTAAAATAAGTTTTCAAATAGTAGAGTTATGTCGACTTGGAATACATGAATCAAATACATGCAAGCATGCGTAGTAAAGACTGTTTAGCATTATTATATGGTTTAATGAGTACTATGGTTAGTCGTTGACATAACAAGTTTTCTTGGCTTTGTAAAATGAAGATTTATAAATAGAACTATCCATTGTTGAAGGTAAATAGAAAAGACCAAACCTAGTTTAAAAGTTCCTCAACATGTATGTATAAATGCATTAAGCTATAATCCATGGCTCAAGCAATGTTTTAAGTGTTCAAGCATATAGTGACTTTATGGAACTAAGTTTTGCCAAGGTGTTTCTAAGATTTTTGAAACAATGTGGATTATACATCTATGATTTTAAATATGTGTAGAATACATGGATAAACATGTGTAATAAGAGTATGTTGATATATGTTTATAAACTTTTGAATGTTAAGTCCAAAAGGTATTTGCAACTATAAAGCAATGATTAGAAACTACGTTATTTGACTTCATGGTGATTTATAAACTAAACTTTTGTGCTATAAGTACGCAAGATGTATAATGAAGTATGTAAAGGGTGTACAACTAAGTTAGACGTTTATGTATGCGTTTAAACTTACATATCATGTATAAGTATACGTAACTAATGAATATCCTATACGCATAACTATATTACGATAGGGATTCGAAAAGTGTTGATTTAGCTTTTCGTGGATAGACTACGCATAAGGCAAGTTTCCTAACTTACACTCATTTATTGTGAAAGTATCATATCCTTGTGTTTACTTTATTCAAGGAACGTTGTAAGCAAGTTCCTAACCTTACTCTTTATTGAGCGTTAATTAAGCTTGTGCTGTTATTGTCGTACAAGTAAACTTTTAAGATTGCAAGTCATGTATTATAAACTATATACTTCATGTATAAGATAAAAGTCGATTTATATTCTTCGAGATTTAAATCTTGAGATTGAACTTATAATTGTTGTGATCTATGCCATTTGATTCGGCTAGACTTATATTGTTAAAAGGCGACCCAAACCAATCGATTGGTGCGGGATCTTATATTTGACTTAGATGAACAACCTTCTTTGAAGGGAAATTATATTTGTCGGGAAAGCGACGTGCGCACTTTAGTACGATTGAACGATATGCATATCGTAGGGTACATTAGGCTGATCACCTGTTGTACTTATTTTATTGGATTATCAGTATATTTCTGTTAATTCTAGTAGAAGTTCATAGTCCTTAGTGACTACTCAGTATTCAGTTATCTTGAAGTCTTAAATTGATTTAGTATCGAACCATATTGATATTATTCTATCCTTAGCGACTGTTATTGAGAACTATTGATATTTTTGCTATCCTTGAACTATCATACCTAGCTATACCCTTTTTGAGATTCGAGAACTATATTACTCACCCTTGTTGTTATATTACTTGCTGGGCAAACTTGTTGCTCATTCTTGCTTTTTCTAAAATATTTCAGTTAAGGCAGAGTAGTGCGGACCCTCGGGCACAGACAAGGGCAAGGGAAAGGCTACAGAGTAGCTTTAATTATGTAGAACTTTATGATTGTAATAAGAACTTATGCTATTATGTATTAGTTAGGTTTACATATGCTTAAGGTGTTTAAGCCATGTAATCGATGTTTAAGTTACGAGACCTTGGGACGTGAATAAATTATGTTAATTAAATGTAATCTATTCGGTAGTAGTTGTGTATTATTCCGCTGTACAATGCGACATTTAGTCGTAATATTTATTGTGGTGTCAGATATTAGAATGTGACAAACCGAATTCGAGTGACCCTGTGGCGGTCCGAATTTGGGGGCGTCACATGTAATACCATGAATTCTTCAGCATATTAAAGACCTTATAACATAGTATTTTAGAAAAAAATGGATCGCAAAAACAGTACATGAAAGCGTCTCAAAACAGCAGCCGAAAATCGCGTAAGGAAGAATTTTTGGCCTAGCGTTGCGCTGCTAGGCAGGCGCGCGTGGGCGTTGCCAGCAGACGCACGCGTGCGGGCGCAGGCTTGGGCGCACGCGGCGCACTGCCTTGCCGCCTGCTCCTGTTCTCCTCGTCCATTCCAACTCATCTACTTCACGAATTTTGTACGCGACGCACATAACTCCGATTGATTTGATTTTTGGGGAGGTTAAACATGGTATACCAAAGTATTTTAAAAAAATATCAGGACTAAAATTTAAGGATGTTAGACCGACCAAATAGTGTGCTCAAAATGGCTGCCCGTAACAGTTTTTAACTTTGCGATTTATGTTCAAAACTCGCCTCGACCCAAACCAACCCGACTTTCTTAACAACTAACCTTAGTTAATCATATATTAACCTGATTAAGGTTTCAAATCCTTAAAATTATGTGTTCTTGCTCGGATTTGTTCTTTATGGCTTTAATACGAACATATTGAGCGCATTATTCGTTCCATTCAATTTCTTAATCGTTTATTAATGGTTTTATCACCAATCCATCCTTATATCATCCCATAACACCAACCTAACCTCAAAATCTCTAAAGTCATAAATCCACACATATCTCATATCTCATGTACAAAATAAAATAAAATAATAACTTTAGTAACTAAAGTTTTCTAACAAAGCTTAGTTTTCATTCTTTGGATTTAGAATCCATACAACACCCATAATACCCTTACATGAATCAAAAGAGATGGATTACAAAGAAAGTTCATGAGAAATTACTACTAAACTTCCAATAAATAAAGTTTAGCAAATAATATTACATTATTCCATAACTTTGAGTAAAATTCAAATTTAATAAGAATTTATACCTTAAACTTCTTATCTTCAAGTAATCCAAGCTTGATATCTTACTACTAATCCTATCCTTTGTCTTCAACTTGTACAAGCTCACACATACACACAATTCCCTCACTTAATCATTTTCGAAAAAATTCAAAATTCAAGCATATTGAGAGAGAGAGAGGCCACGGTTTTTGGAAGAGGAGAAGGAGACTTTTGGTCATTTAATTACTCAAATTTTCTTAGTCTCTAACTTTTGAAATGGTGTAGCCTTTACACTTCTTCCTCTTCTCTCTTTACACGGCAACAAGGGGTAAATTTGGAGTTGAGATTTGCTTGCCCACAAAGCTTGGAATAGTAACCAATTTAAATAAAGATTAATCTAATTTTCTTGGTTGATTAATTACCCAATCACTCCCTTAATTCCCTTATTGAGTAATTATTCTACCCAATATTAGTAACTAGGTTTTGACAACCTAATTATTAATTTATTAACTTAATACATTACACACTTGGAATCATATCAAATATATATTCCACTCTTAATATACATTAGGTATATATTCCAAAAATATACCCTAACATATATTAGATTCTTATTACATATTTATTTTATAATACAAAAATAAATATGCCACCAATAACAACCAATGCAATTTCAATTAGTTGCTCACATAAGATATTATAAGAAAATATAATATCTTTTTCCCATTCTCATAAATTCAAACAAGAATTTATTTATCTCATTGAGATATTATAATAAACATAGCACCCTTTCTTGATTAAAATAATTCCCTATAAGAATTTATTTTAATATCTCTGGTTAAGGTATATAGTTATTATAAATATACCACCTCTTCCCGTCTTTTTCACAATTGCTTACATCAATAATTATTTCATTGTGTAATAAATACATATGCATAACATATATTTATTATATCTCATTCTCATATCACACCATGGACGCATAATTCACATATAATAGAAAAACAAATTATTCATTTTTTTCATTTTTTATTTATATGAGAAAATTTTAGGTTCTTACGTCTTCTCGACTCTGTTTTCTCTGTTTTCTCTATGTTCTTTCTTTCTTCTTTGTTTTGTTCTTTTAACTAACGTAAAACTATTTGTATAACTGATATACATATATATTATACGTATAATTATATAATATAACTGTTAAGTATTAAACCACATAATAATTATAATTAATACATGAGTTACAATTTTGAAATTTGAAAAGCTCTAAGGCTTGTTTGGCTAAAACAGCTTTATTTTAAAAACAGATTATTAGCAGCTAGGGCCCTATTTGGCAAAACGAAATTAAAACTGTTTTAAGGGTCTTGTTTGGGTAAAACTAATTTAAAATTCTTTTAATTTTTTTTAATAAATCCTTTAACACATAGATTAAATGTTACACTTTATTTAATTAAATCTTAACATTCTAATTTAATTAAATAAAAGCTAACATCAATTAACCACATAAAAATTGTCACATAACAATTATAATTACTTGCTAATTATAATTTTATGTAACAATTATCACATAACTTCATCTAATTTAATTATCTCAATTAAATTAGAATCATAAAATCAATATACATCAATTAAATTAAATATTAGATATTCATTTAATTAATATATTATACTTAATTAAAATACTCCACAACAATCACATTATTTATTTAACTCAATAAATAAATCAATTATAATATTTATTTGATTCAATAAATATTTACAATTAATATAAAATTCTCATTTGTTACAATCTTCTCTCTTTAAAAGAATTCTGTCCCCAGAATCACAACAAAAAATATCTCATCTGTTACATTCTTTCCCTTTTAAAAAGATTTTATCCCCAGAATCGGTGTACAAGAATTTACACAAATAATTAAGCAAATAATTGGGGATATATCTTCTTCATTACATCTTTGAGTTCCTACGTGGCTTCTTTAGCACTATGGTTCCTCTAGATTACCTTGACAGAAGGTATCACTTTGTTTCTAAGTACTTATTCCTTTCTATCAACTATTTGAACAGGCAGTTCTTCATATGTTAAGTCTTTTTTCAAACTTTAAAGGCTAGTATTCTATCACATGCTTGTAGTCGTGTTTGTAAGGTCGTAACACAGAAATATAGAAAATGTTGTGTATATTGTCTAGCTCCGGAGGTAACGCAACCTTGTAAGCTACTTCGCCCACCTTCCGTAGTACCTCGAAAGGTCCAAAAAATTTCGGACTTAGCTTCCCTTTCTTGCCAAATCGAATTTTCCCTTTCCAGGGAGATACCTTCAGGAAAACGAACCTTCCCGGTAAGAATTCTCGATTCTGTCGATGGTGATCGACATATTTCTTCTGTCTGTCTTGAGCAGCAACGAATCTTGTTCTGATCAGCTTCACGATTTCGGCAGTTTGTTGTACCAATTTCGGTCCCAATAGTTGACGTTCACCGACCTCATCCCAACACAAGGGAGTTCTGCATTTTCTGCCATACAATGCTTCGAAAGGTGGCATGCCGATACTCGCATGGTAACTATTATTGCAGGCGAACTCCACCAATGGTAGATGATCATCCTAGCTTCCTTTGAAGTCAATCACGTAAGCTCTCAGCATGTCCAAATTAGCATTGCCGTTGACCAATCTTACTAGAAAGACAGTTAAGTTCATTTGGACCGAGAAGTGTAAAGAGAGTTTCCTAGAATTAAAGAAGATGCTTAGTCAAGCACCTGTGTTAGCTTTACTGGACAACACGGGAGGGTTTGTAGTGTATAGCGATGCGTCACACAAGGGTCTTGGCTGTGTACTAATGCAACACGGCAAGGTCATTGCGTACGCTTCACGTCTACTGAAAGATTATGAGAAGGGTTATCCGACTTATGATCTGGAATTAGCAGCAGTAGTTTTTGCCTTGAAGATTTGGAGGCATTATTTGTATGGTGAGAAGTGTGAGATATATACGGACCACAAGAGTCTGAAGTATATCTTCACACATAAAGAATTAAACATGAGGCAGCGCTGATGGCTAGAATTGATCAAAGATTATGATTGTGAGATTCTGTATCATCCAAGAACAGCAAATGTAGTGGCAGATGCCTTAAGCAGAAAAGGCAGAGAGAAGTTATCGAAGTTAACCGTTCAAGAGGAGTTAGTGAAAGATTTTGAACGACTAGATTTGGAGGTAAAGTATCCGATGGAGACCAACGAGAAATTATTTATAGTGACAGCGAGCCCAACTTTATTAGATAAGGTTAAGGAGGCACAAGAGAAGGACGAAGATTGTGATATTATCAAGAAGCGAATTGTTGAAGGTGATGATTTGAAATTCAAGATTGATAGCACTGGACTGCTAAGGTTTAAAGGACGAATTTGGGTGCCGTTAGTACCAAAACTAAGAGAAGAGATTTTGCAAAAAGCACACAGTACGAGATACTCGATACACCCAGGAAGCACGAAGATGTACCAAGACTTGTGTCATCACTTTTGGTGGCCAAACATGAAGAGAGAGGTTGCAGAATGCGTAAGTATGTGTTTAACTTGTCAGAGAGTCAAGGCAGAGCACCAACGACCAAGCGGGTTATTACAACCGTTAGAGATTCTAGAATGGAAATGGGAGCACATCACGATGGATTTTGTAGTGGGACTTCCAGCAACTCAGAAAGGGCACAACGCCATATAGGTAATTGTAGATCGTCTTATGAAGTCAGCTCACTTTTTACCGATTAAGATTAAGTATAGTTTGGACCAGCTAGCCAGATTATATGTCAAAAAAATTATCTCGAGACATGGGGTGCCGGTATCTATTATATCTGATAGAGATCCACGATTCACGTCGAATTTCTGGAAGAGTCTTCAAGAGAGATTGGGGACACAGTTACGAATGAGTATCACGTATCATCCGCAGACCGATGGGCAAAGCGAAAAAATAATTCAAACACTTGAAGACATGCTCCGAGCTTGTGTAATGGAATTCAAGGGTAGTTGGGAGGATCACCTTCCATTAGTAGAGTTCGCGTACAACAATAGTTATCACGCTAGTATCGGAATGCCACCGTACGAAGCGCTATATGGGAGAAAGTGTCGAACACCGTTGTGTTGGGACGAAGTTGGTGAACGTCGACTGTTGGGACCTGAATTGGTACAGCAGACCATAGAAATTATCAAGGTGATAAGAGCACGGATGGTAGCGGCTCAAGATCGCCAGAAGAAGTATGCAGATTTGCATCGCAAGAAGAAAGAATTTGAATTAGGAAGCTATATTTTTCTGAAAGTATCTCCCTGGAAGGGGAAGATTCATTTTGGGAAGAAGGGCAAGTTGAGCCCTAGGTTCATAGGACCGTTCGAGATTCTGAGGCGAGTCGTTGAAGTGGCGTACGAGGTGGCGTTACCTCCTGAACTTGAGCACATTCACAACGTGTTTCATGTGTCAGTGTTGCGGCCGTATAAACCAGACTACAAGCACGTTATCTCCTATGAGCCGATCCAAGTCGAGAAAGACTTATCATACGAAGAGGTTCCTGTCCAGATACTAGATAGGAAGGAACAGAAGCTGAGGAATAAAATCATCCATTCCGTTAAGGTTCTTTGGAGAAACCACGCAGTTGAATAAGCTACATGGGAGCTAGAAGAGAAAATGAGAGCGAATTATCCGTTTTTATTTTAGTAATCTTATTTTTACAATTTCGAGGACGGAATTTTTATAAGGGGGAGGGATGTAACGACCATGAATTTTAAACTCCTTATTTATTAAATATGTGATTTAATTTTAACAAGTTAGTTTTGTGAGTTTATTTAAACCTTATGTGGTAGTGAGAATTTATGAAATGATTAAAGGAAGTCACTAATGAGTTATTTAAATTAGTGGACTAACCTTAAGGATTTAATATCAGAGGATTAATGAGATTATTAATAATTAAATATTCAACTTATTTGAATATAGTGGCATGAATTGAACATAGTGATTAATTTCAATATTGAGTAATTAATCGATAACGTATGAAATTATTATTGTTGGGAATAATATATTAATGAACAAAGAAGTAATGAATATAATATGTAATTATGTTTACTTGACTTATTATTTTATACAAGCATGCAATACTAAACCTTTAAATATATGGTAGCTATTTATATTATATATAATGCAATATGACATATTAATGTGGTGTATATTGCATATATGGACTATATAGTAAGATGAGGTAAATTGAAGGTATGTGACACTATGTGGACATTCATGTATACCCTATTGTCATATAATAAGATCATTATTAACTAATAATGATTGTATTAAGCTGTTATAATTATATTATTATGATTATGATAATAACTAATGATAATACCCAATTACTTTATAATTGGTATTAAGGAAAATGTACATGGATTATATGATTGGTATATATATACCTACTTGATACATTATTTTATTAATTGAGATAGCATTGTAACACCTATTTAAATGTATATGGAATAATTACATATAACCTATTTATATACTATTTGTGTATATATATATATATTATATTATCTAAGTGTAGTTAATATAAACCTAAGTGTGGGCATATATTATACACCTTGCAATTGCTGAGTTTGGCTTATTCCATAATATGAGCTCATTCTTCTCCTTCATGTGAACAAATAATAAGCTAGTCTACTCCTACACTCTCAAACTCAGCAACATAGATGGGATCATTGCAAGGGGAGTGGGCATTATAGTGTAATTCAACTACTCCTCACCAATTTCTTGTTACCCATTGTGCAATCTTGTTCTCTAATGGGTTGGATTTATGAGCAATAGTATGAACCGGGTAAGAAATTGTCCATATAATGAACTCATCTTCTTCTCATTTCAATTGCTGGGAGATTCAATTAAGTTAAGAGGGAGTATTATAGTAGCATAGTAAGAATCATTGTATCAAGTAAACTCAGTTTCCATTAACAGAGGTATAATCTCTATTTCCCATTTCATGTTCTTTCATTCTCTATAATATTTCTAAATTCTTGATTTTGAATTGAGCATGGTTTAATTGAGTGGAGTATGCTTATTTGATGCTATGCTAGTTTACTACCATATTAGAAATGTATTGCATGATGGATGGAACAAATTTGGTATGAAATTTTGTGAGTTAGACTAGGAACTGCCGAAGCAGCCTGCGTCTGTGTCTGGACTGCTACCGGTGTAGCTGCGCCAGTTTTAAACTGGCCAGCTGCGCAGGGCCTGCTGCAGAATTTTTGGTTTCTTTTTGATTTCTGTTCAGACTATCATGTAATGTTTTGTTGGAGCAAGTATGTGAACTGAATTCATGTGCATATATGAGTAGTTTGGCATAGCATGAGGCATGTGACCATGTTAGTACATATATTAGGGAAGGAAAGCATATGATTTAAAAGAAAACTTACAATTTCGAATATGAACTTAGAAATTTCTAAAGTGAACTTGTTATGAACCTATCGAGTATGTGTATTCTGATATTATGAACATGATAGTAGGGTTATATTAACTTGAAATGCATGTTCAAAATGTTAAACACGTTAGCATACGAGATTGATGGATTTAAAGGTTTTCAAAGGAGAAACTTAAGAACTTTGAAAACAAACTTGACCCAGACTTGAGTCTCTTAGATTCTGACCATATAAGAACATTTATGTGGCTTTGATATGTGTTTCAAATACATATGAGTTATATGTCAAGGTGCCTTGCATGTACTTAGTGGACTTAGTATACTTTTCAAAGAAAACTTAGAATGAGAAAACTAAATAGCGTCGATTACCATGTGAATGATATTATGATCATGCGAGCATGTGTATTAAAGTTCATTATACCTATAGACATATTAACATGACCATCATTTGTTTATATACGAATTTCACATATGCATGCCTAATCATAGAAAATGAATTATGAACTATGTGACTAAAATATAGTGTGTAGTATACACGAGCACGCATATTAAGTATTGTTTAGTCTCGTTATGAGATAATATGACCGGAGTAGTGAATCTTTGTAGTATGAACTTGTGTAACTTAAGGTTTACCGGCATGAAAACATATGACTTTGAATTGGATTAGGAAGAGCATGCTAGTTTCGAATGAGCAATTATAACTTGATAAGCATGCATATTGGTTTAATGTTAGTAGTTGCATGCTAGAGTTGCACCGGGACACTTTTAGGTTCGAACAATTTACTTAAAGTCTGATTTTAACAGTCAACATATTATGATGCTATAAATGATATGTTTGATACTGAACGTGATCTTATGTGATAAACTTATATGATAAGTGGATTATTATAAGTGTAGACTTATAGTAGTTTATATATACTAATGGGAGAGACCAATTTGTTATCATTAGGTCGTTCCAATGCTGTTTAATTAAAGCTAGAACTTATCGTAGCTAAGCAAATAGGCAAGTATCCTATCCTTGTGTTTACTTTACTCAAGGAACGTTGTAAGCAAGTTTTCTACCTTACACTCTTTGTTGTACAGGTTTCCTATCCTTCTCATATTGTATTAAGTAGGTTATTATCGTATTGATAGTTATTCATTTAAGCTTGAACCTTATTTCTAAGCATGCTATTAGTTGGTTTAATTACTTTACAATTATTTCACATCGATATTATTGATATTCGCACTTAGTGCATTTGAGTTCGTACAGTCTTGGACTTGTACATTTTGTAAAGTTCAATAATTCTTGAACTGTGTCAGATAGAGTCTGAACCTTTGTTCGGTCAGACAAGTATATGAAATTTTATAAAAGTTATCCAAACCAATCGATAGTAAGGATTCTTAGACTGAAAGAACACCCCTTATATGATAGGGGAGTACCCCATGTATCTAGTATAAAGATATAAACAGCAAATCTAAATGTTATGCATACGCATAGGGTACGCGAGGTTGATCCCCTCAAATACTAAATCTGTATCCAGTAACCAAAGGGTCAACGAGCTATTGAATCCATTGGAAGTTTTATAGTTCAAAGTCTACTTGACTATCATTTATTCTAAAAGTAATTATTATCTTTGCTTCTAATATTCATATTGTTGAATCTTTCTAATATTCATATTGTTGAATCTTTAAGATATTCATATTGTTGAATTCCTTGTCAGATACTTTCTATTCATCATGATATATTCTTATTGTTGTATTTAAACTTGCTGAGCAAACTTGTTGCTCATTCTTGCTATATCATGACTTATATTGCAGTTAAGCCCGAGACTTCTGGGAAGGACAAGGGTAAAGAAAAGATGTAGGATAGTTTGCAAGGAGCAGACTTTATCTTTATGTTTAGTTTAATTACTATTATTGCAATTTAAACCTTAATGACTTTTATAGGGTGTATTTGTAATGATGTATTAAGGTTATCGAATCTTGGGACTAGTAACACCTTCTGATTGAACGACGTACGTTTATTATATTCCGCACTTTAGTTATCGTATGTTGTTTAGAGATGGATGTTTAGTATTATTTCGTGACGACTGGACTGGGGTCAAAGGACCAGGATTCGGGGGTGTCACAAGTTCCACATCAAGCATTTCAACTCCGCCATCTATCTGCCCAAGATGAATGGTGCCGTAGAAGCGACCAACAAGAACATCAAGAAGATCATGCAGAAAATGTCTGGCAATCACAAAGAACGGCCTGAGCTGCTGCCTCTAACCTTGTTAGCATATAGGACATCAATGCGTACCTCTACTGGGGCTACCCTTTATTCATTGGTCTATGGCATGGAAGTCATCCTTCCCATAGAAGTAGAGATGAAGTCTTTGCGAGTGTTAATCGACGCTTAGATGGACGAAGATCAGTGGTTGCAAGATCGGTACCACCAACTGTCCCTGATAGATGAAAAGAAGGCTACAACCATTTTCCATGGGCAGTTATATCAACAAACGATTGCTTGATCCTACAACAAGAAAGTCAGAATACGGCAATTCAAAGAAAACGACTTGGTGCTAAAGAAAGTTTTGGCCAAATAAGATGAATCTAAAGACAAGTTCGCCCCTAATTGGGAAGGCCCTTTCATTGTCAAGGAGGTGTTGACAAGAAGAGCTATCAGACTACAAGAGTTAGAAGGGAGCGAATTTCCCCAACTCCTCAATTCAGACAACGTGAAAAGGTACTATGTCTGAAGAACATGCATGCCTGCATCCGGGTCCTACAAATCAAATTAGGTTCGGTTTTCATTAGAAGCGGAACTACGAATGACCTGATCTCCCTACACCCGGGAGTACGTAGGTAGCCATCTCTGGTGCAGTCAAACAAAATAAAAATTCAAAAACTCATCAAACTAAACTCAAAATAGACACTTCTCAAACCTCTCACAAAAATTTAAACTACGAATGTCCTGATCTCCCTCAACCTGGGAGTACATAGGCAGCCATTTACGGTGCGGTTTGAACTTCAAGAAAAACAAAAACCAGTCCTAAGACACCAAAACCATATAAAAGCTAAGTCCTATAAAGCTACCTTGATCAACAGGCCCATCTGAGATACTCTCTGACATCTCAACTGTCAGTCCATCAAGGAGAAGCTCAAGATACATTAACAATAGCGAGTCATGAAAGAAGTGGTAATCACTCAGTAATGACAATGCATATCCAATCAGGGAAGTAAATAAAAAATATATTTCTCTGATATATAACACTGTTTGATATATACATAGTGTCCTATACATGATAAAAATGGCTGATCTAGTATGTGCAGAAAAAATAAAGCTAGTCTATAGACCCAAGGATAAGCGGGCCAGCAATGCCAACATGGCATCTCTCTTTGAAGATAAAGAAGCAGCTGCAAGTGCAATACACTCAGCCTCCATACGGCTCAAAATATCCACAATCATCTGCAATGTGGCACTGTGGTCATCAATATAGGCACTCATCTCGGTAACCAGACCATGAGTATAAGACCGAAGATCAATACTGTCGGCAATGTGGAAATCCCGGGAAGCTATAGCCTCATCCCTCTCCACAAAAGCTGCATCTCTAGCAATCAAAGTCTCCTCGATATCCACGAAAGCTGCATCTCTGGCAGATCGGATCTCCTCTCGCTCAATTAATCCTGCATCCTGAGTAGCTTGAGCCGCATCTCTCTCAGCCAAAGCTATATCTCTGCCAGACAAGGGGTTCAACATCAGCGCTCTAGCCTGATCCCTCTCAAAAGTCATCCTAGCTAGTGAGTCCGCCAAAGCCAGATCTGTCTCTGTAGGAATGATCTGCGGATCACTAACTAGTGCTGCTGTCAAACCCATGAACAACTCATCCTCAATCAGAGACTCGGGATCCTCTATAGGCTCCTCCTCATCAGAATCCACTATTGGAGCTGATTGGATGAATGCAGCTGATGCGATATCTGCCTCCAACCATGCCGAGTACTCTGGAGAACGGTCCGGATGGCTACTGGAGAAATCAGCCATTTCCCTGTGAGTCCAACACTCATACACTCTAATCAAATTGGCATATGACATAGACGAAGCTGACATCCTCTGATCAACAGCCCCCTCGAACTGATGCGGCTCTGAAACTGATCGAACTGGCTCATAACAGCCAAAGGATGATAAGTAGTCACTCCGCTCAATCCCGCTAGGGGCAAGTAGTCTATACCAAGTGCATGGGTGATGAAGCTATATGGGGAGACTAGCCCTGCGCATGGCATAATCGAGAATGGATGCACGATATCAGACAGAAATGCTGACCATGTCTCTGCGTCAATACACACTGCGGGCTGAAAGGAGTAGGACATAGATATATCATGGGAAAAATAATACCCCTGATGCCTAAAAAATCTAATCTGCCGAATATGGGACATGAGCTATATATACAACAAGATCGAACTACCTCTGAAAAACCCCTCCGGGTGGGTAAAACTGTGGGTGGCTGCTCTTAGCGTCTCGGCCAATATCATCGGTATGATGGTGCTACCCTGCCTAAGGACCCGAACCACAACTATCAATCCCACATCCAAATGGTCCAATCGTAGCGGCATATAGACGTAGCATACGATGCACATCAACAAAACGTCTATCCTGGCCAAATTCCACGCCTTTGCCGATACAATAAAATCCCCGGCATGTCGATCGTAACTGTCGAGCTCACTAAAGTGATCGATCAAAAAGTCAATGGAGATCACATGTCCAAAAATGATCTCATCCATGACTACGCTTTGGCAAAGACTTGACATCCATATAAATGGTCTCCTAATATCACTGGTCGCCGTATGAGCGCATGGCACATCTGAAGCTAAGCCAGTAAATCACTGGTACTCCTCAAGGGTCGGAGTCAACTCATGATGCCCAAAGCGAAAGACCTGTCTATCAGGTATCCAATAGAATAAGATGCCATCTATAAACCCGTATGGCACCTGAAAGTCTACGAGGACCAACGAATGCCCCAGCATCTAATCTACTGTCCCTCTGGCTGTGAAGGGCAGGCTATCGTACCATGATCTCAAGGATGATGCCACAACAGATGGTGGCGAGTGGTTGATACGGCTAACGGTAGATGACGACATCTGTATCACCGTATCACAAGACCATCCAAAGGTCAAATCTGAACTCATCTGTCTAAAATGCATACACATGACATAATACATGTATAATGACAATGATAAATATGATGCAATAGATAGGAAATATCATTCATATCTACAACAAACTATCTATTACAAGCATCATCCCTGTCTGATAATACAATACAGAATAAAAAGTACAGGAATATGGGGCACCACCACCCAACTACTAATAGTGGTCTATCAAAATGGGGCACAACAGCCCAAATAGCCAAAATAGTGGCCGACCAAAAGATAGAGCTACAATAGCTATCCAAAAAGATCCAAAATATCTACGCACAGGTGGTTAACCTCCTCCATCTCCTCCTCGGACACAAAGTCGCGGTCATCAAGAATATCTGGGCGATACAAGAGAGGATCTGCCCCAGCAAAATTGTTAGAAAATAGACCTGAAGAGGGGGCCGCTTCTGAGCTAGAAGGGTCAAAAGAAGATGACTCTGACGGATCTCTGCCAAGATGCCTAATAAACAAGTGAGCTCTCTCTAACTGTTGGGTCAATCCTGTGATCTGGTCCAAATGAGTCGGCTCCCTGAGGCAAGCTATCCGGTCTATTATCATAACAGACCCAGGCACCATGTCTGCCATGAACTGGATAGCCCGAGTCTGAGCTCCAATCGTGCGAGGGCTCCATTAGCTGCTAAATGCCTCCTGGCTGTAAGGGCCCTCTGATAAGGAAAAGCCGTCATCGCCCTCCATAGGGATATCTATCAGTGACTGGATCAATGGCCAATGATGCCAAGCAGGAGGAATAATGGAAATACGGATCTGCCTTGCAATACTCCTAATAGCACGCTCTCTTAGATAGAGCTCTCAGCCTCCCTCTGTCAACAACGGAACTCTGCGGGTCGATAAGGCAAACTCTCGATCAGTGGGGAAGCCTCCCTCAAATCCAACAGTCAAAAACTCGGAGGTATATGGGATCCATGAGATCGCTTCGGCCGTCAAAAGCTCCAACTGCAGACGGGAGTGAGTAAAGCCCTCAGCAATAGGGACCTCCATCAGAGTGGAGTGATGCCAACGTCGTCCCCGGGATAAGTCTTCAGGCCTAAAGTAGTGGTGGGCTGTAGACAAGGAAGCCTCTCATATGCCCAAAATTGGCCATGTAAATATCAAAAGTCCTCAGTGACCAAGACTGACAAATATAAATGCACAAATCAAAAAGGTACAAGAAAGATGTACTCACCAGTAAAAACGGGTAGAATCCTAACTAAGCCTCCGTCAAACCCTCCGAAAGCATGCGCATGCCCCGGAGAAAATAGGCAAAGGTGTAGGAACCCCAATCAAAGTCACTGATGTGCTCTACATATCGGGTAGCACTGACCAGGGTGAAGGACACAGTCGATGAGTTATCCGCCAGAAAATAACCCCTGATGATCACCAAAAATAATCGCCTCAAGATGCGATCTCTAACCCTCTAATCATCAGGCAAAGGCTCAAGTAAAGCCCCACTCTGGGCATCTACACTCAAGGTACCATATCGGATCGTCCGACCTTTGATCGCCGTCGTAGGAACTCCCAGCAGGGACAGAACGGTGGTAGGTGTGATGTCAGCCACAACAAGCACTGGCCCACCCTCAAACTCAATGTCGGTGATGAACCTCCAATCCATAGGTGTCATCATCACCTCACAGTCTAACAAATGAAGGGACTGAGTCTGGTGGAACTAGTGCTCAAACAAAGCCCTCATATACCCCAAGAGGCAACGGCGGGGAAGAAAAGAAAAGAAGGCTTGAAACCCCCAGCCATCAACGATATCCCTGTAGTCCTGGTGCAAAGTATGGTATATGGAGTACACATTGAACAAGTTCCCTCGAGGCTGCGTAAAGCCAGGAACCTGCATAAAAAACCAACTCATGTCAAAAACCTGTTCCCCGAGAATGGAAAAAGAAAGAAAGAGAATCCAGAGAGAAGAAAACTTCAAATCACCTCGTTGGTGTGGAGAAACCTCGATGGATAACGACTCAAATCTCCCAGCAACTCCTGGGTCGGCATAACAATGCCCGAAACCTCTGCACGTGGGGCCTGAGCAGGGGCAGGAGCAGTAAAATGAGCCTGCTCATTATCAATATCAATCGGCTGCTAATCCTGGGCTGGACGAATCACCGACTCTACTAATCTGCGAGGCTGTCGAGCTAGACGTGGCTGAGGAACATCAGAAGCTCTCCTCCTTCTAACGCTTGAAACTACCCTGCTAGCACTGCCTGGTCTATCTCAGTCCATCACCTGGACAAAGTCTCTAAATCACCTTAGAAAGGGTGTGGTAAGCCTAAAACCTATGGCTTATTAATTTAAATCAGTATTTTATGCATTTCTAAGTCCTAAAACATGCATAGGTCAGTTAAAAATCTCCAGTAGAGTCAAAATTGCATGTTTTTAAATGCCTAAACTTTTGAAAAAAATTCTCCAGAGTCTCCTTTGTAAAGTGGACTGTCCGCAAGCACACAGGCATGTCTAGGTGGCCATTCAGTTGCACACCTTCCCAAAAATAGAAACAGTTTATATTTATGAAATAAAATAAAAAGTAAGACTCACATAGTAGTCAGATTACCATGGACATTTTTAGTTGAAAATCCAGACTCAATAGGCCTCAAAAAGGATGAGTAAACTGATCAAAAAGAGCAAAATATGACCGTCTCAGAATCTGAATTTTCTTACATCAAAACGTGCATTACAGTAAAATTTATATACATATAAAGCGGAATCTAAAAAAGGCTGCCCGAACTCCGTAGATCTGAAAAAGAAGATCGGATTCCGTTTAAAACTCGAAATGAAACTGATTTCAAATGAACTCCCGCAACAAATACAAAGCCACAGGTAGAAGCGAGCCAACCTGCGGCTGCCGTACCTCTACTTACGGCTCCCCAGGATGGGTCCCACTTTCTCGGGCTCGATTTGGTTCGAGTTCAAACGGAGTTTATATGAGCTACCAAGACAAATCTGAAGAAAAATTGCTACGCGATTGAGCAGTTTGTCGTGAAATCCTGCGTTTATGCAGCATAATCCAGACAGAAAGGGAAGCTTTCTGAAAACCTTTGGTATTCATCCCAAAGTAATGTTCGGGGACCAATGATGAAGAATATTGAAAAATTACCGAAAAACTGCGCAAAACTGCCACTTTCGAAGTATCGGGTATAGACTGATGATAATTCAACCACTAGCACAACCCCAGCGAAGCGTCGGGTACTGACTGATGATAATTCCACCATTGGCTGAACCCCAGTGAAGAATTGGGTACAGACTGATGACAGTTCAACCGTTGGCACAACCCCAGCGAAGTGTCGAGTACAGACCTAGACAGTTCAGCCGTTGGCACAACCCCAGTGAAGCGTCGGGTACTGACCGATGAGAGTTCAATCGTTGGCAACCCCAGCGAAGAATCGGGTACAGACCGATGACAGTTCAGCCGTTGGCTCAACCCCAGCAAAGCATCGAGTACAAACTGATGACAGTTCAGCCGTTGGCACAACCCCAGCGAAGCGTCGGGTATTGACCGATGATATTTTAGCCATTGGCTCAACCCCAGCGAAGCATCGGGTACAAACTGAGATAGTTCAGCCATTGGCTTAACCCCAGCGAAGCATCAGGTACAGACTGATGACAGTTTAACCGTTGGCACAATCCCAGCGAAGCATCGGGTACAGACCGAGACAGTTCAGCCATTGGCTCAACCCCAGCGAAGCATTGGGTACAAACCGAGACAGTTCAGCCATTGGCACAAACCCAACGAAGCATTGGGAACAGACTGATGACACTTTAACCGTTGGCACA
This sequence comes from Panax stipuleanatus, assembly GCA_020205555.1. NCBI lineage: Eukaryota > Viridiplantae > Streptophyta > Magnoliopsida > Apiales > Araliaceae > Panax > Panax stipuleanatus. Next base: position 37,101,762 of record CM035115.1, read on the forward strand.
ACCCCAACGAAGCGTCGGGTACTGACCGATGACAGTTCATCCATTGGCACAACCCTAGCGAAGCGTCGGATACTGACCGATGATAGTTCAGTCGTTGGCAATCCCAGCGAAGCATCGAGTACAGACTTAGATAGCTCAACCGTTGGCACAACCCCAGAGAAGCGTCGGGTACTGACCGATGATAGTTCAACCGTTGGCTCAACCCCAGCGAAGCATCGGGTACAGACTGATGACAGTTCAACCGTTGACACAACCGCAATGAAGCGTCGGGTACTGATCAATGACACTTCAGCCATTAGCACAAGCCCAGCGAAGCGTCGGGTACTGATCGATGATAGATCAGCCATTGGCACAACCCCAACGAAGCATCGGGTATAGACCGAGACAGTTCAGCAGTTGGCACAACCCCAGTGAAGCGTCGAGTACTAATCGATGACAGTTCAGATGTTGGCTCAACCCCAGCGAAGCATCGGGTGCAGACTGAGACAGTTCAACCGTTGGTACAACCCCAACGAAGTGTCGGGTACAAACTGAGACAGTTTAGCTGTTGGCTCAACCCTACCAAAGTATCGGGAGGGATCCGACGACAGAAGAAATATAATAATCCATCCCCGATGATGGAATCTGTTATACACATCCTCAGAGGGGGCACCGAGTTGAAGTGGTAATTTAACTTAGTGTGGCAAACTACCGGTGTAGATTATAGTCAAAATAAGCATCGGGAACGCTCATTAGAATAACTCGACAACAATAATTTCGTCCTCATCAAAGTCACCTCGGCTATAATGGATGATGTCATCCCCAGCAGAAAGTGACGAAAACAGTTCACAATAGCCTATTAGTGACCTCTTCAGCAAAACGAGACAGCAGCCTAACTCTGATAACCTGTCAGTGGATGTCCTACCAACAACCTACTGACGATGCCGCCACGAGGGTTATCACGTGTAACGCTATCCCCATCAGAGAATAACGTAATCAATCAATGATAACCCTACCTTCTTGAAGGTATATAACATTCATCGTATATCATGCAATGCATTGCCTCCCCTTTGCATGTTCAAATCAACCCCGGTCTTAATACCGGGTCATCATTTCAATCTTGGTCTCAATACCGGTCATCAGTTCAACCCTAATCTCAATATCGGGTCATCATATCAACCCTGGTCTTAATAACGGGCCGTCAGTTTAACCCCGGTCTCAATACTGAGCTATTAATTCAACCACAGTCTCAATACCGGGTCATCGTTTCAACCCCAGTCTCAATACTGGGTCATCAGTTCAACCTCGATCAAAATATCGGGTCATTAGTTCAACTATGGTCTTAATGTCGGATCATCAGGTCAGCCCCGATCTCAATCGGGGACATACAGGTCAGCCCCGGTCTCAACCCGGGAGGTACGGGTCAGCCCCGATCTCAACCTGGGAAGTGCAGGTCATCCCCGGTCTCAACCCGAGAACTCAGGTCAACTTCAGAAAAAATCTTGAAGCATCACATCATCTCCAGAGGAAAACTTGGAGGGACCAAGTCAGCCTCAGAGACAACACTGAGGACAAACAGACTTGAATGGGATACAAACCTTGGAAACAACCCCAGGAAGTCAATTGAAGGCCATACCGACATTAAGGCAACACCAGGAGGGGCAAAACAGTCATTTTACCAAATCTAATCCAATTCGGTCAAACTCAAGCCGAATTGATGCCACCAAGGTCAGAACGAACCATAACAATGATCCCGAGTGCAAACAGCGCAAGACAGCTCAACAAATAAATTACGGGGAATCAAAGACCTAGTTATGAACCCTTCTTTTTGGACCAGGAAAATGTTTTATTCCATGTCATTGTAACACTCTTGGCGAGGGCTTTCTAGAAAGGTATCAAACGCCTCAAACGAACGCTACGATCAAAAGTTAGAATGTTTTGAATCAGACCTCGCGTTACTCGGAGTGTACATACTTCGAGGTGACAGGACCCGCCACATGCGCCCTGCCACGTGGAGCCGCACCTTTACCTGCGGCAGCAGCAGGTAGAGTGGAGGCTCCCTGGTCTATATATAGAGGTGCACCCCCTCTCATTTAAAGAATTTAAAAACGCTCTGAACCCCTACTTGTTTGGTTTTCTGTCTTTTTTCTTGTCTTCCAAACACAAATTTTTTCACTCTAACACGTAGATATACGCACATACTACCACATATCAGAAAATAACCGGTAGATTCAGACATTTAAAGCCTACGACTTGGCAAAAAGCCCGTGCAGCAGTCCATTGTGAGTATTTTTACGATCAGAAAGTATTATTACTTCTTCGCACTTTTATACACTTGCATATCAAGTTTCGTTTTCTAAATATGCCCAAAACTCAGTTCCGTGGCCCTTTTTGTTAACTTTTGGTACATTTTTGTACGTAAACGTATTTTCTGGCATTTCTACAACTCAGATTAACGATCCGTCGCTTCCAACAGTTTTTATGTACTAATACCTGCGTTTTGAGCAACTTCGCCGAACTGGGTTATCTTCATTGTCCGGGTTTGGCTTTTTTTGTATATATACTAACTTTTCAATTCTATCAAGCCCGGATGTCAAATCTATGGTAGTTTACTGCTTTTATATATATTTATGTATATATAAGCAACATTCACCACACCAGTCTTGATTGACTACTTTTCTGCACATTTACATTTTAGTTTGGCCTGGATCATTATGTAGCCTTTTTACTGTTTTTGGCACCATTCACCATACTAGGTTATCTTTCTAGTCTTGGTTGACTACGTTTCTGTATATATTTATATTTCAGTCCGGGCACAGGTGTGAAAACTCATCGCCCTTTTTACTGTCTTTCTATATATAAATTTCAATTCTGTCCAGCCTGGATCATTCCGTGGCTTTTATACAGCTTTTATAAATATATATATATTTCAATTCCAGTCCGGGCACCGGTGTGAAAACCCATCGCCCTTTACAGCTTTCCTATATATAATTGTATATATATTGCTTTACTCATTTTTATTAAATTATTGCTTTAAATATTCATTTGATATGAATCGGCACTGGCATTTCTGCAGGCGAGCTAGATTTAGTTAAATCTCACCAACTCTAGCTTTCAAACGGTTCAAAATAGGTCTAGACAAAATCGGGGAGCTAGAATGGATAAAATTTATTTAAATCTAGCATTTTTTCTAGTTTCTGTTATTAAAGCAACCTCGCGGCCCTTAGATCGCTATCTAGTGGGAACGAGACGCTTCGGCCATGTGCGAGCCAGGATTTACTGAATGAATCCTTGGTTCTGACGATATTTGGATATATTTATGTACAAATTTGAACTGTGTAGGTTTATTGGCCTCCCTATGTGAGCCTAGGAATCGTGGAATTCATAATCAAGCTGATCAGAATCTGATTCCTACGACGGACAAACTCCACTTTACAAATGTACCCTGCCATTTTTTTTGTAAAAAAGTACATACAAAAGGCCTTAAAACGGTTATCCGGATATAAGGTCTCAACATAGTGAAAATATAGTTTGTCATATCAGAGTCCCTCCGATGACTATCATGCCCATGAGGAGACCGATATTTATATATATATTGTGCTCGAGGATGCTTCGCAGCCCGACAAATCACTATTCAAATTGAGCCTTAAGGCTGAAAAGATAAAACTGAAGTATCGATATGCTTCAATTCCTTTGTTAGCATAAAAGTTTGAAAACCTTCTTTCAAAACATCATTCAATAATCTTTTCAAAAAAAGAAGCTTTTTCAAATCAAATCAAATACTTTTGCAAATCAAATCAAAGACTTTTTGCAAAAAAATCAAATCAAACCCTTCGTATATAGGTTCAACGATGTATAAGCATGTTTTCAATCAATCATAGGCCCAATTTTTCTTCCAGCATTCATACACACACAGATTTAAAAGGAAAATATTGAAAAGATGTGGTACCGCATTTACACGGGAGTTGTGGGGTGCCTAACACCTTCCCCACACTTAACCAAGCCCCCGAACACAAAACTTCATTTTCAAAGATCAAGTTTCGACAGTATCCAGCAATTGGACCTCTTTTCAAACAAAACTCAGTTGGGTTGGTACAACCATTTCAAAAATCTACCAACTGGCGACTCTGTAAAATGTTCAATCTTCGACATGATACATGTTGGCCTTTTCTTAAAAAACCCCTTCAAAACCTTTTTCACAATAAAAAGAGTAAGGATAGACATAACTTAGGAAGAGAGAAAGATCCGGGTTGTGACCCGACCTGCGGATTTTTTCTCGACGTCGAAAAGACTCTTAGGGTATATCAAAGGGTATGCTTGGGTATAATAAGTTGTATATGAAGATAATGAATGGTCAATAAAGAATCTACCACTTCTAGTAAAAGGAGAGAATGTCCTACATGATTCGATAAATGACAACTAGGTAGTCTTTGGCCAAAGCAATGAAATTAGAAAGGTGTTTCCAATTTGCATTATTTAGAGTTGTGCATTTGAGAATCAAAGTACATATAATTAAATAAAATAAGACTGGACAGTAATTTCAAGTCTTATATTTAATTGGGACATTGTATAGTAGAAGGATTGAATTGTACGGTAACTATTTACTGAAAGATTATTTTATGATTAATGTTAAAATCTATATTATCTAAAAAGTAGTTTATCGCTAAGGGGGCCAACCCTTATTGTAGAATAAATATTATTTATTTAAATGAATAAAATAGTTTAATTTATTTATTTAAATAAGATTAGAATTATTCTAATTGATTTATTCACAGCCGGTTTAATATGAAGATCTTAAAGGGTCACACTGCAAAAGGAAAATATTCTATGCTATGGTGATAGAATAAATTAAATAGCCTAATATTTATTATTTAATATTTTGGAAATATTAAATAAAAATTAACAAGTGGAGTCTTATTTAATTTCTAAATGGTTTAGGAATTAATTAATAAAATTACTCTCATAAGTTCCAAATTAGATTAGGAATCTAATTAATTAAAAGAGTAGACAGTTACTCAAACTTTCAATAGTTGGGTGAGTACTGACATATTCTCTTAAGAGATAAAATTAGGGTTTTGCCAAACACCCAACTTTTTGAATATGTATTATTCATTTGTGTATCATCTATAGATAGAGCTGCACAAATGGCATGCAGCCTGCAGCCTAACCTTGATCCGACCTGAGCAGGCCTGGTCAAAGCCTGGACTAGCCAGGTCGGCTGATGAGTGGGTTTCATACCTACGAATCGGATATCTTTCAAACCTAAGTTACTGCTACTTCGGGTATTTTTAGGAGCATTATTACGTGTTTGCATTTGTTTTGTGCAGGGATAAGTTGGGCGGACGAGAACAGGAGAATGAGTTAAAAAGGAGAAAAATATGCAAAAAGTGAAGGACCTTCGCCGGGGTGCAGGTGCGCCGGAGCGAGAATTCAAAGAAGGAAAACTCACCGAGGCGAAGTGTGCGGCAGACAACTTAAAGTTCCTTGTTCGAGTTGGATTCTGGATATCTTTGGCTGATGGATTTGGAACGCGATTAGAAGAGTATTAAAGGTAAATATAGGGGCAGAGAGGACATTATCTTTATCATTAACATAACCCTAACCTTGGGAGATCACACGTTGGAGAATTGAAGCGAGGCTAAAGGCACGAAGAACGCAAGGCGAGATTGGAGAAGAGTAGCACTAAACTTTCAATTTCTATTCTCTTTCTTCATCTATTCTTTGTATTCAGGATGCTAGTAACTTTGTGGATGTTAGTTATTTATTTATCTATGATGAACTAATTTACTATTTAAGTATATAATGGAGCTTTTTGCGTAACGGAGAATTGACATGCTTCCATATTGATTGATTAAGACTATTTCCAGATTATTTACTATGGTTTATGCATAATTATGTTTTTGCTTGAGCACCAATTACTTGTTATTCTATATGAACTCAAGAGATGAAATATGAGATTAGAACTGATCATAGTAACGTATGTTTGTGATTTATGCAGTTAGTTGGGATTCATAATTCATGTTTAGGATAGAGATATGCCTACGCATCATACGTAATCTAATAAGAACCTGAACTAAAACCTTTTTCAATTATAATTCACATAGAGATATAGTGAGTTAGTTAATTAAGGTGTCCTACTCAATTCTATCAGTTGTGGCGTTGAGTTAGTATGGGTATAATACATTGAGAGATGGTTATATATACTATTGTGTTCTTGGTTAATAATTTAGAATAGTTGATTCGACTTAAAAGAAAGTGTGTCATTAGAAGTGAAACAATAAGTGAAGTTGTAGGCTTAATTCTCCAAAAACTTGTCAAATTCCTGAATAGTGTTAGTTATAATTTAATTGGTAGTGTTTCATAAATATCATCACTTGATTACTGGTTTAATAAAATTGAGATAATATAAAATTGGTAATAGTTAGGATAAATTGTAGTTATTTTCTCCGTGGGAACGATACTTTACTTTCACTCTATTACTTGTTGATCACGTATACTTGCGTGTTGCGCATAACTAGATTTTACCCAACAAGTTTTTGGCGCCGTTGCTGGGGAATATAATTGTGTTTATCACTTTCAATATCAGTTTAATTAAATCAGTTTTAGTTAAATATTTTTTTATTCTTATTTTTTATTTATTTATTATTTCAGGTACTCTCGATTAATGCATGCAAACTCGAACAAAGAAGCCTAAATTGTTGCCTTAAGAGGACGACATCGACAAAAGGTTCTAGAGGTTGAGTAAGTGGATTGAGAAAACTCGAGAATCACTTAAAACGCCAGATAACATGGCTGAAGAAGAACAGAAAGCACTGCGGGACTATGCTACACTGTGGGTAACGAAAATTCAGTCAAGTATTACCAGGCCTACTATTAATGCTAATAATTTCGAGATCAAGCCTGGTACTATACAAATGGTGCATAACACTTGTCAGTTTGGGGGTCTATCGAATGACGACCCGAATGATCACATTGTCAGCTTTATAAAAATTTACGATACATTTAAGTGCAATGGTGTGTCAGATGATGCTATTAGGCTAAGGTTATTTTCGTTCATTCTCAGGGATAAGGCAAAGGGTTGGATCAATTCTCTACCACCGGGGTCAATTACCACATGGAATGATTTGTCATAGAAATTTTTATCTAAATTATTCCCGCCAGCAAAAATAGCCAGACTGAGAACTGAAATTTTTATATTTGCACAGCAGCAGGGAGAACCTTTATACAAAGCATGGGAAAGATAACAAGAATTGTTGAGAAAATGTCCACACCATGGACTACCTCAGTGGATGCAGATGAATACCTTCTACAATGGGTTAGGAGGTCATACCCAGACTAGCATTGATGCAGCATCAGGGGGAATTTTCATGACAAAGAAATTTAAGGAAGCTTATGACTTGATTAAAACAATGGCAGCAAATAACTATCAGTGGCCAACTGATAAAATGACACAACCCAAGGTAGCAGGGATTCTGGAAGTGGATTCAGTGACAACTCTGTCAGCTCAAATAGCAGTCTTATCAAAGAAGATGGATTCGATCTCAGGAGGGAATATGCAACAGGTAGCAGTTGTGTGTAAGCTATGTGCAGGGGAGCATCCAACGGACCATTGTGCAATTAATCCGGCATCAGTACAGTTCGTGGGTAGTTACAATAGGCCACAAAACAAGTATCAGAATACATACAATCCGGGGACAAGGATGTAATGACCGTAAATTTTTAAACTCCATTATTAATTAAATATATGATTTAATTTTAATGAGTTAGTTTTGTAAGCTTATTTAAACCTTGTGTGGTTATGTGGTTATGTGAGTTTGTGCCTATGCGAATAATTGCTAGGAATATTTAAAGGGAGTCACTAATGGTTTAATTAAATTAGTGGACTAGCCCTAAGGATTTTATATCAGAGAGTTGATAGAAATGTTAGTAATTAAATATTCAATTTACTTTAATATAGTGAAGGGATTTAAACATGTTGATTAATTTTTATTGTGAATAAATAGTAAATTAATGAGCAAAAGATTAATAAATATAATAAGATTATATTTACTCGATTAATTATTTTATACAAGCATGCGATAATTAAACCTATAATATAAGGTAGTTACCTCTATATTGTATAAAGTGCAAGGTGAAGCATTAATGTGGCTATATATTATATATATATAGACTATATAGTAAGATTAATTGCATTATGTGAATTACATAATAATAGTACTTATGTAACAAGATGTGTGTGGGTAGACACTAATGTATACCCTATTAACATATAGTAATATCAATAACAATTGTTAATTGATAATGATTTCAATAGTTATTAAAATTAAAATAATAACCGTTATGATAATGAGTAATAATAATATCCAATTGTATTATATTCGGTATTAAGGAAATGTACATGGATTATATGTTGGTATATATGTACCTCTACTTGATACATTGTATTACTTAGTTGCTCATTGGTAATGACATTGTGTACCGTCTAATTCATTTATAACCTAAGTTATATGAAATGAAATGTGTATATATTATATAACCTAAATAGCATGGTAGGTATATATAAATATATATATATATATATATATATATATATATATAACATTAGTGTGTGTTTTCAAATTGCTGAGTTCTAACATTGTCCCATAATGAGTGACCCAAATGCTTCTTCATGTGAACTCCAAATAGCTAGCTACTCTACTCTTCCTTCTCAATTTCAGCAAATTCTAGCTAATAATTATGGGGGGAGTGGGCTTCATGATGGATTTCACCAACTTCTTGTTAACCTTCATGTTCTTACTCAATCCATTGGTTTGATTTGAGAGATAATCACATTGTATGGATATCCACTTGACTATATATATAGCCTCTCTTCCTTTCATTTTCTTTTGCTGAGATTTCAAAGAGAAGTCAATTGAGTAGTATTTTGAGAGAGTTATCAGTTGAGGGAGAGACTTGATATAGCAGCAAGCATTATTGCAGAGGTATAGTTCCTATATTTCCCATTCATGTTCATCAATGGAAAGTTCTTGATTATGTAATTTAGATGTTAATTAAATTGTGGAATTTGTTTGATAAGTGTTATATAAGAGTATAAACACGATAGAACTGATATATGGCTGGTGTAGAATCAAACTGATAAGGAAATGTTTTGGTTTCGTTAGCTGCTTAGCAGAAGCTGTTTCAGGTCTGGCCGGACCTCCACGCAGCTGCGCCAGTTTTATATTAGGGCGCAGCTACCCTAAAGTTTGAATTCTACTTCTGTTAGTTTTTGCTATATGCTAACATGTGGTACCACTTAGAGCAAGCATAAGGACATGATTAATATGCATATATGAGTACGTTGATGTAACATGAGCATGTATAACTATGTTAGTACACTCTATTGATGAAAAGATTTATAGTTTAGAAAATGAACTTAGAATTGTTAAAGTAAAATTTGACATATACGTAACCTATGTACATTCTGACTTTGTGAGCATGATCATATGGTCTAAATAGGCACGAAATGCAAGTCTAAAGTGTTGAGCACGCACTAGCATACATGATTAAAGGTTAAGGTGATTTCAAAAGAAAAATATAAGAATTTTGAAATGAGCTTGACAAAACTTATGTCTTTAAGTTCTAACCATTTTGAGTATGTACATGTGGCTTATATATGTGTTCTAATGCATGTGAGTCATGACTACGAGACACTTTGCATGTACTAAGTTGCCTTTGTAGACTTAGTGTAATTTTCAAGGAAAGCTTAGAATTTGAAGACTAATATCATCAAACACTGTGCGAGTTACATTCTGATCATGCAAGCATGAATATTAGGATTCATTATACCTATAGACATGTTGACATGAGCATCTTTTGGTTAAACATGGATTTTACCTATACACACATGTTCATGAAAAAGGGAATTTCAAGTGTAACCTATGTGGTTAAGATATACATATGTGGAATATGCACGAGCATGCATACTTAGTATTGTTTAGTCTCGTTATGTGGTATTATGGCTATAGTAGCTGACCCTTAGTAATATGGACTTTATTAGCTTAAGGTATGAGAGTTACCAGTATAAAAACCATACAACTTTGAATTATGGACAGAACCTTGCAATATGTGTGTCTTAAACTGTATTGCATGATTAAATTGAAGTGATATGTGTTCAAGCCTCTGTTGATGCATAGAGACTAGATATTCTAAAGTTATTAATCTAAGACAGGATTAGATGTTTATGGACCCAGTCATAATAAATTGACTTACGTGAATTATGTGATAGACCTATCTGATGATTAGATTCTTGTAAGTGTGAACACATACCAGTCTATATAATGCTAATTGAGAGACCGACTTATTAATGTTAGGTCGTTTCAACGCAATTTAATTAAGGTAGAATATTGTAGCTGAGCAAACATGCAAGTTCCCTATCTTACACAACTTTGAATATTGTGCAAGTTTCTGAACTTCACTCTTTATTGTGCAAGTTTCCTATCCTTCTCATATTGTAGTGAGCAGGTTATTATTGTGTTGCAAGTTGTTTATTGACGCTTGGACCTTATTTCCAAGTATGCTTTAAGTGGTTTAATTTCTTTACTACTATTTCACATTGATTTTATTGATATTCACACTTGGTGCACTTGAGTTCGTACAGTCTTGGACTTGTACATTATTTAAAGTTCTATATTCATGAACTGCTTCAGATAGAGTCTGAACCTTTGTTCGGTCAGACAATTGCATGAACTTTTTATAAAAGCTATCCAGGCCAATTGATGGTAGGGATTCTTAGACTGAAGAGAACACCCCTTATATTATAGGGGAGTACCCCAGGTATCTAATATAAAGATACAAATAGCAGAGTTGAATGTTATGCATATACATGGCGTATGCGAGACTGATCCCCTTAAGTACATATTCTGTAGCCAGTAACCAAAGGGTAAATCAGCTATTGATTCCATTGGACGTTTATAGTTCAAAGTCTACTTGACTATCAGTTATTCTAAAAGCAATTATTATCCTTGCTTCTGATATTCATATTGTTGAATTCCTTATCAGATATATTCCGTTTATTATGATATATCCTTTATTGCTGTATTTAAACTTGCTGAGCAAACTTGTTGCTCATTTTTGCTATATCATGACTTCTATTGCAGTTAAGCTCGAGACTTCAGGGAAGGACAAGGGTAAAGGAAAAATGTATGATTAATTTGCAAGGAGCAGACTTTACTTTATGTTTAGTTAAATTACTGTTAATGTAAATTGAACCCTAATTATTATTCTAGGGTATGTTTGTATGATCGTATTAAGGTTATCGAATCTTGGGACTAGTAACACCTTTTGAATGAACAACATATGTTTATTTTATTCCATATTTAGTTATTGTATGTTTTTTAGAGGTGGATATTTGTAGTGGATCGTGATGACCGAATCCGGGTGTTTGAGACCCGAATTTGGGGGTGTCACAAAGGAACCATCCCAACTTCTCATGGAGCAACAATCAGAATCAAAATCAAAATCAAAATCAGCAGCAAGCTCCACGTCCAGCATACCCCTTCCCCACGATTTTCAAAATCAACACCAACAGTCAGCTCCGCATCATGACAAGAAGACAGACTTGGAGGAGCTACTTATGAAATACATAACAGGTAATGAGGGGGCAATGAAATCTCAGGCGGCTGCGATTAAAAATTTGGAAACTCAAATGGGACAGATTGCAAATGCTTTGAATAATAGTCCTCAAGGAACCTTGTCGAGTGACACCGAAAAGAATCCTAGGGGAGGTTATGAGCAATGCCAAGCTGTTACACTTCAGAGTGGGAAACACTTAGTTGAGCAAAATGCAAAAAAACCGACGACAAAGAAGAATGTTGAGTCAAATGTGGAGGAAACAGTTGAGGGAAATAAGGTAGGCGAAGAATCAGTAGTGAAGGAACACGTAGTTATTGCACCAACAGTTTATCCACCACCACCCTTTCAACAACGGATCCGAAAATATAAACTAGAAAAGCAATTTACTAAGTTTCTAGAAGGGTTCAAAAAGTTACATATCAACATTCCGTTTGCGAAAGCATTAGAGCAGATGCCTAGTTACGCCAAGTTCATGAAGGATATCTTATCAAAGAAAAAGAAGCTAGAGGATTTTAAGACCGTGGCATTAACTGAGGAGTGTAGCGCTATATTGTAGGGGTTTTCGGCACATAAACGCAGCGGAAATTAAAAATTTTCGAAACCCTAAAACAGGATCCATGCGAAAACATATTAATTCAGAGGTTAAGATATGTTTTACCGATTATTCAAGCCTGAAAGGAGACGATGGAGATTCTGGAACTGCTTCGAATCCTCAACGCAATCCAACGGAACTGCGCCTCTACGGTATCCACACGAACGTCCCGCGAATCGTCACACGATCTGCAGCAAGGAAAGCTGCGGTACTAGCCGCCAAGGATCTGGACTTTTTGAAATTTTTCTCTCTAGTCTCTCTCTAAGAGCGGCTAGGGTTTTGATATCGAATAATACCTTAGACGGCTGATATATCATATATATAGCAGTTAAAGGAATTAACCAAAACCTAATCCAATTAAAAATATAAAATTCGAATTTATATATATATATATATTATATCTTAATTAAGTCTTACTTAATTAATATACATATATATATATATATATACAAATTATCCTATTAATTTAAATTCATAATTTAAATACTATCAACCATATTGATATATTTAAATCCATACAATTTAAATTAATTCCCTTTTAATTACGTTCTAAGTGTGTGACCCTATAGGTTATTATTATGTTGGCAATAATTTTAAAATCATATTATAAAATTATAAACAGTGAGCGGCATCTAGTAATGCATCACTGCTACCCAAATAATAATAAGATCGGTGATTCGATACAACCTTTTCGTGACCAATGTTTCAATGTAATTTAATCCTTTTAACCTTAACATCCTAGATTAAACTCGAGGCATGGAATGTGTCATCCTCTTCATAATTTAATCTGAGTTTTCTTGATCGATGAGTAGACTATATGAAACAAATCACTATTTGAGCATGGCCATGCATTTCATAGTCCTACTCAATCAAGAGGCCTATGGATATCACCCCTAATATATTGGAGGGTTAAATTCCATCTAGATCACTCATATTCCTCACACGATTCATGATGTACCCAATAATCACCTTTATCGTCCATCTATTAAAGGTGGCCTTTGATGATATCAAAGTACATAAATTCTCGTGTAGTAACATAGTGATTTCAGGTCGGAGGATCATTACATCATTGTCACTATGAGAATTGCTTATGACACTTTGCATAATGCTCCACGTAGAATTCTCATGGTGGGTCTGCCCAGTACATTGTTCTCTAACATGTACCTATGCATTGACTCAATATCTCATATATTTATGACCAATGAGATTTGGCCATCAGTCAATCCACATACTAGTCTCAATGTATCATTGTTGTCCCATTAACAATGACACTCGACTAGGGACATTTAAGAGTAATGATACTAATTGTAACTATATGATCTCATGTTCAAGTCACATACTTGAAGCCATATAATTTGTATCACTATTCTAAGGACTTTTATTATGTTAACATTTATATAACGTAGTAAATAAAACCATAATAAAATAATTCATTTATTCAATCAAATATAATATCAAAAATATTTAAGCAATTACATCAAAGAATTAGCCTCTAGGGCATAAACTCTAACATATATTGCAAAAGAATCTTCCACCCAAATTGAAAGATCCAGGCAGTTTCACCATTCCTTGCACAATAGGTAGTTTGTCCTTCAACAAATATTTGTGTGACTTAGATGCAAGTATCAATCTCATGCCGTTATCAGTGTACACTCAGTTGGGTCTACCGGTACCTAGACCAACGAACATTTCTCTATAGCTTGCGGACAAATCGGTGACATATCCAAGGGGAATTGTTGAAGACATTCTGGTAAAAGTTGACAAATTTATATTCCCAGCTAATTTCATCATTTTGGATTATGAAGAGGATAAGGATATTCTGATAATACTCGGGCGATAGTTTTTGGCAACCGGTAGGACTCTCATCGATGTTCAAAAAGGAGAGTTAACCACGAGGGTTCAAGACCAAGAGGTAACATTCAATGTTTTCAAAGCCATGAACTTTCCCAAGGAGGATGAGGAGTGTTATCATATGGATGTGATTGAGAAAGTTATGGGGGATGAACAGGGTCGTATACTAAGTACCGATCTTTTGGAGATGACATTGATAGGGGATTATGAGAGCGACGATCCAGAGTTGATTGAATATCTGCATTTGTTAGATGCACAGCCTAGAATGAGCAGATTCAAAATACCATTTGAGCCATTAGAAGTTATAGGAACTTCATCAGTTCTGATGAGACCATCTCTAGAGGAACCACCTTCACTCGAACTCAAGCCTTTACCTAAACATCTCAGGTATGCATATTTGGGTAATTCATCTACTTTACCTATTATTATAACATCTGCTGTAACGAATGAGATTTTGTATATTTAATTATAAATATTTATTGAATTAAATAAATAATTTAATTGATTTATTTATTGAGTTGAATAAATTATTTATGTGATTATTGTATGGAGTAATTTAATTAAGTGCAATATAAGTAATTAGATTGATGTGTAAGTAATTGTGTAGTATAGTTCTAATTTAATTGAGAATAATTAAATTAGATGAATATTATGTGGTAATTGTTTATAAAGATTTACTAATTTGTTACATGAATTATGATTAATAAGTGAATTACAATTGTGTAGCAATTTAGTATTATGTGGCAATTTTAATTAATTTATGAATGTTAGCTTGTATTTAATTAAATTAGAATGTTATAATTTAATTAAATAAAGTGCAACATTTAAACTATGTGTTAAAATGATTTATCAAAATAAATAAAAAGACTTTAAAGAGTTTTGCCAAACAAGGCCCTTACACCTATTTTAATGTCGTTTTACCAAACATGGCCTTAACTACAAAAAAAAATCTACTATTGAAAATAAATGGTTTTTGCCAAACAAGCCCTAGTGGCTTTTGATTTTCAAAGTAATTGATGTATTTAGTAGGTTGATTAATACTTGTCAGTTATATATATATTATATAATTATATGTATAATATATGTATATGTTATAATATTATATTATACGTTAGTTAAGTTAGAATATCAGAGTTAGAAAGTTAGAAAATATACAAAGAGAGAAGAAGAGAGAAGAAGAAGAAGAGAAAGGCAAGAAGCTTGAGAAATCAAGAGCAAAACAAAACACCATATTCATCTTCTTCCTCACAAATCAAAAAGGGTATAATTCTAACTTTGTAGTTTTAGAAATTATATTTTGTTATTCTTCAAGTTTTAGTCCTCTGTAATTGAGTTTTTATGAAATTAGTGTATACATGAAAGTTTATATGTAATTTGTGCTATAACATGCTTATATATATGATATATGATTGTTTGTGTTGTTCAATCCACGTAAATATGATGAACATGAAGAAATCATGTTCATAGCAATTTACAGTGAACTTATTTTGAAAAATAGTCTTTAAATTATCAAATTTTGTGTTTGATTATGCTATGTTATGTAAATTGATTATAGATTATGATAATATGTTAAGAAACAAAGTTAATACGATTTGAATTATGTGATTTGGTTTAAAAACAAACTCACAGTATCAATTTTCTTCAAGAACGCTTAAAAATGGTATTTTCTTCAAAATCATAAAATTAAGTGTTTTGATAATGTGTTGTGGTGTTTATGTGTATTAAAAACATGTTAGAAGTTTAAGATTATGTTTTCATAAAGTTTTATAGGCATTGTGTTAGTTAAAATCGGAATTTAGTGCGAAGAAATAAGCCAAATTGACTTTTTCTCTGCACAGTTCGCGAGCCGGAAAACCCACCAGCAGAGGGACCGGCCCCAGCGGGTCTGTCAAGGGCAAAACACCAGCCCGAGCGGATGTATAGTGTAATGACCCCAAAATTCATACAATTTGACTCTCAATCTTGGACGTTAACAATACATCGAACTTCTAACTTTACATGATTATTCGATGATACAATCACTAAAAATACGGAATAATTAAAACTTTTATATATCTCTTTCTTTATTTCCCTGAATCTCAACCTTTACATAACACATCTTTGATTCAAATTTATTACATGAATCGCTACATCGAAGTTACTATACAAAGTCTTACATCACAAAGAAATATCCACTATACATCGGATAGCTTAACTTTACAACTCAACAATTATTTTACAATCAAAACATTAAATGCATTTCTCATCTAACATAAGTAATCTTCTTGAATATTGATCTCTATAATTCGAATAGCACGTATCATTACTTTGAAATCTTGACCTATAAAAATAGTTATTTGCAAAAGTGAGCTCGACAGCTCAGCAAGATCTAACAGCTTTCATGCATCACGTAGCACATAAATAACATGCCCATCTTATACATCATAATCATTAGACTAACATATCATGCATGCTTTAATTCATATAACAAGTATAAAGATTGGGTTCCTTACTCAATCAACATTCTCTACTCAATCAATAAAGTCATAAATTGACTTTATCATTTCATACTTACAACATATATAACATATCATGCTCTTTGCAATAAAAATTTAAAATAGTTCATCATCGAGTTCACATAGCAATTAGGAACTGAAAGACTTGTGTGGCTCGTAAATTACCAATTAACGAAAAATAACTTATAATAATCTGCACTTCATGAATCCTACACAACGTATTACCATACACATCAACTATTAGTCATATAGCAACGCTTAGCAATTGTTTAAGTAAATTCTACTTTACATTTCATAATTCTCTCCCATTTGTTTAACACACACTGTCAAATTACATGTATAATTAATAATATAAATTAATTATCACATATCTAATTCTCATAATTAGTTAACCCTTTTAGGTTAACTCATTCCTCTTTAATTATTAAGTTAATAATTAATTATCACATAATTTATCACATCACATAATCATATTATATTTTCACATAATTAATCAACTAATAATTACGTACTCGTATTAATTAAATTATAATTTAAGTTAAACATTTACTTTGATTAAAATTAATCAAACTATATTCATTATAATTTAACAAATCATAATTTAAATTAAACCTTCGCTATAATTATAATTATTCAAATTATAATTACTCATTATATTTTATTAATATAATTCATTACTATTATTTAGCATTTTAATGTATGCCTAATATGTCATCAAGTTTACCACATTAGGTTAACTTTTCATGATACAACAAAACTTCACAAAACTAGCAACTTCTTTCTTTTCTGCATCCCCCTCCCCCGTCGGGGCGGGGTTTTTTGCCTTGATAGGCCCGCCGGGGAGGGCCCCCTGCAGCGAACGCAGACTGGTTCGCGAACTGTGCAGAGAAAAAGTCAATTTAGTTTATTTTTCCACACCAAATTCCGATTCCAGTCAACTTAATTCATATCAACTTTATAAAAAACATTATTTAAAGTTTCTAACATGTTTTAACATATGTAATCATCAATATACATAATTAAAAACTTCCAATTTCATAATTGTTTTTGAAGAAAAACCATTGATAAGTGTTCTTGATGAAATTGAACACTGAAATTTATTTTTAAATCAAAATACACAATTCAAATCATATTGAATTCGTTTATAAACATGTTATCATTATCTAACTTCAATTTACACAATGATTATCAATCAATTCATAAATTTTGATTTCAAATAAGCCAATTATAACACTATTTCATTGTAACTTTTATTGAACATGAATTCTTCATGTTATCATGTTTACATGCTTTACATAACTAATTTATGCTTATAATTCACATATAATCATGTTACAACACCATATAACATATATACATTAAAATCACAAACTTCCATGAAGTCTCATATTTACAGAAAACTAAAACTTGAAGAACGTAAAAACAAGTTTTTAAAACTCTAAAGTTAGAAGTTATACCCTTTGCTTAGTGAGGAAGAAGAAGATTATTATTTCTTTGTTGATTCCTCAACTCATCTTCTTTCTTTCTCCTTCTTCTTTCTTTTCTCTCTCACTTTCTTTCACTTTATTTCTTTTTGTTCTTCTTTGTTCTAACTGACTAATACTTAGCTAAATCTAACTAACGTATATACAAAATATACATATCTTACATATATTATAAGTATAAACATAAATATAAAGTTTATAACTTATAATACATAATAACCATAATAAGTATAATAATTGCACTTAATACATAGGTTACACATTTGAAATTTAAAAAATCCTAAGGCTTGTTTGGCAAAACAACTTTATTTTAAAAAAACTGATTTTTAGTAGTTAAGGACCCGTTTGGCAAAACGGATTTAAAACGGTGCAAGGGCCTTGTTTGGCAAAACGATATTAAAAACTCTTTTAATAAAACATTTAACATATATTTTTAATGTTACACTTTAATTAATTAAATATTAACATTCTAATTTAATTAATTAAAAGTTAACATCAATTAATCACATAACAATTATAATTACTCGCTAATTATAATTTCATGTAACAATTATCAAATAACTTTATCTAATTTAATTATCCCAATTAAATTAGAACTATAACATAAAATTATTACATATTAATTAAATTAATTATTAAATATTCATTTAATTAATATATTACATTTAATTAAATTACTTCATAACCAACACATAATTATTTATTTAACTCAATAAATAAATTAATTAAAATATTTATTTAATTTAATAAATATTAAAATTAATATATAAAATTCTCTTCACACCAAATCACATATTTCACAATATATAACACATATACACATGCACGTACTCGAACATCTTAAAATAAGAATTTTATTTATTAAATTCTCATTTATTAATTCTTAAAAATCCGGGTTGTCACATCCTTCCCTCCTTATAAGGATTCCATCCTCGAAATCAACGAAACGTCTCTTACTCTGTTTTCACAAAATCTCTTTCAAAATTTTATTGTTGAATAACTTTAACACATTATCTCAACAAAAGTTTTATATATATATATATATATATACTACTCCATTCATTCCTTCAACAAGTTTTAGATTTTATTACATAACCTTCAATTAAATACAATTATATCAAATATTATATATTCTTTAACCCGATTATTTTATTTCTAAGGATCATTACCATATACTCTACTCGTAGAATTCATATACTTCATAATTTACTATCTTGTAAGTATTCGGGTTATCACATTCACCCTTTCTTCTAAGAATTTCGTCCTCGAAATTTTTAATCATTAATCTTTGTATATCAATTTATCAAAATAGATTTTACGTTAATCCTTATTCACTAGATTATTGCGTTCCACAACTACTTCTTTCTAAGGAATATCCTTTTTGCCACATTCTTCTTCAGAATAATAAGAATCTTCCAAAATTGCTCAACAATTGGGAAGCGATATAAATAACAAAGGAATTTAAAAAATTCTCAAATCATTATGAGGGGTCATAAGACCTTGAACTCATCTCTAGGTTTAACAATACTTCACCCCCGGTACTTCATACTATAAACCGCTCTAACAAAATGTTTAACAATCACACAGACTGTAAACATCCTGCATCGGTGCTCTAGTGTAGGGATTTCGGCACATAAACGCAGCGGAAATTAAAATTTTCCGAAACCCTAAAACAGGATCCATGTGAAAACATATTAATTCAGTGGTTTAGATTTATTTTACCGATTATCCAAGCTTGAATGGAGACGATGGAAATTCTGAAACAGCTTCGAATATTCAACGCAATCCAAAGGAACTGCGTCTCTACGGTATTCACACGAATGCCCCGCGAACCGTCACACGATCTGCAGCAAAGAGAACTGCGGTACTAGCCGCCAAGATCTGGATTTTGGAGCTTTTCTCTCTAGTCTCTCTCTAAGAGCGGCTAGGGTTTTGTTTATATTGATTATCCTAAAAATAGCTGATATATCATATATATATATATATATATAGCAGTTAAAGAAATTATCCAAAACCTAATTCAATTAGAAAAGTAAAATCTGAATTTATATATACTATATCTTAATTAAGTCTTACTTAATTAATATACATATATATAAATTATCCTATTAAATTAAATTCGTAATTTAAATACTATCAATCATATTGACATATTTAAATCCTTACAATTTAAATTAATTCTCTTTTAGTTATGTTCTAAGTGTGTGACCCTATAGGTTATTATTACGTTGGCAATAATTTTAAAATCATATTATAAAATTATAAACAGTGAGCGGCATCTAGTAATGCATCACTGCTACCCAAGTAATAATAAGATCGGTGATTCGATGCAACCTTTTCGCGACCAATGTTTCAATGTAATTTAATCCTTTTAACCTTGACATCCTAGATTAAACTCGAGTCATGGAATGTGTCATACTCTTCATAATTTTATTTGAGTTTTCTTGATCAATGAGTAGACTATATGAAACAAATCACTATTTGAGCATGGCCATGCATTTCATAGTCATACTCAATCAAGAGGCCTATGGATATCACCCCTAATATATAGGAGGGTTAAATTCCATCTAGATCACTCATATTCCTCACACGATTCATGATGTACTCAATAATCACCTTTCTTGTCCACCCTATTAAAGGTGACCTTTGATAACATCAAAGTACATAAATTCCAGTGTAGTAATATAGTGATTTCAGGTCGGAGGATCATTACATCATTTACTATGAGAATTGCTTATGACACTCTGCATAATGCTCCATGTAGAATTCTTATGGTGGGTCTGTCCAGTACATTGTTCTCTAACATGTACCTATACATTGACTCAATATCTCATATTTTTATGACCAATGAGATTTGGCCATCAGTCAATCCACATACTAGTCTCAATGTATCATTGTTGTCCCATTAACAATGACACTCGACTAGGGACATTTAAGAGTAATGATACTAATTGTAATTATATGATCTCATGTTCAAGTCACATACTTGAAGCCATATAATTTGTATCACTATTCTAAGGACTTTTATTATGCTAACATTTATATAACGCAGTAAATAAAACCATAATAAAATAATTTATTTATTCAATCAAATATAATATCAAAAATATTAAGCAATTACATCAAAGAATTGGCCTCTAGGACATAAACTCTAACATCTAGGTGATCAGACTATCGCACCACTACGTCGTGCACAAACGCAGTACATCGTAATGACTATATGCATTACACTTGGAACTATTGTCTCTGATAACATGTTCCATTTTAATAGGGTTGTTCAACTCAGTTTCTTAACATCTGAATCCGCACCAAAACAATTTGGTTTGGCATAGTTTGACCAAGAACGCTCGAATTTCATAAACATCTTTCAATACTTGTCTAGCTGAATCAAGTAGCATAGACTTCTAGCAACAATTCGGACATCAATCGAAATATATATATATATATATATATATATATATATTTAACCAACTCAATAATTTTTTTTTATAGTTTAAGGAAACTAAAATAAATAAATCTTTTTATAATATCCTAATACCGTACCATAGTAATGGTACGTTGAGGATTTCGTCATTACATGACATCGTCATACTACATCATACCATAGTGGGCTAACGATCCTACGATCACATCCAATACTAGGTTTAACCGCATTGATGACTTCCTCGACTATTATTCCTACATTATATCAAATGATGCATAGAATATATAAAATACATTTTGAAAATTTTAAATTATTTTTGTCTAGCTGAATCAATTAGCATAGACATATGAATAATAGCACTGTTTTAAAAATCTATTGGTTCAATCATTTGATCCAATATTTTTCTAGAAAACAGAAGTGCAACATCAGCACGAAGTCAATAAATTTCAAAAATCTAGCAAAGCTAGGAGATTTAGAATATCAAAATTTTCTCCATCAATTTAAATCTTTACTCTACCGCTTCATTACTTAAACATTCTATCAATCTTCAACAACATCAATGTTTTCTATACCATAACCTTTCTATACCCAGTATAGTTCATCAAAGTTACCACACTTTGGAAGTTCAGGAACTTACCACAATAATATGAGTTTAAGAACTTGTTCTAGCAATACGTAGTCAAAGAACTGATCAAAGACTGTCCATATGCTTAGGGGTTCAAAAACATACATATGATTATGAGTCACGAACTTACCATAAGTATGAGTTTTAAGAACTCGCACCTAACCTTAATATCATCTAATCTAATCTTAATATCACCTCTAACTATCAACTATAAACATGGGACAAGAATCACCTTCTCACCATATATATATCGATAGCGCAACACCACATTTCAATGATTACCCCTGTGATAAACCAAGTGTAAGCACAAAACCTCTGCCCATACAAAGGTTTGTATAACTCAGCTACCACATGAGCTCTCAGTTGAAATTCCACTTAACTATATCTTGCTCATAATTTCTCTCTATGCTCGATACAAATTTCCTGTATCTCATCATTTATAACTCATCATGAGTTTATCTCGTACTATATCATAATACATTCTCGTTATAGCATCAAACTATAAATATTCAATCATTACAGACCATCTGTCTTTACAACTTTAAAATATCACGTTGTGATCTTATTCTATAATCATCTCCCTTATGATTATTTTCTTATCTCATGATCATTTTATTTTACAATCTTCTTATCTTTACCTATTCATCACATCATATCATGATTTCATTATGCTTTTAATCTTATAGACTTTGTCTATTTATCATTATTCGTCTCTCTTGTGTATGCTTAGTGTGCTTACATAACTTATCTAATACATCATTTATTAATGGTAAGCATCATTATATTTACTAAAATTCATTTTTTATAACTTAGAACAACATCTATTATCGTCAACAGCACTATACTTGCGTATGTGCATGTCTAACGCCCTCCGATTGCCTCCGAATACGCATCAGTCACAAAGATGACCTTTTTGACCACTGCTAACGACCTCAAATCAAAAAAGTTAAAGAACAAAAATTGTAGGTCTACTCATTCTCGTTCTGGATCATCTTAAATCTCCTCAATCGGAGTTTGTATGAAAAAGTTATGGCCGTTTTACTATAGGAGGTCAAAGTAGTTTTGCATTGCACTGCTTAAACCACTCTGGACAGCTTGTAGCCCCGCTGGGGCCAAAGTTCTTGTGCCAAAAGCCCCGATGGGGGGGCCCTGCTGTTGGGTTCCCCGGCTCGCGAACTTGCAGAGAAATAAGCCAATTTGGCTTATTTCTTCACACCAAAGTCCGATTTTAACTAACACAATGTACATGAAACTTTATACAAACAAAATCTTACACTTCTAACATGATTTTAACATACAATAACACCACAACACATAATCAAAACACATAATTTCATGATTATAAAGAAAACACCATTTTAAGCGTTTTTGAAGAAATTTGACACTATAAGTTCGTTTTTAACCCAAATCACATGATTCAAAGCATGTTAATTTTGTTTCTTGATAAATTATCATAATCTAAACTTTGATTCTCATAATCATAGCATAATCACACATAATTTTTGATATTTAAGAAACTATTTTTTTAAGTTAGTTAATTATAAATTGCTATGAACATAATTTCTTCATGTTCATCATCTTTACATGAAATTAATCACATAAACTATCATATAACTCATATATAATAGTTTTTATACATAATCTAACACATATTGATCATCAATTTATAGTTTATTATGAAAATCAATTTACAGAGAATAAAAAAAATAAAGAACAACAATAAACTTAGGTTCTACCTTTGCTTCTAGAGGAAGAAGATGAAGATGATGGTGATTATCTTCTCTTTTGATTTCTCAAAGTCTTCCTCTTTCTTCTTTCTCTCTCCTTCTTCTCTCTTTTCTCTCTAGTTTACTCTATTCTTTCTCTTTGTTTTCTTTTTATTTCTAACAAACTAACCCTTAGCTAATTCTAACTAACGTAATATGCATATAATATATTATACATATATTATAAATATAAAATATAAATACAACATATATAACTTATATTACATAATGACCCTATAATAATTATAATAAATACAATTATTACAATTAAAATATAGGTTACAACATTTAGAATTTAAAAAGCCCTAAGGCTTGTTTGGCAAAACAACATTATTTTTAAAAATAGATTTTTGGTAGTTAAGGCCCCGTTTGGTAAAACAGATTAAAACAAAAGTAAGGGTATTGTTTGGGAAAACGGTTTTAAAAACTCTTTTAATTCTTTTAACAAATCCTTTAACACATATTTTTAATGTTACACTTTAATTAATTAAATCTTAACATTCTAATTTAATTAATTAAAAGTTAACATCAATTAATCACATAAAAATTGTCACATAATTATAATTACTCGCTAATTATAATTTTATGTAACACATAACTTCATCTAATTTAATTATCTCAATTAAATTAGAACTATAACCTAAAATCATTACATATTAATTAAATTAAATATTAAATAATCATTTAATTAATATAATACACTTAATTATATTACTCCATATTAATCACATAATTATTTATTTAACTCAATAAATAATTCAATTAAAATATTTATTTTAATTCAATAAATATTAAAATTAATATTTAAAATTCTCTTCACATCAATTCACATATTTCACAATATATGATACGTATACACATACTAAAACTCAAAACATCAGATAATAAGAATTTTATTTATTAAATTCTCATTTATAAATTCTTAAAAATCCGGGATGTCATATCATTTCTTCTTTATAAGGATTCCGTCCTCGGAATCAACGAAACCTCCCATACTCGGTTTTTACAAAATCTTTTTCACAATTTTATTATTGAATAACTTCAACACGTTAACTTAACAACATTTATATATATCTTCTTCCATTCATTTCTTCAACAACTTTTATGTTTTATTACACACCCTTCAATTACACAAAATCATATATCAAATATTATATATTCTTTAACTCGTTCATTTCCTTTCTAAGGATCATTACCATATATTCTACTCGTAGAATTCATATACTTCATAACTCACCATCTATAATATTTTTCGGGTTATCACATTCACCCCTTCTTTTAAGAATTTCGTCCTCAAAATTTTTATTAATCTATCAAAATAGATTTTACGTTAATCTTTATTCATTGGATTGTTTGCGTTCTACTACTTCTTTTTTAAGGAACATCTTTCTTGCCACATTCATTTTCGGAATAATAAGAATCTTCAACAATTGCTCAATAATTGGGAAGCGATATAAATAACTCAGGAATTTAAAAAATTTCGATCATGCTGAGTGGTCACAAGACCTTGAACTTATATTTAGGTTTAACAGTGCTTCACCCCCGGTACTTCACACTCTAAAATCGCATCGGTGCTCTAGGTGATCAGGCTATCGCGCCACTATGTAGTGCACAAACGTAGTACATCGTAATGACTATACGCGTTACACTCGAAACTATTGTCTCTGATAACATGTTCCCTTCTATAGGGTTGTTCACCTCAGCTTCTTAACATCTGAATCCGCACCAAAATAATTTAGTTTGACATAGTTTGACCAAGAACGCTCGAATTTCATAACCATCTTTCAATACTTGTCTAGCTGAATCAAGTAGCATAGACTTCCAGCAATAATTCAGATATCAATTGAAATATATATATATATATATATATATATATTTAACCATATCAATAAAAATAATTCGTTTAAGGAAACTAAAAGTAAATAAATCTCTCTGTTTTTTTTATATATATTTTAAGGAAACTAAAATTAATAAGTGAATCGTTTCATAATATCCTGATACCGTACCGTGGTAAAGGGTACGTTGAGAATTTCTATGACGCCCCCAGAATAGGTCCAATCAACCCAACCCATTCTGAATCGCCAAACACATGTACAAAATCCAAATACAAACTTTTATATCAAAAGGCCGTGAGCAGGACGGCTATACAAGCTGTGAGTGTCAATACAAATCGTATATAATACGAAATATAAACACTGAAATTCAGTCCTCAATAGTTACAATTATTTTCACACTATAATACAAAAATAGTGAGGACTACTACTGCTCTAACTCTGCCCATCACTCTGTTCTTCGACTAGTCCCTGCGACATTTTTATTTCCTGAAGAGGACAATAGATGAAAAGGGTGAGCTCAACTAGCCCAGTAAAGAATATTATGACTAAGATAATAAAGAATAATTTATCGTTAGTCTTCAACAAATCAGATAAAATATTATGGACAACAAGTTTTAGATCAACAACTGCAGCGGAAATAACAATATATCAGAAGAGTTAAGTAGAGAATGATGTCTACTATCTTCTATGATTTAAAAGTCCATTATCAGTATTTTATCCCTGTAACATCAATCAATATATATCTCAAATCAAATATTCATCTTTGCACTACGAGCCAAAGATATTCATTTGTAACACCAGTAGTCATGTCATCTCAACACCTGCCATCTTTACACTACAGGCCAAAGATATTCATCAGGTAATCATTCATCTTTGCACTATAGGCCAAAGATATTCATCAAATAATCATCCATCTTTACACTACAGGCCAAAGATATTCTTTTGTATCACTATTTAAGACTGAAGATGCTGAAAAATATTTTAAAAAACGAATCCAGTGAAATAAAGGACAAGATTAGGGATTCGTAAATCAGTTTATCCAAGTTCAAAAATACTCCATAACAATCAATTGTGGAGCAAAATTCAAGAATGAAGTTCAAAACTTGGATCCAATCAAAGATAGGACCCATAATAGCCAACTTAGACAAAGAAAAGAAAATTTAATTTTTCAGTGAATAGTACCATATTCATGAATAGTGCCATATACGTGAATAGTGCCGTATACGTGAATAGTAATCCCGACATAAAAAGGTAAAAATTTTCATAAGAAAAATCATACTTCGTGAATAGTACTTTTGAATAATACCATATTTATGAATAGTACCGTATACGTGAATAGTGTCGTATACGTGAATAGTAACTCTGACATGAAAAGGTAAAAATTTCATAATAAAATTCATACCAATACTTTGGTGAAATGATATTGAAGAAAATAACATCATTTACTTGAAAAATAACTTCCCTTACCTCAAAAGAACAGTACTTCTGACTGGAATATCGGATATAATACTGGAGAAAACTTGCACTGTATAGCAACACTCAAAGTATCTAAATACTCACAAAAATACGCTTGATATTATAGAGAGAGAAAAGTTCTGATTCTGTTGTGATTTTCAATTCTAACATAAGCACCCTATTTATAGGAAAATGCTTAGAACGCCAAAGTAGAAAATTTAATAAAATAATATATTTATAAAAAAAATTCCGCACACCTCCTTGACCATTTCATCAGCCCACACAAGTGGGGCCCACCATCAAAAAAATGTTTTTATTAAAAAAATATTTATAACCCCAAAAATCAATTATTCCGGAACTTCAATAATTCATAATAAATAGCCCTTTTATCAGAAAAATACGAATCTTATGTCCATTCCATAGAAAATTTAATTCTCTACAACTTTGTAGAAGAAAGTTTTACCAAATTCCGAACGAAAAATGACCGAAATTCGCATACGGATGATTTTCCACACCTCCATTTCGACAAAATACTGATAAAACACATCAGCACTAATTCTTTCATTTATATCCACATAAAATAAATATTTTTTTATCATATAAATCAATAATTAATTATTCACACATAATATTACAGAACTACAATATTAACAACCAGGTCGTTCCTAGGAAAGAGGGGGTTTTTCGATAAGAATTTCTCCTTACTGGCGCGCAATTAGGTGACCAAACCTCTCCTAGACAGAACTTCCTTAGACATTACCAATAATGCTATCTAATAATATTATTCAAATAATACGAATTATTGATCTGATAATGGAAAATACTGTGCAGTAACAATTATTGAATTAACAATAATATAAAAATATTGTGCAATACCGTGTGCTACTGTGCAACAATTTGTATTACTTTACTATAACCACCGGGTATTCCAATGTGTTCACGTTAAAAACTACGCCGTTATTTTTAAAAAAACTCATTCGTGTTGTTTTCTTCAGCCGACAGTTTTTCGTTATGGGGCCCACAAATGGCTGCGCTGTCGTACAAATATTCCCCGACAGCAAGAATATTCCATGACTAACTCAATATTCCCCGACAACAATGAATATTTTATAACCACTTGCTTATTTGAAATATCTGCGCATATTACCCATAACTTTCCACATTAATCAAATCCACCCCTTACTATTTCAAAATAATATATAGAGGAAATTCAATTTTATTCATATAAAGTTGGGGTCTTACAATTTTGTCATTACATGACGTCGTCATACTATATCATACCATAGTGGGCTGACGATCATACGATCACATCCAACACTCAGTTTAACTGCATTGATAACTTCTTCGATTATTGTTTCTACACCATGTCAAATGATGCATAGAATATATAAAATACATTTTGAAAATTATAAATCATTTTTTTCTAGCTGAAGCAATTAGCATAGATATGTGAATAATAGCACTATTTAAAAAATCCATTGGTTCCATCATTTGATCCAATGTTTTTCAAGAAAACAGAAGTGTAACATCAACACGAAGTCAATAAACTTTAAAAATCTAGCAAAGCTAGGAGATTTAGAATATTAAAAATTTCTCCATTAATTAAAAATCTTTACTCCCTCATTACTTAATAATTCTATCAATCTTAACAACACCAATGCTTTCTATACTATAACCTTTCTATACCCAGTATAGTTCATCGAACTTACCACACTTTGGAAGTTCAGGAACTTGCCACAATAATATGAGTTTAAGAACTTGTTCTAGCAATATGTAGTCAAAGAACTGATCAGAGACTGTCCATATGCTTAGGGGTTCAAAAATATACATACGATTATGAGTCACGAACTTACCATAGGTATGAGTTTTAAGAACTTGCTTAACCTTAAGATCATCTAATGTAATCTTAATATCATCTAATCTATCCTCTATTGACTCTAATTATCAAATATAATATGAGAAAAGAATCACCTTCTCGTCATATATATATCGATAGCGCAACACCAACCTTCCAACGATTATTAATATGATAAGCCAAGGGTAAGCACAAAACGCTACCCATACAAAGATTTGTACAACTCAGCCACCACATGAGTCCTCAGTTGAAATCCCTATTAATTCTATCTTACTTATAACTTCTCGCTCTGTACTCGATACAGACTTCTGTATCTCATCATTTATAACTCCTCGTGAGTTAATCTCGTACTATATCATAGTATATTCTCGTTATAGTCTCAAACTATAACTATTCAATTATTACAGACCATCTGTCTTTACGACTTTAAAAAAATCACGCTGTGATCTTATTCTATAATCATCTCCCTTATGATTCTTTTACAATCTTATTATCTCATTATCGTTTTATTTTACAAACTTCTTATCTTTACCTATCATCATGTCATATCATGATTTCATTTATACTTTTAATCTTATGGACTTTGTCTATTCATCGTTATTCGTCATCTTGATTATTGGAGTTAGGCAACTCCTGATTCTTATCTTCAAATCTTTTCAAGATTCTTCTTTGAATCTTCTTGTTTATTTAACAACTCTTCTTTTAAGAATTTCTAATTTCATTTATGTTGCTCAATATTTTATTCGAGTTTTGTTCCTCGTCATTCTAATCTTCTTCTTATAACATCGCTAGGACTTAACACATCCTACACTTCTACGTATGTGAAAAGAATCACTTTTTCGTTATACGTAACTTAAACTTAACTTCTTATTCTCTAAAGTCATAGCCTCAGGTACTCTTACCTAAGGTGTATAACCAAAATTCTTACAATATAATTCTCATTCTCGATCGTTAATAATACAACTTTAATCTATCTTTACATCATTATTCGATATTAAAAGCACTAAAAATGCGGAATATTTAAAACTTTTATACAATCTTTCTTTATTGCCCTGAATCGCAACCTTTACATTACAAATATTTGATTCAATTCTATTACATGAATCGCTTCCTCTAAGTTACTATACAAAGTATTACAACACAAGCAATATCCACTATACATCGGATAGCTCAACTTTACAACTTTAGCAAGTATAATACATCCAAAACAAACACATTACTCATCTAGAATAAATAATTTCTTGTATCGTTATTGATCATAACATTCAATTAGCATACATCATTACCTTGTATCCTTGACCTGCAAAAGTGGTTATTTGCAAGAGTGAGCTCGACAGCTCAGCAAGACCTAACAGTTTTCATGAATCACATAGCACATAATAACATGCTCAACATACATCTCATAATCATCAAAGTAATATGGCATACATGCTTTAATTCACATAACAAATATAAAGATTGAGTTTCTTACTCAATCAACATTCTTTAATCAATCAATGTAGTCATAAATTGACTTTAACATTTCATGCTTGCAACATATATAACATATCATGGTCTTTGCAAAACAATTTAAAATAGTTCATCATCAAGTTCACGTAAAAAATAGGAACTGAAAGACTTGCCTTGATCGTTGTTTACCAATAACAGTTTAACAGCTTACAGCTATCTGCACTTCACGTGCCCTACACAATTATATAATCATGCACATCAACTATTAGTCACATAGCAATGCATAGTAGTTATAATGTAATTTTACTCTACATCTCATAATCCTTCCTGTTAACTAATATACAATGTTCAATTAGATTGTGTTAACTTTCAATTTATATCTCACTATATTTCTTATTAGTCATACTTGAAGTTCATTCAAGTGTTTAAATCTTGCTAAGACTCCTTATTGGTTTTATATTAACCCCCTTCCATATCTTATAGTGTTCATTTCAGTTGAATTGAAATACTTTTTACGTACATTAACACTTGTCACGGCGTTTCGACGTTCATTCGTCACACGCCCGATTCGTCTATCTTGTGTATGCTTAGTATGCTTATATAACTTATCTAATATATGATTTATTAATGTTAAGCATCATTATATTTACTAACATTCATATTTTATAACTTATAACAACATCTATTATCGTCGACAGCACTATACTTGCGTATATGCATGTCCGCGCCCTCCGATTGCCTCTGAATACGCATTAGTCACAAAGATAACCATTTTTACCCCTGCTAACGACCTCAAATCGAAAAAGTTAAAGAATGAAAGTGGTAGGTCTACTCGTGCTCATTCATGTTTATCTTGAATCTCCTCAATCAGAGTTCATATGAAAAAATTATTGCCGTTTTACTACAGGAGGTCAAAGCAGTTTTGCATTACACTACTTAAATCACTCCGGACATCTTGTAGCCCCGCTGGGGCGGGAGTTCCTAGGCCAAAAGCCCCGCTGGGGAATGGCTCCCTGCTTTTGGGTTCCCCGGCTCACAAACTTGTAGAGAAATAAGCCAATTTGGGTTATTTCTTCGCACCAAAGTCCGATTTTAACTAACACAATGTGCATGAAACTTTATACAAACAAAATCTTATACTTCTAACATGATTTTAACATACAATAACACCACAACACATAATCAAAACATATAATTTCATGATTATAAAGAAAATACCATTTTAAGCGTTTTTGAAAAAATTTGACACTATGAGTTCGTTTTTAACCCAAATCACATGATTCAAAGCATGTTAATTTTGTTTCTTGATATATTATCATAATCTAAACTTTAATTCTCATAATCATAGCATAATCACACATAATTTTTGATATTTAAGAAACTATTTTTTTAAGTTAGTTCATTGTAAATTGCTATGAACATGATTTATTCATGTTCATCATCTTTACATGAAATTAATCACATAAACTATCATATAACTCATATATAATAGTTTTTATACATAATCTAACACATATTGATCATCAATTTATAGTTTATTATTAAAATCAATTTACAGAGAATAAAAACAATGAAGAACAACAATAAACATAGGTTATACCTTTGCTTCTAAAGGAAGAAGATGAAGATGATGGTGATTATCTTCTCTTTTGATTTCTCAAAGTCTTTCTCTTTCTTCTTTCTCTTTTCTTCTTCTCTCTTTTCTCTCTAGTTTACTCTATTCTTTCTCTTTGTTTTCTTTTTGTTTCTAACAGACTAACCCTTAGCTAATTCTAACTAACGTAATATACATATAATATATTATACATATATTATACATATAAAACATAAATACAACATATATAACTTATATTACATAATGGCCCTATAATAATTATAATAAATACAATTATTACAATTAAAATATAGGTTACAACATTTAGAATTGCAAAAGCCCTAAGGTTTGTTTGGCAAAACAACATTATTTTTAAAAACAGATTTTTAGTAGTTAAGGCCCCGTTTGGCAAAACAGATTAAAACAAAAGTAAGGGCCTTGTTTGGGAAAACGATTTTAAAAACTCTTTTAATTCTTTTAATAAATCCTTTAACACATATTTTTAATGTTACACTTTAATTAATTAAATCTTAACATTCTAATTTAATTAATTAAAAGTTAACATCAATTAATCACATAAAAATTGTCACATAATTATAATTAATCGCTAATTATAATTTCATGTAGCAATTACTACATAACTTCATCTAATTTAATTATCCCAATTAAATTAGAACTATAACCTAAAATCATTACATATTAATTAAATTAAATATTAAATAATCATTTAATTAATATAATACACTTAATTATATTACTCCATATTAATCACATAATTATTTATTTAACTCAATAAATAATTTAATTAAAATATTTATTTTAATTCAATAAATATTAAAATTAATATTTAAAATTCTCTTCACATCAATTCACATATTTCACAATATATGATACGTATACACAAACTCAAACTCAAAACATCAGATAATAAGAATTTTATTTATTAAATTCTCATTTATAAATTCTTAAAAATCCGGGATGTCACAAATCGTACATAACGTATTACCATACACATCAACTATTAGTCGCATAGCAACGCTTAGCAATTGTTTAAGTAAATTCTACTTTACATTTCATAATTCTCTCCCATTTGTTTAACATACACTGTCAAATTATATGTATAATTAATAATATAAATTAATTATCACATATCTAATTCTCATAATTAGTTAACCCATTTAGGTTAACTCATTCCTCTTTAATTATTAAGTTAATAATTAATTATAACATAATTAATCACATCACATAATTATATTATATTTTCACATAATTAATCAACTAATAATTACGTACTCATATTAATTAAATTATAATTTAAGTTAAACATTTACTTTGATTAAAATTAATCAAACTATATTCATTATAATTTAACAAATCATAATTTAAATCAAACCTTTGCTATAATTATAATTATTAAAATTATAATTACTCATTATATTTTATTAATATAATTCATTACTATTATTTAACATTTTAATGTATGCCTAATATGTAATCAAGTTTACAACATTAGGTTAACTTTTTATGATACAACAAAACTTCACAAAACTAGCAACTTCTTTCTTTTCTGCACCCCCCTTGTCGGGGCGGGGTTTTTTTTGCCTTGATAGGCCTGCAGGGGCGGGCCTTCTGCGGCGAACGCAGACTGGTTCGCGAATTGTGTAGAGAAAAAACTAATTTGGATTATTTTTCCACAACAAATTCCGATTCCAGTCAACATAATTCATTTCAACTTTATAGAAAACATTATTTAAAGTTTCTAACATGTTTTAACATATGTAATCATCAATACACATAATTCAAAACTCCCAATTTCATAATGTTTTTGAAGAAAAACCATTGATAAGTGTCCTTAATGAAATTGAACACTGAAATTTATTTTTAAATCAAAATACACAATTCAAATCATATTGAATTCGTTTATAAACATGTTATCATTATCTAACCTCAATTTACACAATGATTATCAATCAATTCATAAATTTTGATTTCAAATAAGCTAATTATAACAGTATTTTACTGTAACTTTTGATGAACATGAATTCTTCATGTTCATCATGTTTACATGCTTTACATAACTAATTTATGCTTATAATTCACATATAATAATGTTACAACACCATATAACATATATACATTAAAATCACAAACTTCCATGAAATCTCATATTTACAGAAAATTAAAACTTGAAGAACGTAAAAACAAGTTTTTAAAACTCTAAAGTTAGGAGTTATACCCTTTGCTTAGTGAGAAAGAAGAAGGTTATGATTTCTTTGTTGATTCCTCAACTCATCTTCTTTCTTTCTCCTTCTTCTTTCTTTTCTCTCTCACTTTCTTTCTTTGTATTTCTTTTTGTTCTTCTTTGTTCTAACTGACTAACACTTAGCTAAATCTAACTAACGTATATACAAAATATACATATCTTACATATATTATAAGTATAAACATAAATATAAAGTTTATAACTTATAATACATAATGACCATAATAAGTATAATAATTGCACTTAATACATAAGTTACACATTTGAAATTTAAAAAGCCCTAAGGCTTATTTGGCAAAACAACTTTATTTTAAAAAAAAATAGGTTTATAGTAGTTAAGACCCAGTTTGGCAAAACGGATTTAAAACGGTGCAAGAGCCTTGTTTGGCAAAACGGTATTAAAAACTCTTTTAATAAATCATTTAGCACATATTTTTAATGTTACACTTTAATTAATTAAATCTTAACATTCTAATTTAATTAATTAAAAGTTAGCATCAATTAATCACATAAAAATTATCACATAACAATTATAATTACTCGCTAATTATAATTTCATGTAACAATTATCATATAACTTCATCTAATTTAATTATCCCAATTAAATTAGAACTATAACATAAAATTATTATATATTAATTAAATTAATTATTAAATATTTATTTAATTAATATATTACACTTAATTAAATTACTCCATAACCAACACATAATTATTTATTTAACTCAATAAATAAATCAATTAAAATATATATTTAATTCAATAAATATTAAAATTAATATATAAAATTCTCTTCACATCAAATCACATATTTCACAATATATAACACATATACATATACACGTACTCGAACATCTTAAAATAAGAATTTTATTTATTAAATTCTCATATATTAATTCTTAATAATTCGGGTTGTAATATATAGGCTGTCCGAAAATTTTGTTTGAACTCTGTGTAGTTTTTATGCATTACATGATTAGCTAACTTAATGTGATGACATGTTAAGTGTATAAAACAATAAGATAATATATTTTTGTCATGTATAAGACAATTTGAAGTCTCATATTAGCATGTTATGTGTGAACTTAGATATTGTTATCATAAGGTATGATTATGACAGTTTAAAGTGTTATACACGTGTGATATGCATGTTGTGAGTATAGACTCACGTATGTGGTTAGTTAGCGAATTAAGTTTATAAACCACGTTGTTAAGTTGAATTTAAGTAAGAAGTTCAATGGTTAAACGTAGTGGTTATAAAACTAATTGATGTTGTAAACGTAATGTAATGTGTAGGATGATTGAGGAAGTGATTTGTAAATTATAAATTATAACTTGCGCTTAAGGCAAGTTTTCTAAACTCAAACTTTACTTTAGTAAGTTTTTTATTCCTAACTTGTTATTCATATGCAAGTTATTGTGACACCCCCAAATCCGGGTACTTCGTTTCCACATGATTTGGTGTTCACTTTCTAACTATAACAAACATCTACCCAATATATCTTAAAATAAATTACAACCTTTATTCAACTATTAATAAAATCTCCCTTAAAACAAGGGTTACAACCTTCTCCATATCAATCCCAGGGTTACTCTAACCTTGAAATGAATATAATAAAGTGCGGAAATAAAACATAACATTCAATTATTACAATCATTCTCAATTAAATAAAAATAAGTCTTCACTTGCTTTGCTTTCCCTTGCCCTTACTCGTAGACGGAGCATCAGCATTATCAACCTTAACTGAAATTGTTATTTAATGCAAGAGTGAGCAAACCACAGCTCACTGGAGTTTAACAATAACATAGACATGACAGGATATATTTAAAAGAATCTGAACAACTTAGCTTGCTTCAATAATAAAGAATTGAATAATAATTCTCTATCAACATTAAAATTCGAATATAGAATTTATCTGAGTGTCATAAGACCTTTGAACTCTTGTCCTAGGTTATAAATATTTCTATTTAAACCTTTAACAGTCAATAAGACTATGGACCTTAACTCGTACTTAGGGGGATCAGCCCTTCGTACTATGTATTGTGCACAAACATCTCAACGCTATGCGTAGTAACCTCCCCTAGTAAATAGGGTTGTTCAACTCAGTAATTTGAATTCAAGTCCGCACCAAAGAAAGTTTGGTTTGGATAAGCTTACAAGGGTAATTTAGAATTCACGTTCATCAACTAAGGATTAGTTGAATCGACTTCCAATAATTCATAAATAAAGAATTATGAATTAACATATGCTTTAGAATCAACTTAAAGCATTTAAAATAATAACTGGATCTTACTTGAACAATAAGTTAAGATCATTTCAATTAAATAAACAATTGTCTAATACATAAATAGAAAAGGACATTATTAACAAGAATATATGAACTCAAGAAATTATACAAGATTAGGGTTTAAAAAACTTGCATAAAATTAACGAGTTTAGGGTTTAGAAGACTTGCCTCAAGCGCAAGCTACTTAACACAATTCACGTACTTTAATACTTCCTACACATATATATTTAATCACAATAACCTAAATTAGTTAACACGTAACTAATTCACATAAGTGGTTAACCCTCATGGTTAACTCACTCTAATAATAATAATCAACTATCACATAGTTAATTAAATCAATTATGTATTTAACTAAATTATAATTAAACAATTATAATTCAAACACTTAATCAAATTATAATTACTTAAATTATAATTATAAACAAATTATAATAATTATAATCAATTAAACCACATCATGCATTTAATTACACAAATTATAATTAATCATGAAATTATCAATTTATAATCCATAATTAAACATGTATTTATTAAATTATAATTACATAAATTATAATTTAAATTAACATCTAATTGATTAAAATAAATCAACTTCTATACATTATAATTTCACAAAAATTATAATTTAAATTAAACATTTACTCTTAATTATAATTAATAAAATTATAATTAAGTAACTTATTGTACAATTAAACAATTATAGTTTATAATTTAAATACCATATTAGTTTTTTCAAAACTTTCTTTTTCTCGAATTATGAAATTATCAACTTCATGTTAACACATGTTATAGCAGCTAGATACATGCTCATTATCTTAGGAATAATGTAATGGAAACATAACAACACATTGCACACTTGACTAAAACTCACTGCCACTGCACTGTGCACTATGCACGGCGCAGCTGCGCAGCCACAGGCCTTGGCACCGACGCAGCTGCGCAGGGTAAGGATCTGGGAAGGACAAGCGGCGCAGCTGCGCTGCTCCTGGCCTTGCTGCCGGCGCAGCTGCGCAGCAACTCGGCCAGACGTAGACAGCCACGTTACTCTACTTCACCGATTAACCCATACAAGCCAACAAATGGATATTTACAGTAACTTAAACATTGTAAATCATACCTATGTAATTATACATATATATATAACATGCTTCCACAACACAAAACCATTTAAACAATGATAATCACAAGTTTTAAAAATCCAATTTGGCCATTTTCATGAAAACTCATATATTTTTCAAAATAAGTCACTGTAATCAAATTCTTAAGCAATCCAACTTATAACACATGCTTTATTCTCATGATTCAAGGTGGTATCATAGAAAATTTCTAAACAACATACTAACATATACCAATTTCTCAATGTAAAATCACCCATAATATATAAACTCATGAAATTCCATATGAACTCATATAAACATGAATTTTCTGTTAAAATATATTTCTACAGTAATTTGATTTCTGAAAATCATTGATAACCATATAATTCACCATGAACAACACCACCTATATATATATATCATCCATGGTTATGCTATTACATGAAAACTCAGTTTTCACATAGAATAAAACATGAAACTTAAATCGAGTTTTGAAAATATGAAAGTAGAGATTATGGATTACCTTTCGGTGATAGGAGAAGAAAACAAAGATTCACTCTAGCCTTCACAAGCTTCTTCTTCCTTCTCTTCTTCTCCAACTCTTCTCTGCTTTCTCTTTTTCCTCTGCTCTTTTCTTTCTTCTTTGCTCTTAGTTTAGACTTAG
Source organism: Panax stipuleanatus (assembly GCA_020205555.1). NCBI lineage: Eukaryota > Viridiplantae > Streptophyta > Magnoliopsida > Apiales > Araliaceae > Panax > Panax stipuleanatus. The sequence goes on from CM035115.1 coordinate 37,140,094, forward strand.
GATTAATCTAACGTAGTATAGAACTAACATAATATAATATAATACGCGTACTAACTAATACTAATTACCCTAATTAATTTAGTAGTTACATAAGTTTCAAAATTCAAAAAGCCTTAAGGCTTTGTTTGGCCAAAACAACATTATTTTTAAAAAATAGGTTATTATTACTAAGGCCATGTTTGGTAGAATAGATTTAAAACAAATGCAAAGCCTTGTTTATTTAAACTCATTTAAAATCCTTTTTCTTTTATTTTAACAAATTATTTAATACATACTTTAATGTCACATTTTAATTAATTAAATATCAATCATCTAATTTAATCAATTAAAATCTAACATCAATTAATCACATAAAATTGCCACATAATTATAATTACTCGCTAATTATAATCCATGTAACACTTCATCACATAATTTATCTAATTCAATTATCTCAATTAAATTAGAACTATAATATAACATTAATATTAATTAAATAAATATTACACATTCATTTAATTAGTATATAACACTTAATTAAATCACTCCATAAATCACATAATTTATTTATTTAACTCAATAAATAAATCACATAAAATATTTATTTATCTTAATAAATATTAAAATTAATTATAAAATCTCAATCGTTACAGTTATTGTATTCTCTATAAATTATATTTTGAATAAATATCTTATCAAAGTTCATTATTGAGTTAATGTGACCTTAACTTAATTGTTCAATCAAGGACTATTTTATCTTTCAATTGCTTTAAGTTTAATTCTAAAGCATAAGTTATTTCGTAATCCTTTATTGTTGAATTATTAGTATTGGAAGTCGATTCAACTACTCCTTTGTTGATGATAGTTGAACTCTAAATTACTCTTGAAGCTTATCCAAACCAAACTTTTTTTGGTGCGGACTTGTTATTAAATACTGAGATGAACAAACCTATTTAATAGGGGATTACCATCCGAAAGCGTTCAGTTGTTTGTGCACAATACATGGTACGAATGGCTGATCCCCCTAAGTACGAGTTAAGAGTCCATATAGTCTAACGACTGTTAAAGATTTTAAATAGAAATGTTTATAACCTAGGACATAGTTCAAGGTCTTACGACCCTCAGATGAATTCTATATTCCATATTCAATTTCTTTATTATTGATGAAAGAAATATTATTCAAATCAATTGAAGTTATTCAGTTTATGCCATCACTATCATTTGTTATTCCAAGTGAGTTTTTGTTTGTTCACTCTTGCATTATATAACCCTTGCAGCTAAAGTTAAAAGCGTTGACGCTCCGTCAACGAGTAAGGGCAAGAACAAGATGAACAAGTGAAGACTTGTTTATAATTATGATGTGATTGAAATAAGACTTTATTTATATTATGATGTTTTTTTTTTGCATTTTATTGACGTTAAGGTTAGCAAACCCTAGGATATTTTGAACAAGGTTGTAATCCTTTTGATAAGGAAGATTTTATTATTTATTTAAGGTTGTAATTTATTTTGCATTCCTTATTATGGGCAGTAGTTGTATTTTATTTAGATAGTGAACACCAAATCCCGTGGAATTGAAGTACCCGAATTTGGGGGTGTCACATCTGCGCTTAACGATTTGTAGGAAAGTAAACTGCTAAGAGTTCTTTGAGAATACAAATCTGCTATTAGATGGACCATCGCCGACATCAAGGGAATCAGTCCTTCATTCTGCATGCACAAGATATTGATGGAGGAGGATGGTAAGCCTACAGTTAAACAACAGAGGCTCAATCTGATTATAAAAGATGTAGTGAAGAAAGAAATTTTGAAATGGCTTGATGCTGGAATCCTATTTCTGATAGTGCATGGGTGAGCCCAGTTCAGTGTGTCCCAAAGAAGGGTGGTATGACAGTAGTAACGAATAAAAATAATGATTTGATATCGACGAGGACAGTGACCGGTTGGAGGGTTTGTATGGATTACAGGAAACTCAATAAGGCAACAAGAAATGATCATTTCCCTTTCCATTTATTGATCAGATGTTAGATATATTAGCGGGACATGAATACTACTGTTTACTAGATGGTTATTCGGGGTACAATCAGATTGTAATTGCATTGGAGGACCAAGAGAAGACAACATTCACATGCCCATATGGCACCTTTGCCTTTAAAAGGATGTCATTCGGGCTGTGTAACGCACCAGCAACCTTTCAGAGATACATGATGGCAATATTTTTAGATATGGTGGAACGCAATGTCGAGGTATTCATGGATGACTTTTTAGTGTTCGGGGATTCTTTTGACAACTGCTTAGAGAATCTGGTCATGGTACTTAAAAGATGCATAGAAACCAATTAGGTGCTCAACTGGGAAAAGTGTCATTTTATGGTTCAAGAGGGAATCATACTTGTGCACAATGTCTCGGGAAAGGGGTTGGAAGTTGACCGAGCAAAATTGGAAATGATAGAAAATTTTCCACCGCCAACCTCAGTGAAAGGTATCCACAGTTTTCTCGGCCATGCCGGATTCTACCGCTGGTTCATTAAGGATTTCTCCAAAATCACAAATCCTCTATGCAGTTTATTGGAGAAAGATGTACCGTTCAGATTTGATGAAGAATGTATATCGGCGTTTGAGCAGTTAAAGAAGAAATTAACTACGGCACCTGTGATCATAGCAGCGGACTAGACCATGCCATTCGAATTGATATGTGATGTCAGTGATTATACGGTAGGGGCTGTGTTGGGACAATGCCAAGATAAAGTTTTTCATGCAATCTACTATGTGAGCAAAACTTTGATCGATGCGTAGTTGAATTACACAACCACTGAGAAAGAACTACTTGCGGTTGTGTACGCTTTCGATAAATTTTACTTGTATCTAGTTGGAACTAAGGTGGTGGTGTACACCGATCACTCTGCTATACAGTATTTGGTTGCAAAGAAAGATGCAAAGCCGAGACTGATTCGCTGGATCTTTCTCCTTCAAGAATTCGACTTAGAAATCAAAGATAGAAAGGGGACAGAAAATCAGGTAGCTGACCACCTTTCAAGATTGGAGAATCCGAATCAAGACATTACGGACAGAGTGTTGATTAATGAATCTTTTCCAGATGGGTAGTTGTTTGTGATTCATGGAGAGTTCCCGTGGTATGCTTATTTTGCCAATTATCTGGTGAGTAATATTCTTCCTCCAGATTTGACACGCCAACAAAAGAAGAAATTTTTACATGATGTGAAGTGGTGTATGTGGGATGGGCCATTTTTGTTCCGACAGTGTGCAGATAGAATGATTCAGCGGTGTGTGCCGTAAAGTGAAGTGGAAAGTATCTTACAGGCATGCCACGCCTCGGTATATGGGGGCACTATGGAAATAAAAGAACGGCCGCCAAAGTACTACAGGCTGAATTTTATTGGCCCACCTTGTTCAAAGACGCACATCAGTGTGTGAAAAATTATGATCGATGTCAAAGGGTGGGAAATATTTCCAAATGGAATTAGATGCCACTCAACATGATCTTAGAAGTGGAAGTTTTCAATGTATGGGGGATCAATTTCATGGGACCTTTTCTGCCTTCATACAATAATTTATATATCTTGTTGGCAGTAGACTACGTGTCTAACTGGGTTGAGGCAGTCGCGCTACCGACAAATAACGCGAAGGTTGTTTTAAAATTTTTGCAAAAGAATATCTTTACAAGATTCGGCACCCCAAGGGCAATCATCAGTGATGAGGGATGTCACTTCTGCAACAAGTATTTCACTGCACTCTTGACCAAGTATGGGGTCAACCACATAATCGCTACTGCCTATCACCCCCAGACGAGTGGCCAAGCAGAGGTATCTAATAGAGAAGTGAAAAGAATTTTGGAGAAAATAGTAAACCCAAACCGGAAAGATTGGTCTTTGAAATTAGATGACGCTCTATGGGCGTATCAGACTGTAGACAAGACCCTAATCGAAATATCTCCATATCAGCTTGTCTATAGAAAAGTGTGTCACCTACCAGTAGAACTTGAGCATAAAGCCTTTTGGGCCATCTAAAAACTCAATTTTGATCTCACAGAGGTAAGGGAGAAAAGACTTCTACAACTCAACGAGTTGGATGAATTTCACCTGCAAGCATACGAGAACTCCAAATTGTACAAAGAAAAGGTCAAGAAGTGGCACGATCAGAAAATTGTGTATAAAAAGTTCGAATCGGGCCAAGCAGTATTGTTATTCAACTCCCGGTTGAAACTCTTTCCCGGGAAATTGAAATCAAGGTGATCAGGCCCATTCACCATCAAAACAGTGTTTCCACAAGGAGCCGTTGAACTATACAGTCGGGATTCAACGAAAACATTTAAAGTCAATGGACAACGCTTAAAGAAATATTGGGTGGTGATCTCGATCGCCAAGCAACCTCAATTGACCTTGTCGAGCCAGCATAAGAACAGGGAGTAGTCAGGCTGAAAGACTCTAAATCAAGCGCTTAACGGGAGGCAACCTAGTCATTGGTTATTTTGATTATTAAAAGTTATTTGTTTTTAGCATTCATTGAGTAAATTATTAGTAGAGTAGGATAGGATTAGATTAATGGTTACGTCTGTGCCTTGATCTCACCTATGGATACTCATAAGGTTCATGGATTTTGTTACAAGACGGAGGCATACATTCACATACGGAGGAGGAGAAATGATTGCTATATATGTGCGCTACACAGTTGAGGGGATGACAACACAAAAGCAATTTTTTGGGCAGGAAACAGAAAGCTCGCCCCGGCGCAGATTTTACAAAAGAAAAGTTCGCCTAGCGCAGATGCCTCTGGCAAAACTCGCCCCGGCGAGGTTGCACGAGCAAAAATGCTCGCCCCGACGTAGTTGACGATTTTCAGTTTTTAAAAACCCATCTTTGCAGTTGACCATAACCATTCCAAACACAAATTCGAGAACCCTCATCACCGAAACCAAAGAAAAACACAATCTCTCGACCAAACTTGCCCCCAATCACTATTCACTTGAGATTTCAAGGTTTCATCCCTAAATCAAGCATTACTCAACACAAGCTATGGTTTCAAAGCTTCTCTTCATTTCGTTTAGCATCCAAGCAGAAAGGGGGTGAATTGGTCATGTGCAAACTCTACGATCAACCTTAACTTGCAATAATAGACATTCTCAATTCGGGTAAGCCTTCATTCAGTGCAACCACAGTCCATCGTTCATCTTATTTGGCTACAAGTTTTGAGTGTGGGGGTAATCAGGAACAAGCAATCACAGTACGCACACCAGGTGTTTGATACAGAGTCTCAACAAACTTTTTTGATCCTTCACTCAATTGCAAGTGGGATTCAAACCTTGTGCATCATGACATCAAGAAATTAGAAAAGGCAGCGGGGTGAGAGTTCATCCATCCCCACTCGGCAATTCGATAGATGTAAATTTCTGAATATCTAGGCGTCGGAGAGATTTTAGTATCTAGCAACCAAGGCACTGACTCCAGAGCATGGCTTAACTCCCGATGAGTTTGACGGGGTAATGCTTCACCAAATCTAAGAGAGGAGATGGGAAACAATCACAGCACAGCTGGACAACGCAGTGGTGGCGGTGGTGAAGGAATTTTATGCGAACACCCCAGAGAAGTCACCATTTTTTGCATTCGTAAGGGGCAAGATGGTACCATTCACTGTGCAAGAAATCAATGATTATTATAATTTTCCATCGCAATTAAGTTGTGGCTTTTTTGACACTCAAGGAAAGTGTGCCGAATTATGATCAAATACTAACCGAGTTGTGTAAGCCCGATGCTACATGGTGTTCGAATGGGTCTCACTTCTAGCCCGGCCATCTTAGTTTATATGGAAAGATATGGCAAACTTTCTTGTGTGAAAAACTGTTACCATCAACACACACAAGCGATGTCACAAAGGAGAAGTCTATATTATTGTACACGATTGCCAAAGACCGCTCGATAGATGTGGGCCGACTCATTCAGCACTCAATTCGCCAAAATCTGCGTGGTCCTCTGCAGGGCGGATTGCGTCATCCCTCTCTCATCTATGCGTTATGTGCACGGGCAGGGGTACAATGGAGGACAGATGAGCCCATCCAGTAACCATTGCTATGTCTATATTCGAAGATGATTCAGAGTACGCGGTCTTGGGTTCACATTTTTAGATTCTGAGGATGACGAGGGGACGAAAGAACAAGATACAGATTTTGATGAGGAAAGAGAACAAGAGCAAGAACAAGCCAAGACTTCAAACTCATCCCGCACCAAAGCCACTTTCAGCAATCAATTCCGGAATCTGCAGCAGTATTTTGATCAAAGACTTCAAGGGTTGGCCTCCAGACAAGATCACATGTTCGCCACACAGAATGAGTTTAATGCTTCTTTGGCCGCTGCTTTTGCCCGCATAAATCCTTCTACTGATGACATTTAATTTTTGACTCCCTTGCCATTACAACTCTATCCCCCACTACAGCCCGTTGAGGAGCCGGTTGAATACCCTCCGACCGAGGATCCACCGGTCGAGCATGATGCTTGACCAATTAGGGCAGTCCTCCACTTTATAGTTCTTTATCTTTATATAATGAGGACATTGCATAGGTCAAGTTTGGGGGTAGTGTATATTATATCATATCTTAGTGCCTATTAGCTGCATATTAGTTGCATGGTAGTTAATAGTTGCATTTTAGTTAATTGCATAGTAGTCCATTTAATTGCATATATTTGAAAAAAAAATTTGAAAAAAATCAAAAAACCACAAAAAGATTTGTTTTGTTAGTTTAGTTGTTATTCATGTTGCATGATTCTAGCATATCAGTAAGTATAAAGTAAGTTTAGCCTGTGATGAGACTAAAATTGTATAGACATTGAACGGTAATGATAACTAAAGCATAGATGTAATTTCAGACCATGACGTAAATCTTTTCCTGTTTGAAACTGTTGCAACCGGATAGCACAATGAGATGACCATGTAGGCTAACTTAGTTGGAATATTGACATAATTGACTTCTTGAGAGAAATTGAGGTTTAATAAAAGAAATTCAATGAATTTGTGGTGAATACTAGGATTAGACAGAGACCTAAGTTTGGGGGAAAATATGGGAGCTATATATATAAAAAAGAAACAAAAGAAAAAAATATGTGGAAAAAAGAGAAAAAAAAATATGAATAAACACCGTGACTAGTTTAGTTCTGTAGCTTTTGTTACTCGAGTAAGTATGCCCTAGGGGATGTCTTTACACCCAGCACCCTCAAGCCGTCTGGTTTGGGAGTCGTTGGTCGAAAACTCTAATTGGGTGACACTGAAAAGCCTAAGGGAACTAGACATTGTACAGTCAGTAGAGTAGAAATGCGGGAAAAAAAGCAAAATGCCCCCGTAATTGAATAAAATTAGCAAAAGTCTCCCATATTGACTTCTGACTTGGTTGATGTTGGGTCTTAGTTGAGCGTAGCTTGTTTACACAATTTCTTGAGTCAAAGCGGTGTTTTCCTTCTAAGAAGCGTATTATGCAAAATATTTGAACTATAGTTGGTTATGATGGTTGTCGAGCACACACACGCGACATCAGTAATAACAAGCATTGATTCATAGATTGATTTGAACTACTGACATGTTCTAGGTTGAATTTGCTGTTTATATCTACTGTGATTTCTCTGAGGCAATCTTTGTGAGCTTTATACTGTCTGACAGCTGAATTCGTAGACATATAGTTAGTTTTATTTACATTGTGTTTTGCTTGAGGACAAGAAAAGTCTTAAGTTTGGACGTATTTGATGAGTGGGTTTCATACCTATGAATCGAATATCTTTCAAACCTAAGTTACTGCTACTTCGGGTGTTTTTAGGAGCATTGTTACTTGTTTGCATTGGTTTTGTGCAGGGATAAGTAGGGTGGACGAGAATAGGAGAATGAGTTAAAAAGGAAAAAAATCTGCAAAAAGTGAAGGACCTTCGCCGGGGCGTATGAGCGCCGAGGCGATAATTCAATGAAGGAAAACTCGCCGAGGCGAAGTGTGCGGCAGACAACTTAAAGTTAACTTGTTCGAGTTGGATTCTGGAGATCTTTGACTGATGGATTTGGAACCCGATAAAAGAGTATTAAAGGCAAATAGAGGGGTAGAGAGGACATTATCTTTATCATTAACATAACCCTAACCTTGGGAGATCACATGTTGGAGAATGGAAGCGAGGCTAAAGGCACGAAGAACGCAAGGCGAGATTGAAGAAGAGTAGCACTAAACTTTCAATTTCTATTCTCTTTCTTAATCTATTCTTTGTATTCAGGATGCTAGTAATTTTGTGGATGTTAGTTATTTATTTATCTATGATGAACTAATTTACTGTTTAAGTCGACAATGGAGCTTTTTGCGTAACGGAGAATTGACATGCTTCTATATTGATTGATTGAGACTATTTCTAGATTATTTACTACTGTTTATGCGTAATTATGTTTTTGCTTGATCACCAATTACTTGTTATTCCATATGAACTCGAGAGATGAAATATGGGATTAGAACTGATTATAGTAACGTATGTTTGTGATTTCTGCAGTTAGTTGGGATTCATAATTCATGTTTAGGATAGAGATATGCCTATGCATCATACGTAATCTAATAAGAACCTGAACTGAAACCTTTTTTCAATTATAATTCAAATAGAGATATAGTGAGTTAGTTAATTAAGGTGTCCTACTCAATTTTATCAGTTATGGCGTTGAGTTGGTATGGGTATAATACATTGAGATATGGTCATATCTACTATTATGTTCTTGGTTAATAATTTGGAATAGTTGATTTGACTTAAAAGGAAGTGTGTCATTCGAAGTGAAACAATAAGTGAAGTTATATGCTTAATTCTCCGAAAACTTGTCAAAATCCTGAATAGTGTTAGTTATAATTTAATTGGTAGTGTTTCATAAATATCATCACTTGATCATTAGTTTAATAAAATTGAGATAATATAAAATTGGTAATAGTTGGGATAAATTATAGTTATTTTCTCTATGGGAACGATACTTTACTTCCACTCTATTACTTGTTGACCACGTATACTTGCGTGTTGCGCGTAACTAAATTTTACCCAACACCCGGTCTGCTAGGCTGAGAACAGACCATGAATTATTGGCACATATCCGGCCTGGCATGGCCTTCCAAAAAGCTCGACCTAACCTGGCCTTCGGGTTTGATCAGCCTGAAGCCTGGCCTTGCTTTTGCAGCAGGCCTGGCCTGGTTACTTGGCCTGGTTAACTACATAGGTAGGCCTTAGATATTGGTCCTTTAGTTTTCTCTTGGTACTTGGTAGTCCTTTTATAAGGAAGTTCCTTAGACTTTTATCACAACTAACCAATGTGGGACTTAATCATTTATAAAATAAATGTGCCTTAAGCACTGCTGTTATTACCTCCTTTTGTTTTTGCTACAAGAGAGTTTCAGAAATAGGTAGAGTTACAAATTACAATTAACATCAATATATGAATTAAGCATATCATGTTTCCTTATGTTAAGTAAAACAAGACACGCATAAACACTCAATCCATGATATTTTATGATGGGTGTCTGAATACAAACAGTTGGAGCGTGAAGAATAGAGGAATATCAAAAACAACACACAAATAACATCAAACTGCAAAAATCCAGAAAGTGCAGAAAATTACCTACATTCACATTCCATTCGTCACTCATTAATATAAAATACTCAAAATTTTCAATTAACCATGAATCAAGTAAACTCAAAGAGAGCAAAAATGGGTTTATCATGTTCAATGAACATACTTCCTTGCAAATCAAACTACTAATAGAGAACTCAAAGTCTCACTGGAATTAAAAATAGAAAAATGGCACAGTTCATTAAAGAAGTAACAATAAAACAAACACATGTCACATAGCAATCAAGAAAAATCTAAAGTAAACTGAAAGATTAGTCAATTTATTCTACCCAATACACAACCAATTACATTGCTAAAGTCCTCGATTTGATCTCACCTTGCTGGGCTAGACATTGAGCTGCCCAAGAATTCATCCATTACGTGTATATATAGAGAGAGTTTTACTTATATGAGCACTAACAATTAAACACTCAAATAATCAAACTCAATCACACATTCTCCATAAAATCAAAATTAATGACCAAATAATTAAAAAAAATTAGCTCCATAGACAAGATGGGTGATAGGTCCATCCAAAATTCCAGATTCGCCATAAAACAATAATAGCACAAAATCAATTAATTATTCTGCACATACACGCAGTAGTAAGAGCAACTCCAGCAGGCCGGAGTGGTGAAATTCTTAGACTATATTTAGTCTAAGATGCAGATTTTGTTACAGCAGATGGACTAAATATAGTCTAGCCATTTTTCCAGTGAACCAAACAGACCAAATCAAGGAACCAAAATCTCGTGGACTAAAATTTTAATATATTTAAATGGGAGAGAGGCTGGAGAAAAAAAATCAGAAGGAGAAGAAGGATGTTGAAAAAGGAGATGAAGGAGAAGAAGATACTGAAGAAGACGAAGGGGTGCAAAAGAGGTGCAACGGATTAAAGAAGACGAAGGGGTGCAAAAGGGGTGCAACGAATAGAAATTGATCTGAATGTATCAGATCAATTGAAAAAGTATCAGAACGGTAATAAAAAAATGTATCAGAATGGTAATAAAATGTATTAGATCAATTGAAAATGTATCAGAATGGTAATAAAAAAATGTATCAGAATGGTAATAAAATGTATCAGATCAATTTAGAATGGTAATAAAAAATGTATCAGATCGGTAATAAAAAAAACTAACGGATAGAAATTGAAAATCTTATTTAGAAAATCTATAAATATGTCCAATGATTCAATACATTTTACCATCTCTCAATCAACTACTTCAACATTTAGCAATTGTAAGTATTTTGTTATTTATTGCATTTTTATTATATTTAATTTTATTTTTTTATTGATAATATCTCTTTAATTTATTTTTTAGATGGAAAATCATGATCCTCCGATGTATTATTCTTCATTATTATCTGAAGGTTTCTCACTTAATGATCCAAATTTGTTGGATGATATTCTAATTCAAACTGATGTACTAATTCAGACTCTCGAAAATGAGTCCAATAAAAGAACAGGGCGAAAGGGAAATTACACAATTGATGAAGATGCCCTTCTTGTTTTCGGATGGCTTAATGTAAGTATGGATCCAATTCAAGGAAACGATCAGAAACATGGAAGATATAGGGAAAGAGTTCACGAATACTTTCTTGAATACAAAAATTTTGAGTCTGAACGCAGTTCTACTGCTTTGGCGAAACGTTTGTCAACAATTCAACTCGCGGTGAACAAATTTTATGGATATTATGCTTCAATTGAAAGAATGCAACAAAGTGGTGTAGGTGAACAAGATAAGGTATTTCAATTTTGTCATGTAAAATTTCAGTAAGTTTATTCTTATAATTTATACTTAATACTTTGTAAATAATTTTAAAAATAGATATGTCAAGCATTAGAGATGTTCAAAAGTATCTAAAACCAACCATTTGGATTTATGCATTGTTGGAGAATATTAAAGGATGCACCAAAATGGAGAACATATAATAGTGGAAAGAATAGAAAAGTACTAGAAAGTCAAGTCCAGCAGCATCTTCTCCATCAACCATAGAAGAAGTAAATTTGGGTGAAGACGATGATATTGAAGATACAATCTCTGCAGGATTAGAGAGGCCAATGGGAAGAAAGGTTTTGAAAGCATTATTTAAAAAGGGCAAAGGAATCGGTGATACTAGTACACCTATGGAATTGAGGTTTAAGAAGTTCGAGCATCAGATGAAATTAAACCAACAAAAGAGACAAGAGAACATGGACAGAATATATTTTCAAGAGTAAGAGAAGTTGAATATAATGAAAGCACAAGGGGATGAAAGGATCATGATGATTGACACCGCTAACATGGAGCCTGAAGTAGCTGAATATTACAAACAACGCAAGAAAAAAATCATGAAAAGAGTTACATCTAGTAGTTGACTTGCTTATTATTAGAGAATCAGGATTTTCTTATTATTGTAGTAGAATGTAATGGATTACGCTCCGCCATGTACTGACCACAAATGTTGAATAATATCTTCTTGAAGTTTAGAATGAACTTGTTTATCCCTTATGCGATGATTGGCTTCAATGAATTCAAGTAATTGTAGGGTACGCTCATGAGACACTTCTACAGTTGGAATCTCGTCATGTGTATCATAGGTTGCTGGTTCTTGATTTTCATCTCATACATCTTCAATGATCATATTATGTAATATTATACATACAGTCATAATTTCTTTTTGTGTTGTTTGATCCTAAAATCGTGCATGACCACGAACGATCGCAAAACGTGCTTGGAGTACCCCAAATGCTCGCTCAACATCCTTTCTAAGCGCCTCTTGAGTCTTAGCAAACAGTTATCTTTTATTTCCCCGAGGTGCCGAAATGGTTTTAACAAATGTTGCCCATGGGGGATATATACCATCAGCAAGATAATATCCCATCGTGTACTCATTTCCATTAATTGAGTAGTTCACAGGTGGAGTATGACCTTCAATAAGAGCAGAGAATATAGATGATCTTTCCAAAATGTTAATATCATTATGAGAGCCTAGTAATCCAAAAAATGCATGTTATATCCAAAGATCATATGAAGCCACCGCTTCTAAAATAATTGTTGGCTCATGCACATGTCCAGAATACATACCATGCCACGCAATCGGACAATTCTTCCATTTCCAATGCATGCAGTCGATGCTCCCCAACATCCCAGGAAAACCAAGCTCTTTAGCTTTTGATAGCAATCTAACGATGTCATTACTATTGGGGGATCTCAGATATTCATCACCAAAAATTGAAATGACTGCTTTTACAAACCTTTTAAGACTCAATATAGCCGTGCTTTGACTGATCCGTACATAATCATCAACGAAATTCGCTGAAACACCATAGGCAAGCATCCGCATTGAGGCAGTTATCTTTTATAGAGAAGATAAACCGATTTGTCATGCAGCATTCATTTTTTGGACGAAGTATGAATCATACGCTTCAACTGCTCTTTGAATTCAGAGGAAAAGCAGACGCCGCATTCTAAACCTTCTCCGAAATAGATACGGGGGGTATGTAGGATGTTCAACAAAATAATCACAAAAAAGTCGATTATGACCTTCATGTCTACCACGATCAATGGTAATACGACCTTGCACAGAACCACGATGACGTGATGTATACCTATTGACATTTTATTTTTCTTCTTCAATAGCCGCCATGCCTAAAAATTGTCCATATGCTTCTTCATCTATGTGCAACATAGCTAATTTGAATTAACGGGACATATTTAAAATAACTTATTTGACTGGAAGAATGAAGCTGAGATGAATGAATATGAGAGACTAGATGTGCCTTATATTTATAGATGTTATTTGTTCTTTAAAATATAGTCGTTGGAATATGGTCGTTAGAATATAGTAGTTGGAGTTTTTTTGAATTCATTGATTATTTTAATCTTTTTATATTATAGTCCATGGGATAGTCCACAGAATAGTCCATCTGCTGGAAGGATTGAAGACTAAAGGACATTTATTGATGTCAGATGGACTAAATATAGTTCAACAGATAGTCCATCTGCTGGAGATGCTCTAAGTATAATTAAGATTCATTTCCAATAATTTGTATCAAGTGGAATTAAGATAGAGTGAACATTTAATCTGAAATCATAGAAGCAATTAAAAATAAAGTTAAAATTTTTCTCCAGTAGATCCGTGTGAGGTAAATAAGAGTCTGGATTACATACCTATAGAGTCCTGATTGGTGTTGTATGCTGGCCGAATATATATATATATATATATTAACAAACTTATCAAGTTTACCTAACAAGCCATTTCACTAGTGGATTGGGAACTAGGTTATTTAACAACAAATAAATTACTTACCAAACAAATAGGGTCCGGCGCAGGAGGAGATGGTTGTCATCGATGATGAGGCACTGACGAGGTGGTGAAGTAAAGAGCGTCGATGAGGAGATAAAGAAGATATGAAAGAATTGACAAGGCAAAGTCCAAAAAATTGAATATAGCTACAAGAGTCCCACATCGTCTACTAAACCCTCTCTTGTTCTGCCTCTGTTTGATAAATAAAAGAGAGTTTAAGCTTTAAGGGAAATTGGCATGAAAGTTTTAAAGAAAGGGCCTGGCCTAGCTTGGTCCAGCCTTTGCCTGACCAGGCCTTAGCCTGGCCTGATCAACAGGCTCTCTCAGACCATATTTTTTGCTTAATTATTCTACATGGCCTGGCCTTTTACTATTTGAGCCTGGAAATGGCCCGACCTGGTCAATGGTCAAAGCCTGGCAAACCTGGATCAAGTCAGGCCAGGCAACCTGTTTGTGTATCACTATCTATAGACGTCAAACACTTGGGTGACTTGCGTTGATCAAAAGAATGAATTTAATTGATGGAATTCAAGGAAAAGGCGAAGGATTTGGAGGTGAACTCGTACACGAGAAAGCATGATTCTACAAGGGTATGATTTTATATCTCCGCCTCTTTCGTTTAATTGATAATTGAGCATAAGGATGATTATGGTGATGGTTTGTGTAAAAATTTTAAAATCTGATTTTATCGCACTTCCGCACTATGTATGTAATTTGATTGCATGTACGTGCTATATAGAAATCTAACACTAGAGAGCGACAGGTTAGAGAGAATTTTCTTTATTTCTTCTGTCTTTGATGTGGCGCTATTGAGTTAGCGATTAGGTTTTAAGTATCATTATTTTTAATAAAATTTTGTCAGATTTAATTCTGTTGGTTTTAAGTTATGTTCGACGAAAGTTCTGTTGGAATTAATGTGTATTCCGCCATTTTTAGTATGCGCGCCGGAGGGAACATGTGGGTCAAGGCCTGTGCCTAATTCCTACAGAATTTCATCAAAATTATACTAATTCTGACGGAACTAGTGTCGACTGAATAATTTTGTCGAAATTACACTAATATCGACGGAATACATTCCGTTAGAATTAATTTTGTCGGAATTAAAACATTTCCTTGTAGTCTTATTCAACTTGCTTCTGATTTAGAAGTTGCTCAAACTTAAGGAGGAAGATGAAGAATTGATTAAAAAAATACCAAACCTTAATAATATTGAAGTAAGGACTGACAGGGTAGAAGTCTTAGGAGAGAATTTTTGAAGAAGACGAAGAAGTAGACATGACCATATTGTCTTTGACAACAATAGTGATTTGTTGTTTCATTTTCTTCCTATTATTCCCTGGATTAAGGCTATTTTGTTGGGAGATATGAGCTACATCACCTAGACGTACAAGAACTTTCCTAATGTAGAGGTACTGGCTCAGAACTTCCCAAGAATCATGCAGTTTATAAAAAGAACCATCTCAAATGGAAGCTTTTCAACTCCATCAGACATATTCAACAAGATTATAGTGATTAATTCATCTCCTAAATAAATTCCAACAACTCTCACACTATGAACTGTTCGTAGAGCCCAACACTACAACTCTACAAACGCAGAGCGTGCTTCAAACCAAAGTACACAAACTTCTTCATACTTAAACTTGTCTTTTCTCCATTCTTTTAACACTTCTACCATTATAATCGTAGAGTCCCAAAACCTTACAATTGTAACCCAAAATAAACAAACCCAAACACTTTCCCCATATAATTTACATGAACATAATATACAATACTCACCAAAAAACACACCTGAACATGTATATACTCCATCACCCTCACCATATAATTTACCATTAAGATCACCAACTCCCACCTCCATATTTCCTTTGAGTATAGAGCCTCCCAACTCTCTGATCGCCGATCAAACTACCACTAAACATATAACCCTTTCGACCTCCAACCAATAATTAATACAATATCAAACCTCCTCTCCCAATTACACCTATATCTGATATACCCTTATCCTCTCGCCCTCAATCGCTCAATCCTTCAGCTTAGCAGCTTAGTGAAGAAATGGTCAATGAAATCACAGACAAATTTAGAAGTAAAATGACATCTCTTACCATTGTTATTGAAAACTCTTTGCGAAGAAGAGATGATATCTACTTTAAAAAGACAGTTATGCACGTTGAAGTTGCCAAGAAGATTGAAGAAACAAATTCTTCATCTATGAAGCTTCTCACTGACAAAGTCTTTGGCATATGCTCTAGCATTCATCAGTTCAAGGAATTTATTGGATATGTTATAACTAGAACTGATAATGCAATGGTGATGGTCCATACTCAATGGCAAGATTCAGAACAAAATTTTAAAGAACTTAAAGGAGAAGTCACCCTCTCTCGTGCTTAACTTGAAGATATGGTGGAAACAATCAGATCCCCGTCAAAAGAGGTGGCTACCCTTAAAGATGTTGACAAAATGGGGAGAAGAGAGTTGCTGCTGGAAAAGGTAAAGTTAAATCTATAGCTCCTCTTCCTTCTAGAGTTGTGCACGCGCCACAAGTTATTCCCCTTCCTCCTGGCCAAAGTTAATCATCAAGTAGAACTCCACAATCATCTAGTGGAGTTACTCTAACTAGGTCAAGGCTGCCAACAATAAATGATCCAAGCTTCTTAAATATAAATCTTTATGGGATCAATATTGAATCAGAAGAATAACCAAATATTCTTTATCCTGGCCCAATACTCTGGATAAGCTAAGAAGAAGACGAGAAGAAGCAAGTTAAACATCAGAAAGGAAAAGAGCTGAGGAGAGAAGGAATCCCCCAAGAAGAAAACCTTCTTATAGAAGACCTTAGTTTTCCTTTTATCTGTTAAAACTTGTAATTATTTTTATTTTCAAAACACTTGCAAATTTTATTACATTATCAATAAAATTTCATTCTTTTCTCTAGACAGTAAAGTTGTTCACTGTATGCATACGCATATTTAATTTTCATGAATTATATTGCATTTTTATAATTGATGTTTGAACCTACTTCTTTTGTCATCATCAAATAGGGGGAGATTGTTAGTACCTACAATGTATGATGAACATATTTGATTTGATGATAATGTGAATTAAATGTTGTATTCAAGTAGTTTTGTAAAGTCCTTGTTAAATTATTCTTATGTAAAATGACTTAGTTTAGAAATAAAACATATTAAGTTGATTCAAATCCGTAGAGTTACAATTATGTTACAGTTAAGTTATCTAGATCAGAAGTCGATCGTAGTGCTAGAGGAAAAATCACTCTAAGATTGCACAGTAGTCTAAAGATCGTAGAGTACAAGTCGGATCATAGAGTCAAGATTGCAGAGTTACCATCATTCGTAGAGCAAAAGAACTACTTTAAGATTTCACTGTAAGGTGTTCAAAATCGTAAAGTGCAGTCATTTGATAAGTCAGTGACATGTTATGACAAGTCCATCAACCTTAACACTCGACCCTCCGAGGTTATCTCCAGATGATTTTACGATAAGAACAAGTTGACAAAACCTCTATTTAACAACTATTTTAGCATAGTCAAATCACGTGGTTGCTATTGCACTATTCATAGTATTAAAAAAAGCGACCTGAGGTGGTCCAAACAAGTAGCAATTTAAAGTCAATCAATTGTTGAAAGACAAGTGTTCAATAAAGAATGGAGCAACAGTAACTTTTAACGAGAATATCCCTAGAGAAATCTATATAAACTCAGCAAATTCAAGTATTAGAATATACATGAGATCAATCAAGTCGAAATGCTGAAACTATGAGTTCATACTTACTCCACTCTACGATTCCAAGAAATACACCATACTGATAAGTCATTCAAAGAAAGCCTTAAAGCAACTTAGTAGGACCTCAACAAACTACTTCTCTTAGTGATTTAGTCTGATATAAGTGATCTTTTGTTAACCAATTCTGTGTGACTTGAAGGATTATTTGTGAATCATTGTGTAAAAGTTCTTTGTGAACTGTAATCTCGATGATTACCCTCCTTAGTGGAATATCAACTCTTGGAGTAGAAGAGAGAATTAGGAGACTTTGAACTCTGAACCTCTTAAAAATCTCATATGTTTTTTAAATTATTCATTTCAGTTTTTATAGCTCTACATGTTATTTATGTCTTATTTCTACATTATCTCATTAAATTTAAAACTATGAATTTCATTATAATCTTTGAAGGACATTTTTGTTAAAATATTCTGGTGTGCTAATCCAATTAATTAAATTACTTAACTGGTTTGGTAATACATCTTTTAAAAAAATTGAAAAATCTATTCAACCCCCCTCTAGATCTCTTTAGTGTCTTTCTGGGAATAACAGGTTACCCAATTCTCGTGGTTATAATTCTATCTTTGTAGTAGTAGATAGGTTGACAACGTATGCTCACTTCATAAGTGTTGGGTATAATGACATTAATCTTTATTGGACTTGAATTTAGGTATTACCTATAATCTGTTTTAGTTTAGAAAAGTTATCTTTTCTAACTATACTCAATTTAGTATTTCTAATCCTATTTGGTTATGGATTTTCCTATGGCCTATAAATAAAGGTGCTAGGATTTTGGAGGAGAGACTTTCAGAAACATTCTAAGAATTCTCGTAGTTCTCTCTCTTTATCTTGTACTCTTTAGATATTTATTTAGTGGATTTCTTTTGCCTTTTCTGTGGTTTTTTCTCGATTTGGGTTTCCACGTAAAACTTTATGTTATTGTCTTTATCTTTCTGTGTTGATTTATTATGTTTGCCATAGTTTTTCATAACAAACTGGTATCAAATCTTGGTTATTATCGATCTATAATATGGCGTTGAGTTCGACTTCGTCAACGAAATTTGATATTGACAAATTCGATGGAAATATTAGTTTCAGTCTTTGGCAAGTTCGGATGAAAGTTGTTCTTACTCAGCAAGGCTTGAAGAAAGTCATTATAAGGAAGTCAATGAAGCCTATAGATATGTCTGATACGGATTAGGAGATGAAGAAAGCTAGCGAGATGTCTGAGTCAGATGGGAAACTATGGATGATAAAGAACTTTTAAAAATTCAGTTGTGCCTTTCGAATGATGTGTTACATGAGGTGTTAGCGAAAACTATAGCTGCTGATTTGTGGAAGAAATTAGAGTCTATCTATTTGATGAAGTCCCTCACTAATAGATTAATACTTAAACAACGTCTTTACACCTTGCATATGTTAGAAGGTACTCAAATCAAATCTCATATCACTGAGTTTAATTCAATTGTAACTGAGTTACAAAATATTGATGTTAAGATTGATGATGAAGATCAAGCCTTATTGATGTTAGTCTCATTACCTCCTTCATATAAGCACTTTAGAGACAGTATTATGATCTATGGTAGATGCATTATCTCAAATGAGGATGTTAAGACGAATCTTATGAGTAAACAAAAACTAATTCTGAGATGAATTTTGGGAAAAGTGATGATCAAGGTGTTGGATTGTTTGCAAGAGAGAGGTAAGTTGAGAGAAGTTCAAAAGATAACAGTACACATATATCAAAATCTCGGAATAAGAATTTTAGTTATAACTATTGTCATGCAAAGGGGAATATAAAGCGTAATTGTCCGAAGTTAAAAAATAAGGAACATAGAGGAGACAATCATGGTCAGATTCATAGTGGACAAAATGTGCAGAACCAGCAGAATCAAGGGGAAGGAAAGCCTGTTCAGGCTAGTGTTGCTAAGGATAGTGATGATCTTTTGTTAGTAGCCGATGACAAAGAAAGACTTAGCAATTTGAGTGTTCTTAACATATGTGTCCTACTCGTGATTTGTTCTCAACATATGAACCGTTTGATGGTGGAATTATTTTGATTGGAAATAATTCTAAATGTAAAGCAATTTTCATTGGTATAATTAAAATTAAGATGCATGATGGAATAATCAGGACATTGTTAGATGTTAGACATGTTCTAGGTTTGAAGAAGAGTCTTATATATTTGGGTACATTAAATGAAAACGGGTGTAAGTACACAGCTGAAGGTGAAGCTATGAATATTAGTAGAGACTCTTTTGTGTTGATGAAAGGAATCAAGGTCAGTACTTTATATAAGTTGGAGGGTTCTACAACTACATATTCATATGTAATTTGTTCTTCAGTTACTGCAGATGACATGTGACGCCCCCAAATTCAGATACTTGTACCTCGAATTTGGTGCACCACGTGCTAATTCTAATAACATACTAAAATCTCATGCAACGGAATAATAGAATAATTTACATTGATTTAATATAAATATTCGCATCCCACGGTCTCGCAACCATGACTGACTTAATACATAACTCAAATCTATAACTTAAAATATAAATTAAGTTCATTACAACATAATAATAATTCTAAAGGAGAAAAAAGCTACGCCGTAGCCTTGCCTTTGCCCTTATCCGTGCCAGAGGATCCACATTGTTCTACCTTAACTGAAATATTTAAGGAAAGCAAGAATGAGCAACAAATTTGCTCAGCAAGTAATATAGCAATAAGAGTAAGCATAATTATAAAGCTAATGATATCCAAAGTATAATGTCAAGGGATAGCTCAAGAGTTCAAGGAATAATGTTGTAAACAAAAAAATATTAATAGTTCTAAAATTATCCTTTGAATTGTAAATGGAAGGTCATTATGGACCGAAGCATTATCGAAAGGATTAAAAGTTTTCAACGTTTTTCCACAAGATAAAGTTTAATACTAAGCAGTCACTAAGGACCAAGAACTCGTGCTAGAATTAACAGTGTTATACTAAAAATACGATATAAACAAGTACAACAGGGGATCAGTCTAAAGTACGCTACATTATGCAAAATATTCACATGCTATTTGTGCGCACGTCGGTTCCACGACAGTTATATAGTTTCCCCATCAATGAGGCTTGTTCATCTCAGTAGATTTATAAGATTCCACACCAAAGCAATTGGTTTGGATCGCTTTCTAATTCATGATATTGGTCTAGCCGAATCAAATGGCGTAGACAACTTTTATAATGTATATAAGAACAATTTATAAATTCAATACTTGCAACATGATTTGAAGAATATAATCGTGCTTTAAATCAAGCTATGAAATATTAATTTATAAGACAAGAATTATTCTATCAATTATTCACTCGTACGATCAATAATAGTACAAGTTTAAGTATGTGCTCAATGAAGAGTAAGGTTCGAATACTTGCCTGAGTCGTTGACTAATTCCGACTTTTACTTATCCTCGGAATAACCTATTGTTATTATAATGGTTAATCTCTATCAACTCATAAATGTATAAACCTTAATTGGTCTAACACACTAGCCTTAGGTATCTAAGACTGCTCAAAACAATTATTCATTGTTTCTCTTAATCGTTATCTCTTTCGTTCCATCTTTAATCTTGTACTTCATTTAATTATTCTCTAAGTAATTCCCTTAATCTAAATTAGGGATATTCATATTAATTATTCATGTCTCATTGGTTCACAATTAAATAATATTCGAAAGTATTTAATTGTTTAGTAATTATCATTCACTATTAAAATATTTATTAATGTCACTTTAATTGTTCACACTTGATTAATTACACAATTAGAAATAGTCTTCACTATTATCAAATGGTTTAAATTTTATTGATTTACAATTAAGTACTATCTTAATTGTTTATTCGTTTCACAATTAAAATCTTATTTTGTTTTAATTGTTTATAATTTAGGAATTTTAAAGAAATCCTAAATTTTAGAATAATTATCACTTATTGATTTACAATTAAAATTATTTTAATCGTTTAATCTTCTTCAAGTAAAATAAATCTTAAACTTTTAATAACAAATTGTATTTAATTAATTCACAATTAAATTATTTTAATTGTTTAATTATCTTTGATTAATAAAATCTCTTAATATTAATCTAATTAAGTATTATTATTATTATTATTTAATTAATTATTATTTTTATTTTATTTTATTTTAGGAAAATTTTATTTTCTGATCCGGTTTGATCCTGTCCCGACCCGGTTCACCATGACCCGACCCGATTCACCATGACCCGACCCGATTTGACCCGGATCCGGGTCAACTGCGAAACTGGCCTAGCGCTGCAGAGCCTGGTTTTGTACTACAAATGGTGCGGCAGCGCCTGATATGCAGAAACCTTACCCAGTTGTGGCGCTGCGGCACCGAGTTTTATACTAAGAATGGCGCGGCAGCGCCTGTCATGCAAAACTTTTATTCTTTGAAATGTTCATGGCGCGGCAGCGCTAGTTTTAGTTCTCTGGGCAGCGCGGCAGCGCCTTCCCGACAGATTACCTAGACTTGAAGTTTTTCAAAATGATCTTTTACCTCTTTTGATTCAATCTTGCATTACTTGTTCATTTTACATCCAAATGAGTTGAAATCACTTCCATTATCTCATAAACTTGCATATCTTCAATATATATCTTGAAATTTTTTCTAAAATACTTATTTAATTTATTTTATTGCTTTTGACATGCTTTACGAAAAGTTCCGCTACAGGTTCGTTTTATGTTCGATTACTATGATTCCACTTGGGTTATGTCCGTATTTCATAGAGGTTCAACATAACATTATTGGATCATATGTAAGGCTTATACATTTTATGACATTTAACTACACATCTCATGTTAACAAGTATACTAAGCTAGGTTTCATGCTTGCATGCATTTTCTATCTATACTAGCATACCCTAACTCATCTTATAACATTAAAGGAGTAGATATTGGACCTACTTCTTAGATGCACTTTTCTTCTTTGCCAAGAACCTTGAGTAGGCCTCCACCTTGCTTCCTTTTTCTTGAGCTCCACTAAAAATGCAAGAGCTCCTATGTTTTGTTCTTCTTCTTTCTAACTCTCCCTAACTCTCTTGTTTCTTCCAACACTTAGGATTTGAAATGGCAAACTTCTAACAATATTGGGGTTACATATTTATAGACAAGTCATTGTCCAATAATTATGGTATTAACCAAAGGAAAAACTTGAGTTGGTGAAAAGGTGGAACACTATTCATCTCAAGGACGACTAGCCATGAGGCCTAGATCATCATTCTCCCACATGGCCTTGCTTGTAAGATCAATTAGCTACAAAAATTAGCATTCTTGCTCAATGGGAGGGGGTGGTTCGGTCATGGGGGTCTTCTACCCATATGTCACATTTTATTTTGCTCCTTTTTATATAATAAGCTATCACACACACACACACACACACACACACACACACACACACACACACACGCACACATATATATATATATATATATATTATACTCCCACATACATATATACCCACAAATATATGTATACATATATCCATCATCCATATATTACACATTGGGCTATTCTCAAGCTAATTTAAATTAAGCTAGGTATAATTACCTTTACACATTGGGCTCAAACGTACATCTAGCAATTCAATTGATTGGGTCACTTTTCCTAACACATGTAAATATTTCACATTATAAGGTTGGGCTTGAATAACCCTAAGTCCCATACCTTATTACTTCATGACCCAACTAGTCAAATTAGGAAATTAATTATGCCACACAAGGCTTAACACTTAAGCTTAATTAAGCTTATCATCATCATCAACATACTTCTTAAACATTTCATACTTGATTCAATTTATATTGAATTATTAATCTCATGTCACACATATATATATATATATATATATACACACAAATAATTGCAAATATCTTTGTTTTATTACTAAAATTATTTATAAAATTCTCGGGTATTACATAACACCACTAGGTTGTGGCATATGAGGTTAGGCCATATGAGTGAAAGAGGCATGGATGCTTTGAGTAAGAGAGGTCTTTTGTCTTTGTTAGGCCTCGTACAATTATGAAGACACCGCAACATAATGGAGTTGCAGAACAGATGAACAGAACCTTAATAAAGAAGGTCATGTGCATGTTGTTAAATGCAGGTTTAGGCAAGGAATTCAGGGCAGAAGCAGTGAACACAACTTCTTTTTTGGTGAATCATTCTCCTTACACAGCTATAGAATGTAAGACCACTTAAAAGGTTTGGTCAGGTAATCTTGCAGATTATTCATCTCTTAGGGTATTTGGTTGTCCTGCATATGCACGTGTGAATGAAGGAAAACTCGAACCTAGAGCCAAGAAATGTATCTTTCTTGGTTATGGTTCTGGTGTGAAGAGTTATAGACTTTGGTGTGCTGATCAGAAGTCAGTAAAGGTCATCATTAGTATAGATGTTACTTTTGATGAGTCTGTTATACTTCATAAGAACAAGGAATCATCTGTTCCTTGTATTGATAGTTTTGATAGTGTTGGTCAGAAAGTGGAGCTTAAAGTAGCTTCTCCTCAGATTCAGAAATTACAACATAGTTCAAATCAAGTGCCTAGTACTACTGTTGTAGATGAGAATATAGTTCCAGAGGAGGAACATGTGGACTATCAATATAGTCTCACTAGAGACAAGGCAAAGAGGACAGTGCAACCACCATAGAGATATGAGTACATTAACCCTGTGACTTATAAAGATGTCATTTCCTTGAATGATTCAGAAAAATGGTTGTTTGCTATAAATGAGGAGATGGAATCTCTTCAGAAAAATCAGACTTGGGAGCTTGTGAAATCACCTAAAGGTAAGAAAATTATGGGTTGCAAATGGATATTTAAGAAAAAAAGGCATCCCAGGAGTTGAAGACGCTAGGTATAAGGCTAGACTAGTAACTAAGTGATTCAGTCAAGTCCAGGGAATTGACTTCAATGATGTGTTTTCACCAGTTGTGAAACACAGCTTTATTCGAGTATTACTTGGTTTGGTTGCTATGCATAATTTGGAGTTGGAGCAACTCGATGTGAAAATAGTTTTCTTGCATGGTGAACTTGATGAAAAGATTTATATGCATCAACCTCAGGGATTTCATATTCAAGGAAAGGAATACCACATTTGCTTGTTGAAAAAGTCCTTATATGGTTTAAAGCAATCTCTCAGGCAGTGGTATAAATGATTTCATTCATTTATGATTGGTATTGAATATAGCAGGAGTCAATATGATAGTTATGTGTACTTTAGGAAACTTCAGGATGGCTCATTTATCTATATATTGCTTTATGTTGATGATATGTTGATTGCAATAAAAGATAGTTCAGAGATTAGTAAACTAAAATCACAGTTGAGCACCGAGTTTGAGATGAAAGATTTAGGGGCTGCAAGAAGATTCTTGGCAAAGAGATTCAGCAAGATCGCAAAATTAAGAAATTGTACTTATCCCAGAAAGACTACATCGCGAAGGTGTTTGATCGTTTTGGTATGAAGGATGTCAAACCAATAAGTACTCCTCTTGCTGCTCACTTCAAATTAGAAGCTGAATTCTCTCCTCAAAAAGATGAGGAGGTTAGGTATATGTAAAGTGTTCCTTACTCTTGTGCAGTTGGTAGCTTCATGTACGCTATAATTTGTATTCCAAATATTTCACAAGCCATTAGTGTGGTAAGTAGATACTTATCACATCTAGGTAAAATTAATTGGGAAGTCGTGAAATGGATTTTAAGATACTTACGAGGTACCTCTGATGTTGGTTTAGAGTTTGGAAGGAATGTCGATACTCTTATAGGGTATGTTGATTCAAACTATGTTGGTGATTTTGATAGGAGGAGATCGTTGACCAGTTATATATTTACCCTTAGAGGTTGTGCAATTAGTTAGAGAGCTACTTTACAGCATACGGTTGCTCTCTCTACTCTAGAGGCAGAATATATGGCTATTACAGAGGCTGTTAAGGAAGCTATTTGGTTGCGAGGCTTGTTTGTAGAGAATAACATGGATCATAGAGTTACGGTTGTCCATTGTGATAGTCAGAATGTTATACACTTGACTAAAGATCAGATGTATCATGAGAAGATAAAACATATTGATGTCAGGTATCATTTAGTTTGAGACATTGTTGAAGATTGTGACATTAAGGTCTTAAAGATTGGTACTGCAGACAATCCAACTGACATGTTAATGAAGCCGTTACCATATACCAAGTTCAAACATTACTTGGACCTGATTAGTGTTTGATGCACTTAAGTTGTGCATTTGAGAAGAGGAGAAAGTTCACTATTTGTGCAATATTTGGAGGATTCAAGTCAAGGTGGAGAATTATTAGGTATGACATGAATTTTTATTAGATTTGGATTTATGTATTACCTAGAATCTATTTTGGTTTAGGAAAGTTATCTTTTTTAACTATACTCAATTTAGTACTTCTAATCCTATTTGGTTATGGATTTTCCTATGACCTATAAATATAGGTGCTAGGATTTTGGAGGAGAAGCGTTTAGAAACATTCTAAGAATTCTTGTAGTTCTCTCTCTTTATCTTGTACTCTTCAGATATTTATTTAGTGGATTTCTTCTGTCTTCTCCGTGGTTTATTCCCGATTTGAGTTTCTACGTAAAACCTTGTGTTATTATTTTTATTTTTCTGCGTTGTTTTATTGTGTTTGTCATAACAATAAGCCTTAAACATCGTTGCACTACTTCCACAAATGCTGAGAGTTTCCTGAACAACATTCACAAACTTCATGGTTTGCTTGCAATTATCATTTCAGATAGAGAAAAAGGAAATAGGTCATTTTTGGTAGTTTCTTTTCAAATCTTTAGGTACAACTCCATCTCAGTACATCATTTCATATAGATTCTTTGACTCTCTGATTGCAGTGGTCTTGGCATCCCATCTGCTTGGTAAAGACCTCATTGATGACTAGATCTTTGTTTAGATAGGTCTTTCCATAGGCTCTGAGAGAGTTAAGCAGTGTAGTGAATCTTTCATAAGTGGAAGTGACATTTTCTCCTGGAACATGAGCAAACATCTCATACTGTTGAGTCAGTAGAGATTGCTTGTTTTCTCTGACTTCTTCAGTTCCTTCATGCATGATGAGCAATGCTTCCCAGACTTCCTTTGTAATTTTGTAGTTAACCACATTCTAGAATAGACTGTCTTCTAAAGACTGGAACAAGATGTTCTTAGCCTTCTTGTCAAGCTGAACATCTTTCTTCTCATTTTTAGTCCATTCAGATTTGACCTTGACCACCATGTTGCCTGGATCATCTGGAGTTAGTGCAAGCCTTCTTGGAATATAGGGCCCATTCAGAACAGTTTCAAATAGATCATCATCTATTGAATCCATGTAAGCCTGCATCCGAACTTTCCAGTTGGCAAATTTATCTTTGTTGCACATGGGTGGTTTGCTTCCTCCACCTGTCTTGGTCTCGCTTATCAGTTGTGCCATAAGATCTACTCAAGCTTGTATGCTTAGATATGAGAACCTGCTCTGATACCAATTGTTAGTTCCCAAAAGCACGTTAGTTATCTAGAAGGGGGGTTGAATAGATATTTTAAATTTTCCTTGTTTAAAATACTTAATCAGTATTAATGATACTGACTGCAGTGGAATATATGTTTTGTTCCCCTTCACGATATTGCAGTTATGGTATGATAAGAAGTTATGACAGTTATAACAGTTATAGCAGTAAATGAGAGACAATGAGACACAAGGTTTTAAGTGGTTCAGAGCACACAAGGCTCCTAATCCACTCTTATACTTCACGAGTAAGAAATCCACTAAGGATGTCTTCTTACAACTGGATCACTTAGATCCCTTTAAGTCCAGCAGCCCTGGAACTTCACTTAGTTCACTTTTGAACTCTTCAAGTCCTCTGACTTGGATTTGGTCTTAGTTCACTTTTGAACTCTTCAAGTCCTCTGACTTGGTACCTCACTTGGATTTGCAGTAGTTGTTTGAGGTGTGCTACTCAGTTGCAGTTCAGCATCTGTCTCTTAAAGACTGAGTAGCAAAGAAAGCTTTCCTCTTTCAGGATCGTAGTGTTGATCGTTGAGTGTTCTTGAGCTTTTGTCTTGATAATCTTTCTTATTGTATCTTGCTTACTTAGTCTGAATCTTTGTCTGATGTCCTTATAAAAGAGCCATTCAAAAGTATCCGTTTGAATGCTCCCGTTGCTGTAATTAATGCTTCAGACGTTTCTGTGCAGTTGATGTTGACATATTGCTTTCTTGCGGCACTGCAGACTGGCCCACTGACACAGCAGACTGTATCTTTCACCTAACACCTGAAAAGGTGCTTTCTACAGGCAACTTTAGTCCTTTCCTTAGCTTCTTCAATACGCTTCTTCGATTTGAACTAAGAATGAATATGGAAGTATTGGGACTATCACTTTGTCAACGGCCATAAGCCTTTCTTCATTTGTTGCTCTTCCTCCCTTCATCAGAACTAAGATCTTTGATGCTGACTGGAGGAATACTACGATTATGGTCATTGAGATATAATCGTTGTGTGTTGGCTTTGCACAGCTTGATTCAGACTTGATCGTAGAGAACACTATGATTTCTCTTAAGCTCTTGGTAGACTACGATTACTTGCTTGCTTGTCTTGCAGACTCCACACTTCTGATAGCACACTGCGATTCTTAACTTGACTCGGCAGATGCTCTTCAACTTTATGATTCTCAATGTGGCTTCCAAGGCAGACTACGATTCTTTGATGCTTTCACTTAAGCTCAACGGAGCTTGCCTTGATCAACAGCTCTACGGAAATCTTCTTATATACGAGCTAGAACTGTCTCAACGAGCAGAAACTCTATCAGAAGGAAGAAGGAAGGATAAAGGAGTTGCTCTCAAAGCAAAGGCAGAGATCTCTAGAGCACGGGTGGAAGATGAGTCTGACTCTGATGAAGAGGATGACATTGATGATGATGAAGCTGCAATGCTTGCCAGAAGATTCAAAAGACTCATGCTCAAAGGCAGAAGCAGCAAACCTAAAAGGTTCAACAACAGCAGCAGTCAAGAGCAGATAAACGACCTATGTTACAACTGCAAAAAGCCTAGGCATTTCATCGCCAACTGCAACAAACCTATCAGAGAAGAGCTGAAAAGAAAGTTAAATCCAAAGAAGGAGCTCAAAGGCTACAAAAAGAATAAGAAGAAAGACAAAGGTCTTATAGCTCGAAGTTCGTGGAGTGATTCAGACAATACTACTAATACTGAGTCTGAAGAAGATGAAGCACTTCAAAAAGAAAATATATGTCTAATGGCCAAAGATGCACTAAGCAAGAAAGATGCTAAAGCAGTCATAGACAAGGTATTTGACTTTAACTCTCCTGATATAGACATTGATGATTTAAGAACTGTCATTCGTGATATGTCAACTGATCTATATCAAAATATGAGGTGGCTAAGAGTTCTATCTAAAGATTATACTGATCTTCAAGAAGAGAAAGAGAAAGTTCAAAAAGAGCTGGAAGCAGCTCTACTAAGTTCTGACTCTCTCCCTAAGCTTGAAGCTGAGAATAAAATCTTAAGAGAGACCAATGAACTGAACATACAAAGTGAGTCAAATCTAACCTCTAAGATTGAGGAGTTAGAAAAGACCATCTCTACATGGAATAGATCTTCTTCATCCATGGACTCCCTGATATCCAATTAGAGAAGTGTCTCTGATAGAACAGGCTTAGGGTTTGGGGAATCTACCTCAAAACCCAGCGTGGAAAAGACTAAGGAAATTAACGTGAGTAGTGCTTCTAACTTTAATAGAAGTATTACATTTGTAAAGTCCACACAGAAGGATGAACCAGTGCAACCTTGCTCTTCTGAAACAAGACGTGTTCCTAAACACTACGGATCTTATGCTGGCCTAGGGTTCAGGAAGGTGAAGAGTAATTCAGTCACCACTGTCCAACCTCGACGAATCATAGAGTCAAGTAAAACTGACTCCACGGATCAATTTGGAAGGAATCATGGTACTAAGATTCACTCAGCACAGAACGTGAACTCCAGGGCTGCATGGAAAAGGAAGATACAATATAAGGGTAAAGCCAACAAATACCCACACAAGTCCAATTGGAGAAAGCATCCACACACACACACAAACATAAATTATTTTGGATGTTTTACATGTGGAAGATTTGGTCATAAAACTGCATCATACTTTCATAATATTGTGCATGGGAGACCCAAAGTTAAGCAGATTTGGGTTCCTAAGGGTACTAACATTGCAGGACCCATACTAGCCTGGGTACCAACCTGAAAGCTGAATATATTTGCAGGAAATGAGCACCACAACTACAACATGGTATCTGGACAGTGGTTGCTCAAGACATATGACCGAAAACAAAGGCCTCCTATCTAATTACACAGAGAAGGAGGGACCAACAGTTATCTTTGGAGATAATAGCTTTGGCCAGACAAGAGGTTATGGATCAGTTGGAAATGGTGCAGTGTTCTTCAGCAAAGTGGCTTATGTTGATGGTCTAAAGCACAATCTTCTTAGCATCAGCCAACTCTGCGATGAAGGCCATCAAGTCACATTTCTCAACAATCAGTGTCAAGTCAGAGATCTGGAGACATCCTCTATCAAGCTGACAGGAACAAGAGAAGGAAATGTATACATTGTCAATCTTGCTCAGCTCAGTTCTAATGAGACAATATGCTTCCTTGCTAAAGCCACTAAAGAAATAAGTTGGCTTTGGAATAGAAGATTATCTCATCTCAACTTCAAGAGTATGTCTAAACTGGCCTCCAAAGATCTAGTAACAGGATTACCCAAGTTCAGCTTCATCAAACAAAGACCATGCAATGCATGACAGCTTGGAAAGCAAACAAGGAGCTCATTTAAAGGCAAAGCGGTCAACTCAATTGACAGGCCCCTACAGTTACTTCATATGGATCTCTTTGGGATAATTCCAACTGTGAGCCTAGGAGGAAAGAGATACTCACTAATCGTAGTGGATGACTACACCAGATACACATGGGTATTCTTTCTTAACTCAAAAGATGAGACAAGCTCCCAACTGATAAAGATGCTCAAGCTGGTGATAAGTGAAAAAGGAGAGACTATCAAGGAAATAAGGAGTGATCATGGCAGAGAGTTTGATTTCTCCGAAATGGATTAGTTCTGTACAGACAATGGCATCAGTCATAACTTCTCAGCACCACGAACTCCTCAGCAAAATGGAGTGGTTGAAAGGAAAAACAGAACACTTATAGAAGCTGGGAGAACTCTACTAGCAGCAGCTCATCTGCCTGAATACTTTTGGGCGGAAGCCATCAACACTGCATGCTATACACAGAACAGATCTCGTGTACACTGTACGCTAAAAAAGACACCCTATGAGCTGTGGAAAGGAAGAAAGCCAAATGTCAGTTACTTCCATGTGTTCGGCTGTTCAAGCTACATTCTCAATAATGGCAAGCAATATCTGACTAAGTTCCAACCTAAGTCAGATGAAGGAATCTTCCTTGGTTATGTCACAGATAGCAAAGCCTATAGAGTGTTTAACAAGAAGACATTAAGTGTTGAAGTCTCAATCCATATCATCTTTGATGAAACAGACTCAGATAAGTCTGCACCACAAGACACTATGATTGATGATACTGACACTACGAATGAAGCAGTCGAGCCTAGCACTACGACTGCAGTTCTTGAACAAAGAATTGTAGTGTCCGAAGAAGAAATCATAGAGAGAGCTGAGCCAGACGACGATTCTGAACAACAAGAACCAAAAGTCAATCTTGAGGAGTTCAGACAAGAAGGCACCAGAATAGATGTTCCAACAGGAAACAGGTGGGCAAGAGATCACACTCAAGATCTAATTATTGGTGATCCAACTGCCAGAATCAGAACAAGATCTGCAACTCAGAATGAATGCTTCTATTTGAGTTTTCTATCTCAAATAGAACCCAAGAAGATTGAAGATGCTATGCTAGATGCAAGCTGGATTAATGCCATGCAAGAGGAACTAAATCAATTTGAAAGAAGCAAAGTCTAGAGATTAGTTCAAAGACCAAAGAATCACCCAGTCATCCGCACCAAATGGGTCTTCAGGAACAAAATGGATGAAGATGGGGTGATCACTAGAAATAAAGCAAGACTGGTGGCCAAAGGTTATTCTCAAGAAGAAGGAATAGACTACGATGAGACCTTCGCACCAGTTGCCAGACTTGAAGCAATCAGAATATTCCTTGCATTTACTACTCACATAAAGTTCAAAGTATTCCAGATGGATGTCAAAAGTGCATTCCTAATTGGTGAACTTCAAGAAGAAGTCTATGTGAAACAACCCCAAGGTTTTGTCAATCCAACCCTCTCTGATTATGTCTATAGATTAGATAAAGCCTTATATGGACTTAAACAAGCACCTAGAGCATGGTATGAAATACTAACAAACTTTCTTATTGAAAAAGGATTCACTAGAGGTAGAGTATACACTACACTATTTCTTAGGAAGCACAAAGATAAAGTCTTATTAGTTCAAATATATGTGGATGATATTATTTTTAGTTCTATTGATGAAAATCTGTGCAAGAGATTTGTCAAGCTTATGCAGAGCAAATTTGAAATGAGCATGATGGGTGAGTTGAACTTTTTCCTTGGACTACAAGTGAAGAAAACTAATGAAGGTATCTTCATAAGCCAAGCCAAGTATATCAAAGACTTACTTAAGAAGTATGGCATGGAATCAGCCTCTCCCATGAAAACACCAATTGCTCCAGCAACTAAGCTTGACAACGATGAGAAAGGTAAAGGTATTGATATTACTCAATACAGAGGTATTATAGGCTCCCTTCTCTACTTAACTTCCAGTAGACCAGACATAATGTTTGCAACATGTATATGTGCTAGATTTTAAGCTAATCCTAAGGAATCACACTTAACTACTGTAAAAAGGATTTTCAGGTATCTTAAAGGTACACCCTACTTGGGTCTATAGTATCACAAGGAGTCCTCATTTGAACTGACAGGATATTCAGATGCTGACTTTGTAGGATGCAAAATAGACAGAAAAAGTACCAGTGGCAATTGTCAACTGCTAGGAAATAGACTATTGTCCTGGTTCAACAAGAAGCAAAACTCAGTATCAACTTCTACAGCAGAAGCTGAATACATTGCTGCAGGCAGCTGTTGTGCTCAAATCCTATGGATGAAGAACCAGCTAGCAGACTATGGGTTTAATTTCAAATCTATACCCATACACTGTGATAACACAAGTGCCATAGCAATAACAAATAATCCTGTCATGCATTCTAGGACCAAGCATATAGAAATTAGATATCATTTTATTAGGGATCATGTTAGAAATGGAACAATATCTTTGCAATATATCCTTACTGAAAATTAACTTGTTGATGTGTTTACAAAACCCTTAGATGAATCCAGATTTAATAAACTGATAAGTGAGTTAGGTATGTTAAATTTGCAACCATAAATTATATAATCTAGATGATGCTAACCTTGCAGATATAAAGGCTAAGTCAAAATCGTAGAGATGACAAAGAGAAACCACGATCGTGGAGTGATCCAATCAAGACAGAAAGGCTCACTGTGATAGCAACAACAAGCCAATCAACCCTTTTGATAAGTATCTTAGAGACAAACCTGATCCTTAGTGTCAAACTAAGAGGTTGGCCCTTCCTGAGCAACCTTAATCCAGAAGGCTTGCCATTTCAGAAGGCATCACAGAAAATCGTAGAGTCAATGGTTAAGGAGCGAGCAAAGGATTAAACTCAACAATCGTGGAGTGGGTAGGCATTCGTACTCCTCTCACAAGGGCACACTAACTCAGGGGGAGCTAAGGGCAGAACGGAGACTTCCACATAGATTAAAATCGTAGAGTTCTGCAGAATCTGACATGTGTCCCACGATGCAGAATATATGGAGGGAAGTTAAATTCATTTTGAACTGCTTTCTGACAGTTTACCTCTGAATTTTAAAAGACTATCTCTCTCTGACTTTCTCTCTTTATCTCTCTCTCTCTCAAACGAAACCCTAAGTTTCAGAAAGCTAAGCTAAGTTCTTTCATTTCAAAAGAATCAATCCACATAAATGGCTGCCTCCAGAATTGTTTCGGGCTATCAGCTATGCTTTGATAAATTTGAAGATGCTTCTCCAGAAATCCACAAAGTTCTTTCTCTGCTAAAGAAAGCTGGACTCGAAGATGCCCTAAGCTCTGACACTCTTATCTTTACAAAATTGGTGAAAGAATTCTACACCAATGGAGTTGTTGAAGGAGACTCCATCCTCACCAAAGTCAAGGGCGAGCAGATATGCTTCAATGCTGAAAACATAAACCTAGCC
Source organism: Panax stipuleanatus (assembly GCA_020205555.1). Classification (NCBI taxonomy): domain Eukaryota; kingdom Viridiplantae; phylum Streptophyta; class Magnoliopsida; order Apiales; family Araliaceae; genus Panax; species Panax stipuleanatus. Next base: position 37,174,081 of record CM035115.1, read on the forward strand.
CTAGGTCTGAACAATGAAGGTCTCCATCACTAAACCGAATCGATTTTTATGAAGGCCTAAAGAAGATGAAGCACATCAGAACTGAAGGAAGGAGTGGCTACTGAAAGAAAGAGTTTCCCCAAGAATATAAATTTCTTGCTGACATTATTGGAAAATGCATATGCTGCAAAGGCTCGGGCCACGATACTGTTAATGAGAAGCAATTGAAGCTCATGACAGCTATCAGATAGAGATTTCAACTCAACTATGGAGCTCTACTGATGGAGTGGTTTAGAAGGAAGGTGTCTCCATTGCTCCCAACAAAAAGATGACCCAGCAATTGTTTCAGAACTGGAAGAGAAACCTAGAAGAGAATGTAAAGATGAAAGCTGCAACTTCATCTGCTATAAGGGAAGCCATGGAGGAAGAAGAAGAAGAAATGAATCAAGAAAATGATGCAGCTTTAGTCAGAAAAAGCAAAGGAAATAAGAAAACAAATGAAGGTATTCCAGTGGCTGAGGAACCCCAAGGCCCAACCACTGATGCACTTCAAGCATGGCCTGATGCTGAAATGGAATTTAGTGGCCTAATGACTGACAGAGTTGTTACTCCTGAGGTAGCTCAAGCATCAGAGGAGGCTCTGAAAGAAAAGGAAAAGAAGACGAAAAGGGAAACAAGTGAGAACATGGCTGAAGAAAGTTCTGAGCCTCAGAAGAAGAAGAAACGTTGTCACAGAATAAGGAAGCATACACTGACTATGATTATGGAGTCTTCACCACTCGTAAAGTCTAGGCTAACCACTGCTATGGAAGAAGATGATGCAACAGCCTCTCAGCCTGAACAGACAATCAGAGCTGAAGCTGAAAAAGGTTCTAAAGATGTAATCAAGCCCAAGAAGAGGAAGACTTTAGTTAAGAAATATATTCTTACCGATGAGGAAATTCTAGGGGAAGAGGACAGAAGAAGGGCGATTGAGAAGACTGAACAGATCATTGAATCTCAAGCATCTGTCCTAAACCAAGAAGATCAAACCACGATCAATCAGGAGGAAACCAATGCTGAAAAAAAAATGCCTAAGGATGTTGGTCCTCATGAAGAAGGTCTGGTAGAAGAAGAAATGGCTCAGTCTGAGGAAGAAGCGCAGGAAGCACTTAAGCTGAGTCAAGATGAAGCTTTGAATGAAACTCTGAAGATTCACAATGAAAGGAGTGCTACAGCTGAGGGGGAGCTGTTAAGAGCAAAAGAGCCAGAGAATGCAGAAGTTGAGGGGGAGCTACTAGTTATCAGAGAAAACGTAGTCTCCCTAGTCAATGAAAAAACTGTAGTGTCTGCTGATGCTGTGATGGTGAATGTTGAAAATAACAATGTGTTGGAAAATCTTGATGAAGTGATTCTACATCCCCACAATCAATTTCCAGTTACAGAGTCTCAAAACTCTGTATCTGATGAACCAAATAATCAACTCATTCTCGTAGAGCGACCCACTAACGATCCAATGATGATTGAGCACATAACACGATTTGTCAAAGAAATGCTTGCAAGCTCAACCATTGAAACACCAACCCTGGATGACACACTATGATTCATGCATATTGATCAATCTGATGCAGAAGTCGTAGAGTCTCCGGAACAGCTCAACGAAACACAAACACCTGAACTAACTACCATGCCTACACAGAAAACATAAACTCCTCTAACCCAAGCAGACATTCCATCATCCTCCAACAATGAATATTTTGATATGACTCTTGCTCTCGCAAGATTGTCAAGGAGAGATGAACACACTACACCTGCTACTCCTCCTCCAGAAACACAACAAATTCTAGATCAATTGGCTCTCATGCCAACAAAGGAGGAGCTGACTACAACATTAAAACAAATAGGCTCAGTGTCTGAAAAGATTCTTGAAGAACACTCACTTGCTCTTCACTTAAGATTCGATCACATCATCGAATCTGTCAAAACTCTGCCAGGACATTTGGGGACTGAACTGACTAAAGCATTGAGAGAAATTTTCAAATAAATGGCTGCAAGCCTCAAGGCAAGGGATGTTATTCATTTTGCTGAGACAAAGAAGCATAAAGAAGCTATGATACTAATGCAAAAGAATCAACAATCTCAAAATAAGCTGATGGCAGAACAGATTTCAGCACTGCGTATCTCTTTGAACCAATTCCAAGAATGCAGTGCTGCTCAAATCAGCCAGAACAACGATGCCTTGAAACTGCTTCAGCAATAGAGAAGAAACACTTAAGCTATAGTTACTGAATAGAGCAATGACATTTCTCATCAACGAACTCAAATGCATGAACTGGTGGACGAAGTCAGATGCCTATCTGAAGATATTCGAACCCTAGATAATGACCTAAAGGGGGAGAATAATAAGCAAGGAAATAGACAAGGGGCAAAGGCAGAAGTAGAAGCAGCAGAGGTGGACAGAGGCAGACGCAGACACATATTCAACCACCACCTCCACAGCAGGGAAGGCAGAGGCAAACTCATATTGGTCAATCTTTGGGTGGCAACTCTAGGAGTCCAAATGTTTAAACTCCACGATCTGATCAATATCTACAGCTGCCTCCAGTGGGAATACCTCTTCAAAGACATCAAGGTCAAGCTTCTGGCACACAAGGCATGACTTCTGCACAGTCCAGATATGAGCTAGAAGACATTGAATGGAGAGATGAGCAAATCAGAAGAATGAGAGCTACAGAATCTTCGAGGAATAAGAGGCAAAGAAAATAGAGATAAGTTCAAACTTAACTGTGTATTGATGTTTCTTTGCTAGATTGTAATATCTCTTCAAACATCAATAAATTCATGTTTATTCTCTAGAAATTTTAGCTTCTCACTGAAACACTAAGTCATATTTACTTTCTAGCATTATGCCTTTAGAAAATGATGTTATAATCTAAATCTCCTTGATTAGGTCAACATTAAATAGGGGGAGATTGTTGGGAATTACATATTCAGATTTAATATTGAAAGTAAATATAAATGCTTAAGTGTACAGTCCTTAAGAGAATCATTGTACAAGGACTTAGATGATAGATCAAAATTGTTAGGTTGATCTGAGCTTTAATGTTTATCATTTATGTAAGTAAATGTATAGAAGAAAGATTAAACTTGTTAGGTTGATCTATTTTGAGCTGTAAAAGATAAAGCCTTGACAGAATCGTAGTCTATCAAGAGATTCAAGTCTGCAGAGGTCAAGGCAAGATCCATTGAGCTTAAGTGAAAGCATCAAAGAATCGTAATCTGCCTTGGAAGCCACACTGAGAATCATAAAGTTGAAGAGCATCTGTCGAGTCAAGTTAAGAATCGCAGTGTGCTATCAGAAGTGTGAGTTTGCAAGACAAGCAAGCAAGTAATCGTAGTCTACCAAGAGCTTAAGAGAAATCGTAGTGTTCTCTACGATCAAGTCTGAATCAAGCTGTAAAAAGCCAACACACAACAATTATATCTCAATGACCATAATCGTAGTATTCCTCCAGTCAGCATCAAAGATCTTAGTTCTAATGAAGGGAAGAAGAGCAACAAATGAAGAAAGGCTTATGGTCGTTAACAAAGTGATAGTCCCAATACTTCCATATTCATCCTTAGTTCAAATCAAAGAAGAGTATTTAAGAAGCTAAGGAAAGGACTAAAGCTGCCTGTAGAAAGCACCTTTTCAGGTGTTAGGTGAAAGATACAGTCTGCTGTGTCAGTGGGCCAGTCTGCAGTGCCGCAAGAAAGCAATATGTCAACATCAACTGCACAGAAACGTCTGAAGCATTAATTACAGCAACGGGAGCATTCAAACGGATACTTTTGAATGGCTCTTTTATAAGGACATCAGACAAAGATTCAGACTAAGTAAGCAAGATACAATAAGAAAGATTATCAAGACAAAAGCTCAAGAACACTCAACGATCAACACTACGATCCTGAAAGAGGAAAGCTTACTTCGCTACTCAGTCTTTAAGAGACAGATGCTGAACTACAACTAAGTAGCACACCTCAAACAACTACTGTAAATCCAAGTGAGGTACCAAGTTAGAGGACTTGAAGAGTTCAAAAGTGAACTAAGAGCATATCCAAGTCAGAGGACTTGAAGAGTTTAAAAGTGAACTAAGAGCAGATCCAAGTCAGAGGACTTGAAGAGTTCAAAAGTAAACTAAGTGAAGTTCCAGGGCTGCTGGCCTTGAAGGGATCTAAATGATCCAGTTGTAAGAAGACATCCTTAGTAGATTTCCTACTCGTGGAGTAGAAGAGTGGATTAGGAGCCTTGTGTGCTCTGAACCACTTAAAACCTTGTGTCTCATTGTCTCTTATTAACTGCTATAACTGTTATAACTGTCATAACTGCTTATCATACCATAACTGTAATATTGTGAAGGGGAACAAAACATATATTCCGCTGCAGTCAGTATCATTAATACTGATTAAGTATTTTAAACAAGGAAAATTTAAAATATCTATTCAATCCCCTTCTAGATAACTTATGTGCTTTTGGGAACTAACAGGATTGCTCAAGCCTTAGCATCCGGTTTCGTTGGCCAGCTTGGTCTTTGGTAGGATAATCTTTTGACTAATGAAAATAGAGAAAGCATCTTTAATTTTCAGGTGCAAAAGGGGGTTGATCAAATGAACGTCCCAGTTTTTACTGAAGATGCGATAAATACTCTTCTCTATACCATCATGAGACACTTCGTGGGAAATAATCAACTTATTATTTCCAGAACCTATGAGCATCTCAGCAACCTAAAGTGTAAATAGCTCTCTGAGTTCAAATTTTACAAAGACACTTTCTTCTCTAAAATCCTTGCTAGAAGTGATTGTAACAACGATTACTGAAAGGAGAAATTTGTTGAAGGTCTACCTATTTTGTTCTCTCAAAGAATCAAAAAAAGGTTGAAAAATAAGAATGATGGAGTTATTCCATGGGATGAATATACATATGGAGAACTTGCCTCAGAAGTCATCGCTGAAGGTGCAGATCTGTGCAACATATTGAAAATTCAGAAGCAGATTGCTGAGGAGAGAGCTAGAGGGAAAAGAGCTCTAAGAGATTTCTTTGAGCAATATGGGCTTGCTGAAATCCTTAAAGACAAACAAAAAAGAAAGATTCTTAAGGAATCTACGAGCCATAAGGAGGATAAACGTTCTAAAAGAAAACACAAATGGTCTAAACAGCAGACTAAAGAAGAACAGCCTAAAAGGCATAAGTCATCTAAACGAAAGAAGACTAGCTCTAAACCTCCAACTTGTTACAAGTGTGGAAAGATTGGGCATAAAAGTCCTAAATGTACCACAAAGAAAAAGATTAACCAATTGGTTAAAGATGAAGGTCTTAAGAAGCAACTTCTAACAGTTCTTATCAACTCAGATGAAGAACACGACAATTATCTTAGTTTAAATCCTAATTATAGTTGTTCGGAGTCTAACGCTGACAATTCCTACTCAAACAATAATGAGGAGGAAGTTTCATGCATAGAATTGGACGATTACTAGTGTATAAATAGGGAAGCTTGCTTATGTGCCTTAAATGGGCTTTCGTTGAATGTGCTGACCAAAGAGGATAGTCTCATTCTTGATATTATTGATCAACTTGACGACTCATCCAAAAAAAGAGAAATGATCGAAAAATATATCAATCTTACTAAAAGTAAGAAGAAATTTGCTGACAATGAGGACGAAAGGTTTGACCCCAGTCAATACTCGTTGCAGAAGATTTTTGAAAAAGTCAATCAGCGCCAAAAAGAGCCTACTCTCAAAGAGTTGCATGAATTGATTGTTAATCTACAGGCAAATATTGATGCTCGTGAAGTTACAATTGCTACTCTTAAAAAGGAGATTAAGCAAGTCAAGAAAGATATTCGCTAGCTTAAAGGCAGAGATGACAAAGGAAAATCTAAGGTTGAGGGTTCAACCTCTCCGTTAGAGGAAAGCGATGAGGAGTTCTCTGAATTTGTTAATGAATTTTCCTCTCAAGATAAGAGGAAAATCCAAAGAGAATCCAGCGCTCTAAAAATCAATATGATCGATAAAATTATCACTCAAAAATGGTATGTTATGATTACCATCCTTATTGAGGGAGAATTTTTGGTCACAACAGAGGCCTTAATTGACTCTGGAGCAGACTTAAATTGTCTGTCGGAAGGGCTGATCCCTTCACAGTACTACTCTAAAAAAGCTCAACAGTTGAGTACTGCTTATGGTAGTCAGTTGCAAATTGATTACAAGCTATCAGATGATGTGGTTTGTAATAATGGGGTTTTCTTTGAAACTCTGTCTTTACTTGTCAAAAATATGGCACAAATAGCTATCTTAGGTACACCTTTTGTTAGCTTGCTCTTCCCTTTATCCATTGATAAGAAGGGTATTAGCAATAATAAAGACAGAGTAAAAGTCTGGTTCAATTTTATCTCAGAACCAAGATATCAGGGGGTCAATCATTTGCTCAAACGCAAAGAAGATTTCCTATTTTTTCTCAAAAAAGAAGTTGAGATTAAAAGGATCGAAGAACATCTTAAAGATGATAAGTTTAAACTCAAAGTTAAAGCTTACCAGGAGGAATTAAGTGAAGAAATTTGCTCTACTGATCCCACAGCTTTCTGAAAATGAAATAAGCATATTATCTCCCTTCCATACATAGAAGGATTTAATGAAAGGCTCATTCCTACAAAAGCTAGACCAATCCAAATGAATGAAAGGTTCTTAAAGCTATGTCAAGAAGAAATTAAAGATCTCTTAAAAAGGGATTAATTCGAAAGAGTTACTCGCCATGGTCTTGTTTGACATTTTATGTTGAAAATGCGACAGATTTGGGAAGAGGAGTTCCTCATCTGGTGATTAACTACAAACCTCTAAATAAAGTCTTGAGATGGATCAGATACCCTATTCCCAACAAAAGGGATTTGCTAAATAGATTGCTCAAAGCAAATATATTCTCAAAATTTGATATGAAGAGTGGATATTGGCAAATTTAAATTAAAGAAGAAGATAAATACAAGATAGCATTCACAGTCCCATTTGGACATTATGAATGGAATGTTTTGTCTTTCAGGCTTAAGAATGCGCCTTCTGAGTTCCAGAACATTATGAATGAGATCTTTAATCCTTTAATGGATTTTATGCTCGTTTATATTGATGATGTTCTTGTTTTCTCAAAGGACATAGCCCAACATTGGAAACACTTAAATGTGTTCAAAACAGTAGTGAAAAGAGAAGGTCTAGTTGTCTTAGAAAAAAAATGCAACTATTCCAAATAATAATTAGATTTCTGGGATTTGAGATTACTCAGAGTCGTTATGTTCCTATTGATAGAGCTATTGTATTTTCCATCAAATTTCCAGATAAAATCTTGGATAAAAAGCAGCTCAGAAGATTCATGGGAAGCGTTAACTATATTGCAGACTTTTATAAAAATATGGCAATTGATGCAGGCCCTCTCTATAAAAGGCTAAAAGATCAGCCTCCTCCTTGGACAGATGATTGTACCATGGCCGTCAAAAAGATTAAGAATTGTGTTAAAGAACTGCCATGCTTGCATTTCTCTGATCCTGAAGCCCCAAAAATCATTAAAACAGATGCCTCTGATAAAGGTTTTGGAGGTATTCTAAAGCAAATCAAAAATTCCAAAGAAATTTTGGTATGTTTTGCTTCGGGGAAGTGGAATCCTACACAGATCAATTACTCGACTATTAAAAAAGAGATCTTATCTATTGTTCTGTGTATTGATAAATTTCAAGTAGATATCCTAAATCAAAGGTTCTTGCTTAGAGTTGACTATAAGTTAGCTAAAGAAGTGCTAGAGAAGGATGTTAAAAACATTGCTTCCAAACAAATCTTTGCCAGGTGGGAAGCCCTGTTATCAGCATTTGATTTTGATATCGAATTTATTAAAGGAGATTCAAATTCTCTTCCTGACTTCTTAACTAGAGAATTCATGGAAAATGATCTTAATATTAATGTTTTATCTCTTAACAAGTCTCCTAAAAGAGAAGCCAAATCGGTGCTTGAAAGAACTAAGGATTCTCTCAAAGGGCAATCCTCTAGGTCTCAAAAGAATAAGGATAAAGGGAAAGTTCCTGAGCTCAAAGCTTTTGAAGACTCTCACTATATCGACACTATGATAAAAGAAGTAGTGTTCATCGAAGATGTTGATGCAGTTCGCTCCCCTGAATAGGAGGCAGAATTGTATTTATCCTACTCTCATGATTTGCCGATTTTTCTCCCTAAAACTAGGGAATTCTTTGAGAAAATCCTAGTGGAAACTAATTCCATTAAAGTTTCTCATAAACCAAGAGATCGCTACAACCTAGCATTCTCAACTGTTAAGATCTTAAAGGTCTTATGTCCTAGTGAATGGGTGGGAGATCTAAGGACTCATAAATTCTTTGAAATTAAAAATATGATTCCAAAATCCTATAATTACCATGACTATACTATGGCTTGGGAAAAATTTTTGTTTTATCAAAATGACCAATATACACATAGTTGGTTTCTTCATCCTAAACTCAGAGGAAATATGAAAACCCAAGAGTATCCAGCATGGTTTCAATCTTGGTTTTATTATTGGGGTCCACATCCAGATTTCTTTCCTCCTAACATGCAGAAGGTTTTTGAGAGATACATTCAAGCCTATAAAAGTCTTAATGATAATCAGGCTCTTCTTAATTTCTGTTGTGATTACGAAATCCCATAGATCTTCAAATGGTTCTATCTTATTGATCAGCATGCAGGAAACTGGAATTATCGTCTTCTCCGACAATTGTCTATCAAGTGGTGGGCAAAGTTTAATACAGAGAAAATTATTAATCTGACCTTTCAGCCAGAGAAAGAGTAAGATTTGAATGAGTATGATGCTTCTCAAAGAAGGTTAAAATCTGCTCTCAAAGGAATTCCAAAGAATGAAATTTTAGAATTTTTTAGAACCCATGAAGACACGGCCAACTTGTCAGACAGCGATAATGATGATTCTTCCAGCTGTCCTTTTGGTGGTCCATGTTCTCAGCCTCAATAATATAGGCGTGCAGGGGTAAAGGTAGGGATAAAGGTAGCCTTAATTTCAGGTTTTGCTGTTCAGGGAATCTTATCTCTTATCCTTAAGAGATAGTGGTCACTTTTGTTTTGTTTGCCTTCTATTCGACTCCATCCCATCCAAGACCCGCGTCGGCGGCATTATTATATCACTTTATTTAAAGTTGTTTGCTTTATTAAAGTTGTTTTGTTATTATTGAGTCTTTCCTCCAATCTATAAGAAGGAAGCTCTCTCTTGCGTTTAAGCATCCGAAAATATTCTATCAGTTCATATTTATAATTTTAAGAGTGTTTTCTTATCAAGTCTGAAGTTTCATCCAGCTTGAACTCTATGTAAGTTTGTTTGCTTTTAATAAATATTCCGCTATTCTCTGTTCTTTTTCTTGTTTTAAAATCTCTATAGTATCCTGGCCTATTATTAAATTATCTGTCTGAAGGGCTGATCCCTTCACAGTACTACTCTAAAACAGCTCAACAGCTGAGTACAACTGATGGTAGTCAGTTACAAATTGATTACAAGCTATCAGATGCTGAGGTTTGTAATAATGGGGTTTACTTTGAAACTCTGTTTTTACTTGTTACAAACATGGCACACACAGCTATCTTGGGTACACCTTTTATTAGCTTGCTCTTTCCTTTATCAATTGATAAAAAGGGTATTAGCACTAATAAGGAGAGGGTAGAAGTCCGATTCAATTTTATCTCAGAACCAAGATATCATAGGGTCAATCATTTGCTCAAACGCAAAGAAGATTTCCTATTTTTTCTCAAAAAAGAAGTTGAGATTAAAAGGATCGAAGAACATCTTAAAGATGATAAGTTTAAACTCAAAGTTAAAGCCTACCAAAAAGAATTAAGTGAAGAAATTTGCTCTACTGATCCCACAGCTTTCTGAAAATAAAATAAGCATATTATCTCCCTTCTTTACATTGAAGGATTTAATGAAAGGCTCATTCCTACAAAAGCTAGACCAATCCAAATGAATGAAAGGTTCTTAAAGCTGTGTCAAGAAGAAATTAAATATCTCTTAAAAAAGGATTAAATCGAAAGAGTTACTCGCCATGGTCTTGTTCGGCATTTTATGTTGAAAATGCGGCAGAATTAGAAAGAGGAGTTCCTCATCTGGTGATTAACTACAAACCTCTGAATAAAGTCTTGAGATAGATCAGATACCCTATTCCCAACAAAAGGGATTTGCTAAATAGATTGCTCAAAGCAAATATCTTCTCAAAATTTGATATGAAGAGTGGATACTGGCAGATCCAAATTAAAGAAGAAGATAAATACAAGACAACATTTACAGTCCCATTTGGACATTATGAATGGAATGTTTTGTCTTTCGAGCTTAAGAATGCACCTTCTTAGTTCCAAAATATTATGAATGAGATCTTTAATCCATTTATGGATTTTATGCTCGTTTATATTGATGATATTCTTGTTTTCTCAAAGGACATAGCCCAACACTAAAAACACTTAAATGTATTCAAAACAATGGTGAAAAGAGAACATCTAGTTATCTCAGAAAAAAAATACAACTATTCCAAACAAAAATTAGATTTCTGCAATTTGAGATTACTTAGAGTCGTTACGTTCCTATTAATAGAGCTATAAGTCAATCAGCGTCATAAAGAGCTTACTCTCAAAGATTTGCATGAATCGATTGTTAATCTATAGGTAAATAATGATGCTCGTGAAGTTACAATTGCTACTCTTAAAAAGGAGATTAAGCAAGTCAAGAAAGATATTCGCTGGCTTAAAGGCAGAGATGACAAAAGAAAATCTAAGGTTGAGGGTTCAGCCTCTCCGTTAGAGGAAAGCGATGAGGAGTTCTCTGAATTTGTTAATAAATTTGCCTTTCAAGATAAGAGGAAAATCCAAGGAGAATCCAGCACTCGTGGCAAGCCCTGTTATCAGCATTCGATTTTGATATCGAATTTATTAAAGGAGATTCAAATTCTCTTCCTGACTTCTTAACTAGAGAATTCTTAGAAAATGATCTTAATATTAATGTTTTATCTCTTAACAGATCTCCTAGAAGAGAAGCCAAACCGGTGCTTGAAAGAACTAAGGATTCTCTCAAAGGGCAATCCTCTAGGTCTCAAAAGAATAAGGATAAAGGGAAAGTTCCTGAGCTCAAAGCTTTTGAAGACTCTCACTATATCGACACTATGATAAAAAATGTAGTGGTCATCGAAGATGTTGATGCAGTTCGCTCCCCTAAACAGGTGACAGAATTATATTTATCCTACTCTCATGATTTGCCTGTTTTTCTCCCTAAAACTAGGGAATTCTTTGAGAAAATACTAGTGCAAACTAATTTCATTAAAGTTTCTCATAAACCAAGAGATCGCTACAACCTAGCATTCTCAACGGTTAAGATCTTAAAGGTCTTATGTCCAAGTGAATGGGTGGGAGATCTAAGGACTCATAAATTTATTAAAAACAAAAATATGATTCCAAAATCCTATAATTATCATGACTATACTATGTCTTGGGAAAAGTTTTTGTTTTATCAAAATGACCAATATACCCATAGCTGGTTTCTTCATCCTAAACTCATATGAAATATGAAAACCCAAGAGTATCCAGCATGGTTTCAATCTTGGTTTTATTATTGGGGTCCACATCCAGATTTCTTTCCTCCTAACATGCAGAAGGTTTTTAAAAGATACATTCAAGCCTATAAGAGTCTTAATGATAATCAGGCTCTTCTTAATTTCTGTTGTGATTACGAAATCCCATGGATCTTCAAATGGTCCTATTTTATTGATCAGCATGCAGGAAACTGGAATTATCATCTTCTCCGGCAATTGTCTATCAAGTGGTGGGCAAAGTTTAATACAGAGAAAATTATTAATCTGACCTTTCAGCCAGAGAAAGAGTACGATTTAAATGAGTATGATGCTTCTCAAAGAAGGTTAAAATCTTCTCTCAAAGGAATTCCAAAGAATGAAATTTTAGAATTTCTTAGAACCCATGAAGACACGGTCAACTTGTCAGACAGCGATAATGATGATTCTTCCAGCTGTCCTTTTTGTGGTCCATGTTCTCAGCCTTAATAATTCAGGCATGCAGGGGTAAAGGTAGGGGTAAAGGTAGCCTTAATTTCAGGCTTTGCTATTGAGGGAATCTTGTAAGACCTCAACTTTTATGAATAAAGATTTAATTTTCTTTGTATATTATTTTGAAATAGTAAGGTGTTGATTTGATAAATGTGAAAAGTTATGGGTAAAATGTGCAAATATTTCAAAATAAGCAAGTGGTTATAAAATATTCTTATTGTCGGGGAATATTCGTTTGGTCGTGGAATATTCTTGTTGTCGGAGAATATTCGTACGACGGCGCAGCTATTTGTGGGCCCCACAACGGAATAACTGTCAGATATAGAAAGCGACAGAAATAACCTTTTTATAAATAACGGTAAAACTATTACGGTTAAACTGTTGAAATACCAGGTGATAAAAATACAGTAATACGCGTTAGCACACGGTATCGCACAGTATTTTGAATTATTGATTCTTACGTAAGAAATCACTTACTCAATAATTGTTACAGTAATTACTGTTTAATATTTTATATTATTGATTCAATAATTGCTACGTTGATATTTTATATGATTGATTCAATAATTGTTACTGCACAGTATTTCACATTATCAACTCAATAATTTATATTATTTTAATAATATTATTAGATGGCATTATTGACAATGTCTAAGGAAGTTCTGTCTAGGAGGGGTTATTTAATTGCGCGCCAGTAAGGAGAAATCCTTATCGGAAGGCCCCCTCTTTCCTGGGAACGACCTGGTTGTCAATATTGTAGTTTTGTAATATTATTTGTGAATAATTAATTATTGATTTATATGATAAAAAAATATTTATTTTGTGGATATAAAAGAAAGAATTAGTGCTGATGTATTTTTATCAATATTTTGGTGTGAAAAATCATCCGTTTATGAATTTCGGATAATTTATGTTTGGAATTTGAAAAAACTTCCTTCTACAAAGTTGTAGAGAATTAAATTTTCTATGAAAAAGACATAAAACTCATATTTTTCTGACAAAAGGGCTATTTATTATGAATTATTGAAGTTTTGGAAAATAAATATTTTTCTAAAATGGTGGGCCCCACTTTTGGTTGGTGTGGAAAATGCTGATTTTGGTGGGCCCCACTTGTGGTGGCTGAGATTTTGGTCAAGGAAGTGTGCGTAGAAATTTTTTAAAGAATATTAATATTTTATTAATTTAGTCTACTTTGGCATCCTAAGCTTTTCCTATAAATAGGGTGCTTAGGTTAGAATTGAAAATCACACCAGAATCAGAAGTTTTCTTTCTCTATAATATCGAGCGTATTTTTGTGAGTATTTAGATACTTTGAGTGTTATTATTCAGTGCAAATTTCCTTCGGTATTATATCCAATATTCCAGCCAAAAGTACTATTCTTTTGAGGTAAGGGATGTTATTTTCTTTCGTAAATGATGTTATTCTTTTCAATATCATTATACCAAAATATTGGCATGGATTTTATTATGAAATTCTTACTTTTTCCGTCGGGATTACTATTCACGTATACGACAGGGCACTATTCACGTATACGGCACTATTCATAGAAAAATTAAATTTTCTTTTATATGTCCAAGTTGCTTGTTAAGGTTCTTATCTTTGATTGGATCTAAGTTTTGAGCTTTATTCTTGAATTTTGCTCCACAATTGATTATTACGAAGTATTTTTGAATTGGATAAACTAAAATATGAATACTTAGTCTTTGTCCTTTATCTCACTGGATTCGTTCTTTAAAATATTTTTCATCATCCTCAGTCCTAAAAAGTGATATAACTGAATATATATTGGCCTGTAGAGCAAAGATGAATGATTACCTGATGAATATATTTGGCCGTAGTGCAAAGATGGACAGGTGCTAAGATGAACATGACCACTGGTGATACAAATGAATATCTTTGGCCCGTAGTGCAAAGATGAATATTTGATTCGAGATGAATATTGATTGATGTTACAGGGATAAAATATTGATGATGGACTTTTAAATCATAGAAGATAGTAGACTTCATTCTCTACTTAACTCTTCTAATGAATTATTATTTCCGCTGCGAATATTGATCTAAAACTTGTTGTCCATAATATTTTATCTGAATTGTTGAAGACTAACGATAATTTATTTTCCATTATCTTAGTCATAATATTCTTTACTGGGCTAGTTGAGCTCACCCTTTTCATCTATTGTCCTCTTCAGGAAATGAGAATGTCGCAGGAACTAGTCGGGGGATAGAGTGATGGTCTGAGTTAGAGCAGTAGTAGTCCTCACTATTTCTAATAAATAGTGTGATAATAATTGTAATGAGGACTTAGTTTGAATATTAATATTTTCTACATATTTGTATTGACACTCACAGTTGTGTGGTCATATTTTGCACGACCGTGTGATATAAAGTTTGTATTTGAATTTTGTACCATGTATTTGGCGACTCAGAATGGGTTGGGTTGACTGGACCTATTCTGGGGGCGTCACAGTTGGTATCAGAGTTTAGGGATATGATCTCTGGCGGAGATCGGGGAATAGAACTAGGAGGAGAGAGACGAGTAAATCCTTCACTAGTATGTCCTACCTAAGCTTATGTGGTATTTAATTGGTCAGTCGGAGCATAGGGTTAATATGTGATATGTTAATTTGTTTAATTAACCCTTGTTTTATGGCAGTATTTGAGAATGGCAGCTGAGAATGTTAACAATGAAGTGAATGAGACCGTGGAGACACCTTTAATCACCAACCAGTAGAACGTGCAACAGGAAGGCAATGTTCATCCTGAAAACAAAGCTGATCAGACGATAAACGATGAGATGTTTAGAAGTTTTTTGCAGTTCATGCAAAACCAGGCGAGGGAGACTCGTGTGCAAAATACAGGTGGAGATAATAACAACTCGTGGCTTGTCACTGCCAAACAGTTCAAAGAATTGGGACCACCAGAATTTCAGGGAAAGCCGGATCCGATCAAGGCGGAGACATGGGTTAAGCAAATTACCAAGATATTTGATGTCTTGGGATGCACGGAGGAACAGAAGGTTTCATTTGCCACCTTTATGTTCCGTGGAGAGACAGATTACTGGTGGGAATCTGGGAAGCGTACCCAGCCTGTCGCACTCAAGATGTCTTGGGAAGCATTTCAGAAACTGTTCAATGACAAGTACTTTCCTGAAAGTATTCGTCATATGAAGGAGGTAGAGTTTATCAGACTAGAACAAAACAACATGACTGTGTCCCAATACGAGGCTAAGTTCGCGGAGCTGTCCAGGTTTGCACCTCATTTGGTGGAGAATGAGGAACGTATGACGCGGATGTTTCTGAGAGGTTTGAAACTCGAAATACGTCAATACCTTATTTCTCACAAATTTTCTCTATATTCGGATGTAGTGAACAGGGCCCAATTGTTAGAACGAGATAGTGATTATATTCAACCAAGGGACAACAACCAGGGTAGTACTGGTGGCAGCAGTCATCGGAGCAATGACAATCAGCGGGGAGGAAAGTATGACAGAAGTGGTAACCACTCCGGTGGTAATCGTGGTCATGATAGTAGAAAAAGCGAATCGGGGAGAGATTTCAAGAAGAGACGGTACAACAATGAGAACGTGAAGACGTCGACATCAGCACCAGCATCAACTGTTTTTAGGGGAGGAGAACGACCACCGGTCGTATGCTATAAATGCGGGAAAGAGGGACACATCAGCTCAAACTTCCCACAATAATTCAAAGCATGCTATAACTGTGGAAAAGAAGGACATATAGCTCGAGATTGTCCTATAGCGAAACCAAGTCCAGCGGGAGTGGTGATTCCAAAGGCGGTTTCGGACAAGTCAAAGTCGGTGATTCCTGGAAGAGCGTTTATCGTGACAACCCAAAACGCGAGGAACCCACACGAGGTGATTACGGATAAGCTAATCATAAACTCTTACGAAGTTTACACCTTGTTAGATACCGGTGCTACCCATTCCTTTATTTCACCGGCTTGTGCTCAACGTTTGAACTTGACTTCTGATAAATTAGACTTTGACTTATCTGTTGAAACTCCGTTGGGAGACACCTTTGTTACATCCACAGTTTACAAATCTTGCTTGATTCAGATTAGTACCCTTACCTTACCTGTTGATCTTATATCTTTGAAAATACTTGCATTTGACGTGATTTTAGGAATTGACTGGTTAACCACTTACCATGTCAAAATTGATTATTTTCGTAAAGTTGTTAGTTTTCATATTCCTAATCAACCTGTTGTGCGAATCCAAACCACCAAACCACTAAAATCAGTCAATATCATTTCAAGTCACAAAGCTATTCGTTTATTGAAAAATGAATGTCAAGCTTTCTTAGCACATGTCACTGATCTAAACCAGAATACATTAGGTTTGAATGATATTTCCATTGTTAATGAGTTTCCTGATGTATTTCCCGAAGAACTTCCCGGTCTACCCCCAGAACGTGAAGTTGAATTCTTTATTGACCTTAAACCCGGTACAAAACCCATTTTTAAAACCCTATATCGAATGGCTCCTATTGAACTTCAGGAGTTAAAGGTCCAATTACAGGAATTGTTAGACATCGGTTTTATTCGTCCTAGTACGTCTCCTTGGGGTGCTCCTGTTTTATTCGTAAAGAAGTAAGACGGGAGTATGCGACTTTGTATTGACTATCGGGAGTTGAACCATGTCACCATCAAGAATAGGTATCCGTTACCTCGTATTGATGACCTGTTCGACCAGTTACAAGGTGCACAATTCTTTTCAAAGATCGATCTTCGTTCTGGATATCATCAGCTGAAGATTAAAATTGAGGATATTCCAAAGACTGCCTTCAGAACTCGGTACGGGCATTATGAGTTCTTAGTCATGTCTTTTGGATTGACTAATGCTCCTGCTGCTTTCATGGATATGATGAACCGTGTATTCAAGGAGTATTTGGATCAATTTGTTGTTGTCTTTATTGATGACATCCTCATCTATTCTAAAAGTCGTGAAGATCATGAGCACCACTTGAAGCTGGTACTTCAAAAGCTTCATGAGAACAAGCTATATGCCAAGCTGAAGAAATGAGAGTTCTGGCTTGAGAAAGTAGCATTCCTTGGGCACGTGGTATCAAAACGTGGAGTATCTATTGACCCAGCGAAGATTGAAGCAATACAAAGCTGGGAGCAACCTAAGTCGGTGACCGAAGTACGAAGCTTTCTGGGCTTAGCTGGTTATTATCGGAGGTTCGTAGAGAGATTTTCTCGAATCGCTACTCCATTAACTCAGTTGACTTGGAAAGATACAAAATTCGTTTGGAGCGAGGAATGCTAGAAGAGCTTCCAAGAGCTCAAGAGAAGACTTATCTCGGCACCTGTTCTGACAATACCATCTGGTTCGGATGGATTTGTTATCTACAGCGATGCTTCGGGCAAAGGGTTAGGATGTGTTCTCATGTAACATGGAAAAGTCATAGCCTATGCCTCGCGATAACTCAAAGAATATGAGAGGAATTATCCTACTCATGATCTAGAGTTGGCAGCTGTCGTTTTTGAGTTGAAGATCTGGAGACACTACTTGTACGGGGAGAAAGTGGAGATTTATACGGATCATAAGAGCCTTAAATATTTCTTCACTCAAAAGGAACTCAACATGCGGCAACAACGTTGGCTTGAGCTGTTGAAAGATTACGATCATACCATCCAATACCATCCTGGAAAAGCGAACGTGGTAGCTGACGTGTTGAGTAGAAGATCATATGCGGGAATGAGTGCGATGATGTCAAGTATACGCGTAGAACCAGCTTTGATTGATAAAGTTAAAGCTGCTCAAGCTACGGATTCGGAGTTGATGAAGATGAAGAAGAAAGTGCAAGAAGGTGCCATTCCAGAAGCAAGAATCGATGAAGAGAGAATACTTCGAGTCAACTCCAAACTTTGTGTTCCTAACGATTCCAACTTGAAGTATAGAATCATGATGGAGGCACACAACACACCGTTTGCAATCCATCCTGGGAGTACCAAAATGTATCGTGATCTTCGACATACATTTTGGTGGAGCAATATGAAAAGAGAGATCGCGGAGTTTATTTCTAGATGTTTAACTTGTCAATGTGTAAAGGCGAAGCATCAAGTGCCGAAGGGTCCACTGCAACCACTGGAGATTTCGAAATGAAAGTGGGAATGCATTACGATGGATTTTGTTACTGGTCTTCCCAAGGTTTCTCAAGGCATAGATGCGATTTGGGTTATTGTTGATAGATTAACCAAGTCTGCTCATTTCTTGCCGATACGAGAGACTTATTCCCTTGAACGTCTTGCTCGTATATACATGAATGAGATTGTGAGATTGCATGGCATGCCAGTATCCATAATTTCGAATTGTGATCCCAGATTTACTTCACGATTTTGGATCAGTTTGCAGAAAGCTATGGGCACGGATTTACGATTCAATTCGGCTTATCATCCTCAAACAGACGGACAATCAGAAAGGACTATTCAAACTCTTGAAGATCTATTGAGACTCTGTGTTCTAGATTTCAAAGGGAGTTGGGATAAGTACTTACCATTGGTGGAATTCTCCTACAATAACAGTTATCAAGCAAGTATAGGCGTAGCTCCATTCGAAGCGTTTTATGGGAGAAAGTGTCGTTCTCCAGTATGCTAGGATGAGGTGGGTGAAGCAACATTGTTGGGACCGGAGTTAGTACGTATGACTATGGAAAAGATCCAAATAATCCGGCAACAGATAAAAACAGCACAAGATCGACAAAAGAGTTATGCGGATCTTCATCGAAAGGACGTGGAATTTAATGTTGGGGATCATGTATTGTTACGTGTTGCTCCATGGAAAGGAGTTACGAGATTCGGGAAGAGAGGAAAGCTCAATCCACGATTCATTGGTCCATTTGAGATTCTTGACCGAGTAGGAAATGTGGCTTATAGACTTGCTTTACCTCTTAACATGTCTCGTGTTCATAACGTACTTCGCAAATATGTGAAAGACCCAAACCACATTATTGAGTTAGAACCAGACGAGATAGCCAAAGATTTAACTTACGAGGAGGTACCTGTCAAGATCTTGGATATGAAGGAGCATGTCCTACGCTCGAAAATTATACCTCAAGTTAAAGTTTTGTGGAGAAACCATGCTATTGAGAAAATGACCTGGGAGTTGGAATCAGAAATGAAAGCGAGGTATCCTCACCTTTTTGACATACCAGGTACGTACGTCAATTTCGAGGACGAAATTTCATAAGGAGGGGAGGTTGTAAGACCCCAACTTTTATGAATAAAGATTTAATTTTCTTTATATATTATTTTGAAATAGTAAGGTGTTGATTTGATAAATGTGAAAAGTTATGGGTGAAATGTGCAAATATTTCAAAATAAGCAAGTGGTTATAAAATATTCTTGTTGTCGGGGAATATTCGTTTGGTCGTGGAATATTCTTGTTGTCGGAGAATATTCGTACGACGGTGCAGCTATTTGTGGGCCCCACAACGGAATAACTGTCAGATATAGAAAGCGACAGAAATAACCTTTTTATAAATAATGGTAAAACTGTTACGGTTAAACTGTTGAAATACCCAGTGATAAAAATACAGTAATACGCGTTAGCACACGGTATTGCACAGTATTTTGAATTATTGATTCTTACGTAAGAAGTCACTTACTCAATAATTGTTACAGTAATTACTATTCAATATTTTATATTATTGATTCAATAATTGCATGATATTTTATTGGTTCAATAATTGCTATGTTGATATTTTATATCAATAATTGCTACGTTGATATTTTATATGATTGATTCAATAATTGTCACTGCACAGTATTTCACATTATCAACTCAATAATTCATATTATTTGAATAATATTATTAGATGGCATTATTGACAATGTCTAAGGAAGTTCTGTCTAGGAGGGGTTATTTAATTGCGCGCCAGTAAGGAGAAATCCTTATCGGAATGCCCCCTCTTTCTTGGGAACGACCTGGTTGTCAATATTGTAGTTCTGTAATATTATTTGTGAATAATTAATTATTGATTTATATGATAAGAAAATATTTATTTTATGGATATAAAAGAAGGAATTAGTGCTGATGTGTTTTTATCAGTATTTTGATGTGAAAAATCATCCGTTTATGAATTTCGGATAATTTCTGTTTGGAATTTGGAAACACTTCCTTCTACAAAGTTGTAGAGAATTAAATTTCCTATAAAAAGAACATAAAATTCGTATTTTTCTGACAAAAGGGCTATTTATTATGAATTATTGAAGTTTCGAAAAATAAATATTTTTATAAAATGGTGGGCCCCACTTTTGGTTGGTGTGGAAAATGCTGATTTTGGTGGGCCCCACTTGTGGTGGCTGAGATTTTGGTCAAGGAAGTGTGCGTAAATTTTTTTTTAAAGAATATTAATATTTTATTAATTTAGTCTACTTTAGCATTCTAAGCTTTTCCTATAAATAAGATACTTAGGTTAGAATTGAAAATCACACCAGAATCAGAAGTTTTCTCTCTCTATAATATCGAGCGTATTTTTATGAGTATTTAGATACTTTGAGTGTTACTATTCAGTGCAAGTTTCCTTCGGTATTATATCTGATATTCCAGCCAGAAGTACTATTCTTTTGAGGTAAGGGATGTTATTTTCTTTCGTAAATGATGTTATTCTTTTCAATATCATTATACCAAAATATTGGCATGGATTTTATTATAAAATTTTTACTTTTTTCGTCGGGGTTACTATTCACATATACGGCACTATTCACGTATACGGCACTATTCACAGAAAAATTAAATTTTCTTCTATATGTCCAAGTTGCTTGTTAAGGTTCTTATCTTTGATTGGATCTAAGTTTTGAGCTTTATTCTTGAATTTTGCTCCACAATTGATTATTACGAAGTATTTTTGAATTGGATAAACTAAAATACGAATACTTAATCTTTGTCCTTTATCTCACTGGATTCGTTCTTTAAAATATTTTTCATCATCCTCAGTCCTAAAAGGTTATATAACTGAATATCTTTGGCCTGTAGAGCAAAGATGAATGATTACCTGATGAATATCTTTGGCCGTAGTGCAAAGATGGACAGGTGTTGAGATGAACATGACCACTGGTGATACAAATGAATATCTTTGGCCCGTAGTGCAAAGATGAATATTTGATTCGAGATGAATATGGATTGATGTTATAGGGATAAAATATTGATGATGGACTTTTAAATCGTAGAAGATAGTAGACTTCGTTCTCTGCTTAACTCTTCTAATGAATTATTATTTCCGCTACGAATATTGATCTAAAATTTGTTGTCCATAATATTTTATCTGAATTGTTGAAGACTAACGATAATTTATTTTCCATTATCTTAGTCATAATATTCTTTACTGGGCTAGTTGAGCTCACCCTTTTCATCTATTGTCCTCTTCAGGAAATGAGAATGTCGTAGGAACTAGTCGGGGGACAGAGTGATGGTCCGAGTTAGAACAGTAGTACTCCTCACTATTTCTAATAAATAGTGTGATAATAATTGTAATGAGGACTTAGTTTGAATATTAATATTTTTTACATATTTGTATTGACACTCACAGTTGTGTGGTCGTATTTTGCACTACCGTGTGATAGAAAGTTTGTATTTAAATTCTGTACCATGTATTTGGCGCCTCAGAATGGGTTGGATTGACTGGACCTATTCTGAGGGCGTCACAAATTTTATCTCTTATCCTTAAGAGATGGTGGTCTCTTTTATTTTGTCTGCCGTCTATTCGACTCCAGCCCATCCAAGATCTGCGTCGGCAACATTATTGTATCACTTTATTTAAAGTTGTTTGCTTTATTAAAGTTGTTTTGTTGTTTTGTTATTATTGAGTCTTTCCTCCAGTCTATAAAAAGGAAGCTCTCTCTTGTGTTTAAGCATCCTTTAGCTGACTTATAGTCAACTCTAAGCAAGAACCTTTGATTTAGGATATCTCCTTGAAATTTATCAATACACAGAACAATAGATAAGATCTCTTTTTTAATAGTCGAGTAATTGATCTATGTAGGATTCCACTTTCCCGAAGTAAAATATACCAAAATTTCTTTGGAATTTTTGATTTGTTTTAGAATACCTCCAAAACCTTTATTAGAGGCATCTATTTCAATGATTTTTGGGGCATCAGGATCAGAGAAATGCAAGCATGACAGTTCTTTAACACGATTCTTAATCTTTTTGACGGCCATGGTACAATCATCTGTCCAAGGAGGAGGCTGATCTTTTAGCCTTTTATAGAGAGGGCCTGCATCAATTGTCAGATTTTTATAAAAGTCTTCAATATAGTTAACGCTTCTCATGAATCTTCTGAGCTTTTCTTGTTACATGTCTTAACTATTCACAACTTGAAAGACATCATTATATTTTATATCAATTTTTAGTGTTTTAACCTATGTAAATGGGCTATTTGCAAATGATGATCTCTGGTCATTCAGTATTATTTTATAAATAAATAAATTATAAATAGTGTTTGAATTGTATGCAAGTAAACATACATAATATAAAAAAAACTAATTAGTGAATTTTTAAAAATTGATTTTCTATTATTGATGTCATGCTTATCAGTTGAAACTTCTTTCTTGTTGTTAGCGCTCTTGATCAACGCGATTTATTTTCTAGATGACTATTACTCTCTTTGTTGGAAAAAAAATTAATTTACATTACAATAAGTTTATTTTTTAAATTCATGGAATATATATAAGGAAAGGATCAAGGGTTTACCCTTGATCCTACATACCTTGCATACCCCTTTAGCGACCGACCGGGCGACGGTGCGGTCCGTCGCTATAGGTTCGGTCCGTCATTATATGTTGTCTGTCGCTAAAAGTTAAGACGACGGTTTCTGATATAGCGACGGACCGAATCGTCGTCCGGTCCGTCGCTAAAAGGGGTGAGCATGGTATGTAAAATAAGGGGGAAAATGGATATATATATATATATATAAGTCCATGAGCCAACTCAACCCAATAATAATTGGTCATTTTTAGCCCGGCCTATTTTTGGCTCAACTCTATCATAGCCCGACGTCAGGTCTAATTAAGATTAGTGGTAGGGTTAGGGTTAGGAAGAGCCTAGTGAAGCGGGTTGAAATTGTCATCCACTTTGAGACAATCCACGTAGGGGATGAGAGACAATACATGGACCTAGCTGTGGGGGCTCCCCTTAGGATGTGTTTATAATTGGGTTTGAGTTTGACAATCTCTTTGCAACAATAAAATTATAAATAAAAAAAAAAGAAGGAAAGAAGAAGAAGAAGTGGGCTAGTACAAGGGAGAGAATAATTGGTAAAGATTAACTCCAAATATTTCTCATTCAAGCATCTTTTTGTAGAAAAGGATAGATAATGGGTCAGTCACCACTTTGTATAATCTTATTCTCTCCGTAGATCTTCAACTAAACAGATTTTTAACCAAAGTGGGCATTAATTGTTGGACACGGGCAGTTTCCCAATCAAACGCGTGTTTTTGGTAAAAGGTAAGGAATAGTACATTTGCAATTATCACTGTTGGTTCTTGCTTTTTGCCGCAAGTGGATTATTGTGTCCAAAATTATGTGTCACGAGTTATTAGCTTTTGGGGGGAGAGTGCATATATACGGTGGCCCTTTCACCCCATGAGAAGGTAAACACAATTGATAGCTATGTGACTTTGGTCCTCTGATAATCCTTAGCCATCCAGATCAACATCATATTAGAGTGGAATGATGTGACTATATGTTCTTGTAAATTCCATTAAAGTAAATATGTTTGAATTATAACTACTATTCTCCCTATACGTTTGTATGATTACAGTACAAACTCTATTTCAAAATATAAGGCGATTATTAACTTTTTGAAGCAACTTAACGATATCTTCGATTTTAAATTGGCATATATTTGTATTCTTTTTCTTTAAAAAAATACTATTCATTATAAAATTTGTTGTTTCATAGTTTTTAACAAATTATCTTAATTTAAATTTAAAAATATCTCACATAAATTTTAAAAAGTCAACAATAATCTTATAATTAGAAATGGAGAAAGTATTATTCTCAACATATTTTAAAATGCCTTGAAAAACATATTTTTATTTACTATATATTTCTTTAGTTTAAAATGTATAAAAATTATTAACCATCTATAAATACTAATAATTATAAAAGTATCAATTTTAAAAACTCAATAAATCACAACAATTTTGAATATAAATATTGTAACTTGATTTCTAAAAGTTAAATTTTTTAAAACGTGCAGAGTATACAATAAAAGATTTGTTTAATGTAAATTTGAAAATTCCAATTGTCGAATGAAATAGTACGAAATACAAATGATTACATAAAAAAAAACACTCGTAAAAAAGTGTGAAAAAAAATCAAATAATACTAAAAAGATTTAAATTTGGGAAATAGTTTTTACACTATCATACTATGATCTTATTGGTGATGAATGTAACCGATAAATTTACCGTGATCTCTCTCTCTCTCTATATATAAAAAGTAGTGTTAGGCCATGGTCTTAAATTTTGTGTCTCAAATAAGTTTCAAATGACATAATATTAAATATTTGAGTAAAATATAAATGTGACTATTGTATTATTAGTATATTTAGATATTGTGTCCATTTTTATTGGTCAATGTAAAATAAACCATCTACTATATAAAAATTTGGATAACAAACCTTTATGTGACAGTTAGGCATGGATTATCCTCCGTAACAATGATGACATGTAAATAAACCAAACTAAGATTAAAAAATTTCCTTTTAAGATTCAAACTCAAAACCTCAATCTCATAACTTTAACCAGGGGCGAACCCAAAGTACGGGCAACGGCTGGATTTTCAAAAAGTCTGCCTCTTCATATCATATATACATATATATAGGGCTATATGTATATATACAGCTGTGCATTACACAGTCGTCCTATGACGACGGATTTTTGGGCTATAGCGACGATTTCACGCGTTGCCATAGCCCATAATAGCTATGTCGACGGGTCGCTATAGCCCAAAAAATTGTCGACATAACTGACTGTGTACTACACAGTTGTATACATACATTTTTTCATATATATATATACTACCGTTATTAATATATTCATAAATTTTAAGGTTTAGTGAAACAAAATAAGTAGAATACTGCAATTATATTAGTACAATATTATTATGTTACTAAAAAAAGAATATACTACTAACTTGTTAAAATAAAATACTACTATAAGAACTTAAGTATTTTATTGTCTTGACCAATTTACTTCTCCTGAATACCAAAAAAGGTAAAAAACAGAGGAGTTACAGTTACTAAAAATTATGAAAGATTCCGGTTAGAGTTTTTATAATTTACCCGAATTTTCCAAGAAAATAACAGTTCCTAATAAATATTCCTATATTATGAAGATGGGTATTGTCATTTCATTAGTAGTAGTAGTAGTATAAAATTGGATATCAACATCATTATATTTATTTTCTTCCAATAATATCGTCAGGTGTTGTGGAACAATCCACCAGTCATTTAATCAAATTTAACACATTTTAAAGTATATTAAAATGTTTATTTATCATATTAACAAGATAGTAGCATATTCTTTTTTTTTCAGAAATATAATAGTAGTGTACTAATATAATTGTAATACATTATAATAATATAATAGTATATTATATTAATTATAATAGTATATTATATAATAATATAATAACATAGAATAGTATGTATGTCCCGTTACTACTTCAACTATTGAAAGGACATTTTTAGCCATGAATATCGTGAAGAATGAACTCTGTAACCAAATGGGAGATGAATGGATGAATGACTGTTTACTAACATACATTGAGCGTGATATTTTTGTACCTATTAGAAATGAGGTTAGCATGCAACAATTTCAAGCAATGAAATCTCGAAAAATATTATTGTAAAAAATATTTAAGAATTATTTAGTTTTGTGATTCATTTTATTAAATTTTTATTCTTAAGAAAAAAAAATTCAAATTTGAAACCACTGAACTTTCATGCTAGATCTGCCTCTGACTTTAACAAATTATCCAACCAAACTACACAATGTAGTTGTAAATAAAACAACATAAATTTTATTTATACAAGCTTCTCATTTTAAACCCAAAAAAAAGAAGAAAAGATAAATAAGTTGGTAAGTAAGTTTTGTCTGATATTAATTTTTAGGGGTAGTTTTAAGTTTATTTTGATAATCATAAGATTTTCTTTAAAAAAAATTAATTGCATTTATTGAATATTATAATGAACTGTATATTTTGATATTTTGATATTTCTTAACATACTAAAACAAGGGACGTATCAACCAAATCTATATTTATTTAATTTATTTAATGATTAGGAATTATGCTAATAATATGAATTTCTATTAACACAAAGAATTTCTTAAGACTAAAGGTGAAATATAGCTAGAGACCTATAGAAAAACAAATTCTCATATTCTTTGTCTCAATTCAGCTGCTTCAAAATTTTGTATATTACGTTGTAGTATTATAATGCAATTTTTAACTTATTTACTAATTTAGTTTACACTTTTTATTCATCAAGTCGGAAGATACTATTTGACGCACCTTTATTAAAATATCTTAATTATTATAAAAATGAAGTGCTTTTTTTGGCCAAATAAAGTTGAAAATGTTTACTTAAAATATCCAATATTAACTTTTTTTTTATTTCAATAAAAATGTTAATTGGACATACTCATTTTATAATGGAGAAGCTTGTATAAATAAAATTTATGGTATCTTATTTACAATTATATCATGTAGATTAGTTGGACAGTTGCTTAAAATTATGAGGTTGATATTTTATGTTTAAATCTTGACGAAAGAGAATTTTGTAGTCTTAGTTTAGTTTATTTACATGTCATCATTGCTAGTAGGATAGTCAATACCCAGCTGTCACATAAAGGTTTGTTATGCAAATTTTTATATAGTAAGGGGTTTGTTTTGTATTGACCAACAAAAAGGGGAACAATATCCAAATATACTAAAACTATAGTGGTCACTTTTGTATTTTATTCTTTAAATATTTTAATAATAATTTCTGACATAATCAATTACATGAGACATATATACTTAATTTATGTTACGGTGACACATCATTTGAGATATTTGTTGAGACCAAAAACTTGAAACACCTAGCATCACCCGAAAGAAAAGGGTGATTAAAAATAGAGTCATGTTATTTATTGTGATAAATTTATGCTGAATTACAATTGTGAAAATTATCAATACATGAAAATAGTAGTAATTATAAAAGGACCCCTTTTATTACATATCTCTTTAAAAAAGTTATCACTAATACTTATCCTCGTAACTGATAATGAAATAATCGACTTAAATATTAGCAATATATATCATTTTTTAAAAAAAACATTAGCATATTGGTAGATGTCTTTGTATTTATTGTGCAAGATCACAAGTTTGAATCTATCTGTAGTAAGAAGTTAAATTTCAGCAAGCATTTTCCTTCAGAACATTAAAGGATAAATTTTTCCTAAGTTTCTCCATAAGCCCTTCTCCAAAGCTCCCTCTTATGACCCTAGAAAAGAAATGGGAAGTGTTGGAGAGAGAGAGACAGCTTTATAATACTCTCATTCTTTTTATACTATCTATTTAGAGAGAAAATTTATTCTTTTTTATTTATCATTTATAGATTTAAAGAGAGAAAAAAATTAATTATTTAATTTCCCTTATTATTTCTAAGTGTTAAACACACTTTTGTTTCTTCCTCAATTTTTTAATTTATTAGTCTGATTAGATAGGCTTCCCTCTTTTTTTCTCTCATCTTTTAAATAAATTTATAAATATTGCATACCTAATTTAATTAATTAAATAAATTCTTAATTATGTTTCTTTCAATATAATCATACATCATTTTTGGATGACATACATGAGTATTTTTGGTTACCCGTGTTTAGAATGTTTGGAGCAGTAGCATTTGGTGTGTATGTGTTAGTAATCTGAAAATGGAAACTATATGTATAAATTTATCTCAAAATATATTTGTCAAGACTAGTACTTGGTACTATGTCCTTAAGACAATTATGCCCTCCGTATGGTGCTCAGAGTTGATAGCACTTGTCTCCCAGGATACAATGACACCATATACTATAGTAGCACTCCAAATAATATACTCCTCGAACCAAAGAAAAGCTCAGAACTCTCTCTCTTTAATAACTATGAAATGCTTACTAGAAATTATATTGCTAATGCTATAATGCTTGGAATGAGTGAATGATAAGGTTGCCCCCTCCTATCTATTTATAGGAGGGGTTGGTGACCCTTCGAATGGGTACTTAGCCCTTGATAAGGCATGAGATGCCTTTGAAAAGGCATATCATAGTATCTGCAGGTCCAAACGACGTAGTTTTGATCCTTTGCAGAATGGGCGCGTCTTTTCGGAACTGTAAATGACGTAGTTTTAGCCTTCGTGGAATCAAAACTACGCAGTTTTAGGCTTTGAAGAAAAGGCGTTATAAAACGACGTAGTTTTGGGACGTCCGTTCAGACTGATACCCTTTCAGCATATACCGCTTCTCAAAACGACACAGTTTTGATAATAATAATAAATAACATTTATCAAAACGACGCAGTTTTGATAATTGAACATAAATAAAAGATTAAAAAATTTAAATACATTTTGTCTAAAAAGATATATACAAGGACCCAGACCCACGAGGCAGGTCAGGCCGGCCGTTCATCGGCGGCGGCGGCGCGCGCTTGTGGATTCGAACCAAGCCTTGGCTAGGTCATCTTCCTTCCACAAAAGTGGGGTGCCCCTTGGGGCCCAAATCCAAGAGCAATTTTCTTGTATATAAACACATTAAATTTTTAGTTCTTAATCGATGTGGGACTTGCCTTTTTTTCCACATGTATTTATTATCATTTATCATTTCCAAGTGTGATCTTTGGGAGTTAATATCTCATTCATTACTCCATGAATTTGAGCTTCCAAATACTTAATTTAATGTACTCATGGAGTAGAACACATTAATATATTGAATCATTAAAAATAATTAATGACACCCATATTAAATTAGGCTCAAAATCTAACAATCCCCCACATGAATGATATTGACTACCAGCCTTATATATGCAAATGTTATGCAGACTCTGAGAGAGAGAGAAACAGAATTAGAAATCATCTGTATCGAGAGAGGTAACTTTTGGCTTTGAATCTTCCCTTGTGAAAGACTATCGGGTTTACTGGTTGTCCAGTGAATGTGATGTCTTGAACTGTCCAATCGTTTGTGTAAATCAAGACAATAGTAATTCACACAGACTCTTTCCAGACATTATTTGGTTCTCATGATTTTGTTAATTTTGGCCCCGAACAATCCCGAATTTATGAGTGTTTTTAGAGATATATAGCCTTATCCTTCTCATAGAATTGGCCCAGCTCACACTCACATAGGTGATTCTTAATAAGAGTATCTTGCTATACTCCACTTGTTTATATAGATTTAAGAATCATTAAAAGCATAGCTTATCCTGTAACCACTGCAGGTATAACTATCTCGTATCATAGGAATGAGCAAAAGAAATTAATTTCTTCATAGTGATTTGGTTGAATCGTTCACAATTTAGTTGTCCCTTTGAACCTAGATCTTGGGATCTCTAGTCAATTAGGTTGGGTTTCCATCATGACGATCCTTGTTTATAGGCTTTAACCCCTTTCCCCTCGAAGTTATTTAGTTGCTCTCTAGTTAAACATTTAGTCAACGGATCCGCTATATTTTCTTTCGACTTTATGTACTCAATAGACATAATGCCTTTAGAGAGCAATTATTTTATGGTATTGTGTCTACGACGAATATGTCTAGACTTACCATTATACATGTGACTCTGTTCCCTTCCAATTGCTAATTGACTATCACAATGGATACAAATAGGCGGCACAGGTTTAGGCTACATAGGAATATCTTCTAAAAAGTGACGAAACCATTCAGCTTCTTCTCCAGCCTTATCCAATGCAATAAACTCAGATTCCATCGTTGATCGAGCAATGTATGTTTGTTTAGAAGATTTCCATGATACTGCTCCTCCACCTAGTGTAAACACAAAATGACTTGTGAATTTAGAGTCTTTTGTATTCGATATCTAATTCGCATCACAGTATCCTTCAAGTACTGCTGGATATCTTGAGTAGTGTAATCTAAAGTTTTGAGTGTATTTTAAATACCTTAAAACTCTTATAATTGCTGTTCAGTGATCTTGTCCTGGATTGCTTGTAAATCTACTCAATTTATTGACAGCTTGTGCTATGTCAAGACTTGTACAATTCATTTAGTATATAAGGTTTCCAATTATTTGTGCATACTCAGATTGTGATATGCTCGGTCCTTTATTTTTAGACAAATGTAGATTTATATCTACTGGTATTCTCATAGGATTGCAATCGTATTGATTGAATTTTCTGAGTATTTTCTCAATATAGTGTGATTGTGATAACACTAACCTATCCGATGTTTTAGAAATTTTAATTTCTAATATTACATTGGCAACACCCATGTCTTTCATGTTAAATGTATTATTTAACATTCTTTTAGTAGTTTTAATGTTTTCATTATTACTACCCATTATGAGCATATCATCTACATAAAGACAAATAATAACATACTCTTTTTCAGTGTTCTTGACATACACATATTTGCCACACTCATTTATTTTGAAACCATTTAACAACATTGCATTGTCAAATTTTTTATGCCATTGTTTAGGTGCTTGTTTTAATCCATAAAAAGACTTCACAAGCAGACAAACTTTCTTTTCTTGTCTTGGAACAATAAATCTTTCTGGTTGTTCCATGTAGATTTCTTCTTATAAATCTGTGACGCCCCCAGAATAGGTCCATTCAACCCAACCCATTCTGAGTCGCCAAATACATGGTACAGAATTCAAATACAAACTTTATATCATACGGTCGTGCAAAATACGACCACACAACTGTGAGTCTCAATACAAATATGTAGAAAATATTAAGATTCAAACTAAGTCCTCATTACAATTATTATCACACTATTTATCAGAAATAGTGAGGACTACTACTGCTCTAACTCGGACCATCACTCTGTCCCCCGACTAGTTCCCGCAACATTCTCATTTCCTGAAGAAGACAACAGATGAAAAGGGTGAGCTCAACTAGCTCAGTAAAGAGTATTATGACTAAGATAATGAAAAATAAATTATCGTTAATCTTCAATAAATCAGATAAAATATAATGGACAACAAATCTTAGATCAATATTCGCAGCGGAAATAACAAATCATTAGAAGAGTTAAGCAGAGAATCAAGTCTACTATCTTCTATGATTTAAAAGTCCATCATTAATATTTTATCCCTGTAACATCAATCAATATACATCTCGAATCAAATATTCATCTTTGCACTACAGGCCAAAGATATTCATTTGTATCATCAGTGGTCATATTCATCTCAACACCTGTCATCTTTACACTACAGGCCAAAGATATTCATCAGGTAATCATTCATCTTTGCTCTACAGGCCAAAGATATTCATTTGTATCATCAGTAGTCATGTTCATCTCAACACCTGTCATCTTTGCACTACAGGCCAAAGATATTCATCAGGTAATCATTCATCTTTGCTCTACAGGCCAAAGATATTCATCAAGTAATCATTCATCTTTGCTCTACAGGCCAAAGATAATCAGTTACATCACCTTTTAGGACTGAGAATGATGAAAAATATTTAAAAAAACGAATCCAGTGAGATAAAAGACAAAGACTAAGGATTCGTATTTTAGTATATCCAATTCAAAAATACCTCGTAATAATCAATTATGGAGCAAAATTCAAGAATAGAGCTCAAAACTTGGATACAATCAAAGATAGTAACCTTAACAAGCAATTTGGACAAATAGAAGAAAATTTAATTTTTTCGTGAATAGTGCCGTATACGTGAATAGTGCCGTATACGTGAATAGTAACCCCGACGAAAAAAAGTAAGAATTTCAACATAAAATCCATGACAATATTTCTGTATAATGATATTGAAAAGAATAACATCATTTACGAAAGAAAATAACATCTCTTACCTCAAAAAGATAGTACCTCTGACTGGAATATCGGATATAATACCGAAGGAAACTTGCACCGAATACTAATACTCAAAGTATTGAAATACTCACAAAAATACGCTCGATATTATAGAGAGAGAAAACTTCTGATTCTGGTGTGATTTTCAATTCTAACCTAAGCACCCTATTTATAGGAAAAGCTTAGGATGCCAAAGGAGACTAAAATAATAAAATAATATTATTTTTTAAAATTTTCCTCCGCCACCGGCTGCTATCCAAACTCAGAATTTTTTTCAACAAAAGTGGGTCCCACCCATTAAATAATATTTATTTTCTGAAACTTCAATAATTCATAACAAATAGCCCCTTTGTCAGAAAAATACAAATTCTATGTCCTTCCATAGGAAATTTAATTCTCTACAACTTTGCAGAAGGAAGTTTTTCTAAATTCCAAACATAAATTATCCGAAATCCATAAACAGATGATTTCTCACACCAAAATATTGATAAAAACTCACCAGCGCCAATTCCTTCTTTAATATCCACAAAATAAATATTTCCTTATCATATAAATCAATAATTAATTATTCACAAATAATATTATAGAACTACAATATTAACAACCATGTCGTTCCCAGGAAAGAGGGGGCCTTCCGATAAGGACTTCTCCTTACTGGCGCGCAATTAAATAACCCCTCCTAGACAGAACTTCCTTAGACATTGTCAATAATGCTATCTAATAATATTATTCAAATAATATGAATTATTGAGTTGATAACGTGAAATACTATGCAACGACAATTATTGAATCAATACTACAAAATATCAACTGTAGCCATTATTGAATCAATCATAAAAAATAGCAACGTGACAATTATTGAGTCAATAAAATATCAATGCAGCAATTATTGAGTCAATAATATAAAATATCAACGTAGCAATTATTGAGTCAATAATATAAAATATTGAACAGTAATTACTGTAACAATAATTGAGTAATGGCTTCTCACGTAAGACTCAATAATTTGAAATACTGTGCAATACCGTGTGCTACTATGCAACACCGTGTATCACTGTATTTTAACCACCGGGTATTTCAACAGTACTAACGGTAACAACTACGCCGTTATCTTGTAAAAAAGTTATTTCTGTCGCTTTCTATATCCGACAGTTATTCCGTTGTGGGGGCCCACAAATAGCTGCGCCGTCGTACGAATATTCCCCGACAACAAGAATATTCCACGACCAAATGAATATTCCCCGACAACCAGAATAATTTATAACCACTTGCTCATTTTAAAAAATGTTTGCACATTTCACCCATAACTTTCATATTTATCAAATCAACACCTTACTATTTCGAAATAATATATAAAAAAAATTAAATCTTTATTCATAAAAGTTGGGGTCTTACAAAATCTCCATTCAAGAAAGCTATTTTTACATCCATTTGATGTATCTCTAAATTATATATAGCTGCAAAGGCTATTTACATCCTAATTGAGGATATTTTTGTCACAGGAGAATAAGAATTAAAATAATCCAAACCCTCCTTTTGCATGTATCCTATGATTACAAGTCTTGCTTAATATTTGTCAATATATCCATCTGCTTTTATTTTCTTCTTGAATATCCACTTATATCCAAGAGGTTTAGAACCTGATGGGAGATCTACTAATTCCCACATATGATTGTGCAGAATGGATTCTACTTCGCTATTTATAGCCTCTTTTCAATATGGAGCTTCAGGACTCGATACTGCTTGTTTATAAGTTTGAGGCTCATTTTCTAACATATAAGTTAGAAAATCCGGACTATAAGATTTTGAAGTTCTAGCACGTTTACTACGTCTAGGTTCATCAATATCTTCTAATCCATGATCACTATCATTAACAGTGTCATAAGTTCTTTTGTTTGAACTTGTTTCTTGTTCGTTAGAACTTGGCTCTTGTTCCTTTTTATTAGGAAATACTGTTTCAAAGAATTCAGCATATTTTGACTCAATAATACTATTTTCATGTATTTTCTCTATTTTTAATTTCTTAACCAAAAATCTATACGCACTGTTATTATTAACATAACCTATAAATATACAATCTATTGTTTTAGGTTATATTTTCACCTTTTTGGGTAGAGAAACCATTACTTTTGCTAAACACCCCCACACTTTTAAGTGTTTATAAGACGGTTTACGTCCTTTTCATAATTCATAGGGTGAAGCATTAGACTTCTTTTGAGGTATTCGGTTGAGGATATAATTTGCTGAAAGAATTGCTTCCCCCCACAAATTCTGAGGTAGCCCAGAACTTAATAATAATGCATTCATCATTTCTTTCAAAGTTCTATTCTTTCTTTCTGCAATACCATTTTGTTGTGGAGAATAAGGTGCAGTTGTTTGGTGTATTATACCATGTTGTGAACAAATTTCAACAAAAAAGAAATTCATATTCTCCTCCTCTATCACTTCTTACCATCTAAATCTTTTTATCAAGTTAGTTCTCAACCTCATTTTTGTAATGTATAAACATTTCTAAATCCTCGTCTTTACTTCTCAATAAGTAAACATAACAATATCTTGTACAATCATCTATAAAAGTAATAAAGTATTTCTTTCCTCCTCTTGTTTGATTATATCATAAATCACAAATATCAGTATGTATCAATTCAAGAGGCTGATACTTCTTTCAATTGATTTAAAATAAGATTTTTGAAGTTTTGCCTCAACGCAAATTTTACATTTATGATTAGAGTTAATCTCACAGTTTGGCAAACATTCCATATTAATTAATCTACGAATAGTATTATAATTAACATATCCTAATCTACTATGCCATAAATTAGATGACTCAATCATATAAGCAGAAGATGTAATTTTATTAATATTGGAAGGTACAATAGTCATTATATTCATCTTGAAGAGCCCATTGCTCATATAACTCTTCCCCACATACATCCTATTTTTAGTTAGGACAAACTTGTCCGATACAAAGAATAATTTAAATCCCTTTTGACTAAGAAGGGATCCTGACACTAAATTTTTCCTAATATCAGACACATGGAGCACGTTGTTGAGGGTGAGTTCTTTGCCAGATGTCATCTTCAGAACTACATTTCCTTGTCGAGTAACCTTGGATGATGAAGAGTTTCCCATGTATAATTGTTCTCAATTCTCAATTTCTTGATATGTGGAGAATATCTTGTCAGAACACACATGGAGGGTTGCTCCAGTATCTACCCACCATTCCCTTGGATTCTCAACCATGTTTACTTTTGAAACAAACGCTGAAAGGTTCATTTCAGAGACATCTTAAAGAAGTCCATCCACTTTCGTTACATTGGCTTGTGCAGGATTCTTGTTCTGGTCTTTGCGTTTTCAACAATCCTTTGCCCTATGTCCGGGATTGCCACAAATGTAGCATTTGCCTTGAAACTTTTTATTTGCTCTCTGTTGAGGTCCATTGCCTAAAAACTTTCTCTTGTTAGACTTCGGACCTTGTTCCACCACATTGGCTTTATATTCCACAAAAGTCCTTCCTGTTTTCTTCTTAGAAGCACGGTTGTCTTCTTCTATCCTTAATCTTACAATTAAGTCTTCAAATTTCATCTCTTTGCGTTTATGCTTGAGATAATTCTTAAAATCTTTTCACATCGGTGGTAATTTTTCAATAATAGCAGCAACTTGAAAAGATTCACTTAAGAACATACCTTCTGCATTATTTCATGCAGGATTGCCTGTAGTTCTTGAACTTGGTTGATGACAGCCTTGGAATCTGCTATCTTATAGTCCAAAAACCTGCCAACTACGAACTTCTTCGTGCCAACATCTTCAGTTTTATATTTTATATCCAAGGAATCCCATAATTCTCTTGCAGTTTTGAGAGAACTGTACACATTGTATAATGTGTTGTCAAAATTCATTAAGGATGTAATTCCTACATAGAAAGTCTGCATTTTCCATGCATCAACTGCAGCAACCACTTGCCTATCTGTTTCATCTTCTTTGAGCACAGGGATCTTCATGAAGAAACCTTGCCAAGTTCAAAGTAGTAAGATAAAACATCTTTTGTTGCCATCTTTTAAACTCTGTTCCATTGAACTTTTCTGGGTTTTCAGCATGGTTCATAGGAACATTTGGAATAAAAGGTGTAGAAGAAGGAGAACCGATCATAGATAGAGTATCGGTAGCCATATCTCAAATATATATATAGTAAGATAATTGTCTTAAGATTGTTAGTAATCTGAAAATACAAATTATATATATAAACTTATCTCAAAATATATTTGTCAAGGCTAGTACTTGGTACTATGTTCTTAAGACAATTATACCCTCCGTATTGTGCTTAGAGTTGATAGCACTTGTCTCCCAGGATACAATGACAACGTATACTATGAAATGCTTACTAGAAATTATACTGCTAATGCTATAATGCTTGGAATGAGTGAATGATAAGGCTGCCCCCTCATATTTATAGGAGGGGTTGGTGACCCTTCGGATGGGTACTTAGCCCTTGAAAAGGCATGAGATGCCTTTGAAAAGGCATATCATAGCATCTGCAGGTCAAAACGACGTAGTTTTGATCCTTTGCAGAATGGGCGCATCTTTTCGGAATTGTAAACGACGTAGTTTTAGCCTTCGCAGAACCAAAACTACGCAGTTTTAGGCTTTGAAGAAAAGGTGCTATAAAATGACGTAATTTTGGGACGTCCGTTTAGACTAATACCCTTTTAGCAGATACCGCTCGACACAGTTTTTATAATAATAATAAATAACATTTATCAAAACGACACAGTTTTGATAATTGAACTAAAATAAAATTTTAATTAAAAATTTAAATAAATTTTGTCTAAAAAGATATACACAAGCCTCGAGCTAGGCCAGGTCGGTCGGCGCGCACGGGTTCTAACCAAGCTTTGGCTAGGTTCTCTCCCTACCATAAAAGTGGGGTGTCCCTTGGGGCCCAAACCCAAGAGCAATTTCCTTGTATATAAACACATTAAATGTTTAGTTCTTAACCGATGTGGAACTTGCCTTTTTTTTCATATGTATTTATTATCATTTATCATTTTCAAGTGTGATCTTTGGGAGTTAATATCTCATTCATTACTCTATGAATTTGAGCTTCCAAATACTTAATTTAATCTACTCATGGAGTAGAACACATTAATATATTGAATCATTAAAAATAATTAATGACACCCATATTAAATTAGGCTCAAAATCTAACAGTATGGAGATCTAAACACAACATTTGTGAGTTAAATAAGTTGTACTTGAAATAAGCTACTTGAAAACGAAGAACATTCACACTGTGTTTGGAACCTTAATACGCTGGTAATCGAACAAATCCATTATATAAAATCATATACTTATTTTACCATATTTAAAGAAATCAGATTTTGGGTGTAGGTTATCATGATCAGGACGGAGGAATATAGGCCCAAGGGGCTCGGTCTACCATGAGATTTTGGATTTTTTTTAGAAGTCTATAAAATCTTGAAATTTTTACTTTAGGTCCCAAGATTTATAAAAAAAAATATAACATATAGTGATAATTTTTTCAAAAATTATAAGAATGTATTTCTATTCAAATATATGAGTTATTTTTATTGATTTAAGTTAATTTGAAATATAGTTGAATTCTTAAATTTATCACTCTTTTCATTTTTTTGGTTTTCACTATACAAATATCAAATTTTACAATTTCTCCTTACTCCACTTTGTATACTATAAAGTGCATATGTCCAACATATATAAAAAAATCTTATCTCCACCCATAAGTATAAAATTAACTATAAAATTTGGACCGGGATGACACCCTCAAAACTCAATGAGTTATTCATGACATTGCATTATTATGTCTTGGCCCCCTCAAAAAAAATTCATGGGTTGGTCCCTGATCATGCTGACTTATTCTGTTACTAGTATTGAAAAGTGTTTCGGATTTGTATATTTTATTATTAGTTTTAAAATTTTATTTAGGATTATCGTGGTATTCACTGTCCACCCGTTATTGTTACGATTGACACTCGTTCCTAATTATATGTTAATTTATTTGAAAGAATTATTATTATTATTATCATTATTATTATTATTATTAATATTATTATTATTATTTTATAATATTATTTTTTCACAATTTTTCAGTTTTAATTTACTCCATCTGTTCCAAAATTATATATAAATTTTACTTTTGAGTTCAAAAGCCGACATATTAAACTTCAAATTGATATGAATTTATTTAATTTTAATTGATACAATTATTATAATTGTATAGTATATAACAAAAACTATTGATTACAAAATTTATTTCATTTTAAATTTTTATGAGTCATACCAATTTTAAAATATAATATATTATCGTTTGATTTTAAAAATCAAATTATATCTCTAATTTTTTTAATAGAATATTTTTTGTACTTTCATTGGATTCTGTAGGATAATTATAAGATTATGCAGTATGAAGAGATTAACAATGATTTATTTTATTAATAATGTAAATAGTAGAAGTGTAGGAGGTAGAACCAAGGGGACCAAACAAAATGGGGATTGTCAAAATCACACCTTTATCGCCCCTCTCAACTTTGAGAAGTGGAGAGTAGTAGGTCGTCTGTGTTACTTGGCTTCATAAATTTCTCACACCCCACTTTGTAAATTGCAGGAAAGTGACCTTTCCTGTAATTGACTTGGATCATTCATCAATAAATTAATGTTCTAGTGCTTAAATTTTGACCAAATTATCAAAAAGTTGTGGCTACTAACAAAGCAACTAGATTGCTTTCTTTATATTTTTTCATCTCATTTTTTTATAAATAAAATAAAATTATTTCATCTAAGATAAATAATATTTGTTAATACAGTGCATGTTTTTAGATTTGATGATATATATAATTAATGAATATTTGTAATCAATAACTTTTGTACAATCTTTGAAATAAAATTGGTGTAAAATGACTTAGTTTATAGATCAAAGTTGTTAGGTTGATCTATGTTGTAGAGTGAATCTGATGTATAGATCTTAAGTTTAAAGTCGATAGTAAAGCAAGTTGTTGGAGATCGTAGAACCTACTAACCATAATCCTGAAGATAGTAGATTATGCTAATAATCGTAGAGCCTACTTATCATAGTCCTAAGGATGGTAGAGCCTACTGATTATAGCTTTGAAGATCATAGAGCTACAATTACCAGTACTCTTAGTTTGCTGAATTGTCAAGTCAAACCTCAAAGTTCGTAGAATACAAGCAATGATCGAAGAATTAGAGCAAATATAAAGATCGTCAAGCTAAGAAGAAACGAAGACTTAGTCTTTCAAGACTAAATGAAAGCATGGTAGAGTGCATTGAAGTTAAGTGTAAAACATAGAGTTTGCCTAGTCAGATACTCTACGACTGAACAATCAACTCTACGATTAGGAAAATCGTAGCGTGCATCAGTTCTGACGTGGACTAACAGTGCTGATCATTGTAAAATGAAGACCACAAGGAAGTTTGTTAAAACCCTTAAGGCTAAGAGAAGCACTACAAAAAATAGTCATTGCCGACGAGCATTGTCGTCGCTAATGACCCCTTTGTCGTCGACAATGAGGTCATTGCTGACGACAATACTGTTGGTCGATTTCGTAATCAATAAAACACGTGCAAGTATACGCGGTCCACAAATAATATAATGATAAGATGAGTGTCGAACCGACGTGGAACTATTGCTAATAATTACCAAATACCGACTTTGTATCGCTTAAGTATTATTTAAACAGTTAAATATAAGATATGTAATTAATCTAGTTAATTCTAACTATCAAATCAAGTAAATGGATAACAACTGATATCTAAGGCGCTACAAGCTAAGATCATAACTCTCTCTCCCCCCCCCCCCCACACTAGCATTTTGTCAAACACTTGGCGTTCCATGTTTCATTAAACATCATAACTCTCCTTTTGGTCTTAGTGGTCACGACGGATTGTCGATCGAGAACTCACAAGTGCTCATACGCCTCTTCCGAGGTTAGTATAAATCTATTCTCTTTAGATCTACCCAAAATAAAATAGAACAGAAAAGAACATCCTAGCAAATTA
The DNA here is from genome assembly GCA_020205555.1 of Panax stipuleanatus. Lineage (NCBI taxonomy): Eukaryota > Viridiplantae > Streptophyta > Magnoliopsida > Apiales > Araliaceae > Panax > Panax stipuleanatus. The sequence goes on from CM035115.1 coordinate 37,214,234, forward strand.
ATTCGACACATTTTTATGTGAATTAACCTTAGATAAGGAATTAAAGCTTAGGCTCTCAAGTAGGTCACACATGGCGCACATTTATATTCCTATCCTACACACAAATTGAAAGTAGTATGCATACAAGCCAATCATGTATGATGATAAAGCATATACTGTAATAACCAAGAATTTTTATGTTGCATTGTAAATAAATATATTAATTAATCTGAGATATATTATGAATGACTAAGCGATTAAGTGATTATGTGAATAATATGATATAAGTATTTAAAGGAAGGCTCACTAATAAGTTAAATAAGTTAGTGGACTAACCTAAGTATTTTAAGAATACAAAAAATTTATTTAAGGTGTTAATCCCTAATTACATACTCGATAAACTTGAATACGGCAAGTCTAATTGGGTTATGTAAGAGAATTAAAGGAAGGCTCACTAATAAGTTAAATAAGTTAGTGGACTAACCTAAGTATTTTAATAATACAGAAAATTGATTTAAGGTGTTAAACCCTAATTACATACTCAATAAACTTGAATACGGCAAGTCTAATTGGGTTATGTAAGAGAATTAATATTATTGATGGATAAGAATATGAAAATATCAATAATAATGAGTATTAGTTCAAGAGATAATAAATTAAGAATAATAAGTAATTTAAATAAGCCCAATAATTTTTTAAGCATTGTACTTGTAGATAACTTGATTTAAGGGCAATTAAATTATTAAACTAGCCTAATATATCATGTAGAGGGCAAGTATAATAATGACACAATTTAATTATTGGTGGAAGCCCAGGTTCATTTTAACTAGTAAGCAAATTAAGAAAAAGTGCAAGCCCAAAAGAATTAACTAAAAATCCAAACTAAGCCCACTTGAGGAGGGGTATATTAGTCATTGTATAAAGCATAAATAAAACAAAATTTGATGGAAGGATAAGGCCACATGGCAGAAATAATGTGAGAGGAGGAGAATGGAAGATGCATGTAATGATTATCATTACTTTAGCTAGTAAACTACTTTAATAGGTGTCATTTTACTAATGGGACAACACTTTGTTAATGCTTGCAAGCAACCACTTACATCATAATGAGAGAGAGAAAGGGAATGCAAGATGCGGAGATAAAGTATAGATATATGTAATATATCTATATCTTTTATCTTTAAGAAAATTAAATATAACTTTTTATTTTGTTTTATTTTCATTTCCTAAGCTAAAGAAAGAGAGAGTAAAGGAAATTAGAGAGAGAAATAGGGAGAGAGCTCGGTGGGAAGGAGAAGAAGAGAGGACGAAGATTTAATCCATATGCACCCAAGATTCATCACTTACTGCGGTTGGAGAAGGAAGGAAGCTAGAAAAACAAGGTATAAACCTATTTTTTAAGTTTTATTTTTTTCTCTTTTAATGATTTAATGAAAAAGGGGGTTTATGATTTGAAAGTTTAAAACCCTTTAATCTATGTGTTTTCTATGGATTCAAGTATGGATCTAACTTATTTAAGTGTTAGAAAGTGGATCAAAAGAAAAGAAATGAAACTAGATTTCTAGAAAGCTAGAAAACCCTAGCTTTCTCTCCCTTTGATCAACTAGTATTTTAGATCTACACATTCTTTTCGTGATCCGTCAAAGAGGGGTGCTAGATATATGAGTTGAATAATAAACCCAAGTGGTAGCACTCAAAAACCACGTGTTAAAAAATAATGGTGTGGATTTTAGTCAAAACAATCCATGTAGTGGACAAAAGAGGTAAAAAAATTTCTGATCAGTCTGTCACAAGGGTATTTTTGTCAACTTTTTGTGCTTTAAAAATTCGGTAAAACTTTTGAGGGTTAATATCAGAGGTTATGTAGATCCTGTAGAAATTTGAGAATTTTTGGCCATACAGAATGAAAGTTATGGATTTTACGGCCAAGGACTACTTTTAGAAATTTATCCAAATAACTCTTTGTGTGTAAGTCCAAAAATTATGAAATTGTTACTGGAAGTACATGTATATAATATAAGCATACCCTGAAATTTTTTGAATTTATGGAGATAATCTCGATTTATAAAAAATCTGATAATATTTGCTATTTTGGACTATTTAAATATAGTAAATGAATTTTAAAAACTTCCATAAAAATATATTTTCATGAGGGGATTATATATAGTTACTTTCCAAAAAAGAAATGATTTTGGAGATTTTTTTCTATTTTTCATAGAAAAGATGTTATATGGATAAATGATTTAAATTAAAAATATGAATTGAAAAATATGAAAAATAAGATTTTACGACTTGAGACCCTTAAGCATGGTTTATGCAGATTTTTGATGAAGGTTTCAGTCAGTTGTGAAGAGTTGTTATGTTTATAGCGTTTTAGAATGTTTAAATGAATTAATTAATAAAAAAAAATAATTAAAATAAATTATTTATTAATTTAATAAATGACTTAAAATATTTTTACTTGACTAATGATATTTGATTGAAATATTATTAGTAATATTTGACTTAAATGTTAATAAAAGGTTAATAACATTATCTTGAAATATTATTAAATAATTAATAATATTAAACAAAAAATTAAAATAAAAAATTAAGTTATTTTAAATATAGTTGTTGAATTTGGTATTCAAAAAACTATATTATGTATGTAGTAGACTGAAAAGAGAATTCAGGGTGTTGAATTGAATTTCGGGTTGCTGAAATAATTTCGGTTTACTGATTTTGATTTTGGTCTGCTAAAATTATGATTTCAGAATACTGAAATGTAATCTGGTTTACTGAAATAGTATTTTTAATTTACTGAAATGTTATCTAGTTTACTAAGATGACATATAAAGGAAAAACTTATAAGTATAAGTTATGACATGATTAAAAGATTATCAAAGTATAACAGTAACACTAAGACTTTAATGTAATGTCTAATGCTTAACTATATGTTTGAATGTTAGACAATTTAATATAAGATGATGAGATTATAAGTGAGTTATGTTATGACTAATCGAAAGATCAATTATAGGTCTTTTCTCTAAGAAGTTAAAGTAGATTGTATAGCAGTAGACTACGATTGAGGCAAGTTCTCTAAATCAACTTGAGTTATTACTTTCGAAGCATGTTAGTGAATAATTATTGTTTATTATTCACATCTAAACTAATTATTGCTATTCACTTTTTGAGCAATTGAATTCCTATTATATTATTATTGAACTGTGAATTAGTTAAAGTTCTTTTATTCATAAACTATTTATGATATGGATCTATGCTAGTTGTATCAGCTAGATCAAGCATGTTTAAATTTGTTAAATCAAATATGTTTTAAAAACGGTGCCTAACCAATTGAAATGGTAAGGACTTATGACTGAGAAAAAGAATAATTTTGCTAAAGCATTATTGGAAAACAATTGTTGCTAGTATACTAAGTGATTATGCATATTTCACCGGGTATAAAAGGCTGATCCCCTTGATTACCAAATCTTATTAAAAGAATCAATTTAAATACTAACAACCTTAGTATATGTTCATGGTTATTACAAACCACTCAGCCTCTGTTATTCAATTATATACAGTTATTGAAATGTAATTCATGTTCTTTCACTAGCCATTTATCTGATTAAACTTTGAAAGTTAAATTCTTTTCTAATCATGATATTTCTCCTTTATATTTAAACTAGCTAAGCAATTTAGTTTCTTACCCTTGCTATATCATGACATTTATTTCAGCTATGCCCGAAGGTTCGAGTAGGAAAGAAAGGGCAAGGGAAAGGCCGAAGAATAGTTAATATAAGTGTTGATGTGATACACTATGTTAATGATTATGTAAACTTTTTGTGTTACTATATGTAATTAAGATACTTTTAAGTTAAGGTAATAGACCTTAGGATATTGTATAAAACTTTATTGTAATGAAAAATATATGTTTATTATTCCGCAATAGTTATAGAATGCTTATGATGATGATGTATCGTGACCACTGAATACGAGGTTAGAGAACCCGAATTTGGGGGCGTCACAGGTTGGTATCAAAGCTTTAGGTTATAAACATTAGGATGCGAAACCTAGGTTATAACCTTAGAAGAAAACTCGTATAGAGTATGCTAGGAGATGGATTGGGGAGATTCATCTAGTATAGATTGTACATAATAAAATATCGTTTCATTTTAGAAATGAATATATTTTATTGTGATACTGATGTTGTGTTTGTTTGGTTATAGGATGCCTGAAGAAAGGCAGGATAGCCATTCGGTTGAGCAAGAGCCGATAGATCCTGTAGAGGAGCAAACTGAGAGCGATGACTACGACGAAGATATGATGGCTGTGGACTTGTTTGAAGAGAATATGGCACTGAAAAATAGGGTGACACAGTTGGAGCAAGAAAATGCTACTCATCAATTTAATGAGACTCAGTATAAGGAGTTAGCATACTAGGTTCAGGCAGAGCTTGAAGAGGTGAAGGTACAGTTGCAGGGACAGACGATCTCGGCTCAACAGATGGTTACTGTGAATGCTGAGCTGAGGGAAAGACTAGAACAAGAAGAGGTAAAGCTAGGAGTTCTGAGGGTTGAGCATCAGGCGATGCGTTTTGAGTTTGATCTGGAGATTGCAGACAAGATTAGGATTGAGGAGGCATGGATTAGAGCAGCAAGGATGGTTGACTAGCTAGAGTTATCTTTGGAGGAGAAGGAGGTCAGGCTAGAGTCTCTGGGACGGGTGTTAGATGCAGCATACGCAGTTCCTAGGGTTGGAGATAGGAGGTCGCATTTTGAGATTGGCGAGTCCAGACGGTCAGTGCGACGTCGTGTGATTGGAGATGCACTGCAGTCGCAGGAGCATGTCCAAGTGGAGGTGTCTCTACTTGACAGCCAGTGAGATGTTGGTTGGTGATGATGTATATAGATGCAATAGTACCCTTTTTGTTTAGACAGGGTTAGATTATGTATAATGTAAACCTCTAGCTATAGAAGGTTGTATGTAAATACGATGTATCCCCATCTTAGTTGTGTAGGGGAATATATCTTTTGATAGATCCCATCTCTGGATGTTTAGAATGGGATAGTTAGCATTTATAGAAATATGCTAGGCATATAAGTGTACGACACTAAAATTTGGTATATGAATATAAATGCGCTATTATGAGTAAATGTTTGATTAAGTAGATAAGTCTTGAGAACGAAGATAGTAAGTTATCTATGTAATAATTTCAAAGGTTATTAAACTGAATGTGTTATTTCGGCCAGCTGAAAAGGTTATTTCGGCCAGCTGAAAAGGTTATTTCAGCAAGCTGAAAAGGATATTTAGCAAGATGAAATGGATAGTTCAAGCAAGTTGAACACTATGATAATATGATTGTTAGAGTTTAAATTACATGTTATATTTTAAATACCTATAATATATGACATATAATGAAACTCGAAGTAATAATATAAGATGTTGTCTAACCAGATAATGCCGCCAAGACGACAAGACCGTAACCAGAGGGAGGAACGTTCTGTGAACAATGAAAGAGATCAAGCTGACCCAATGCAGAACTTCGCAAATATGATAGCTCAAGATATGCAGACTCGTACACCTGCAGCAAGGAATCAAGTGAATAATAGATTAGCAAATTTTAAAGATTTTAAGGCTGTAGGACCGCCAGAATTCAGCAGAACCACGGACCCCATAAAAGCTCAGACATGGGTGAAAGAGATGGAAAAGGCCTTTATCATTGCTAGGGTAGCCGAAGAGCAAAAGATGGCTTTTGCTACCTACTTGATGAAAGGTGAGGCTAATTACTGGTGGGAGTCGAACCAAGCTAGAGTCGGAATGGAAGTAGTAGCATGGACAAGGTTTAAGGAGTTGTTCTTTGAAAACTATTTCTCGGAGGGCATGCAAGCCAGGATGGAGGTGGAGTTTCTTGAATTGAAGCAAGAGAACATGATAGTTGCCGAATACGCATCAAAATTCAATGAGCTAGCCGGATTTGCACCTCATCAGGTGGACACAGAAGTACGGAAGGCGCGTAGGTTTGAAAATGGGCTGAAGCCGTGGATATACAGAAAGGTTGTAGTGTTACAAATTTTTACATTTTCAGCGTTGTTGGAGAAAGCTATAATTGCCGAAGGTGGTAGCAAAGCAGTGTCCAAATACAATCGAGAGAAGAACAAGAAAAAGATTGAAGGTGGAAATCAGGGTGCCAGCAGTGGTGGCAGTAATAGTAAGAAACGCAAGTGGAACAGTGGCAATGAATCAGGAACTCAACAAGGGAGTACACCACAGAAGAAGTCAACATGTGTAAAGTGTGGGAATAATCATTCTGGGGAGTGTATGAAGGGGAAGAATGTCTGCTATAATTGCGGTCAAGAGGGACATCTTTCACCAAATTGTCCTAAACCAAAGAAGGGAGGTTATTTTTCATGTGGGGGAACGGGACATCGCTTTAAGGATTGTCCATTCAAGAAGAATACTGACGGAGGAAGTGGAAACAAAATCAGTACCACAAAGTTAACAATTGGAGGGCCAACGCAGCAGAGTAAGCCAACAGCTCAAACTTTCAACATGACTGTGCAAGACACAGTTGCATAAAAGGAGGTGGTGTCAGGTATTATTCCGATCAATAATATAAATGCATATGTATTATTTGATTCGAGAGCTACCTGTTCATTTGTGTCTGATGAATTAACTAAAAGATTAAACTTACCCAGTGAAAAGTTAAAGAACCCAATGAATATAGAAGTTGCAAACAAAGAAGTGATTCCGGTAGAGTTTATCCATAAAAACTGTGGTGCGGAAATAAGGGGACATAAGTTAACCGTGAATTTGATTCCGATACGCTTAGGAGAATTAGATGTCATTTTAGGGATGGATTGGTTGTTTAACTATGAAGCAGTCATAGATTGTCAGAAAATGAGTATACGCCTTAAGACACCAAATAAGTCTAAGGTTATATTTTATGGTAGCAAGTCTCCAAGACAAACAAGTTGTCTGACGATGATGCAGGCCAGGAGGATGTTACGAAAAGGATGTGAAGGTTATTTGGCTCATGTAGTGGATACACGGATTGTGAATTTGGCAATGGGGCAGATACCTATAGTTAATGAGTTTGGGGATATCTTTCTAGAAGAACTTCTGGGACTTTTGCCAAACAGAGTGTTAGAATTCGTGATTGATTTAGTACCGGGGACAGCGCCGATATCGAAAGCACCGTATAGGATGGCTCAGGTAGAAATGAAAGAGTTGATGATCCAGCTACTAGAGTTGTTCGACCAGAAGTACATCCAACTTAGTGTATCTCCGTGGGGAGCACCGGTGTTGTTTGTAAAGAAGAAAGACGGTTCGATGAGATTGTGTATGGATTATAGAGAGTTGAATAAAGTGACAATCAAGAACAAATATCTGTTACCAAGAATAGACGATCTGTTTGATCAACTTAAAGGAGCGAGATGTTTTTCGAAGATTGATTTGAGAAATGATTATCCTCAGTTGAAGGTGAGGACAGAGGATGTACCAAAGACAACATTTAGAACTCGTTACGGCCATTATGAGTTCTTAGTGATGTCATTTGGACTGACGAATGCACCAGCTACTTTTATGGACCTGATGAACAGAGTATTTAAAACGTACTTGGATAAGTTTGTTGTTGTACTCATTGACGATATTATGGTATATTCAAAGACTGAAGAGGAACCTACCGAACATTTACGAATTGTATTAGAAACATTAAGGAAAGAGAAGCTATTTGCTAAATTTTCAAAGTGTGAGTTCTGGTTGAAGAGGGTTCAATTTTTGGGACATGTCATTGACAACGAGGGAATTTTTGTTGATCCAGTGAAAGTAGAAGCGGTGAAAAATTGGGGACAACCGAAGACACCGACAAAAGTTAGAAGTTTCTTGGGATTGGCAGGATATTACCGAAGGTTTATTCAGGATTTCTCGAAGATAGCGACACCATTGACTAATCTGACGAGGAAAGCTGTTAACTATGTGTGGACAGAAAAGTGTGAATAGAGTTTTCAGGAACTGAAGAAAAGATTGAGTGAAGCACCTGTGTTATCTTTACCAGATAATACGGGGGGTTTAATAGTGTATAGTGATGCGTCACATAAGAGACTAGGTTGCGTGTTAATGTAGAATGGTAAAGTCATTGCGTACGCGTTACGGCAATTAAAGGACTATGGGAAGAGATACCCTACCCATGACCTGGAATTGGCTGCAGTAGTATTTGTCCTTAAGATTTGGAGACATTACCTCTACGGAGAAAAGTGTGAGATATACACAGACCACAAAAGGCTGAAGTATATCTTTACGCAAAAGGAGTTAAACATGAGGCAGATGAGGTTGTTAGAATTGATCAAAGATTATTATTGTGATATTCTATATCATCCAGGGAAGGCCAATGTAGTGGCAGATGCTTTAGGTAGGAAGAGTAGAGAAAAGTTATTTGTATTGACCGAACAAGAAGAATTAGTAAGAGAAAGGAGAAAATGGAGTTGGAGGTGAAAAATCCGAAGAATTCGGATAGAGTAATAAAAATAGAAGCAAGTCCAACCTTATTAGATAAGGTGAAGGAAGCATAAGAGAATGATGAAGAATGCGGTAACATCAAGAAGCGGTTAGCTGAAGGCGAAGAGTTGAAGTATAAGATTGACGGCACTGGATTGCTGAGATTTGAAGGAAGAATTTGGGTACCTGCAGTACCAGAGTTAAAAGAAGAGATTTTACAAGAAGCACACAATACGAGATATTCAATACACCTAGGAAGTACGAAGATGTATCAAGATTTGCGTCAATATAATTGGTGGCCTAACATGAAGAGAGAGGTTGCTGAATGCGTCAGCAGATGTTTAACTTATCAAAGAGTCAAGGCAGAGCATCAATGACCAAGTGGACTATTACAGCCATTGGAAATTCCAGAATGGAAATGGGAGCACGTCACGATGGATTTTTAGGTAGGACTTCTAGCGGCACAAAAAGGTTACGATGCCATATGAGTGATTGTTGATTGTCTCACAAAGTCAGCACATTTTTTGTCGAACAAGATCAGATATACTTTGGATCAGTTAGCCGAGTTATATATCAAGGAAATAATTTCGAGACATGGAGTGCCAGTATCAATTGTATCTGATAGAGATCTGCGCTTCACGTTAAACTTTTGGAGGAGCCTTCAAGAAAGAATGGGGACACAGCTAAGGTTAAGTACCACATATCATCCACAGACCGATTGGCAAAGCGAGAGAACGATTCAAACACTAGAAGACATGCTCAGAGCCTGTGTGATGGACTTCAAAGGAAGCTGGGAAGATCATCTTCCATTGGTGGAGTTTTCCTATAACAATAGTTATCGTGCAAGCATTGGAATGCCGTCGTATGAAGCATTGTATGGGAGGAAATGCAGAACGCTCTTATGTTAGGACGAGGTAGGTGAACGAAGACTGTTGGGGCTAGAATTGGTGCAGCAGACCGTAGAGATCATCAAAGTGATAAGAGCTCGACTGGTAGCAGCTCAGGATCGACAAAAGAAGTACGCAGATCTTCATCGCAAGAGAAGAGATTTCGAAGTGGGAAACTATGCGTTTCTAAAGGTATCTCCCTGAAAAAGGAAGATAAGATTTGGGAAGAAGGGTAAACTGAGTCCGAGATTTATTGGACCATTTGAAATACTGAAGAAGATAGGTGAAGTGGCGTACGAGGTGGCTTTACCTCCTGAATTGGAACATATTCACAATGTGTTTCATGTGTCAGTGTTGCGTTCGTACAAGCTAGATTACAAGCATGTGATATCCTACGAGATGATTCAAGTCAAGAAAGACTTATTGTACGAAGAAATTTCTGTAGAAATTTTGGATAGAAAAGAGTAGAAGTTAAGAACTATGGTTATACATTCTGTCAAAGTTTTGTGGAGAAAACAAAATGCTGAGGAAGCTACATAGGAACTTGAGGAAAAGATGAGAAAGATTTATCCAAATCTTTTTGAGTAACCTTAGGTAAATTCCGAGGACGGAATTCTTATAAGGAGGGGAGAATGTAAAAACCAAGAATTTATGTGCTGCATTGTAAATAAATATATTAATTAATCTGAGATATATTATGAATGACTAAGTGATTAAGTGATTATGTGAATAATATGATATAAGTATTTAAATGAAGTCTCACTAATAAGTTAAATAAGTTAGTGGACTAACCTAAGTATTTTAAGAATACAGAAAATTGATTTAAGGTGTTAAACCCTAATTACATACTCAATAAAATTGAATACGGCAAGTCTAATTGGGTTATGTAAGAGAATTAATATTATTGATGAATAAGAATATGAAAATATCAATAATAATGAGTATTAGTTCAAGAGATAATAAATTAAGAAGAGTAAGTCATTTAAACAAGCCCAATTATTTATTTAAGCATTGGACTTGTAGATAACTTGATTTAAGGGCAATTAAATTATTAAACTAGCCTAATATATCATGTAGAGGGCAAGTATAATAATGACACAATTTAATTATTGGTGGAAGCCCAAGTTCATTTTAACTAGTAAGCAAATTAAGAAAAAGTGCAAGCCCAAAAGAATTAACTGTGACACCCCCAAATTCGGGTACTTTATTTTCAACGGAATTTGGTGTTCACTGTATAAATATCATATATTTATCTACCCATAATAAATGCAAACCATGAAATAGATAGAAATAAATCCTTCCCTTATGGGGTTACAATATCTGAATCAAGAAGACATCAATCCCAGGTCATACTAACCTTAAACATTTGTGCGGAAACATAAACAAATAAATAAGTCTTAAACAACATCAAGTCTTAACAATAAACATTTTCAAATAAATAACAAGCCTTCAACACTTGTTAATCTTTCCCTTGCCTTTGCTAGTAGAAGGCTCGCCAGATCGTTCATTCTTAACTGCAGTGTTATTATGCAAGAGTGAGCACGATTGTCCACAAATATAACAATATAATGATAATAATGACATGCGAGAAATCAAAGAAGTCTGAATAACAGAAAGCTCGGCTTTTGAATCACGAATGAATAACAAGAATCAAAAGTACATTTGAGGGTCATAGGTTGTCAAGTATTTCTACTTTAACCTTTATCAATAATAAGACTATATGGACTCTACTACTCGTACTTAGGGGGATCAGCCCTTAGTACCATACTCTGCACAATATCTCAATGCTAAAGCATAAATAATCCCCTATAATAGGGTTGTTCATCTCAGTTTGACATCAGAGTCCACACCAAAGGAAGTTTGGTTTGGATAAGCTCAATAATAGTTCCAAAATTTAGAACGTTCATCAACTATGGACTAGTCAAATCAATAAGGGTTTGCTAGTCTTACAATGTTCAACATAATTGATATTTAAATTGAATAATAAATCTCAAGAGCATAGAATCGAATAAGTATTGTATAACTGAAGTAATACTTTAAAAGACGTATAATATCTCATATGAAACTTAACTTGAATGGACAAGAATAAGAACTTGCATCATGATAATAGTTCGATAATAGAAAGCTTGTTCAATAACTGATTGAGTTTAGAATACTTGCGTAATCGAATTAGAGTCAGAGTAAGGAAACTTGCCTTGTGCGTAGTTTAAACAAATACTATTCAAGTTCCCCAAATAGTCCTACATATCCCATTAGGATCACAACATTCATTAGTTTTACTAATGTTAGTCTTATTTTTTAACTTATTAACATAGTTTTTATTTCTAATCATTCACATTAATCACGTAACATAAATCAATTTACGTGTTTGACTAACCACACAACAATTGTCAATTTTTCACAAACCACAAGTTTAAGTTCTGTACAATTGTTCTTATACGAATTTGAAATCATCACATACATGTTTAACAATCTGCTATAACCTCTTGTTATATTCTTAACACACTATTATGTTAGTTAGACTAAGTTAAACTAACATGCCATGACTAAAAACCTAAAAAAAACAAAGTAGTTTACTTTTTGCAATTCTCGCTGGGGCGCGTTTTATAGAAGGAAACTGCCCCGGGGCGCAGGTTCGCCGGGGCGAATTTCACATAAGGAAACTGCGCTGGGGCGCAGGTTCCCAGATTTGAGTTCTACAACTCGCGAGGAACACAGTAATAAGCCAATAAATTCGATAATAAACTAACACAACAAATTTTCTGTTATTCATGAACTAATAAACTTCACAGAAACATTATACAACGTTCTTAGCATGTTTATAACACTTAATATCACATAATTACTCAAATTAAAATATATAATTTACTGTTTTTGATATTTTGTAAAGTTTTGAAGAAAAATATAAAATTCAAAGTTACAGATTCGTTATAACTCCGAATCTGTCCGTTTAAATTTTGTTTTGTTCGTTTAAACATGCATAATCATAATCCACTATCAATTTTAAGTTAAACAAATAATTCAAAGCATACAATTTGTACATAAGGGCCAAATACGTGTTCTTCATACTCTGTAACTTCTAAAAATCCAATTTAAACATAATTACATGAATTTAATTACTTTAAATCATGCATACATGATATAAAACATGTTATGAACATCAATTAATACATATATGATCATAACTCAAGTATTCATCACAAAAATTATTCACAGAGAACTCAAGTTGGCTTTTTTCATAGAGGAAATATAATACGTAAATATAAAATTGGGATCAAGAAATTACCCTTGCTAACTCTGTTTGATGATATAAACTTAAATTCTTCAATTCTGTTCTTCAATAAATTCTTCTCTCACTTTCTCTCTTTTCCTCTCTGATATTTTCTCTAAGTTCTTATATGATATATATGATACTGATATAATATATAAGTTAGAATACGTATATGTATGTATGAATATAACTGATAAATAAGTGGTAAGTTAATCCCTTAATGGGTTAACTGCACCAACCTCCCATTGGCCACGTTTGGTTTGCTCCTTAATATCTCCTTTCCCATTAATTTAATTAACTTATTTAGTATATAGTTAATTTGTCACACTTTTAAATAATCAAATAATCTTATTTAAATCAATTACATAAAATATAAAAACACCACATTAAATCACATTATCACATAATTAAACTTCTCATTTATTAATTATGTAAAATATTTAAATCTCTAATTAATTATTAAATTAATTATAATAAAATTATGCTTATTAAATAATTCATTTAATCGAATAAACTCAATTAAATACATACTTTGAACTATAAAAATTCTCCACATTAATTTAATTAATGTAACACATAAAATTAAATTAATATACCACAATTTCATCAAATAATTATTTAACTCAATAAATAAATTATCAAAAATATTTATTTAATTCAATAAATATTAATATTAAATTACAAAATTCTCATTCGTCACATTAACTAAAATACCAAACTAAGCCCACTTGAGGAGGGGTATATTAGTCATTGTATAAAGCATAAATAAAATAAAATTTGATGGGAGGATAAGGCCACATGGCCGAAATAATGAGAAGAGGAGAATGGGAGATGTATGTAATGATTGTCATTACTTTAGTTAGTAAACTACTTTAATACGTGTCACTTTACTAATGGGACAACACTTTGTTAATGCTTGCAAGCAACCACTTACATCATAATGAGAGAGAGAGGGAGTGCAAGATGAGGAGATAAAGTGTAGATATATATTATATATCTATATCTTTTATCTTTAAGAAAATTAAATATAACTTTTTATTTTGTTTTATTTTCATTTCCTAAGCTAAAGAAAGAAAGAGCAAAGGAAATTAGAGAGATAAATAGGGAGAGAACTCGGTGGGAAGGAGAAGAAAAGAGGAGGAATATTTAATCCATATGCACCCAAGATTCATCACTTACTACGATTGGAGAAGGAAGAAAGCTAGGAAAACAAGGTATAAACCTATTTTCTAAGTTTTATTCTCTTCTTTTTTAATGATTTAATGAAAAAGGGGGTTTATAATTTGAAAGTTTAAAATCCTTTAATTTATGTGTTTTTTTATGGATTCAAGTATGGATCTAACTTATTTAAGTGTTAGAAAGTGGATCAAAAAGAAAGAAATGAAACTAGGTTTCTAGAAAGCTAGAAAACCCTAGCTTTCTCTCCCTTTAATCAACTAGTATTTTAGATCTACACCTTCTTTTCGCGATCCGTCAAAGAGGGGTGCTAGATATATGAGTTGACTAATAAACCCAAGTGGTAGCACTCAAAAATCACGTGTTGAAAAGTCGTGGTGTGAGTTTTAGTCAAAATAATCCATGTAGTGGACAAAAGAGGTAAAAAGTTTTCTAATCAGTCTGCCACAAGGGTATTTTCGTCAACTTTTTGTACTTTAAAAATTTAGTGAAAATTTGGATGGTTAATATCGGAGGTTATGTAGATCGTGTAAAAATTTGAGAATATTTGGCCATACAGAATGAGAGTTATGAATTTTACGGCTAAGGACTAATTTTAGAAATTTACCTGAATAACTCTCTGTGTAAGTCAAAAAATTATGAATTTTTTTACTGAAAGTACATGTATATAATAAAAGCATACTCTGAAAATTTCAAAATTAGTGGAGATAATCTCGATTTATGAAAAATTTGACAATATTTGGCTATTTTGGATTATTTAAATATAGTAAATGAATTTTAAAAACTTCTAGAAAAATATATTTTCATGAAGGGATTATATATAGTTGCTTTCTAGAAAAAAAATAATTTTGGAGATATTTTTCTATTTTTCATAGAAAAGATGTTATATGGATAAATGATTTAAATTAAAAATATGATGTGAAAAATATGAAAAATAAGGTTTTACAACTTGAGATCCTTAAGCATGGTTTATGCTGATTTTTGATGAAGGTTTCGGTCAGTTGTGAAGATTCTTTATGTTTATGGTATTTTAGAATGTTTAAATGAATTAATTAATGGAAAAAAATAATTAAAATAAATTATTTATTAATTTAATAAATGACTTAAAATATTTTTACTTGACTAATGATATTTGATCGAAATATTATTAGTAATATTTGACTTAAATGTTATTAAAAGGTTAATAACATTAGCTTGAAATATTATTAAATAATTAATAATATTAAATGAAAAATTAAAATAAAGAATTAAGTTATTTTAAATATAATTATTGAATTTGGTATTCAAGGAACTATATTATGTATGTAGTAGACTGAAAAGAGAATTCAGGGTGCTGAATTGGATTTCAGTTTGCTGAAATGATTTCGGTTTACTGAGTTTGATTTTGGTATGCTGAAATTATGATTTCAGGATACTGAAATGTAAAATGGTTTACTGTAGTATTTTCAGTTTACTGAAATGTTATCTAGTTTACTAAGATGACATATAAAGGGAAAATTTATAAGTATAAGTTATGACATGATTAAAAGATTATCAAAGTATAACAGTAACACTAAGACTTTAATGTAATGTCTAATGTTTAACTATATGTTTGAATGTTAGACAATTTAATATGAGATGAATAGATTATAAGTGAGTTATGTTATGACTAATCGAAAGATCTATTATAGGTTTTTTCTCTAAGAAGTTAAAGTAGATTGTATAGCAGTAGACTACGATTGAGGCAAGTTCTCTAACTCAACTTAAGTTATTACTTTCGAAGTATGTTAGTGAATAATTATTGTTGATTATTCACATCTAAACTGATTATTGTTATTCGCTCTTTGAGCAATTGAATTCCTGTTCTATTATTATTGAACTGTGAATTAGTTAAAGTTCTTTTATTCATGAACTATTTATGATATGGATCTATGCTAGTTGTATCAGCTAGATCAAGCATGTTCAAATTTGTTAAATCAAATATGTTTTAAAAGCGGTGCCTAACCAATTGAAATGGTAAGGACTCATGATTGATAAAAAGAATAATTTTACTAAAGCATTATTGGAAAATAATTATTGCTAGTATACTGAATGATTATGCATATTTCATCGGGTATGAAAGGCTGATCCCCTTGATTACCAAATCTTATTAAAAGGACAAGTTTAAATACTGACAACCTTAGTATATGTTCATGGTTATTACAAACCACTCAGCCTCTGTCATTCAACTATTCGAATATACAGTTATTGAAATGTATTTCATGTTCTTACACTAGCCATTTATCTGATTAAACTTTGAAAGTTAAATTCTTTTCTAATCATGATATTTCTCCTTCATATTTAAACTTGCTAATCAAATTAGTTGCTTACCTTTGCTATATCATGACATTTATTTCAGCTATGCCCGAAGGTTCGAGTCGGAAAGACAAGGGCAAGGGAAAGGTCCAAGAATAGTTAATATAAGTGTTGATGTGATACACTATGTTAATGATTATGTAAACCTTTTGTGTTACTATATGTAATTAAGGTACTTTTAAGTTAAGGTAATAGACCTTGGGATAGTGTATGAAACTTTATTGTAATGAACAATATATGTTTATTATTCTGCAATAGTTATAGAATGCTTATGATGATGATATATCGTGAGCATTGAATACGAGGTTAGAGAACCCGAATTTGGGGGCGTCACATATACTTTGGAGACGATCTTATTTATTTATTAATAAAAGTATTCATTTATTAAAGACATTTAATTATCTATATGATGCTGTTTTTATAATATATAAATAACCCATAGTTTTAAGCAATGCTTTTAGAATCATGATGTTGATCATGCTAATGAGATCTAAATTCTTAGAAAGCTTAAAACTAAAATAGTTCCCAATCATTGGATTACTAAAAATAGGATTAGTAAATCTGGATAGATTGGTACATATGTTGCTTGCTCATTGGATGAGGATGACTGATCTCGTGATCATTTGTGTGGAGACACTAAAACAAGTATGTAGGTGCTTATTGGATAATAAGTTCACTGAACGTGACTCGTTATGGAATACCTAATGGAGTTTTACTTGCATGTCAATAGGAATTCCTAATGTGATAGTAGTACAAGTGATCATTAGACTTGAGATCATCATAGTATCTTGTGTGTAATGAATTATACTTTGACTTATTCCTTAAGACCCTCAGGGTATATCAAAGGGTATGCTTGGGTATAATGAGTTACATATGGAGATAATGAATGATCAATAAAGAATCTACCACTTCTAATAAAAGAAGAGATATATCCTATGTGATTTGTTAAATGACAACCCAGTAGTCCTTGGCCAAGGCAGAATGAAATTAAAAAAGAGTTTCTAATTTACATTATTTGGAGTTGTGCATTTTCTAATCGAAATACATATAATTTAATAAAATAAGACTTGACAGTAATTCCATGTCTTATATTTATGGGACATTGTATGGTGGAAGGATTGAATTGTACGGTAACTATTTACTCACAGGTTCTTTTATGATTAATGCTGAAATCTATATTATCTAAAAAGTCGTTGATCGCTAGGGAGGCTTATCCCTATTGTAGAATAAATATTATTTATCTAAATAAGATTAGAATTGTTCTAATTGATTTATTCACAACCGGTTTAATATGAAGAACCTAAATGGTCACACCATAAAAGGAAGAATAATTATTTAAGAAGGTAATAGCATAATCGTAATAATGCATTAAGTGTAATTAATTTAATCTATGGTGATAGAATAAATTAAATAGCTTAATGTTTATTATTTAATATTTTGGAAATATTAAATATAAATTAATAAGAGGAGTCTTATTAATATTATTACAATTATTATTATTTTAATTTATAAAGGAGTTTAAGAATTAATTTAATATTAGTACTCTCATTTATTCCTAATGAGATTAAGAGCCAAATTAATTAAAGGAGTTTAATTAATTAATCTCAATATGATTGGGAAGCTTAATTAATTAAAGGAGTTTAATTAATTAAATGAAAATCTATTACTAATAGGATTAGAAGGGTTGACCAATATCTATATAACAGGAGTCTTATGTTAGATATCAGTTGATGCAATTTCAATTGTTGGAGAGTACTCATTTTTTATAGAGGATAGAAAACTAGGTGTTGGAAATTGCATATTCAAATTTGATGTTGAAAGTAAATATATATGCTTATGTGTAAAGTCCTTCAGAGAACACATGTACAAGGACTTAGATGATAGATCAAAATTGTTAGGTTGATCTGTGCTTAATGCTTATCATTCTGTAAATGAATGTATAGAAGAAAGATCATAGCTGTTAGGTTGATTTATTTGAGATGTAATTGCTAAGCCTCAACAGATTTGTAGTTTGTCGAGCCAGCCAGAAGTTTGCAGAAGCCAAGGCAGAATCGTGGAGTATCGAAGAAGTTTCTTCAAAATCGTAGATTGTCTTAGAAGCCACACTCTGAATTGTGGAGATAGTCTGAGCGCCTGCCGAGCCAAGTCAAGAATCGCAGTCAGCTCTCGGAAACGTGGAGTCTTCAAAACAAGCAAGTAGAGATCGTAGTCTATCAGAGCTTAAGAGAAATCGTAGTGTTCTCTACGATCAAGGCTGAATCAAGCACGAGCATGACAAGACACAACGATCATGGTACAAAGACAATGATCGTGGTGTCTCTCCAGTCAGCATCAGAAGCATCAAGTTTTGTCTATTTGATGAAGGAGGAAGTATAACAAATACAGAATGGCTTATAGACGTTGACATTTCGAGAGTTCCAATGATCCAACACTCATCTTTAGTATGTATCGAAGAAGTGTATAGAAGAAGCTAAGGAAAGGACTGCATGCCTACTGAAAACACTTTTTCAGGTGTTTGGTGAGAAAGAAGTCTGCTGTGTCAGTGGGCCAGACGACAGAACAACAGATTTCCAAGAAGTCAACATCAGTGCTCAGAAACGTCTGAAGATTTAATGCTACAACGGATGCCTTCAACGGAAATATTTTAAAGGCTCCTTCATAAGCAAATCAGACATAGATTCAGATTAAGCAAGCAAGAATGAAAAATCTCAAGAACACTCAACGTCCAAACTCTACGATCAGAAAGAAAGCTTGCTCAGCTACTCAGTTCTTTTGAACGTATGCTTAACTGCAACTGAGTAGCACACCTAAGAACTCAACTCTCAATCAAGTGTATTCCAAGTCTGCTGGACTTGAAGAGTTCTAAGTGAACTAAAAAGTTCCAAGACTACTGGTCTTGAAGGAATCTAAGTGATTCAAAGATTGTAACGATATCCTTATTGGATTTCCTACTCATGAAGTAGAAGAGTGGACTAGGAGCCTTTAGTGCTCTGAACCACTTAAAATCACCGTGTCTTATATAATTGCTATAATGCTATATCTGTCATAAACTGCTATAACTGCTTATCACCTATAAACATGGTTTATCTTAAGGGGAACAAATAAATCATATATTTCGCTGTGGTTAATTTATTAACAAACCTGATAAGTATTTTGAAAAGAAAAAAGTTTTAAAATATCTATTCAACCCCCCTTCTAGATAACTATTGTGCCTCTGGGAACTAACAATTGATATCAGAGCAGGTTCTCTCAACTAGCCTACAAAACTTGAGTAGATCTTATGGCACATCTGATAAGCGAGTCCAAGACCGGTGGAGGCAGCAAGCCACCAATATTCAACAAAGATAAATTTGCCAACTGGAAAGTTTGTATGCAAGCTTACATGGATTCATTAGATGACGAACTATTTAAAACCATTAAAAATGGGCCCTATCTTCCAACAATGCTTGCACCAACTCCAGAAGATCCAAACAAAGTTCAGATCAAGATCAAATCAGAATGGACTGACAAAGACAAGAAAAATGTCCAACTAGACAAAAAGGCCAAGAACATTTTGTTCCAGTCTTTAAAAGATGATCTGTACAAAAATGTGGTCAATAGCAAGACTGCCAAAGAAGTCTTGGAAGCACTACTCATTATGCACGAAGGAACAGAAGAAGTCAGAGAAAAAAAGTAATATATTCTGACTCAACAGTATGAGATGTTTGCCCATGTACCAGGAGAAAACGTCACTTCTACCTACGAAAGATTCAACATGCTTCTCAACTCTCTTCGAGCCTTTGGAAAGATCTATCCAAACAAAGATCTTCTCATCAAGTTCATAAGGTCTTTACTAAGAAAGTGGGATGCCAAAACCACTGCAATCAGAGAATCAAAGAACCTTCATGAGATGACAGTTCAATAACTTTATGGCAACCTTCTTACCTACGAACTAGAGATGACCCAACGAGCAGAGACTCTATCTGAAGGAAGAAAGAAGGATAAAGGAGTTGCTCTCAAGGCAACAGAAGCCACCTCTAAAGCTCATTATGAAAATGAATCTGACTCTGAGGAAGATGATGATGAGGACATTGCAATGCTGGTTAGAAGACTCAAAAGGTTCATACGCAAAGGCATAAGTAGCAGACCTAAGAGATTCAACAACAACAGCAGCCATGAGCAGATCAACGACTTATGCTACAACTACAAGAAGCCTAGCCATTTCATTGTAAACTGCAACAAACCTCTTAGAGAGGTGATGAAGAGGAAAAAAAAATCCAAAGAAGGAGTTCAAAGGATACAAAAAGCTTCAAAAGAAAGATAAAGGTCTTGTAGCTGGAGGATAGTGGAGTGACTCAGGCAATGACACAAACCTTGAGTCAGGAGATGATGAAGAGCCTCAAGTAGCCAATCTGTGTCTGATGGCCAAAGATGCAAAAGACAAGAAGAGCACTGACCATCATGAAGTAAGTATCGATGAGGTATTTGACTTTAACTCTCCTGATGTAGACATTGATGATCTAAGAACTGCACTACATGGCATAACATTTGATCTACATCAATACATGAAGTGGTTCAGAGTTCTGTCTAAAGATTATTCTCTTCTTCAAAAAGAGAAAGAGAAAGTTCCAGTAGAACTGGAGACAGCTCTAATAAGTACTACCTCTCTCTCTAAACTTTAGGCTGAGAATAAACTCTTAAGATAGACCAATGAAATCATCACACAAAGAGAGTTTAATCTAACCTCTAAGATTAAGGAGCTAGAAAAGACAATCTCAATGTGGAATAGGTCTTCTTCATCCATGGACTCCCTGATCTCCAGTCAAAGAAGTCCATCTGACAGAACAGGTTTAGGCTTTGGGGAATCTACCTCAGAACCATATGTGGAAAAGCTCAAGGAAACTAACATTAGTAGTGCTTCAAATTTTAATAGAGGCATTACATTTATGAAATCCACAAAGAAGGAAGAACCAATGCATCCTTGCTCTTCTGATCCAAGTCATGTGCCAAGACATAACGGATCTCATGCTGGCCTGGGATTCATAAAGGTGAAGAGTAACTCAGTCACTACTCTCCAACCTCGAAGGGTCGTGGAGTTAAGTAAAACTGGCTCCACGAACCAACCAGGAAGGAATCGTGGAGTTGAGATTCACTCATCACAAGATCTAAATCACAAGGCTGCATGGAAAAAGAAGAACCAGTATAAGGAAAAGGCCACCAAGTATCCACACAAGTCCAAGTGGAGAAAAAAATCCACACACACACACAAGCATGCATCATGCTAGATGCTTTGTATATGATAGATATGGTCATAAGGCTGCAGTATGCTATTATAATCCTTTACATAATAGACCTAAAGTCAAGCAAATCTGGGTTCTCAAGGGTACTAACAAAGTAGGACCCATGCAAGTCTGGGTACCAAAATAAAAGCTTAACCTTACTGCAGGAACCGAGCTCCACGATCACAACATGGTATCTGGACAGTGGATGCTCAAGGTACATGACCGGAAACAAAGATCTCCTATCTAACTTCACATAGAAAAAGGGTCCAACAGTCATCTTTGGAGAAAACAGCTCTGGCAAGACAAGAGGATATGGCTCAGTTGGGAATGGTGCAGTGTCCTTCAGCAAAGTAGCCTATGTGGAAAGACTAAAGCATAATCTTCTGAGCATTAGCCAACTTTGCAACAAGGGTCATCAAATCACTTTCCTTAAAGATCAGTGTCAAGTCAGAGATCTGAAGACCTCTTCTATAAAGATGACTGGAACAAGAGAAGGAAACGTTTACATTGTCAATCTTGCTCAACTGAGTTCTAATGATACAATCTGCTTTCTTGCTAAAGCCTCTGAAGAAATGAGCTGGCTATAGCATAGAATGTTGTCTCATCTCAACTTCAAAAGTATGTCAAAACTGGCCTCCAATGATCTAGTAGCAGGCTTACCCAAGCTAAGCTTCGTGAAAGAAAGGCCATGCAACGCTTGTCAGCTTGGAAAGCAAACAAGGAGCTCATTTAAAGGCAAAGCAGTCAAATCAATTGATAAGCCCCTTCAGTTACTTCACACGGATCTTTTCGGGCCAATTCCGACTGTAAGCCTTGGAGGGAAGAGATACTCACTGGTCGTAGTGGATGACTACACCAGATTCACATGGGTGTTCTTTCTAAATTCTAAATATGAAACAAGCTCCCAACTGATCAAGATGTTCAAACTTGTGATGAATAAAAAAGGAGAAATGATCCAGACCATATAAAGTGATCATGGAAGAGAGTTTGACTTTTCAGAGATGGATCAGTTCTGTGTAGACAACGGCATCAGTCACAACTTCTCAGCTCCACGAACTCCACAGCAAAATAGAGTAGCTAAAAGAAAGAACAAAACATTAATCGAAGTAGGAAAAACTCTACTAGCAGCAACTCATCTACCTGAATACTTCTGGGCATAAGCTATCAACACTGCGTGCTTCACTCAGAACAGGTCTCTTGTTCACTCTACACTGAAGAAGACTCCCTATGAGCTGTGGAGAGGAAGAAAGCCCAATGTCAGTTATTTCCATGTATTCGATTGTGCATGCTACATTCTCAACAATGGAAAACAATATCTGACTAACTTCTAACCCAAGTCAGACGAAGGAATCTTTCTTGTATATTCCACAGACAACAAGGCCTATAGAGTGTTCAACAAGAAGACGCTAAGTGTTGAAGTCTCGATTCATATCATCTTTGATGAAACAGACTCAGACAAGTCTGTACCACAAGGCACTGCGATCGACGATCCAGACACCACATTGAGGTGGTCAATCTCAGCACCATAATCACAGCCCCAAAAGATGGAATCTTCGAGCTTAAAGAAGAGATCGTGGAGAGAACTTCACCAGACGACGAACCTTTGCAACAAGAGACAGAAGTTGATCTTGAACAATTCAGACAAGAGACAGATGTTCCAACAGGGAGCAGGTGGGCAAGAGATCACACTCAAGACCTGATTATTGGAGATCCAAATACAAGAATCAAGACGAGATCTGCCACCTAGAATGAGTGTTTCTATCTGAGCTTTTTGTCCTAAATGGAACCCAAGAAGATAGAAGATGCAATGGAAGATTCGAGTTGGATAGAAGCCATGCAAGAGGAGCTGAATCAGTTAGAAAGAAGCAAAGTCTAGAGATTAGTTCCTAGACCAAGGAATCACCCAGTCTTGGCACCAAATGGGTCTTCAGAAACAAAATGGATGAAGATGAGGTGATCACAGGGAACAAGGCAAGACTAGTGGCCAAAGGTTATTCCCAAGAAGAAGGCATCGACTACGACGAGACCTTTGCACCTGTTGCTAGACTAGAAGCTATCAGAATATTCCTTGCTTTTGCTGCCCATATGAAGTTCAAAGTCTTCCAGATGGATGTTAAGAGTGTGTTTCTGAATGGTGAACTTCAAGAAGAAGTATATGCGGAGAGACCTCAAGGTTTCATCAATCCAACTCTCTCTAATTATATCTATAGACTAGATAAAGCCTTATATGGACTTAAGCAAGCACCTAGAGCATGGTATGAAACACTGACTAACTTTCTTATTAAAAAAGGATTCACTAGAGATAGAGTAGATACCACATTATTTCTTAGGAAGCACAAAGATAAAGTTTTACAAGTCCAAATATATGTAGATGATATTATCTTTGGTTCTACTGATGAAAATCTGTGCAAGATATTTGCCAAGCTTATGCAGAGCAAGTTCGAAATGAGCATGATGGGTGAGCTAAATTTCTTCCTTGGACTGCAAGTGAAGCAGACTGATGAAGGTATCTTCATTAACCAAGCCAAATACATCAAAGACTCACTTAAGAAGTACGACATGGAATCAACCTCTCCCATAAAAACACCAATTGCTCCTACAACTAAGCTTGACAAAGATGAGAAAGGTAAATGTATTGACATTACTCAATACAGAGGTATGATAGGCTCTCTTCTGTACTTAACAGCCAGTAGACCAGATATCATGTTTGCTACATGTATATGTGCTAGATTTTAAGCTAACCGTAAGGAATCACACTTAACTATTATAAAAAGAATTTTCAGGTATCTCAAAGGCACACCTCACTTGGGACTTTGGTATCTCAAGGAGTCCTCCTTTAAACTGAAAAGATATTCGGATGCTGATTTTGCAGGCTGCAAAATTGATAGAAACAGTACCAGTGGCACTTGTCAACTGCTAGGAAATAGACTTGTGTTCTGGTTTAGCAAGAAGCAAACTTCAGTATCAACTTCAACAGCAGAAGCTGAATACATTGTTGCAGGCAGCTGCTGTACTCAAATCCTATGGATGAAGAACCAGCTAGCAGACTATGTGTTTGATTTCAAGTCTATACTTGTTCACTGTGATAACACAAGTGTTATAGCAATAACACATAATCCTGTCATGCATTCTATGACTAAGCATATAGAAATAAGATATCATTTTGTTAGGGATCATGTTCAAAATGGAACTATATCTTTACAATACATCCCTACTGAAAATCAACTTGCTGATGTCTTTACAAAACCCTTAGATGAATCCAGATTTAATAAATTAATAAGTGAGTTAGGTATGTTAAATCTACAACTATAAATTCTATGCTCTAGTTGGTGCTAACCTGTAGATAAAAAGGCTATATTAAAATTGTGGATATGACTAAGAGAAACTACGATCGTTGAGTAGTCTCGATATGGCAGAGAAGCCCACAGTGATGACAGCATTACTACCAAGTCTAAGCAAACCTTCTGATAAGCGCCTCAGGGACAAACCTGACCCTTAGTTTTAGACTAAGAGGTTGGCCCTTCCTGAGCAACCTTAACCCAGAAAGGATACAGATTCAGAATGCATCACAAGAACCCGTAGAGACAATGGTCGTGGAATAGGTTTAGCAATGAACTCAACAATCATGGAGTAGTCCTCGACAATCGTAGTCATTTTGAAGGACACACTAGCTCAGTGGGAGCTAAAGGCAGATCAATACTTTTCACATGACTTAAAATCATGGAGACCTGCAGAACTCGACACGTGCCCCACTTTGCAGATCTTGAGGAGGGAAGTTACAAATACATTTTGAAATGTCTTTTAGTCAGTTCACCTTTGAATTTCAAAAGCTCATTCTTCTCTCTCAAAAGAAACCCTAGCTTTCAGAACGCTCAACCAATTTTTACTTGTCTCAGGATAATCAACAAAATCAATGGCTACTTCCAATATTGTATCTGGTTACCAGCTATGCTTCGACGAATTCAAGACAGCTGACCGACAGTTCCATAAATTTCTTTCCCTTCTGAAGAAAGCTGGTCTCGAAGAAGCTCTGAGCACCAGCACAAGGATTTACGCAAAGCTGGTGAAAGAGTTCTACTGCAATGGAATCATTGAGAATGACTTCATCACTACAAAGGTCAAGGGCGTGCATATTTGGCTCGAAGCTGAAGATATAAACCTAGCCCTAGGGTTTAAATCAAAGGGTATTTCGTCTATGAGCGTCATCGACTTCCATGAAGGCCTGCAAAAGGTGCACCACAAGAAGTTTCAAGGCATTAAGGGCTACAAGAAGAAAGAGTTTCCCTAGAAGTATGAATTTCTACCTGATATTATTAGGAAATGCATATGCTGCAAAAGCTTTGGCCATAACTCTGTGAATGAGAACTAACTGAAGCTCATGACATCAATCTGCTTCAGAATTCAACTCAACTATGGGGCTTTGCTCATAGAATGGATTGGGAAGTGGATGCTCAGCTCAAAGAAGGCGAAGAGCTCTGGCAAAATGCTCTATGGGAGATTCATCAACACAATTCTGCAATCTGCTCTGGGAGACAAAATTGGAGACAAGGAAGGAGAACCCATCAACCCCAACAGAAGAATGACCCAGCAGCTGTTTCAAAATTAGAAGCGAAACCCTGCAAAAAATGTGAAGATGATGTCTGAGTCCAGTGGAAGGACTGGTGAAGTGAAGAAATCGGTTCAGCAGGGAAATATGTCAGCTGTGAAGGAAGATGAGGAAGAAGAAGAAGTCAACCAAGAAGAACCTTCTGCTCTGGTTAGAAAGAGAAAAGGGAAGAGGAAATTGAATGAAATTGTTCAGATGACAGAAGAGCCTCAAGGCTCAACCACTGATGTGCCTCAAGGGGGTTTTGGAAAGGAGATTCAAGGTCTCTTCACACAAAGGAAACTCACCCTGGAAGTGATCGAATCACCAGAAGAAGTTTAGAAGGAGAAAAAGAAGAAGAATAGTAAGGATAAGGCTGAAGGAATCTCTAAGCCTCAGAAGAAGAAACGCAGCCATCGATCAAAGAAGTCTTCACTCACCACGATTGTGGAGTCCTTACCAATCGTGGAGTCTAGACTTACTATCATTCCTGAGAAGGATGCTACAACAGTCTCTCAGCCTGAACAAACTAACATAGCTGAAGCTAAAGAAAGAGCTGAGGTTGTGGCTAAGCCCAGGAGAACAAAGAAAAGCTTGTCAAGAAATATTTTCTGGTCAATGAAGAAGCCTTGAAGGAAGAAGAAAGAAGAATTGCTATTGAGCAGGCTGAACTAAGACCTGAGCCTCAAGTATCTTATGCTCACAATGAGTCCTTTGATGAGACCAAAATTATTGCTGATGTAATAGCCAACCTTAACAGTGAAATAACCCCTACTGCATCTGATCAGGCTATGGTTCATGCTGAGAAGGAGCTGCCCAAAGCCATTGAGGAGAGTACAACACATATTGAGGGGGAGCTTCTTGAAGCTCCTGAATAAGGAAGTGCTCCAGCTGAGGGGGAGTCACTTGAAGCACTTGAGCCAAAGAATGCTACAACTGAGGGGGAGCTGCCAGAAGATGCTCATGAAGCTCACTCAGCCCCTCAAGAAATCGTAGTCTCTGAAGCTGTAGAGATGGAAGGTGTTGAAGCTGTGGAAATGGAGAATGCTGAAGAACAAAGGGGAGTTGCTGAGATAATAGATGTAATAGAGATTTTAAATGAAGGAGATGAAGACAAAGAAGAAGAAAAGGATGAAGAAGTTGAGATTATTGGAGTGGGCTGGAATGGAGATAGGAGAGCCAGCTATAATCAGTTGTTCTCCTAATTACCCATGATGTCCTATCACAGAGCCCTAATTCTCAACTCCTGGATTACATGTTCTGGACTTACAAAGCTTATCCAGCAATTACAGTGCTAGCCCATGGATTCCCAAGCAACCTCAACTTTGCTCAGAAGCTGATCACTAATCATTCGTCTTCAGAGACTGAGCATGAGGTACAATCTATTCCCATCTCTTTCATAGTTAACCACTGCCCTCCAGCAAACTTTAACCAGTTTGATGAACTGCCAAGATGGTTGGAAGTGGCTCTTCACCATCTGAATCAGTTTCCAGTTACAGAGTCCCAAAACTCTATAACTGATGAACCAAATAACCAACTTTCCCTTATTATCGAGCCAACTGTTAGTGATTCCATGGTCGTCGAGCAAATATTAATAATCGTCTAACAACTACATGACACCACGACCATTGAGCCACCTAATCTGATCGTTGAACAAAGATTCATACTCGTTGAGTCACCCCAACTTGAGCCAAACTCCTCTCCCATACACTAAACCCAAATACCTCTCACATAGTCAAATATTCCCTCATCCTCCAACAATGAATATTTTGCTATGACACTTTCTCTCACCAGCATGTCAAGGCCAAGGGAGCACAGTACGGCCTCCCCTCCTGATATTAAGAAGATTTTTGATCATCTTTCTCTACTTCCCACCAAGGAGGAGCTTGCTGATTTAACAAGCCATATGGCCCTAGAGACAGAGGAGAACCTTGAAGCTCACTCACTGGCACTTCATCAATGATTTAACCATATAATCTAATCTGTTAAAACCTTACCGGGAAACTTGGCGACTGAGCTCTCAAAGAAACTTCAGGAGATTATACGGGAAATGAATGACAGTCTTAGCCAAAGGGATGCTATTCACTTTCAAGCTTCCAACAAGCATAAGGAAGCAGTGTAACTTCTCTAGAAAGATCAAGAATCTCAAAATGCTCTTATAGCTGAACAGATCCACTAGCTACGTCTCACCCTGCACGAATTTCAAGAGTATTATATGACTCAAATCAAACAGACTGCAGATGCAATGTCCATGTTGCAGCAACAAATAAGAAATACTAAAACCATGGTTGAAGAGAATCGTAGTGACATTGCTCACAATCGTTCTCAAATGTATGAGCTGGTGCAAGGAGTCAATCGTCTATTGGAAGACATTCGAACCCTGGATGCTAACATAAAGGGGGAGAATAAAGAGGAAGGGGAGAAAGGCAAAGGCAGAGGCAAAGGAAAACAAATTGCACAATCATCAAGGAGCTATTCTAGATAGCCTCGCTATCAGACTCCACGAATTGTGTAAGACCCCAACTTTTATGAATAAAGATTTAATTTTCTTTATATATTATTTCGAAACAGTAAGGTGTTGTTTTGATAAATATGAAAGTTATGGGTGAAATGTGCAAACATTTTTAAAATGAGCAAGTGGTTATAAAATATTCTTGTTGTCGGGGAATATTCGTTTGGTCGTGGAATATTCTTGTTGTCGGGGAATATTCGTACGACGGCGCAGCTATTTGTGGGCCCCCACAACGGAATAACTGTCGGATATAGAAAGCGACAGAAATAACTTTTTTACAAGATAACGGCGTAGTTGTTACCGTTAGTACTGTTGAAATACCCGGTGGTTAAAATACAGTGATACACGGTGTTGCATAGTAGCACACGGTATTGCACAGTATTTCGAATTATTGAGTCTTACGTGAGAAGCCATTACTCAATTATTGTTACAGTAATTACTGTTCAATATTTTATATTATTGACTCAATAATTGCTACGTTGATATTTTATATTATTGACTCAATAATTGTTACATTGATATTTTATTGACTCAATAATTGCTACGTTGCCATTTTATATGATTGATTCAATAATGGCTACAGTTGATATTTTGTAGTATTGATTCAATAATTGTCGTTGCACAGTATTTCACGTTATCAACTCAATAATTCATATTATTTGAATAATATTATTAGATAGCATTATTGACAATGTCTAAGGAAGTTCTGTCTAGGAGGGGTTATTTAATTGCGCGCCAGTAAGGAGAAGTCCTTATCGGAAGGCCCCCTCTTTCCTAGGAACGACCTGGTTGTTAATATTGTAGTTCTATAATATTATTTGTGAATAATTAATTATTGATTTATATGATAAGGAAATATTTATTTTGTGGATATTAAAGAAGGAATTGGCGCTGATGAGTTTTTATCAATATTTTGGTGTGAGAAATCATCTGTTTATGGATTCCGGATAATTTATGTTTGGAATTTGGAAAAACTTCCTTCTGCAAAGTTGTAGAGAATTAAATTTCCTATGGAAGGATATAGAATTTGTATTTTTCTGACAAAGGGGCTATTTGTTATAAATTATTGAAGTTTCGGAAAATAAATATTATTTAATGGGTGGGCCCCACTTTTGTTGAAAATCTGAATTTTGGGAAGCCGCTAGGCGGCGGAATTTTTTTTAAAAATAATAATATTTTATTCATTTAGTCTCCTTTGGCATCCTAAGCTTTTTCTATAAAAAGGGTGCTTAGGTTAGAATTGAAAATCACACCAGAATCAGAAGTTTTCTCTCTCTATAATATCGAGCATATTTTTGTGAGTATTTCAATACTTTGAGTGTTGCTATTCAGTGCAAGTTTCCTTCGGTATTATATCCGATATTCCAGTCAGAGGTACTATCTTTTTGAGGTAAGGGATGTTATTTTCTTTCGGAAATGATGTTATTCTTTTCAATATCATTATACAGAAATATTGTCATGGATTTTATGTTGAAATTCTTACTTTTTCCGTCGGGGTTACTATTCACGTATACGGCACTATTCACAGAAAAATTAAATTTTCTTTTATTTGTCCAAATTGCTTGTTAAGGTTACTATCTTTGATTGTATCCAAGTTTTGAGCTCTATTCTTGAATTTTGCTCCATAATTGATTATTACGAGGTATTTTTGAATTGGATATACTAAAATACGAATCTTTAGTCTTTGTCTTTTATCTCACTGGATTCGTTTTTTTAAATATTTTTCATCATTCTCAGTCCTAAAAGGTGATGTAACTAAATATCTTTGGCCTGTAGAGCAAATATGAATGATTACTTGATGAATATCTTTGGCCTGTAGAGCAAAGATGAATGATTACCTGATGAATATCTTTGGCCTGTAGTGCAAAGATGACAGGTGTTGAGATGAATATGACCACTGATGATACAAATGAATATCTTTAGCCTGTAGTGCAAAGATGAATATTTGATTCGAGATGTATATTGATTGATGTTACAGGGATAAAATATTGATGATGGACTTTTAAATCATAGAAGATAGTAGACTTGATTCTCTACTTAACTCTTCTAATGAATTGTTATTTCCGCTGCGAATATTGATCTAAGATTGGTTGTCCATTATATTTTATCTGATTTATTGAAGGTTGACGATAATTTATTTTCCATTATCTTAGTCATAATATTCTTTACTGAGCTAGTTGAGCTCACCCTTTTCATCTGTTGTCCTCTTCAGGAAATGAGAATGTTGCGGGAACTAGTCGGGGGACAGAGTGATGGTCCGAGTTAGAGCAGTAGTAGTCCTCACTATTTCTGATAAATAGTGTGATAATAATTGTAATGAGGACTTAGTTTGAATCTTAATATTTTCTACATATTTGTATTGACACTCACAGTTGTGTGGTCGTATTTTGCACGACCGTATGATATAAAGTTTGTATTTGAATTCTGTACCATGTATTTGGCGACTCAGAATGGGTTGGGTTGACTGGACCTATTCTGGGGGGGCGTCACAAATTGAATAGCAACAGCGCCAACCAATCATCATGGCGTAACCTATAAGGAGTCAAGGCCCATCTCTTAGCCCACAAGGAGTAACCAATACTGGCTTTAACATGCCTAGTGGAGATCCTACCTTTATAAACAGACATGATCATGGAGAAAGGCTAAGTCAAAGTGAGCTAGAAGATATTGCATGGAGAGATGAAGCTAGCAGAAGAAGGAGAGCTGAAGAGCATGCCAATCAGAGGAACAAGAGGCAAAGAAAATAGAGATAAGTTTAAATTTATTTCTTATTGATGTAAATGTGCAAAATTGTAATATCTTCTTCACAACATCAATAAATTCATAAGTTCATACTTATTCTCTAAAGATTTCAGTTGCTCACTGAAACACTGAGTCATATTTACTTTCTAGCATCATGCATTTAGAAATTGATGATATGATGCAAATCTCCTTGGTTATGTCAACATCAAATAGGGGGAGATTGTTGGAAATTGTATATTCAAATTTGTTGTTGAAAGTAAATATATATGCTTATGTGTAAAGTCCTTCAGAGAACACATGTACAAGGACTTAGATGATAGATCAAAATTATTAGGTTAATCTGTGCTTAATGTTTATCATTTTGTAAATGAATATATAGAAGAAAGATTAAAGTTGCTAGGTTGATCTATTTGAGATGTAATTGCTAGGCCTTAACAGATTCGTAGTTTGTCGAGCCAGCCAGAAGTTTGCAGAAGCCAAGGCAGAATCGTGGAGTATCGAAGAAGTTGCTTCAGAATCGTAGTCTGTCTTGGAAGCTACACTCAGAATCGTGGAGATAATCTGAGCGCCTGTCGAGCCAAGTCAAGAATCGCAGTCAGCTCTCGGAAACGTGGAGTCTGCAAAACAAGCAAGTAGAGATCGTTGTCTATTAGAGCTTAAGAGAAATCGTAGTGTTCTCTATGATCAAGGCTGAATCAAGTACGAGTATGACAAGACACAAAGATCATGGTACAAAGACAATGATCGTGGTGTCTCTCTAGTCAGCATCAGAAGCATCAAGTTTTGTCTATCTGATGAAGGAGGAAGTATAACAAATGAAGAATGGCTTATAGACGTTGACATTTCAGGAGTCCCAATGATCCAACACTCATCCTTAGTACGTATCAAAGAAGCATATAGAAGAAGCTAAGGAAAGGACTGCATGCCTGCTGAAAACACCTTTTCAGGTGTTAGGTGAAAAAGCAGTCTACTGTGTCATTGGGCCAGACAACAGAATAGCAGATTTCCAGGAAGTCAACACATCAGTGCTCAGAAACGTTTGAAGCATTTAATGCTACAACGGATGCCTTCAACGGAAACATTTTAAAGGCTCCTTCATAAGCAAATCAGACATAGATTCAGATTAAGCAAGCAAGAACAAAAAAGCTCAAGAACACTCAATGTCCAAACTTTAGAATCAGAAAGAAAGCTTGCTCAGCTACTCAGTTATTTCGAACGTATGATTAACTGCAACTGAGTAGCACACCCAAGAACTCAACTCTCAATCAAGTGTATTCCAAGTCTGTTGGACTTGAAGAGTTCTAAGTGAACAAAGAAGTTCCAAGACCGCTGGTCTTGAAGGAATCTAAGTGATTCAAAGATTGTAAAGATATCCTTAGTGGATTTTCTACTCGTGGAGTAGAAGAGTGGACTAGGAGCCTTGAGTGCTCTGAACCACTTAAAATCACCGTGTCTTATATATTTGCTATAACTGCAATATTTGTCATAAACTACTATAACTGCTTATGTAACACCCGAGAATTTCCATCTATTATTAAATGAAAATATTAATGGAAATGAGCATTTATTTAAGATAAATGATTTTGTGTTATGAGAAGGATTAATTCAATTCTATTAAATTGAATAATTATAATAATTGAGAAATTGATGGAGTTTGCGATAAACTCATTGATAGCCTTGTGTGGCACAGTGACGTAATATGAGAATGATTATAATAATTTAAGCAAACAGTTAATCTATATTAATTGTAGAATATTAATTAATTATTGTGGAATATTAACTGTGATTGATTAATAATATGTGATTATTATTATTGCAAGAAATATAATAATAATAAAAAAAAACATTTGGTTATAAATATGCTGGGAATTATATTTGTTAATGTGATAATTAATCCTATGATTATTAATTAGGTGTTATTAATAATCGATGAGGAATGGATTAATTAATATTATTGTTAATTAATCAATAAGATGAATAATTTATTTATTTGACATTATGAATAATAAAACAAATAAGTAAGTTATGAATAAAATGAGGTTGTATTAATTGTTACATGCAAGCATGCGAATTAAATGTATAAGGTATGGTAGCTACCTATATGTTGTATGAAGTAGTGCAATGTGGTTATTCAATTATACGTAAACTATATAGTAAAGATATTGAATTGAGAAAGCTACATGATAATGCTTAGGTGACAATTGTGTATGAGTATACATTAAAATAATATGTTATGGATATATTATAATCAATTGTTGATTGTAGAATTTAATAATAAATGTGATAGTATCCGATTAAATTATACCGGTGTAATAAAATGTACATGGATTATATGTCTGTAAATTACATTTACTACATTGTATGAATTACATAGTAGTATTATTGGGATTACATTGTAATTTTAATTGTAATCTAAATATACAGTATGTATATATATGCTAACCTAAGTGTATAATATATGTTATAACATTGCATT
Organism: Panax stipuleanatus; assembly: GCA_020205555.1. Taxonomy (NCBI): domain Eukaryota; kingdom Viridiplantae; phylum Streptophyta; class Magnoliopsida; order Apiales; family Araliaceae; genus Panax; species Panax stipuleanatus. Next base: position 37,247,932 of record CM035115.1, read on the forward strand.
GTACAAATTGATAGAGTGCTGAGAGTGATATTGCCTTGTCCCATATTAATAAACACAAACCTTGTACACGTGAAATGCATCATGAAGCTAGCCTACTCTCTTCTCTCAAACTCAGCATTCTAGCAAATCATGATATGGGGAGTGGGCACAACAGTGTTCTTCAACCACTCTACCAACTCTTCCTTAGCTGATATACAAAGCTTCAATCTATTGGTTCAATTTAATGGACAATTGCATTGTCTGTGTAAGGATTCTTCTATAAATAGTAGCCATGTTTCTTCGTTTTTAATTTGCTGAGATTTTGCTTGAGTTTGATAAAATTAGAGCATATATAATATCAGTCTAGAGTTGTAAGAATTGAATAGCAGCAAGCTCAATCAGTTACAGAGGTATAATCCCTCTTCCTTTGTTCTTCATTTTCGTTTTCTGTTTCTGAAGTTTCCTTCAAATTCTTGATTATGCCAAATTGGTTCATAATTGGTTTGTAGAACCCTTATATTGTTGTTATATGAATATACATACATGATGGAACCACTATATAGCTTTCTTGACTTTAATTTCCATTTTTGCTCTACAATTTTTGTAAAACATCAAATTCGTGAATTTAGTGGGAGTTCATGAAATTGGAAATTTATAAATGGCGATTGACTATTATATAAGCATATATATATATATATATATATATATATATGTGTGTGTGTGTGTGTGTTAGTAAGTTAAAGAAGTCTAATAGCATCTGGGTATGTTGAAATTGATGAAATGGGAGGTTTTGGGTCGGTTTTAGCTGCAGCGTGAACTGCAGGAACTGAGTCTGCATCGCGGCGCCGCAGCGCTGATGCGCAGCGTTATCTGCCCGCTGCAGCGCCACAGTGCCTCAAACCCAGTGTCCCCGCGCCGCAGCGCCAATCCCAGGCATTATGCCCGCGCCGCATCGCCAGATTGTGGCTGCTGTTGCCGCGCCGCAGCGCCTGCACCCTGCTGCAATTTTCTGCACCCTGCAACAAAACTGTTATGTACTAATTGTTTGATTTTGTTTAAACAAGCATGGAAGCATGATTAATACATATATATAAACCTAATGAGGCAATGTAAGCATGTTTTAGTATATTAGCATGCATGGTTAACAAAACGACATGAAGTTTGGAAACGAACTTAAAGTTTCATAAACAATCATTAACATTATAAAGCATGGGTATATTCTGATTTTTGATACGTGGTAGAGCGGCTTAGAAATGTATGAAATAAATGATGACTTGTGTATACATGTTTCATAGTATAACGTGAGCATGCTAAACCTCGATTAGTAAACATTTCGAACGAAAATGGAAGTTTTATGAAACAAACTTTGACATATGTGTGACACATTGAGGTACTGATTTTGCAAACATGTTTACACGACCTAGAATCACATGTAATACATGTTAACTTGCATATATAGATTTTATAAGGTAACGTGAGCACGTTGATCGCGTTAAATGAACTTTACTAGTGAAAGTATAAGTTTTGAACGTAAATCTTAACATGTTATTGTAAGTTTCATATTCTGATATTTATGGACACATGTGATAGTACTCTTAGACTCATTCATGTGTCATGCATGTATATATACCATGATTAGTTGCCATGATTCAAGTTTAGCGTAAACGAAGCATGTTTTCAAGATAATAACAATGCTAGCTACATATATACGATACGAGTACTCATGAGCATGCCTAATACAAGTTAATATATATACCTTAAGTGTTTTGAAAGCAAGCATGATAGGCTTTGTAAATTTCATAACCTTGAATGACCTCAAGTGTCGACCTAGAACCTATATCACATATGTTTGGAACAAGGGAAGGTTATACGAATATAAAAAGACTCTTTAACATGTATATATACTATGTGATATATGTGAATCCGATTTTGACGGTTAACTTAGGGGAATGCCATAACTTGCTAAAATGAAATATATTTAGTATTGATTGTGATCTTATGTGATTTTAATAATATGCGAGTATGTTTGGTAATTGTGGTAGTCTCACATGATAGTAATGATGCATAAATATGATCAACTTGAGAAAAGAGGAAGTTAAGGATAGAAATTATACTCTATGTAACTGTGTAGCTAGATAAAATGTGAAGTTTAATTATATGACTAATGAATATCATATATATACGTTACGATAGGAATTTCGAAAGTGTTGGCTAGCTTTACGTGAGTAAACTACGCATAAGGCAAGTATCCTAAACCCTTGCATTACTTTATTCAACGGATATCGTAAGCGAGTATCTAAACCTTATCTCTTTGGATACAAGTATCCTATCTTTGTATATTGCGAACTAGTTTCCTACTTAATCATTTGAATTGAATTAGCATACTTGAACTCTTATTTCATTAAAGCTATTATTCATGTTGAACTTAGTATTGTTCTTGAATATTGTAAAAGTGTCTATGCCATTTGATTCGGCTAGACTTATATTATTGAAAAGCGACCCAAACTAATTGATTGGTGCGGGATCTTGTATTTGACTGAGAAGAACAACCTTCTTTGAAGGGAATATATAATTGTCGGAGAACCGACGTGCACACTTGAGTATGATTGATTGTTATGCATAACGATGGTGCTTTAGGCTGATCACCTGTTGTACCTGTTTTTGTTGGATTTTCAGTTTATTACTGTTAATTCTAGTAGAAGTTCACAGTCCTTAGTGACTGCTCAGTATTCAGTTATCTTGAAATCTTGAATTGATTTATTATTGAATCACATTGATATTATTCTGTCCTTAGCAACTATTATTGAAAAATGTTGATATTCTTGTTATCCTTGAATTATCAAACCTTATTATACCCTTTCGAGAATTAAGAATTATATCACTTACCCTTATTGTATATTACTTGCTGGGCAATTTGTGCTCATTCTTGTTTTCTCTAAAACATTTCAGTTAAGGCAGAGCAGGGCGAACCTTCGGGCGTTGATAAGGGCAAGGGCAAGGCTACCAACTAGATTGTCTCTGTTATGTTTTAAATATTTTAATATTGTATTCAGATGATGTAGTAAGACTGGATTTGATTATGTTTAAGCTTAAGTTAGATTATGTAATAAGTCGTTAATTGATATTATTATGTAATCTATTAAGTACTGTAGGTTGCGAGACTTGGGAGAATAATTATGATAAATCATTGTAAATTATTCTAGAATAGATTTTCCGCTGTGATTGTGTGATATTTAGTTATTATTATTGTAATGTATTACCATGAGCACGTGATGAACCGAATTCGAGAGGCCAAGTGGCGGTCAATGGAATTTGGGGACGTCACAACTTATCACCTATAAACTTGGTTTATCTTAAGGGGAACAAATAAATCATATATTCTGCTGTGGTTAATTTATTAACAAGCCTGATAAGTATTTTGAAAAGGAAAAAGTTTTAAAATATCTAATCAAGCCCCCTTCTAGATAATTATTGTGACTCTAGGAACTAACACTAGGGTTTAGCCAACCACCCTCCTTCTTGAAGAATTCCTCTTCCTTGGCGGATCACCTCTAGAGGCCAAACACTTGGGTAACTAACATTGATCAAAGGAAGGAATAAATCCCGGATATTCAAGGAGATCACGAAGAATAAGGAGTTGAACTTGTACTTGTGGAAGCTACGTTCTACAAGGGTATGAATCTAATCTCCTTCTTATTCATTATAATTAATAACTGTGCATAAAGGATGATCCAGATAATGGTTTTGTAGAAATTTTTAAACTCTGATAGACCATGCTTCTGCTTATTTTTACAATTTGATTGCTCACGATTTTGTACAAACCCAACAGTGGAATCAGAGCCAAACCTTTATGCGATTTATTAATTGTCTAGATTTGATATATATATATATATATATAAATATATATACTGATATGTGTTTTGAATAATTTAATTTGGCATAATAGTTAGCTAGGAATTATGTTTTTTGGAGAAAACTACTCAATTCGTGAACCAAGAATTGCACACTGCCCAGCGGCGTTGCGGCGCTGCAGCGTCGACTTCAAGCCTTACAGCAGTGCCACGACGCCGAGTCTGACTTCCTAAAGGTGACGTGGCGCTGCAGCGCCAGTGATAGTAGTGAGCATACAAGCCAATCATGTATGATGATAAAGCACATACTTTGTAAACAATCTTATTTATTTATTAATAAAAAATTAATTTAAGGCATTTAATTATCTACATGATGCTGTTTTTATAATATGTAAATAACCCATAGTTTTAAGCAATGTTTTTAAAATCTTGATGAGATCATGCTAATGAGATCTAAATTCTTAGAAAGCTTAAAAACTAATATAGTTCTCAATCGTGGGATTTCTAAAATGGGGATTAGTAAATCCGGATAGATTGGTACATATGTTGCTTGCTCATTGGATGAGAATGACTGATCTCATGGTCATTTGTGTGGAGACACTAAAGCAAATATGTAGGTACTTACTAGAGAATAAGTTCACTAAACGTGACTCGCTATGGAATACCTAATAGAGTTTTACTCGCCTGTCAATAGGAATTCCTAATGTGATAGTAGTACAAGTGATCCTTAGGCTTGAGATCATCATAGTATCTTGTATGTAACAAATTATACTTTGACTTATTCCTTAAGGCCTTTTTAAGGCATATATAGGGTATGCTTGGGTATAATGAGTTACATATGGAGATAATGAATGATCAATAAAGAATCTACCACCTCTAGTAAAAGAGGAGATATGTCCTATATGATTCGTTAAATGACAACCCAGGAATCCTTGGCCAATGTGGAATGAAATTAGAAAGAGATTTCTAATTTGCATTATTTGGAGTTGTGCATTTTCTAATTGAAATACATATGATTAAATAAATTAAGACTTGACAGTAAATTCATATCTTATATTTAATTGGGACATTGTATGGTGAAAGAATTGAATTGTACGGTAACTATTAACTCACAGGTTCTTTTATGATTAATGTTGAAATCTATATTATCTGAAAAGTCGTTGATCGCTAGGGAGGCTTATCCCTATTGTAGAATAAATGTTATTTATTTAAATAGATTATTAGTTTAATTTATTTATTTAAATAAGATTAGAATTATTCTAATTGATTTATTCACAACCGGTTTAATATGGAGAACCTAAAGGGTCACACCATAAAAGAAAGAAGAATTATTTAAGAAGAAAATGGCATGATAGTAATAATGCATTAAGTATAATTAATTTAATCTATGGTAATAGAATAAATTAAATAGCTTAATGTTTATTATTTAATATTTTAAAAATATTAAATTTAAATTAATAAAAGGAGTCTTATTAATATTATTATTATTATTATTATTTTAATTCTAAAGGAGTTTAGGAATTAATATAATATCAGTACTCTCTCTCAATCTTAATAAGATTAGGATATAAATTAATTAAAAGTGTTTAATTAATTAAATAAATAAAATTCTATTCTAATTGGATTAGGAGGGTTAACCTAATATATATATATAAGAGAGTCTTATATCAGAAATAAGGTATGTGAATTTTTCCAAAGGTTGGGAGTACACATATTCTATAGAGATAGAAACAAGGGTTAAGCCAATAACCCATCTTCCTGAGTTTTTCATCTTCCTTATTGGATCACCGTTAGAGGCCAAACATTTGGGTGGCTGACATTGATCAAGGGAAGGAGCCGCTACAGAGGAATCAAAGGAATCAAAAGAGTAGAACTTGTACCTGAGGAAGCTTGGATCTTCAAATGTATAATTCCATGTTCTCTCTTTTCTGTTATTGATAACTAACACAAAGCATGATCATGGTTATGGGTTTGTATAAATTTTTGAAAACCTACGTTTCGCGCTTCCGCCCTATTTATGTGATTTGATTGTATGATTGTGTTACGTACAAACCCAACAGTGGTATCAAAGCCTAACTTTGTGTTAATTATCAATTTTATGATTCCATGTATGAATTGATGTGAGAATTGGATCGATTTTTTCTGGACAAAATCGTTTTCTTCAAGTTTCTGCAACGAACGGCGCAGCTGCCCAGTTCATTACTGGAGCAGCTGCGCCGGTCTGCAAAAACTGGCGCTTCAGGCTACCTGCGCAGCTGCGCAGCTGTCCAGTTCATTACTGGCGTAGTTGCGCCGGTTCCTGAACAGACCCTGAAATTTGATTTTTATTAATTAAGTAAACTATTTATTTAATTAATAAAGTTTTAAAATAAAGATGTTTATTTTATCTGAAATATGATTTCAGATTGCTAAAATTAAAGGAGTTTAATTTGGATTTATTTTTGATTAAAATAAAAGAGTTTATTTTGTTTCAAAAATAAAATTTAGCAAAACTTTTGTCCATTAAATGACATCGATCCATATATGGAATAACTTTATTATTCATGAGATGAATGGATATTTATTGATGCATATGTTGATGTGTATGATAATAAATGGGGTTGATTATGGACTATGACCAATGTGATTAGATTTTATTTTGGATGAATGCTTGAATGAATAGGTTTTATAAAATGGGGTCTGCGTACCTCGTCTTCTCTAGTTTTATTCTCGATGTAAATTCTATCTTCTTCCTATGTACTTTCCCTTGACTGCTGATCAAGGTTTCTATTTAATTATAGTTTATGTAATAGAAATAGTTAGAATTATCTTGAAGAAACTAGAGACCAAGGAGCAAGGAGTGCGTGAAGACCCATTTATATGGAGCCTGGGTTTAAATGTAATAGTTATATTTAAATTTAAATTCTTGCACTCTTAGGTTTGATCTTTTGGTTCACTTGGTGGCTCTAGTGAACCAAACTAGAATAAAAGTCCATAATCAATCCGGGTAGAATATAGTATTCTATATTGCATGCTATATATTATATATATTATATTTTATGCAAGCATGCTTCGCATGTTTAATAAAATAACGCATATTTTATATATATATATATATATATATATATATATATATATATATATATGTGTGTGTGTGTGTGTGTGTGTGTGTGTGTGCATGCGCGCTAAACAAGATGAGACAAATAGTAACAAACCCCTCAAAGAAATAATATTAAGTCTGAAGCGTTCAAATGATGTTTGGAATATCAAACGTCGCATTCTAGCATGATTAATTAATAGAGTATTAAATATTTAATATGAGCTTGTTGTGCTATCCACAAGGCGAGTATTGAGTATTTAAGATGTTAATTAATCACATTTGATGCTTATCAAGAAAATTGAACGATCTAGTCTTGTTGTGCTATCCACAAGGACGAACATTTTTTTTTTTTGAATTTATGGAAGTGCTAGGCTGGACTTAACTTAAATCATTTTAGTTCGGATGTGCACACACATGACCATTATGATTTGAGAGGCAAAATAAAAGGAGTTACATGGTGATGTAATTGACAAGAGTTGTATACCTATTTATTTGTATATCGCTTGTTGTTCTATTCACAAGGTTATATACATTTGAAATGGGATCCTTAATCTCACTAGCAAATCTTTAATTAGATGTTGTCGAACTATATAAGTGAGGGTAATATAGTTTGATGAAAATAGTGGGAGATACCAATTTAAAATAAAGGCCTAAATTTATTTTGGTATGCAAAGTTAAAAAAATGAATGTTTGCTAAAATTGTTGTCTTTTCACATGCAGAATTTTAAAAATGTCAAAATCACTAATCTCACTACAAAGCATACTTGATGCAAATAAGCTTACAGGCCCGAATTATGAGGACTGGCTAAGAAATCTGATTATTGTTCTCACTGTTGAAAAGATTTCTTATGTCCTAAATTAAATTATCCCTGAATCTGTTTCGGAAACAGCCTCTGAGGAAGAGATTGCCACTTTCAATAAGTGGCAAGATGATGCATCTGTGGCTCAATGCATCATGCTCGCATCCATGAATAACGAGCTTCAGCGTCAGCATGTAAATATGGATTCTCCTGCTATGCTGCTTCACCTCAAGGAGTTGTATGGTGAACAGAGTAGGACTGCTAGTTATGAGATATCTAAGGAGCTCTTTCGATCTCGGATGACCGAGGGCATTGCAGTCGAGACTCATGTTCTGAAGGTAATCAATTTGATTGAACGCCTTGGACAGTTTGGGTTCATCATGGATGGGGAGTTGAGTCAAGACTTGGTCTTGCAGTCACTCCCTGAGACCTTCTCGCAGTTTGTGGTTAATTTTCACATGAATAAGCTAGATGTCAGCTTGCCTAAGCTGCTTAACATGCTGAAAACTACAGAAGGTCACTTCTCATCCAAGAAGAACCATGTCTTGATGGTGGATTCTTCCAATAAAAGGAAGAGGCCCAAGGTGTCTTCTGAAAAGAAGAAATCCAAGAAGGCTAAGGGAAAGGGAAAAGAAAAGGAACAAAAGAAACCTGAACCAGCTAAAGGAATGTGCTTTCATTGCAACGAGTCGGGACATTGGAAGAGAAACTGCAAGAAGTTTCTAGCAGAGAAGAAGCTTGGAGAAGCTTCGACTTCCAATCAAGGTTTGTTTATGATTGAAATTAATTTTTTTGAAAGTCATAATTCTACTTGGGTATTGGATACCGGCTGTGGGTCTCACATATGTAACACTGTGCAGAGACTGGTCAGAAGTAGAAAGCTTAACAATGAAGAGGTGATCCCACGAGTGGGGAATGGAGCAAAGGTTGCTGCATTAGCTGTATGAACTTATTGTTTAGCAATGCCTTCGGACAAGTCCATTTATCTTAATAACTGTTATTATGTTCCGAATATTATTAAAAATATTATTTCAATTTCTGTATTGGATATGGAAGGTTTTGACGTTATTATAAAGAACAATGGTTGTTCTATTTATAAAGATGATGTTTTATATGGTATTGGAAATTTGCGAAATGGGCTTTTTATACTTGACTTGCAAGAAAATATATTTCAAATTGAACAAACTAAGAAAAGGAAAAGAGATTATATTAATTATACCTACATGTGGCACTGTAGACTCGGTCATATCAATGAAACAAGATTATCCAAGTTGCATAAGGATGGGCTCCTAGAGCTATCCGATTATGAATCATATCCAACTTGTGAATCTTGTCTCATGGGTAAAATGACTAAATCTCCTTTTAGTGGAAAAGGAGAAAGAGTTACAGAGTTGTTGGCATTGATTCACATAGACGTTTGTGGACCTATGACAACAAGTGCACGAGGTGGGTATTCTTATTTTATTACTTTCACTGATGATCACTCAAGATTTGGATATGTGTATTTAATGAATTACAAATCAGAATCATTTGAAAAGTTCAAAGAGTTCAGAAGTGAAGTAAAGAAACAAACGGGCAAGCGTATTAAGATACTTCGATCAGATCGAGGTGGAGAATACTTAAGCGGTGAGTTTCTCAATTGTCTCAAAGAAAATGGTATAATCTCACAATGGACTCCTTCAGGTACACCACAGTTAAATGGAGTATCTAAAAGGAGAAATCGAACACTGTTGGACATGGTTCGATCCATGATAAGTTTTACCGACCTTCCAATTTCCTTCTGGGTTATGCCCTAAAAACGGCTGCATACCTACTTTACAAGGTACCTACCAAATCCGCCCCAAAGACTCCATATGAGATGTGGAAAGGGAGGAAACCAAATCTTAAGCATGTTAAGACTTGGGGTTGTCCAGCTTATGTCAAAAAGTTTAAAAATGATAAGCTACAGACTAAATTCGATAAGTGTAGATTTGTGGGATACCCTAAAAAAATCGTAGGGTATTATTTCTATCATCCTACTGATCAAAAGGTGTTTATTGCGAAACATGCTACCTTCTTGGAGAAAGAGTTTATCCATGAAGGGGTCAGTGGGAGTAAGATATATCTTGAAGAAGTTCAAGAACCACAAATTACCACGGATCAAAGTCAGGTACCTAACCAAGTAGAAGAACCTACTGTACCACACCCTGTTCGTAAATCTGGAAGAGTACCGAAGATACCTGAGAGGTATGGATTCGTTATAGAGTATGACGATGAGGTACACATCATGAATGATGATGATCCATTGAATTACAAACAGGCTATGAGTAATAAAGACTCAGGGAAATGGCTTGAAGCCATGAAATCCAAAATGGACTCCATGTATGAAAACAAAGTATGGACTTTGGTTTCACCACCTGAAGGTATTAAGCCTATTGGGTGTAAATGGGTTTTTAAGAGAAAGACTGGAGCAGACGGAAAGGTAGAGGCCTATAAGGCCCGACTGGTTGCAAAAGGTTTCAAACAAAGACAAGGAGTTGACTATGATAAAACCTTCTCACCAGTAGCCATGCTCAAGTCCATTCGGATTTTGCTTGCGATTGTAGCTTATAACGACTATGAGATCTGGTAGATGGACGTGAAAACGGCCTTCTTCAATGGGAAACTTGAGGAGGATGTGTATATGACACAGCCAGAGGGATTTATTTCAAAAGTTGGAACAAATAAAGTCTGTAAGCTACAACGATCCATTTATGGGTTGAAGCAAGCTTCTCGTAGATGGAACATTCGTTTTGATGAGACAATCGAAGAGTTTGATTTTATCAAAAATGAGGATGAACCATGTGTATACAAGAAGGTTAGTGGGAGCGCAGTATCATTCCTTGTATTATATGTTGATGATATATTACTGATAGGGAATGACATTCCTATGTTACAATCAATTAAAATCTGGTTATCTAAAAACTTCTCCATGAAGGACTTGGGTGAAGCATCCTATATTTTGGGGATAAAGATCTATAGAGATAGATCTAAAAGGATGCTCGGCTTATCCCAAGGAACGTACATTGATACGATGCTAAAGAGGTTTAACATGGAAGATTCCAAAAGAGGTCTCATGCCGATGAGCTATGGAATACATCTCTTCAAGAAACAGGCCCCAAAGACACCTGAGGAGAGAGACCGTATGAGTAAGATCCCTTATGCTTCTGCAATAGGATTTATCATGTACGGTATGATATGTACTAGACCGGATGTTGCTCACGCACTTAGTGTAACGAGCAGATACCAGTCGAATCTAGGAGAAGAGCACTGGAAGGCAGTGAAGAATATCCTAAAGTACTTGAGAAGGACTAAAGATATTTTTCTTGTCTACGGTGGGTCTGAATTAAAACTTGAGGGATTCACGGACTCAAGTTTTCAAACAGACCAAGATGACAGTAAGTCTGTTTCAGGGTATGTGTTTACCTTGAACGGAGGCGCAGTGAGTTGGAAGAGTTCCAAGCAGCAAACAGTTGCTGATTCAGTGACAGAGGCAGAGTATATAGCTGCAAGTGAAGCTGCAAAGGAAGCTATTTGGATGAAGAAGTTCATAACTGAACTTGCTGTGGTTCCTAGCATTGGAGAAGCAGTTCCCGTATACTATAACAACACCGGAGCGGTTACACAGGCTAAGGAACCTAGGTCTCATCTGAAATCCAAACACATGTTGCGGCTATTTCACTTGATTAGGGAGATCACTGAAAGAGGAGACGTCACCTTGGAGCGTGTGGACTCTCAAGACAACATTGCAGATCCATTTACTAAAGCTCTAACACAACAGCAGTTTGATCGTAACTTAGAGAAGATGGGTATAAGATACCATGGCGATTGGCTTTAGTGCAAGTGGGAGATTGATAGTAGTGTGCATACAAGCCAATCATGTATGATGATAAAGCACATACTTTGTAAACAATCTTATTTATTTATTAATAAAACATTAATTTAAGACATTTAATTTTCTACATGGTGTTGTTTTTATAATATGTAAATAACCCATAGTTTTAAGCAATGCTTTTAGAATCATGATGAGATCATGCTAATGAGATCTAAATTCTTAGAAAGCTTAAAAACTAAAATAGTTCTCAATCGTGAGATTTCTAAAATGGGGATTAGTAAATTCGGATAGGTTGGTACATATGTTGCTTGCTCATTGGATGAGAATGACTGATTTCATGGTCATTGGTGTGGAGACACTAAAGCAAGTATGTAGGTGCTTACTGGAGAATAAGTTCACTGAACGTGACTCGCTATGGAATACCTAATGGAGTTTTACTCGCCTGTCAATAGGAATTCCTAATGTGATAGTAGTACAAGTGATCCTTGGACTTGAGATCATCATAGTATCTTGTATGTAACAAATTATACTTTGACTTATTACTTAAGGCCTTTTTAAGGCATATATAGGGTATGCTTGGGTATAATGAGTTACATATGGAGATAATAAATGATCAATAAAGAATCTACCACCTCTAGTAAAAGAGGAGATATGTCCTATGTGATTCGTTAAATGATAACCCAGGAATCCTTGGCCAAGGTGGAATGAAATTAGAAAGAGATTTCTAATTTGCATTATTTGGAGTTGTTCATTTTTTTAATCGAAATACATATGATTAAATAAATTAAGACTTGACAGTAAATCCATATCTTATATTTAATTGGGACATTGTATGGTGGAAGGATTGAATTGTACGGTAACTATTAACTAGCAGGTTCTTTTATGATTAATGTTGAGATCTATATTATCTGAAAAGTCGTTGATCGCTAGGGAGGCTTATCCCTATTGTAGAATAAATATTATTTATTTAAATAGATTATTAGTTTAATTTATTTATTTAAATAAGATTAGAATTGTTCTAATTGATTTATTCACAACCGGTTTAATATGGAGAACCTAAAGGGTCACACCATAAAAGGAAGAAGAATTATTTAAGAAGAAAATGGCATGATAGTAATAATGCATTAAGTATAATTAATTTAATCTATGGTGATAGAATAAATTAAATAGCTTAATATTTATTATTTAATATTTTAGAAATATTAAATATAAATTAATAAGAGGAGTCTTATTAATATTATTATTATTATTATTATTATTTTAATTCTAAAGGAGTTTAGGAATTAATATAATATCAGTACTCTCTCTCAATCCTAATAAGATTAGGATATAAATTAATTAAAAGTGTTTAATTAATTAAATAAATAAAATCCTATTCTAATTGGATTAGGAGGGTTAACCTAATATCTATATAAGAGAGTCTTATATCAGAAATAAGGTACGTGAATTTTTCCAAAGGTTGGGAGTACACATATTCTATAGAGATAGAAACAAGGGTTAAGCCAATAACCCATCTTCCTGAGTTCTTCATCTTCCTTGGTGGATCACCGTTAGAGGCCAAACATTTGGGTGGCTGACATTGATTAAGGGAAGGAGCCACTACAGAGGAATCAAAGGAATCAAAAGAGTAGAACTTGTACCTGAGGAAGCTTGGATCTTCAAAGGTATAATTCCATATTCTCTCTTTTCTGTTATTGATAACTAACACAAAGCATGATCATGGTTATGGGTTTGTATAAATTTTTGAAAACCTATGTTTCGCGCTTCCGCCCTCTTTATGTGATTTGATTGCATGATTGCGTTACGTACAAACCCAACAGCCGGATGCTAGGTCATTCGCAGCGCTGCAGTGCTGGGTCTGAGTCACAGCTAGTGATGTCGTGGAGCGGCAGAGCTGCATGCTAGTTCATTAGCAGCGCTGCAGCGCCAGCTCCGTGTATCAGTTGGTGATGATGTGGCGCGGTAGCGCCACATGACAGTGCATTTGCAGCACTACAACGCCACCCCAGCAGAATATTTTTTTTTATAAAAGGTTTATTTTAATTAAAAATTAAAATTAATGTTTCCTGTAATTCCAGATTAATAAAGGAGTTTATTAGATTTGGAATTGAATTAAAATAAAGTTGTTTATTTTAATTAGAATTGAATTTCATGCTAACTACTTAGAGTTGGAATTGGATTCCATGATAACTAATTAGAGTTGAAATTTATTTTCGAAATTAACTAAGTTTGCACATTAAATCGATATCAGTGTATATATTAAATGTTTATTTATTGATGCATATGGTGATATGTATAAAAATAAATGGGTTGATTATAGACTATTGACCAATGTGATTGGATTTTATTTTTGTATAAATGCTTGAATGAATGAGTTTTATTAAATGGGGTCTGCGTACCTCGTCTTCTATTATTTTTCTTGATGTAAAAATTATATCTCCCTCCTATGTACTTCCCCCTGACTGTTGATCAAGGTTTCTATTTAAATTAAATAGTTAATGTAATAGAAATAGTTAGAATTTTCTTGAAGAATTGGAGACCAAGGAGCAAGGACCACGTGAAGACCCGTTTGTAATGGAGCCAGGGTTTAAATGTAATAGTTACGTTTAAATTTAAATTCCTTTACTCCTAAGTTTGACCTTTTGGTTCACTTGGTGGCTCTAGTGAACCAAACTAGAATAAAAGTCCATAATCAATCTGGGTATAATATAGTATTCTATATGTGCATGCTAGTATTATATATATATATATATTATATTTTATGCAAACATGCTTCGCATGTTTTAATAAAATGACGCGTATTTTATATATATGTGTGCATGCGCGCTAAACAAGATGGACTAATAATAACAAGCCCTTCAAAGAAATTATATTAAGTCTGAAGTGTTCAAAGATATTTGGAATATCGAACGTCGCCTTCTAGCATGATAAAATTAATAGAGTATTAAATATTTAATATGAGTTTGTTGTGCTATCCACAGGGCAAGTATTAAGTATTTAAGATGTTAATTTAATCACATTTGATGCTTATAAAGAAATTTGAATAATATTGTTTTGTTATGCTATCCACAAGGACAATATTTTTCTTTTTTGAATATATGAAAGTGCTAGGTTGGACTTAACTTAAACCATTATAGTTCAGATGTGCACACACTTGACTATTATGATCTAAGAGGCAAAATAAAAAAAAAGTTATATGTTGATGTAATTGATAAATTGTTGTTTATCTATTTATTTATATATGGTTTGTTGTGCTATCCACAAGGATATATACATTTGAAATAGGATCCTTATTCTCACTAGCAAATCTTTAATTAGATGTTGCCAAACTATATAAGTGAGGGTAATATAGTTTGAAGAAAATAGTGGGAGATACTAATTTAAAATAAGACCTAATTTATTTTGGTATATAAAATTAATTAAATGAATGTTTGCTAAAATATTGTCTTTTCACATGCAGAAATTAAAAATGTCAAAATCACTAATTTCACTGCGTAGCATACTTAATGCTAACAAACTGACCGAACCGAATTACACGAACTGGTTAAGGAATCTGAGAATAGTTCTCACTGCTGAAAAGATTTCTTATGTCCTAAATTCGTCAGTCACTAGAATTATTCCAGAAACAGCCTCTGAGGAAGAGATTGCCACCATTGTAAAGTGGCAAAATGATGCATCTATGGCTCAATGCATCATGCTCGCATTCATGAATAACGAGCTTTAGTGTCAGCATGACAACATGGATGCTCCTACTATGTTGCTTCACCTCAAGGAGTTGTATGGTGAACAAAGTAGGACTGCTAGATATGAAATATCTAAGGAGCTATTCTGATCTCGGATGTCCGAGGGCATTGTCGTTGAGACTCATGTCCTAAGGGTGATTAATCTGATTGAATGCCTTGGACAACTTGGGTTCATCATGGATGGGAGTTGAGTCAAGACTTAGTCTTGCAGTCACTCCATGAGACCTTATCGCAGTTCGTTGTAAATTTCCAAATGAATAAGTTAGATGTCAGCTTGTCTGAATTACTTAACTTGTTGAAAACTATAAAAGGTTACTTCCCATCCAAGAAGAACAATGTCTTAATGGTGGATGATTCTTCCAAGAAAAGGAAGAGGCCCAAGGTGTCTTTTGAAAAGAAAACATCTAAGAAGGCTAAGGGCAAGGCGAAAGTGAAGGATCAAAAGAAACCTGATCCAGCTAGCAAAGGAATGTGCTTCCATTGCAATGAGTCGGATCATTGGAAGAGGAACTGCAAGAAGTTTCTGGCAGAGAAAAAGCTTGGAGAAGATTCGACTTCTAATCAAGGTTTGTTCATGATTGAAATTAATTTTTTTGAAAGTCAAAATTCTACTTGGGTATTGGATACCGGTTGTGGTTCTCACATATGTAATACTGTGCAGGGACTGGTCAGAAGAAGAAAACTGAACAAGGATGAGGTTGTTCTACGAGTGGGAAATGGAGCAAAGGTTGCTGCATTAGCTGTAGGCGCTTATTGTTTAGCACTGCATACGGACAAGCCCATTTATTTAAATAATTTTTATTTTGTTCCGAATATCATTAAAAATATTATTTCTATTTTTGTATTAGATATGGATGGATTTGACATTATAATAAAGAACAACAGTTGTTCTATTTATAAAATAATGTTTTATATGGTGTTGGTAATTTGCAAAATGGACTTTACATGCTTGACTTGATTGAAAATATATTTCAAATAGAACAAACTAAGAAAAGGAAAAGAGATGATGTTAATTATACCTATATGTGGCACTGTAGATTCAGTCATATCAATAAAAAAAGATTATCCAAGTTGCATAAGGATGGGCTCTTAGAGCTATCCGATTATGAATCATATCCAACTTGTGAATCTTATCTCATGGGTAAAATGACTAAATCTCCTTTTATTGGAAAAGAAGAAAGAGTTACAGAGTTGTTAGCGTTGGTTCACACAGACGTTTGTGAACCTATGACAACGAATGCACGGGGAGGGTATTCTTATTTTATTACTTTCACTGTTGATCACTCAAGATTTGGATATGTGTATTTAATGAAATACAAATCTGAATTATTTGAAAAGTTCAAAGAGTTCAGAAGTAAAGTTGTAATAACGAAGAATTTCTGTGTTGCATTGTAAATAAATATATTAATTAATCTGTGATATATTATGGATGACTAGGTGATTAAATGATTATGTGAATTATATGATATGAGCATTTAAAGGAAGTCTCACTAATGATTTAAATAAGTTATTGGACTAACCTAAGTATTTTAATAATCTAAGCAATTGATATAAGGTGTTAAACCCTAATTACATACTCAATATACTTGAATACATCAAGTCTAATTGGGTTATGTAAGTGAAATAACATTATTGATTAATAAGAATATGTAAATATCAATAATGATGAGCATTAGCTCAAGAGATACTAAATTTAATGGACTAAGAAGTGTAAGTGATTTAAATAAGCCCAATTAATTAAATAAGCATTGGACTTGTAGATAATTTAGTTTAAGAGAAACTAAACTATTAAACTGGCCCAACATTAGATGTATAGCGCAAATATAATAATAGCACAATTAATTAGTTATGGAGGCCCAAGCCCATTAGTAGCCCAAAATAATTCATTGCAAAAGCCCAATCTTGGCCCACTTGAAGAAGGGTATTTTGGTCATTGAATAAAGTAATTAAAGCATAAAAGAAAAATAAAAATGGAAGGATAAGAAGGCCTTATGGCCGGATTTTAGAGAAAGGAAGAAGGGGGGAGAATGTAATTATTACATCACTTTAGTAGGTGAACAACTATGTTAGGTGTCATCCTCTCATTCGTCCACCATTTTTATCTATTTTTGCAAGTAACCTAAGCTGATAAGCAAGGGAGAGGAAGCAAGATTGTGTTGGAAGATTTTAGATAGATATACATAGTATATCTATACATATTTACTAAAATCTTTTTATATTTGGTAAAAACACTTTTACTATATTTTAGTTCTTACTTCCAAGTTAGATAACAAACCAAAAAGAGAGAGACAAGAGAGAGAGAGGCTCGGGTACTAGAAGAAGTAAAGGGGAGAAGATCTTTGAGCTTTATGCATCTAAAGTTCATAAATTACTTTGGTAAAACAAGAAGAGTTGCTACAAGAACAAGGTGAAACTCCTAAACTAATTTCTTCCTTTTATTTTGGTTTGTTTTTAAAGAAATAAAGGGTTAATGTTCTAAAAGTTTAAAACCCTAGATCTACAAGTTTTCTATGATTTCATGTTTGGATCTTACCCATTTGAGTGTTTTAAAGATGATCAAGAATAAGTGAAAGAAACTATGTTCAAAAAAGTTAAGAAAAACCCTAATCTTGTATGTTTTGTAAATTTTTATGTCAGATCTATGGAGTTAAAGCTTTAAATAGCTAGAAACATGCTAGAATGATATATATATATATATATATATATAGAGTGTAATGGGTTTAACTTGTTTATTGATATGTGTTTATGTTGAAACGTTTGGTAAAATATATCAAAAAGAGTTTTTTCGAAAAATTTATTTTAAAAGTATGATCTCTCCTTTTCATTTTGAAATCTATAAATATTTTTTGTGATTTTCTTTCTTGGGATGCTAGATCTAGGAGTTAGGGGCAAAATCCCTTTTGAAGCATGCAAAGATGTGTTAAAATGAGCAAGATATGAATTTTGTACCAAAACACCCTAAACTGTTGGAACCTTGCAAGAATAGTCCACTTCCGACCCATTTTAAGTAACGAAAACAGATCCAAATTTGATGTTTGATAAATGAAAATTGTAGATCGGGAAGATACAAATCCAACGAGACCGACTGGACCTCAGTCGGAGTTGTAGATTTCATTTTATGAAGGACCCCAAAAACTAGAAAACAAAAAACTCAAAATTGAAAAAAAATTAAAGAAATTAACCGGTTCAGCAACACAGGTGAACCGACGCAATTTTTTGGCGGTCGGTTCACCCACTTTCTGGCCGGTTCTGGTGGTGGTTCCAGGTCCGAAAATTTTTTAAAATTGTGAAGAATATTAAAATATTTAATTCAGAATTTTTCTGGACAGTTATGTAATTGTTACGTAATTAATGGTTTAAACTCATTTAAATCATTTAAAACTTACTAATTAATAATTATTAATACTATTGAATGATTATTAAACTAATTAACATACAATTTAAATGTCATTAACTATTTAATTATTATTTAAGTGACATTAAGTGATAATTAAGTAGAGTTAGTATTAATAAATTAACTATTGGTTATTTAATTAAGATTAAATAATAAGTAGAGTTAAATCATAAATTAATTAATATTAAATAATGATTAAAGATTGTTTAAAGTAGATAAACTAATTATTTATTATTTAAGTAAGAATAAGTAATAAATAATAATAATTACTTACTCACATGTTAGTTAAGTAATATAAAGCTAATAAATAAATTATTTATTATTTAATTAATATTAAATAATAAATAAGGATAAATATTAATTAATTATTATTTAATTAAAGTTAAATAATAATTAAAGAGTAATAAAGTTAAATAGATTAATTATTTATTATTTAATTAATAAAAAGTAAGTACAAATATTAATTAATTATTATTTAATTAATATTAAATAATAATTAAAGACTAATAAGGTTAATAATATTAGGTCATTAAAATATTATTAAATGATTAATAATATTAGAAAGTTAAAATATTATTAAAAGATTAATAATATTAGATACTTAAAATATTATTAAAAGATTAATAATATTAAAGAGAGACTAAAATATTATTAAATGATTAATAATATTAAGAAACAGATAAAATATTATTAAAACAGGTTAATAATATTAATCAAGAGTTAAGATGATTACTTAATAATAATATTATCAAGGGACGATAATATTATTAGGGAGTTAATGTGATATATAATATTTAATTATGTGATTAATGTTAATTAGATAATATATGAGAATAATATTGTTATGAATAATTATACGTTATACTAATTGAAAGATCCATAATAGGTATTTCCAAAGAGGAAAAGTTAAATTCATTAAGCGGATAAATAGAATTGCATAGCAGTAATCCGCAAACAAGACAAGTTCTCTAACTCAACTTGAGTTATTACTTTCGAAGCATGTCAGTGAATAATTATTGTTGATTATTCACATCTAAACTGATTATTGATATTCGCACTTCGTGCAATTGAAATCATGTTCTATCATTATTGAACTGTGAATTTATTAAAGTTCTTTTATTCATGAACTGTTTATGATATGGATCTATGCTAATTGTATCAGCTAGATCAAACATATTTAAATTTGTTAAATCAAATATGTTTTTAAAAGCTATTCTTAAACAATTGATTTGTTAAGAACTCGAGACTGAGAAAAAGAACATTTGAATTAAAGCATTATTGGAAAATAATTGTTGCTAGTATACTGAGTGATTATGCAAATTTCGCAGGGTATGAAAGGTTGATCCCCTTGATTACCAAACCTTATAAAAGGGACCAGTTTAAATACTGACAACCTTAGTATATGTTCATGGTTATTTCAAACCACTCAGCACCTGTTATTCAATTATTCGAATATTCAGTTATAGAGATTTAATTCATGTTCTTTCACAATCAATTTGTCTTGTTGAACATTAAAAGCTAAATTCTTTTCTAATCATGATATATCTCCTTTGAATTTAAACTTGCTAAGCAAATTAGTTGATTACCCTTGTTATATCATGACATTTGTTTCAGCTAAGCCAGAGTCGTCGAAGAAGGACAAGGGCAAGGGAAAGGTTCAGGAATAATTAATATAAATGTTTATGTTACATTATGTATAATGGTTTGTAAACCTTTTGGGTTGTTATATGTTACTTAGTAAGGTAAACTTTAAGTTAAGGTAATAGACCTTAGGATATTGTTGTAAGACTTTATTATAATGAACAATGTATGTTTATTATTCCGCAATAGTACATAAAATGCTTATGATGATGATGTATCGTGAGCACCAAACTCGAGGTTAGAAAACTAGAATTTGGAGGCTTCACAGGTTGGTATCAAAGCATTAGGTTATAAACATTAGGATGCGAAACCTAAGTTATAACCTTAGAAGAAAACTCGTATAGAGTATGCAAGGAGATGGACTGTGGAGATTCATCTTGTGCAGATTGGACATAATAAAATATTATTTCATTTTATCAATGAATATATTTTATTGTGATACTAATATTGTGCTTGTTTGGTCACAGGATGTCGGAGGAAAAGCGAGATAGTCGTACGGTAGAACAGGAGCCCAGACATCTTGATGAGGAGCACGCTGAGAGTGAGGATTACGACAAAGATATGATGGTGGTGAATTTGTTCAAGGAGAACATGGCACTGGAAAATAGAGTTACACAACTAGAACAAGAAAACACTACTCATCAATTTAATGAGACGCAGTATAAGGAGTTAGCGTATCAAGCTCAGACAGAGCTTGTTGAGGTGAAGGTGTAGTTGCAAGGACAGGTGACTTCGGCTCAACAGATGGTTGTTGTGAATGCTAAGCTGAGGGAAAGATTGGAAAAAGAAAAGGTAAAGCTAGGAGTACTAAGAGTTGAGCATCAAGCGATGCATTTTGAGTTTGATTTGCAGATTTCAAACAAGATTAGGATTGAGGAGGCATGGGTTAGAGCAGCAACGATGGTTGATCAGTTAGAGGCAGCTTTGGAGGAGAAGGAGGTCAGGCTAGAGTCTCTGGGACAGGCTTTAGATGCAGCATACGCGGGTCCCAGGGTTGATAATAGGAGACCACATTTTGACATTAGCGAGTCTAGCCGGTCAGTACGACGTCGTTTGGTTAGAGATGTACTGCAGGCGCAGGAGCATGTCCAAGTGGAGGTGCGTCTACCTGACAGCCAGTGATGTGTTGGTTGGTGATGAAGTATATAGATGCAATAGTACCCTTTTTGTTTAACGGGGTTAGATTATGTATGAGGTGAACCTCTAAGCTGTGACAGGTTGTATGTAAATATAGTGTATCCCCATCTTAGTTGTGTAGGGGAGTATATCTTTTGATAAATCCCATCTCTGGATGTTTAGAATGGGATAGTTAGCATTTATAAAAATATGCCAGGCATGTAAGTGTACGACACTAATCTTTGGTATATGAATATAAATGCAGTATTATGAGTAAATGTTTGATTAAGTAGATAAGACTTGAGAATGAAGATAGTAAGTTGTCTATTTGATAAATTGAAAGTTCATTAAATTAAATTTGTTAATTCAGCAAGCTGAATTGGATAATTCAGCAAGTTGAACATGGTGATAATATGATTGTTAGAATTTAAATTATATGTTATATTTTAAACACTTATAAGATATGACATATAATGAAACTTAAAGTGATAATGTAAGACTTTGTTTAACCAGATAATGCCACCCAGATGACAAAATCGTAACTAGAGGGAAGAACAATCTGTAAATAATAAAAGAGATCAAGCTAACCCAATGCAGAACTTCGCAAATATGATAGCTCAAGCTATGCAGACTCGTGCACCTGCAGCAAGGAATCAAGCGAATAATAGAATAGCAAATTTTAAAGATTTTAAGGCTGTAGGACCGCCAGAATTCAGCGGAACTACGGACCCCATAGAAGCTCAGACATGGGTGAAAGAGATGGAAAAGGCCTTTATCTTTGCTAGGGTAGCTGAAGAGCAAAAGACGGCTTTTGCTACCTACTTGACGAAAGGTGAGGCTAATTACTGGTGGGAGTCGAACCAAGCTAGAGCCGAAATAGAAGTAGTAGCCTGGACAAGGTTTAAGGAGTTATTCTTTGAAAACTATTTCTCGCAGGGCATGCAAGCCAGGATGGAAGTGAAGTTTTTTTAATTGAAGCAAGAGAACATGACAGTTTTCGAATATGCATCAACATTCAATGAGTTAGCCATATTCGCACCTCATCAAGTGGATACAAAAGTATGGAAGGCGCGTAGGTTTAACAATGGGTTAAAGCCGTGGATATATAGCAAAGTTGCAGTGCTACAAATTACTACGTTTTCAGCGTTATTGGAGAAAGCTATCATTGTCGAAGGTGGTAGCGAAGCAGTGTCTAAATACAATCGGGAGAAGAACAAGAAGAAGATTAAAGGAGGAAATCAGGGTGCCAGCAGTAGTGGCAGTAACATTAAGAAACGCAAGTGGAACAGTGGCAACGATTCACGAACTCAATAAAGGAGTACACCACAGAAGAAACTAGTATGTGCAAAGTGTGGAAAGAATCACTCTAGAGAGTGTATGAAGGGGAAGAATGTCTGTTATAATTGTGGTCAAGAAGGACATATTTCACCAAATTGTCTTAAACCAAAGAAGGGAGGTTGTTTTTCATGTGGAGGAATGGGGAATCGATTTAAGGATTATCCATTTAAGAAGAATACTGATGAAGGAAGTGGAAACAGGAGCAGTACTACAAAGTTAACAATTGCAGGGCCAATGCAGCAGAGCAAGTCGACAGACCGGACATTCAATATGACTGTTCAAGACGTAGTTGCATCAAAGGAGGTGGTATCAGGTATTATTCTGATCAATAATATAAATGCATATGTATTATTTGATTCGAGAGCTACCTGTTCATTTATGTCTAATGAATTTTCTAAAAGATTAAACTTACCCTGTGAAAAGTTAATGAACCCAATGAATATAGAAGTTGCAAACAAAGAAGTGATTCCTGTAGAGTTTATCCATAAAAACTGTGGTGTGGAAATAAGGGGACATAAGTTAAGCGTGAATTTGATTCCGATACGCTTAAGAGAATTTGATGTTATCTTAGGGATGGATTGGTTGTTTAACCATGAGGCAGTTATAGATTGTTAGAAAAGGAGTATACGCCTTAAGACACCAAATAAGTCTAAGGTTGTATTTTATGGTAGCAAGTCGCCAAGATAAACAAGTTGTCTGACGATGATGCAGGCCAGAAGGATGTTACGAAAAGGATGTAAAGGTTATTTGGCTCATGTAGTGGATACACGGGTTGTGAATTCGGACATGGGGCAGATACCTATAGTTAATGAGTTTGGGGATGTCTTTCCAGAAGAACATCCGGGACTTCCGCCAGACAGAGAGATAGAGTTTGTGATTGATTTAGTACCGAGGATAGCGCCGATATCGAAAGCACCGTATAGGATGGCTCCGATAGAAATGAAAGAGTTAATGATCCAGCTACAAGAGTTGTTGGACAAGAAGTACATTCAACTTAGTGTATCTCCATGGGGAGAACCGGTGTTGTTTGTGAAGCAAAAAGATGGTTCGATGAGGTTGTGTATGGATTATAGAGAGTTGAATAAGGTGACAATCAAGAACAAATATCTATTACCGAGAATAGACAATCTTTTTGATCAACTTAAAGGAGCGAGATTTTTTCGAAGATTAATTTGAGAACTGGTTATCATCAATTGAAGGTTAGGACAGAGGATGTACCAAAGATGACATTTAGAACTCGTTACGTCCATTATGAGTTCCTAGTGATGTCATTTGGATTGACAAATGCGCCAGCTGCTTTTATGGACTTGATGAATAGAATATTTAAACCGTACTTGGATAAGTTTGTTGTTGTATTCATTGATGATATTTTGGTATATTCGAAGACTGAAGAGGAGCATGCCAAACATCTATGAATTGTATTGGAAACATTAAGAAAAGAGAAACTATATGCGAAAATTTCAAAGTGTGAGTTCTGGTTGAAGAGGGTTCAATTTTTGGGACATGTCATCGACAACGAGGGAATTTTTGTTGACCCAGCAAAAGTAGAAACGGTGAAAAATTGGGGACAATTGAAGACACCGACAGTAGTTAGAAGTTTCTTGGGATTGGCAGGGTATTACTGGAGTTTTATTCAGGATTTCTCGAAGATAGCGACACCATTAACTAATCTGACGAGGAAGACTATTAAGTATATGTGGATAGAAAAGTGTGAACAGAGTTTTCAAGAACTGAAGAAAAGACTTATTGAAGCACCTATGTTATCATTACCAGATAGTACGGGAGGTTTACAGTGTATAATGATGCGTCACACAAGGGACTAGGTTGCTTGTTAATGCATAATGGTAAAGTCATTGCGTACGTGTCATGAAAATTAAAGGACTATGAGAAGGGATACCCTACCCATGACCTGAAATTGGCTGCGGTAGTGTTTGCCCTTAAGATTTGGAGGCATTACCTCTACGAAAAAAAGTATGTGATATACACAGACCACAAGAGTCTGAAGTATATCTTTACACAAAAAGAGTTGAACATGAGGCAGAGGAGATGTTTAGAGTTGATCAAGAATTATAATTGTGATATTCTATATCATCCAGAGAAGGCCAATGTAGTGGCAGATGCTTTAAGCAGGAAAAGCAGAGAAAAGTTATTTGTATTGATAGAACAAGAAGAGTTAGTAAGAGAAATGGAGAAAATGGAGTTGGAGGTTAAAAATCTGAAGAATTCGAATAGAGTAATAGAAATGGAAGCAAGCCTGACCTTGTTAGACAAGGTGAAAGAGGTACAAGAGAATGATGAAGAATGTAGTAACATCAAGAAGTGGTTAGCTGAAGGCGAAGAGTTGAAGTATAAGATTGACGACTCTGGATTGCTGAGATTTGAAGGACAAATTTGGGTACCTGTTGTACCAGAGTTAAAAGAAGATATTTTGCAAGAAATGCACAATACGAGACATTCAATACATCCAGGAACATCGAAGATGTATCAAGATTTACGCCAACATTACTGGTGGCCTAACATGAAGAGAGATTGCTGAATGTGTCAGCAGATGTTTAACTTTTCAAAAAGTCAAGGCAGAGCATCAACTACCGGGTGGACTATTACAGCCGTTAGAAATTCCAGAATGGAAATGGGAGCACGTCAATATGGATTTTGTGGTAGGACTTCCAGCGACACAAAAAGGTTATGATGCCATATGGGTGATTGTTGATCATCTTACAAAGTCATCTCACTTTTTGCCTATCAGAATCAGGTATACTCTGGATCAACTTGCCAAATTATATATCAAGGAGATAATTTCTAGACATGGAGTGCCAGTATCAATTGTATCTGATAGAGATCCGCGCTTCACGTCAAACTTTTGGAGGAGTCTTCAAGAAAGAATGGGAACACAGCTAAGGTTAAGTACCGGGTATCATCCACAGACAGATGTGCAAAGCAAGAGAACGATTCAAACACTAGAAGACATGCTCAGAGCCTGTGTGATGGACTTCAAAGGAAGCTGGGAAGATCATCTTCTATTTTTAGAGTTTGCATATAACGATAGTTATCATGCCAGCATTGGGATGCCACCATACGAAGCCCTGTATGGGAGAAAATGCAGAACGCCATTATATTGGGACGAGGTAGGTGAACGAAGACTGTTGGGGCCAGAATTGGTACCGTAGAGATCGTCCAAGTGATAAGATCTCGACTTGTAGCAACTCAGGATCGATAAAAGAAGTATGCAGATCTTCATCGCAAGAAAATAGACTTTGAAGTGGGAAGCTATGAGTTTATAAAGGTATCTCCTGGGAAGGGGAAGATAAGATTTGGAAAGAAAGGTAAACTGAGTCCAAGATTTATTGGACCATTCGAAATACTGAAAAAGATAGGTGAAGTAGCATACGAGGTAACTCTACCTCCTGAACTGGAACATATTCACAATGTATTTCATGTGTTAGTGTTGCGTTCGTACAAGCCGGATTACAAGCATGTGATATTGTATGAACCGATTCAAGTCGAGAAGGACTTATCATACGAGGAGATTCCTGTAGAAATTTTTGATAGGAAGGAGCAGAAATTGAGGAATAAGGTTATACCTTCTGTCAAAGTTCTGTGGAGAAACCACAATGCTGAGGAAGCAACGTGAGAACTTGAGGAAAAGATGAGGAAGAATTATTCGAATCTTTTTGAGTAACCTTAGTGAAATTTCTGGGACGAAATTCTTATAAGGAGGGGAGAATGTAATAATCAAGAATTTCTGTGTTACATTGTAAATAAATATATTAATTAATCTGTCATATATTATGGATGACTAGGTGATTAAGTGATTTTGTGAATTATGTGATATGAGTATTTAATGGAAGTCTCACTAATGAGTTAAATAAGTTAGTGGACTAACCTAAGTATTTTAATAATCCAAGCAATTGATATAAGGTGTTAAACCCTAATTACATAATCAATATACTTGAATACAACAAGTCTAATTGGGTTATGTAAGTGAAATAACATTATTGATTGATAAGAATATGTAAATATCAATAATGATGAGCATTAGCTCAAGAGATACTAAATTTAATGGACTAAGAAATGTAAGTGATTTAAACAAGCCCAATTAATTATTTAAGCATTGGACTTGTAGATAATTTGATTTAAGAGCAACTAAACTATTAAACTGGACCAACATTAGATGTATATGGCAAATATACTAATAGCACAATTAATTAGTTATGGAGGCCCAAGCCCATTAGTAGCCCAAAAGAATTCATTGCAAAAGCCCAATCTTGGCCCACTTGAAGAATGGTATTTTGGTCATTGAATAAAGTAATTAAAGCATAAAAGAAAAACCAAAATGGAAGGATAAGAAAGCCTTATGGTCGGATTTGAGAGAAAGGAAGAAGGGAGGAGAATGTAATTATTACATCACTTTAGTAGGTGAACAACTATGCTAGGTGTCATCCTCTCATTCATCCACCACTTTTATCTATTCTTGCAAGTAACCTAAGCTGATAAGCAAGAGAGAGGAAGCAAGATTGTGTTGGAAGATTTTAGATAGATATACATGGTATATCTATACATATTTACTAAATACTTAAACCTTTTCATATTTCGTAAAAACACTTTTACTATGTTTTAGTTCTTACTTCCAAGTTAGATAACAAACCAAAAAGAGAGAGACAAAAGAGAGAGAGGCTCGAGTACTAGAAGAAGAAAAGGGGAGAAGAGATTTGAGCTTTATGCATTTAAAGTTCATAAATTACTTTGGTAAAACAAGAAGAGTTGCTACAAGAACAAGGTGAAATTCCTAAACTAATTTCTTCCTTTTGTTTTGGTTTGTTTTTAAAGAAATAAAGGGCTAATGCTCTAAAAGTTCAAAACCCTAGATCTACATGTTTTCTATGGTTTTATGTTTGGATCTTACCCATTTGAGTGTTTTAACGATGATCAAGAAGAAGTGAAAGAAACTATGTTCAAAAAAGTTAAGAAAAACCCTAATCTTGTATGTTTTGTATATTTTTATGTAAGATCTATGGAGTTAAAGCTTTAAATGGCTATAAGCATGCTAGAATGATATATATAGAGTTTAATGGGTTTAACTTGTTTATTGATATGTGTTTATGTTGAAAAGTTTGGTAAAATACATGAAAAAGAGTTTTTTCAGAAAATTTATTTTGAAAGTGTGATCTATGCTTTTCATTTTTGAAATATACAAATAGTTTTTGTGATTTTCTTTCTTGGGATGCTAGATCTAGGAGTTAGGGGCAAAATCCTTTTTGAAGCATGCAAAGATGTGTTAAAATGAGCAAGATATGAATTTTATACCAAAACACCCTAAACTGTTGGAATCTTGCAAGAATAGTCCACTTCTGGCCCATTTTCAGTAATCAAAACAGATCCAAATTTGATGTTTGATAAATGAAAATTGTATATCGGGAAGATACGAATCCAAAGAGACCGACTGGACCTCAATCGTAGTTGTAGATTTTGTTTTATGAAGGTTTTAGTGAAGGACCCCAAAAAATAGAAAACAAAAAACTAAAAATTGAAAAAAAAATTAAAGAAATTGACCGGTTCAGCAACACAGGTGAACCGACGAAATTTTTCAACGGCCGGTTCACCCACTTTTCGGCTGGTTCTGGTGGTGGTTCCGGCTCCGAATTTTTTTTTAAATTGTGAAGAATTTTAAAATATTTAATTCAGAATTTTTCTGGACAATTATGTAATTGTTAAGTAATTAATGGTTTAAACTCATTTAAATCATTTAAAACTTACTAATTAATAATTATTAATACTACTGAATGATTATTAAACTAATTAATATACAATTTAAATGTCATTAACTATTTAAATATTATTTAAGTGATAATTAAGTAGAGTTAGTATTAATAAATTAACTATTGGTTATTTAATTAAGATTAAATATTAAGTAAAGTTAAATCATAAATTAATTATTATTTAATTAATATTAAAGAATAATTAAATAATGTTTAAAGTAGATAAACTAATTATTTATTATTTAAGTAAGAATAAGTAATAAATAATGATAATTACTTACTCAGATGTTAGTTAAGTAATATAAAGTTAATAAATAAGGATAAATATTAATTAATTAATTATTATTTAATTAATATTAAATAATAAATAAGAATAAATATTAATTAATTATTATTTAATTAAATTTAAATAATAATTAAAGACTAATAAAGTTAAATAGATTAATTATTTATTATTTAATTAATAATAAATAAGTATAAATATTAATTAAGTATTATTTAATTAATATTAAATAATAATTAAAGACTAATATGGTTAATAATATTAGGTTATTAAAATATTATTAAATAATTAATAATATTAAAAAGTTAAAATATTATTAAAAGATTAATAATATTAGATACTTAAAATATTATTCAAAGATTAATAATATTAAAGAGAGACTAAAATATTATTAAATAATTAATAATATTAAGAAACAGATAAAATATTATTAAAACAGGTTAATAATATTAATCAAGAGTTAAGATGATTACTTAATAATAATATTATCAAGGGACGATAATATTATTAGGGAGTTAATGTGATATATAATATTTAATTATGTGATTAATGTTAGATAATATATGAGAATAATAATGCTATGAATAATTATATGTTATACTAATTGAAGGATCCATAATAGGTCTTTTCAAAGAGGATAAGTTAAATTCATTAAGCGGATAAATAGAATTGCATAGCAGTAGTCTGCAGACAAGGTAAGTTCTCTAACTCAACTTGAGTTAATACTTTCGAAGCATGTTAGTGAATAATTATTGTTGATTATTCACATCTAAACTGATTATTGATATTCGCACTTTGTGCAATTGAATTCCTATTCTATCATTATTGAACTGTGAATTTATTAAAGTTCTTTTATTCATGAACTGTTTATGATATGGATCTATTCTAATTGTATCAGCTAGATCAAACATATTTAAATTTATTAAATTAAATATGTTTTTAAAATCTGTTCTTAAAAAATTGATTTGTTAAGAACTCGAGACTGAGAAAAAGAATAATTTAATTAAAGCATTATTGGAAAATAATTGTTGCTAGTATACTGAGTGATTATGCATATTTCGTAGGGTATGAAAGGCTGATCCCCTTGATTACCAAACCTTATTAAAAGGACCAGTTTAAATACTAACAACCTTAGTATATGTTCATGGTTATTTCAAACCACTCAGCATCTGTTAATCAATTATTCGAATATTCAGTTATAGAGATTTAATTCATGTTCTTTCACAATCAATTTATCTTATTGAACATTGAAAGCTAAATTATTTTCTAATCATGATATATCTCCTTTGAATTTAAACTTGCTAAGCAAATTAGTTGTCTACCCTTGTTATATCATGACATTTGTTTCAGCTAAGCCAGAGTCGCCCAAGAAGGACAAGGGCAAGGGAAAGGTTCAGGAATAATTAATATAAATGTTTATATTACATTATGTATAATGGTTTGTAAACCTTTTGGGTTGCTATATGTAACTTAGTAAGGTAAACTTTAAGTTAAGGCAATAGACCTTAGGATATTGTTGTAAGACTTTATTATAATGAACAATGAATGCTTATTATTCTGCAATAGTATATAGAATGCTTATAATGATGATATATCGTGAGCACCAAACTCGAGGTTAGAAAACCCGGATTTGGGGGCGTCACAAAAGTAGAGAAACAAACAGACAAAAGTATTAAGATTCTTCGATCAGATCAAAGTGGAGAATACTTAAGCGAGGAGTTTCTCAATTGTCTCAAAGATAATGGTACAATCTCACAATAGACTCTACCAGGTACACCAAAGAAGAAATCGAACATTGTTGGACATGGTTCGTTCCATGATGAGTTTTTACCGATCTTCCAATTTCATTCTAGGGTTATGTCCTAGAAGCGGCTGCATATCTACTAAATAAGGACCCCTCGAAATTCGGTCTTAAGCATGTTAAGATTTTGGGATGTCCAGCTTATGTGAAAAGGTTTCAAAATGATAAGCTTGGGATAAGATCTGATAAGTGCACATTTCTGGGATATCTTAAAGAAAGTTTGGGATACTATTTCTACAATCCTACTGAGCAAAAGGTGTTTGTTATGAAACACGCTACCTTCTGGGAAAAGCAGTTTATCCTTGAAGGGGCTAGTGAGAGAAAAATAGATCTTGAAGAAATTCAAGAACCACAAACCATTACAGATCAATTGGATGAACCTATCCAAGTAGAGACACCTTCTGTACAACACCCTATTCGTAAATCTGGAAGAGTACCGAAGATATCTGAAAAGTATGGATTCATCATAGAGGATGATGATGAGGTACACGTCTTGAATGATGATGATCCAATGAATTCATAACATGCTATGAGTAATAAAGACTCAGAGAAATGGTAGATGACCATAAAATCTAAAATCGTTCTTTGAAGCAATGCTCAAGACCATTTGAATTTTACTTGCGATTATAGCTTATTATTACTAAATTTGGCAAATGGACGTGGAGACGCCCTTCCTCAAATATATATTATTAGAGGAGAATGTATGTATGATACAGCTAGATGAATTTGTTTCAATGGTTGAAGCAAATCATGTATATAGTTACACCAATCTATTTATGGATTGAAGCAAACTTCTCAAAGATGGAACATTCATTTTGATGAGACAATCAAAAGAGTTTGATTTTATCAAAAACGAGAATGAACCTAGTGTGTACAAAAGGGTCTGTGACATTACTAAGTATTATATGTTGATATACTACTGATAAGGAATGACATACTAGTGCTATAATCACTATAGATAAAGTTGTCTAAACATTCCTCCATGAATAA
Organism: Panax stipuleanatus; assembly: GCA_020205555.1. NCBI lineage: Eukaryota > Viridiplantae > Streptophyta > Magnoliopsida > Apiales > Araliaceae > Panax > Panax stipuleanatus. The sequence goes on from CM035115.1 coordinate 37,279,556, forward strand.
TTTGGATAGAACATCCTAGATTGGGGATATAAATCTGTATAGATCGATTTAAAAGAATATTCGGCTTAACCCCAGGAACTTATATTCATTAGATGCTAAAGGCGTTTATCATGGAAAACTCCAAAGGGTGTCTCATGATGATGAGTCATAGAGTGTATCTCTCTAAAATTGTCCTCAATAAAAGAGAGATCGCATGAGTTACTATCATGTATGAAATAAAATATATGAGACTTGATGTTGATCAGTCATATTCTGGAAAAGATCACTTTAGGATATTCCAAACAGCAAAAGGTTGCTAGTTTAGTGACAAAGACAAAGTATATAACTGTAAGTGAAGCTGCAAGTTGATGTTTCGGATGAAAAGTTCATTACAGAACTAGAAATAGTTCCTAAGTCTCATCTTGAATCCAAACATGTGTTGCGGCACTTTGATTAAAGAAATCATTGAAAGAGGAGAAGTCACTATAGAGATAGTGAATTCTCAAGACACCATTGAAGATCCATTTACTAAAGCTTTAACACAACAGCAGTTTGATCATCACTTAGAGAAGATGGGTATGAGATACTATGACGATTGACTTTAGTGCAAGTGGGAGATTGAAAGTAGTATGCATACAAGCCAATCATGTATGATGATAAAGCATATACTTTGGCGACGATCTTATTTATTTATTAATAAAAGTATTTATTTATTAAAGATATTTAATTATCTACATGATACTGTTTTTATAATATGTAAATAGCACATAATTTTAAGTAATGCTTTTAGAATCATGATGTTGATCATGCTAATGAGATCTAAATTCTTAGAAAGCTTAAAACTAAAATAGTTCCCAATCGTTGGATTACTAAAAAGGGGATTAGTAAATTCGGATAGATTGGTACATATGTTGCTTGCTCATTGGATGAGGATGATTGATCTCATGATCATTTGTGTGGAGACACTAAAACAAGTATGTAGGTGCTTATTGGAAAATAAGTTCACTGAACATGACTCGTTATGATTCACCTAATGGAATTTTACTTGCCTGTCAATAGGAATTCCTAATGTGATAGTAGTACAAGTGATCCTTGGACTTGAGATCATCATAGTATCTTGTGTGTAATGAATTATACTTTGACTTATTCCTTAAGACCCTTAGGGTATATCAAAGGGTATGCTTGGGTATAATGAGTTACATATGGAGATAATGAATGATCAATAAAGAATCTACCACTTCTAGTAAAAGAAGAGATATGTCATATGTGATTCGTTAAATGACAACCTAGTAGTCATTGGCCAATGCAGAATGAAATTAGAAAGGAGTTTCTAATTTGCATTATTTGAAGTTGTGCATTTTCTAATCGAAATACATATAATTAAATAAAATAAGACTTGACAGTAATTTCATGTCTTATATTTAATTGGGACATTGTATGGTGGAAGAATTGAATTGTACGGTAACTATTTACTCACAGGTTCTTTTATGATTAATGTTGAAATCTATATTATTTGGAAAGTCATTGATCGCTAGGGAGACTTGTCCCTATTATAGAATAAATATTATTTATTTAAATAGATTATTAGTTTAATTTATTTATTTAAATAAGATTAGAATTGTTATAATTGATTTATTCACAATCGGTTTAATATGGAGAACCTAAAGGGTCACACCATAAAAGGAAGAATAATTATTTAAGAAGGTAATGACATAATCGTAATAATGTATTAAGTGTAATTAATTTAATCTATGGTGATAGAATAAATTAAATAGCGTAATGTTTATTATTTAATATTTTAAAAATATTAAATATAAATTAATAAGAGGAGTCTTATTAATATTATTTTAATTATTATTATTTTAATTTCTAAAGAAGTTTAGGAATTAATTTAATATTAGTACTCTCATTTATTTCTAATGAGATTAGGAGGCAAATTAATTAAAGGAGTTTAATTAATTAATCCTAATATGATTGGGAAGCCTAATTAACTAAAGAAGTTTAATTAATTAAATGAAAACCTATTTCTAATAGGATTAGAAGGGTTGACCAATATCTATATAAGAGGAGTCTTATATTAGATATTAGTTGATGCAATTCCAATTGTTAGAGAGTACTCCTTTTCTATAGAGGATAGAAAACTAGGGTTTAGCCAACCACCCTCCTACTTGAAGAATTCCTATTCCTTGGAGGATCACCTCTAGAGGTCAAACACTTGGGTGGCTAACGTTGATCAAAGAAAGGAATCAATCCTAGATATTCAAGGAGATCACGAAGAACAAAGAGTTGAACTTGTACATGTGGAAGCTATGTTCTACAAGGGTATGAATCTAATCTCCTTCTTATTCGTTTTAATTAGCAAATGTGTATAAAGGATGATCCGGGTAGTAGTTTTGTAGAAATTTTTAAACTCTGATATATCATGCTTCCGCTTATTTTTGCAATTTGATTGCTCACGATTTCGTACAAACCCAACACAAATTATGCAGTCTACTCATGCAGACAAATCATAAACACATGCAAAATATTCAAGGTATAATTCTACAATCCATTTCCCAATTTCTTATAGATTACCAAGTTAATCATTAATTCCTTAGCAATTAATCAGTTAAGCACATATATATTAGACCAATCCATATGGTGCCAACCAAAGAGATAAGAAACTTAATGCAATATAACAAAGGGTTCCATTATAATCTTAGAGCCAATAATTAGTTCATAGCTTTTAAACTAAACATCAGTAGCAATATATACAACACTTATAAATTACAAAATCAAAGGAAATAAATAGTGAAGAATAAACTCTGTCAAGCCTTCTTCAATCTCCAAGAATTCCAATCAATTCATGTTTTCCAATCCATTTTGCTAAGTGTTCTTGAGTTCCATAAAATCCTAATCCTCTCCCTACTTATATGTTGTTATCAAAAGCTATATACAAAACTAAAGAGAAAATATGCTAAGTTTAAGCTATAGAGGTGGTCTCTTGTGAGAGAGTGAGTGATAATAAGAGATCCCCTGCAAAAAGAGGCTGAGAATGATATATATCTTTTTTCCTTCCCTCTAGGTTATTTCCATTTGTTTCTGTCTGAAAACAAAAGGTGGCACTGCGGCGCCAAGATTAAGCCTTGAAACGGCGCTGCGACGCTTGGTCAAGGGCACTGAGTCAATAAGTGGGCGTTGCGGCGCCAGATTGTCAAGGATTTGGGGCGCTGCAACACGACAGCTGGCTGAGCTGGTATCGAAGGGGGGCTGCAGCACCAGAATATACTGGGAAGTGGCGCTGCAGCGCCAGTGCTAGAAAAATACCCTTTTACCCCTAAAAGCTAAAAATGACCTAAAAACCCTATAAAACATATATTAAGCAAAATAATAAAAAAAACACTATAAAAGCAATATAAAATAATAAGAACATGCAGCTTCTTAAGTATTAAAGGTTCTGATTCGCGGGAATAAATTCCACTCATCAAATACCCCCAAACTTAAGCCTTTGCTTGTCCTCAAGCAAAAATATCATAACAAAAATATCAAAGTAAATATAACTGTGAATCATACCAAACTACTATATACCTGCATTGCGGCCTCAAAGATAAGAATAACGACTTCAAAGTAGAAGCAAAGTCATAAATAAAGCCTTGATCAAATCTCTAGCTTAAACTGCTACTGATCCAAATCTGTGTGTGTGATTACCAACTATTCTAACTAATTATAGTTCATGCACATAAACAATTGCAATAAGGAAAATGCAAACTCAATACGTTCAAGATACATCAAGAGTTCAGAACAAGACACAAATGCAAGAACAGACCACCAGCCACTAGCATAAGAATGACAAAATTTGACTTGTGCAAAATTCGGATACCTTAGGCTGAGTTACCCATGTAACAAGCTTTAGATCAATGACTCCCACGCCAGATGACTTTAGGGCACTAGGCGTAGAACACCCCTAAGGATCTTATAACTCAAGTAACACTAGCCACGTAACCAAACTTAAGTCAAACTAGAATTTTATCCGTTATATTTTAACTAATGCAACCTCAAGCATAACCGTGCAATGTCTAATCACATTAGGCTATTCAAGGTTACCCGTGTAACGAGCTTTTGATCAATGAGTCCCAAGCCAGATGACTTTAGGGCACTAGGTGTAGAACACCCCAAAGGATCTATTAACTCGAATAACAAAAGCCACGTAATCAAACTTAGTCAACTAAGGTTATCAAATTTTTATTTATATATATTTATATTTTTTTATTATGCTTTTAGCCCACGAATGTATCCGAACTTGCATAAGAATCTAAATCTTACTATCATCGACTCAGTTAAGTTTGTAAGAGCTAACGCAAAAAAATTCCATAAAAATTACCAATTAAGTCTATTAGAAGAATGAGTAGCTATAACAGTTGGCATGTGCTCAATAAGCTTGACAAGATCAACAACAGTCTTAACTAAAAATTAATCTAAGAATCTCATTCATAAATGCTTGACCTCTTTGACAAAGCCATAACACAAGCATACCATTGGCCACAATCAAAAATTTAACTATATATAACCCACTAATCATATAAATAGTTCAAGATAGGGTTAAAAGCTATAGCATGGCCCAACTAGATAGATCTAAATAAATATATATACCCTTGCAATAATAAAAGCTCAAAATAGGGTCTAATACTAATATGGTACAAAAAGATAGATAAACATCCATTCATACTAATAAAGCCATAACATGGATAGAAAAAGGCAATAAGCATTTCATATATAATTCATGCATCGAAAGCTAATAACAATAATCCATTACTGCAATTAAAACAATAATTTGTAACCCAAAATAACAATAAGCATTTCATACATAATCCATGCATCGAAAGCTAATAACAATAATCCATGAATGCAATTAATAAAATAATTTGCAACCCAAAATACTAACAAAGCAGTAATAATAGTGTACTAATGGCATCCTAACAACATTATGGCATAATAAGCAAAAGATGAAAAGATAAACTGATAACACCCCCAAACTTCAGATGGTCAATGCCCTCATTGGCTGAATATGTGGAAAGGAGACTCAGTCTGTGCCATCGCCTTCTGGAATCTCATCGTCGCCCTCTTCGGTGCCCTCCTCTATGGTGGGTGAAGGTGGTGGATATAGTGGAAAAACAGAAGGCTTCGGGAATTGGAATGGCATGAAATCAGCATCCTCGCCACTATAGGATGTGTAGATGCTCTGCATAGTGTTGGTGAGCTTAGCCTGATACTGCATCATGATGTCCTGCCTCCGGGAAACCGCTGTTATGTGCCTCTTGTGCCTCTGAGCAACTTCATTTTGGTTCTGATGCAGGTGGCTAAAAGATGTTAGAATCTCAGCTAATGGTCCTTTAGAGCAAGAAATCAACTCTGGTGGCTGAGTAGATGTCTCTGCCTCTGAATAAGGAGGTGGCAGAGTAGGTGGCTCGTACCCCTCACCTCTGACATGTGATGTCGCACCGTCCCAGACACCGAAATATGAGATGATGTGATGGTCAATAACTGACATAGGCAACAAAGATATCTCATCTGACCCCCACTGAATCCCTACCCGCTTGCATAACCAGGTGATCAAGGATGGATGCGGAAGTCCCCAAGAAGTGGTACTCTTGATCGCCTTTAGGATGGACTCTTGAATGAGAACTCTAATATCCATATCTAGACCCATGACAATGGCGAATAACAGGATCGCTCGCTCTTTAGTCACATCGCTAAAGTGGCGAGTAGGGATTATATTGGAACAAACGAAACTATACCATGCCTTCCCATAGCGACTAGGCGCTTGTTGAGGGAAATTAGTCTTTTCACCCGTGGTTTCATTGGTTTTCCATATAGTCCCGGGCTTGCAGAGCCTCTTGATGATATCCTCTAAGTCATAGTTGCAAAGTCCCGGCTCTAAGTAGTCCTTGCCATCATAGCTAGGCGTCGTGAAAAGAGCGTTGATGGATTGACTGTCATATGCCACTAACCGCCCCTAACTTGAACAACAACTGGATCGTCTGCACTAGCATTTGCATAAAACTCACGGACCACATAGATGACGGTCGACTCAGGAGGTTTTGTAAAGTTCACCCATTTGCGCCCAATAATTATGGCCATCAGCTCACCATCTTTCGTTTGATTAATCCGGAAACCTCGCTCAGGCACTAAGTTCCTTTTGGCGAAGGAATGCTTGTACCTCTTCCAAGCCTCTTTGTTGATGAGTTTGGCACTGTCCCATTTTTGTGTCGAAGAAAAGGAGTCGGTGCTAAGTCTTTGACGATTGGGAGACATTTTCAACTTTTCAGTATAGACTTGAACTTGCAGGCCAAAATTGAGTCCCGGCCAAGTCAAATTACAACTAATATCAACTGAGTTCCACTACCAACTATAATTTGCCCTGCTGAATTCCCCAATGCAAAAGTGGTGTCAAAGAAATGCCCAAGTAAAATGTGCCAAAAATAGCCCAAGTGATGCCAAATACTATGCCTAGCCAAACTTGAACTCTAATCAAAGTTTTCCCAAACTGAATCCCAGTGACCAATCCCAACTGAAACCTAGCTACTTCCAAACCAATGCTAATGCCAATGCCAATGCACAATGCACGCAAAGTCAAGCTGAACCAAAGAGAGCTGTTGTCCGATTTATATGATGACAATTAACGCGTAAGGATACGCGGTCAACAAGTAATAAAGTATAAGTACAGATATCGTTCCCACGGAGAATTAACAGATAAAAGGTCGCCAAAGTACTAGCACATAATCATCTCAGTCTTATTTAAACGGGCAGTAACTTGTTTTGATTAAAAACAAATTAAACTAGACACGAAATTAAACTTAAACTAATTAATCCTAGAGTAAAATCAGATAATGAAGATAAGAGATTCTAATTTTCCCTAATGATTCATCTAAGTCAATAAACTTCCATTTAGGTCAATTTAATCGTCAAGATTGTTAGCCGAGAACACGAAAGTGAGAGATGGCCATATTTCGATGCACCGACTCCATATCACATACAATCCACAGAAGATAGAACGCACATGAACACCCACAATACCTAAACCACTATATGTCTATGTGATTTACAAGTAATTAGGGTTTAAGGTCAAGTTCTTAATTGACTATGGGAGGCGCTTCGGTATATGTCTATCCTAAGCACAAATCATACATTCAACGCCATGTAAACATACAATCGCCTGCTACTACGATTAGATCTAAACCTATATTTCTTCTTTCAAGTCCACATAGGTTATCATAGTAATTGGTCATGAATAAATTAAGTAATGAAAGCATAAACCGCAATAGACAATCACATAGCAATCAAATAAGACCATCATGGAAGGAATATCAAAGTAAACTACTCATTAGGTTCCATTGAAACCTCAAAATAAAACCTAAGTCATAAATGACTCAAATATATTATCCACAAGTTGAATATACATCATCCAAATATAAATTGATACAAGGAGAGTTTAAGGATAGAAAATGCAAATCTGTGATATCCCTCCAAGCGTGGATCTTTGATGTCAATCACTTGCTTCAATCTTCTTGTCTAACTAAAACCTAGAAATTAACTAATTAAACCTAATCTAATCTCTACTCCTAACCTAATCTAGACAAGAATTTGAAAAGAAAAGGAAGAGGGAAACTAGGGCTAAAGCTCCCAAGGGGAGTCTCCCTTTGCAAATGGGCATAAGCCCTAATATATACGCCTCTCCCGATTCTACTGAAATGAAAATTTAATTTGCTGGTCAAAATGAGCTGGCGTGGCCGCGCGGCATTTTGCCTTGGACCTGGCGCGGCCGCGCTGGTCCCCAGTCTTGCCCTCTGCTTCCTACCAAACGGCGCGGGTGCGCGTGAAGCCCTTGTAAACCCGGCGCCGCCGCGCGGCACCTGTAATGCTGGATTTTGCTGGCTTTTACTGGCGTCATGTAATCTTCATTTGTTTACTCCTGCACCTCTTACATTCTTGCATATTTTTAGCCTTTTTGCATCACCACATTCCCATTTGGCCACTTGACTTCTTTCAATTGTCATGCCATCATCCCTTTAAGCATTCTTTGTGTCATTTTGGCCTCAAAAGTACCGAGAGAGTTCCTAAACATAAAATCTACAAAACAAAGGAAAAACATATGAAAAACATAATGATACTAGAGTTTAAGCCACGAAACAAGCTAGATAATATCTGAATAAGTGGTCATAAAAGCCACTTATCAAATACCCCCAAACTTAAACGTTTCTTGCCCTCAAGCAATCAAAACAAAACTAAGCAAAAGATGCAATGCAGTATCTACCATGAATGCAACCTAACCTATTATGAATGCGAATCGAAGCCTCAGTCAGTATCAAAATTCATAAGCAATGCCTTAGAAAAATTATAAAATAATCAAACAGATAAGCTACCCAAGACAAGATCATAAGGCATATCCCGCAAATCCAAAACTGTCAGCACTGATGTAGTGTGTGTGAGCCTAGCAACCATTAGACATGCTTTTGAACAACTATAACACATACTATGCGTCTTAGGGGAAAAACCAGTTTCAACTCAAGAAAAATAGTAAATCAGATAAGTTTTAACCAAGACATGCATTACTTAAGTTAAGAGTCAAGAGGAGATTTTTATTAAGCTTTTATTACTCACAAGGGCGTATTCGCACTTTCCCGTGTACACAATCGACTATGCAATGCCTAGTCCTCTTAGGCTCTTCAATGATACCCGTGTAGCGAGCTTTCAACCAATGACTCCCAGACCAGACGACCTTAGGGCGCTGGGTGTAGAGACACCTCGAGGGCTTACTTGCTAGAATATCAAAGGCCACAGAACTCGACGTAGCCGAAGTGTTTATTCTATATTTTTTTTCTTTTTCAAAGCATTTTCTTTTCTTTTCTTTTCTTTTTCAAAGGGGAGTGTGTCTTACGCTCCATCTCCCCACATAGCATGCATACCCCATATTTTTCCCCCAAACTTAAGCTTTTTACAATCTAGTTATTATTACCTGAAAACTAAAACTCTTTTATTAAAACTTAGATTTCCCACCAGAAGACAAGTATGTGAACATTTAAACTAAACATATCATGATGGTTACTCTATCGTGCTAACTGGTTATACAGTATCTGACAGATAAGGATTTACATATATGACCTTCAAATCAAGCTTAATTCTCAATCAGTTCAAAAATCAAGTGAATTCAATTTCTTCATAAGGCAAATACATAACTCATCAACTGAAACTGGATTCATGTAAAATGCTCTAACACAGAATGCAAAAACAACACAAAAATTTTAAAATTTTGACAAATTTTAACAAAATATAACATAAGATGTAACAACATGAAATGAACTAACTACATGCAAAACGAAAACAATACTCCCAAACTTAAAATGTTCAATGTCCTCATTGAAGGTAAAGGTAAAAAAAACTCCCCTATTCGGCTTTGTTGTCGCCCTCGTCCTCTCAAAAGTCTCCCCCGTCTCTCTCTGCTCTGGCAAAATAAACTCCGCTCAACACTATACTCAACGAACCAACCTAACTCAATATTAATCTTGCTCTGCTCTCGAACCCACACTCACTGTCTCAATTGATCAGTTTGAGAGAATGTGGTTGATGGGTGGATTGGTACTTTGGATTGAGGAGGTAGGAGGTTTTTGAAACTAAGGCTTGTGTTGGAGGGGATTTATGAAGGAGGATTGAATGAGATGGAAGAGATGGGGGATTGTTTGAAGGAACTTGAGGGTTTGGGATTAGAGAGACTGAGGCTTAGCTGCTGTTGCTAATTTACATGAAGTGGTGCCCCCAAAATTTGCCATTTCCTTAAGTCATGCCTAGTTTATGAGAGGTGCGGCCACGTACCCCAGCAAGCATATTCTGGCGCGGCTGCACGGGGCTGCCAAATTTCTGGCTCTGTAGAATTTTGTTATGCAAAGAGGCTGGCCTTGAGCTTTTCATTCAATCCAGCAACATTAACCTGAGAAAGACATATACATTTATTAAGCCTTATAAAACACCAAAACTAAATATTCACTTTTTACAATTAGGAGAATGAAACCTAGAAAGATATGTGCGTGTGAATTCCCAAAAACTCCTATATGTGCGTATATACAACATGCTCGTGATAAAATTATGTTCAATAAGCTTCGAAATCCCAAAAATATATGCACACATGGCTAAGTCCAAAAATGAAGGCACTGAGCTCCTAATTCTACGAGCATTCAAAATTTTTTAACTAAATTAAACTACTAAGAATTAAACAGGGGGAAAGGAATTAGAGATAAGTAAGTAGAATTAAACAAGGAGGGCGAGAGATTTGATGGGGTGCCTCCCATCGAGCGCTTAGTTTATAGTCCTCTAGCTAGACTATGTCTAAGACTACTATTCTATCCCCCGATGATATTTGAGAAACCCTCCATCCATTAGAATTGCCGTGTGATCTTGGAGGCTTCCCATTTTGAGAGGACTCGGATTTAAACTACCTAGCATTGGATGTGTATAAGAATTCCCCGTACTGAAGGTCGAGGAGCTAGGCACTGGTTCCGTTGTGCTTGTGAAATGAATGGGGCATTGAGCTTCTACCAACACAACGGTCTCTTCTTCTATTCTCTCTTCTTCTGACCACTATGGCTTCAGAAATACGGACTCTCTCATATCCTCGAGATCTGTATCTGTGATGTGGCTACCAAGGGGGCAAGGGTGTGCAAACTTCACTGGTTTTTTCCACTTCAGTGGAGGAGGCTCTTGGGATATTGTCACGGTTGGTTGATACTTTTCCACATCCCCAATTGTCTCCTCTATATCCATTGCCTTATGCTCGTCCAGTTGCAAGTGCACTTCCGGTTCTCCATCTATTTCTGCATCCATGTTATAGCACCACGTATCCTGGGGATCATTACTTACGGCTTCATTCATTAGAGGTACAAAATCTTGCATTGTCGTCTCGTGCTCAAACACTTCCTCCTTCCTTAAAGCCGTACTAATTTGCTCTACCCAAGTCCGAAGATCCTCAATTGACTTCTGTTATTCGACCAAAACTCCTTTGTTGATGCTAAGGAATTTCCCCATAAACTTTCCAATCTTTCCTTTTCCGTTTCAATCTCAGGATCCATGTATTGAGTCTCACTGGTTGGAGTATTGCTGATTAGGGCCATCTAAGTATGAAAATTTTGGTTTGATGGTTCTTGGCTCCTAAGCATCTCTTCTTGGTTTGTTGAGCTCCTATACATGAATTCCATTATGGACTGTTCTCCTTGTAAACATGGAGATTGATATGGGGGTTTTGGTGAGTAAATTGGACTTTGATCGCAGTATTGGTCTTGATAGCTCACAGTATGGGTCTGCATCCCTTGCTCATCCTCTTTCATCAAAGCCATGCTAATTTGCTCTGCCCAGTTCTGAATATTCACGATTGACTGTGCTTGCTCAATCAATGTGTCCTTTAATGATGCTATGCTACCTCCTTCCTCCAACCTTTTCTTTTCTGTGTCACCCTCAAAATCCATGTAGTGAGGCTCATGAGTTGGAGTCTGGAAGGTGCATTCTGGGGCGCATGCGGGATTTGGATCCCAATATTGTTCTTGATAATAACTCGATGAAGGGTTTGGGTGATACCCCCAATCTTGCTGATAATTGGGATAAGGCTCATTGTAGGAGTACTCACCCCCATACTGCTCCTGTCCATAACTGATAGGTTCCTGATGGCTCGGTAGCTCCCAGCACCGTAGTTATAAGTCAATGCCGTCTCTCGACTCTGCTGGGCTGAAACAGTATCCAACTTCCTCGAGAGAACCTCCAACTGTGCTGAAAGTGAAGCAATTGGGTCGACGCCATCATTCCATACTTCCCTTGGTTGCTCTTGCCTTGTGAAGTTCCATGGATAGAAATTTAAGTCCATTGTACCTGACAAGAGAATATAGGAAAAGAATTAAACAAAAATAAAAATGTTTAAATTACGACTAATTTGATTGGAACTAATGTTGGGAAACAGTTATCCAATTAATTCCCCGGCAACGGTGCCAAAAACTTATTGTCCAATTTATATGATGACAATTAATGCGCACGTATACACGGTCAACAAGTAATAAAGTGTAAGTACAGATATCGTTTCCACGGAGAATTAACAGATAAAAGGTCGCCAAAGCACTAGCACATAATCATCTCAGTCTTATTTAAACGGGCGATAACTTGTTTTGATTAAAAACTAATTAAACTAGACACGAAATTAAATTTAAACTAATTAATCCTAGAGTAAAATGAGATAATGAAGATAAGAGATTCCAATTTCCCCTAATGAGTTATCTAAGTCAATAAACTTCTATTTAGGTCAATTTAATCGTCAAGATTGTTAGCCGAGAACACGAAATTGAGAGACGGCCATCTTTCGATGCATCGACTCCATATCACATGCAATCCATAGAAGATAGAACGCATACGAACATCCACATTACCTAAAACACTATATGTCTATGTGATTTACAAGTAATTAGGGTTTAATGTCAAGTTCTTAATTGACTACGGGTGGCGCTTTGGTATATGTCTATCCTAAGCACAAATCATACATTCAATGCCATGTAAACATAAAATCGCCTGCTACTAAGATTAGATCTAAACCTATATTTCGTCTTTCAAGTCCACATATGTTATCACAGTAATTGGTCATGAATCAATTAAGCAATGAAAGCATAAATCGCAATAGACAATCACATAGCAATCAAATAAGACCATCACGGAAGGAATATCAAAGTAAACTACTCATTAGGTTCCATTGAAATCTCAAAATAAAACCTAAGTCATAAATGACTCAAATATATTATCCACAAGTTGAATATACATCATCCAAATACAAATTGATACAAGGAGAGTTTAAGGATAAAAAATGCAAATCTGTGATATCCCTCCAAGCGTGGATCTTTGATGTCAATCACTTACTTCAATCTTCTTCTCTAACTAAACCCTAAAAACTAACTAATTAAACCTAATCTAATCTCTACTCCTAACCTAATGTAGACAAGAATTTGAAAGGAAAAGGAAGAAGGAAACTAGGGCTAGAGCTCCCAAGGGGAGTCTCCCTTTGCAAATGGGCATAAGCACTAATATATATGCCTCTCCCGATTCTGCTAAAATGAAAAGTCAATTTACTGGTCAGAACGAGCTGGCGCGGCCGCGCGACATTTTGCCTTGGACCTGGCTCGGCCGCGCGGGTCCCCAGTCTTGCCCTCTGCTTCCTGCTAAACGGCGCAGGAGCGCGTGAAGCCTTTGTAAACCCGGCGCGGCCGCGCAGCACCTGTAATGCTGGATTTTGCTGGTGTCATGTAATCTTCATTTGTTTACTCCTACACCTCTTGCATTCTTGCATCTTTTTAAACTTTTTGCATCACCACATTCCCATTTGGCCGCTTGACTTCTTTCCATTGTCATGCCATCATCCCTTTAAGCATTCTTTGCGTTATTTTGGCCTCAAAAGCACCGAGAGAGTTCCTAAACATAAAATCTACAAAACTAAGGAAAAATATATGAAAAGCACAATGATACTCGAGTTTAAGCCACGAAACAGGCTAGATAATATCTGAATAAGTGGTCATAAAAACCACTTATCAATTGCCACAATGGATGCAAAATACTAAGTCCGACAATTAAACTCTATTATCAAGCCCAAACCTAGCCAAAATATTCCGAATAGAGCCAAAAATAATGCCAAACTTCACTACGGCAATAACTCGAGCACCTGGAGTGCGCTGCCCAATCCCTATTCGTACAGCCCCTTCTTGTATGTCCTCTATCCAGATTTCCCTCAGTGAAAATCAACCAACCAATGCAGAAGAATAACGCAGCCCAACAGAAATCTTAAGCAAAATAAAACACAAAATTTAATTGCCCTAGAGAGAGAAAACTCCAAATTACCTTTAGACTGAAGAACCCTAGCTTGATAGCCAATTCTGAGATCAATCCCTAATTTGAGAAATTAAATTTAGGTTTAAAGTGGCTAAGGTGATTTGTATTTGAGAGGGTAAGGAAGTTGAAGTTCGATTTGGGAGGAATAGGGTCTGCTTGCGGCTGCTGTCGAGAAATAATTGGCCTAAATCTGTCGAGTTCTGTCTGTTTTAAAAAACAAAATTTTGCTACCGGCGCTGCAGCGTCGGTTTTTCTTCGTTATAAGGCGCTGCAACGCTGGACGACAGGGAGTTGAAATGCTAATGGCACAACGGTACATCCGGGAGGCACTAAGATGTACCGAGATTTGAAGCAACATTTTTGGTGGCCCAATTTGAAACGGGAAGTCGCAGAGTGCATCAGTAGATGTCTGACTTGCCAACGCATTAAAGCAGAACATCAACGGCCGAGTGGTTTACTACAACTGTTAGAAATACCAGAATGGAAATGGGAGCATATTACGATGGAGTTCGTGGTAGGACTTCCAGTTACGCAGAAAGGTTATGATGTTATTTGGGTTATCGTGGATCGACTAACGAAGACCGCACATTTTCTACCAATCAAGATCTGCTACAGTTTGAACCAATTAGCGAGTCTATACATAAAGGAGATTGTTTCACGACATGGAGTGCCGGTATCTATTGTCTCTGATCGAGATCCGCGCTTCACGTCCAATTTTTGGAAGAGTTTGCAAGAAAGAATGGGAACACAGTTGAGGTTGAGTACGGCTTATCATCCTCAGACGGACGGACAGAGTGAGAGAACAATACAAACGCTGGAGGACATGCTTAGAACTTGTGTGATGGATTTCAAGGAGAATTGGGACGACCACCTACCCTTAGTAGAATTCGCATAAAATAATAGTTACCATGCGAGTATCGGCATGCCACCGTACGAAGCTCTTTACGGGAGAAAGTGTAGGACGCCATTATGTTGGGACGAAGTCGGAGAACGATGAATACTCGGACCAAAGTTAGTTCAACAAACCGCAGACGTGGTGACAATGATAAGAGCCAGATTAGTAGCAGCTCAAGACCGCCAGAAAAAGTATGCAGATTTTCATCGGCAGCACCGAGACTTCAAAGTTGGTAGTTTCGTATTTTTAAAGGTATCTCCATGGAAGGGAAAGATCCATTTCGGCAAGAAAGGAAAATTGAGTCCAAGATTCATAGGATCATTCGAGATACTGAAACGAGTGGGCGAAGTGGCATACAAAGTTGCACTACCACCCGAGTTGGAGCACATCCACAACGTATTCCACATTTTCGTGTTGCGACCGTACAAGGCCGACTACAAGCACGTGATTTCTTACGAGCTCATTCAAGTGGAGAAGAACTTGGCATATGAAGAAATTCCTGTCCAGATATTAGATAGGAAAGAACAAACCTTGAGAAATAAAATTATATCTTCTGTAAAAATACTTTGGCGTAACCACGATGTCGAGGAGGCTACGTGGAAATTAGAAGATAGGATGATGAGGGATTATCCCCATCTATTTGTGTAACCTTGTAGCAATTCCGGGACGAAATTTTTATAAGGGGGGAGGATGTAATACCCGAGAATTTCCATATATTAATAAATAAATATATTAATGGAAGTGCATATTTATTCATATATAAATAATTTTGTATTATGAGATGAATTAATTCAATTATATAAAAATTGAATAATTATAATAATTGAGAAATTTATGGAGTTTGCGATAAACTCGTTGATAGCCTTGTGTGGCACAGTGATGAGGATTATTAATGATTATATTAATTAACGAACGAATTATTAAGTAAACAATTAATCTATATTAATTGTTAATTGCTATTGTAGAATATTAATTAATGGTTATGAAATATTAACTGTGATTAATTAATAATACGTGATTATTATTATTGCAA
The DNA here is from genome assembly GCA_020205555.1 of Panax stipuleanatus. Lineage (NCBI taxonomy): Eukaryota > Viridiplantae > Streptophyta > Magnoliopsida > Apiales > Araliaceae > Panax > Panax stipuleanatus. Next base: position 37,295,341 of record CM035115.1, read on the forward strand.
GAAATATAATAATAATAATAAGCAACGTGTCTATTATATTATAAGATTTATATTTATATACTGTGCGTGATAAATGAGCAATGGTTGTGAAAAGTTAATAATTTCATTAATTAACGAGGAATGGATTAATTAATATTATTGTTAATTAATCAATAAGATTAGTAATTTATTTAGTTGACATTATGAATAATAAAACAAATAAGTAAATAAGATTATGTTGATTGTTATGTGCAAGTGTGCAAGTATTAAATATAAAATATATGGGATACCACTCTATTAGACAGTGTAGAGAAACATTTATGTGTGACCATGCAAGTATATTTAAACCATATTGTATAATTGTACATATTGAAACTATATGTTATGAATACATCATGATACCTATATGACAATATGTATATAAGTATACATTAAAATGATATATCATGAATATATTGTAATCACTTGTTGATGGTAGAATTTAATAATAAAGAAGACAATATAGTGTGATAATAGCTGAAAAGACTATGTTAGTAGTGATAAGAATGTATACATAGGTAATCCCTAATTTTTCCTAATATAGTAATAATTGTACATTAAAACCCATTTTTGGAAAGTATAGTTACTAAATTGAACTAATTAATCACATTGCTAGAAATCTAAGCTCATCAGTTACACTCACAGTACATGAACAGTAGCCTAAGGCTAAATTACGTAACTTCCAAGCTATGATCATTGGCTATGGGAATGGCTGATGGTGGGTGGTTGAGCAACCCACTGTAAACCAATGTGTTCTTCTTCTACACTTTGGTTTCAACTTCCATGTAAAACCTTTAGCCAGTCCACCATTCCTCTATAAATTGGCAGCTATGTTACTAAGTTTACGTTGCTGAGTTTTGTCTGATAAAACTCTAAGAATTGAAGTTTGAGTATTTGTTGTTCAAAGAAGAGTCTAACAATCTCAGAAAGTTAGAAGCTATGCAAACTAAGTTTCAAGAGGTATAATTCTAAATTCCATATTCTTCATTCTTGTTCACTGTCGAAGTTTGAAATCTTGATCATGTTGAATTGGGTTATAATTAGGGTATAGAACTATTGTTTAGTTATTATAATAAACTTATAAGCATGTTGGAATACAATGTGATTGTTTTTAATGAATAAATTTTATGAATTGGGTTGCTGTCTGCCGAAGCAGGAGCTTCTAGCTCTGTACAGGTAACGGCGCAGCTGCGCCCTGGTTATACTAGGGTGTTGCGCAGCTGCGCCAGTGCTTGACTTGTGTTTTGCTGGCCAAGGCCCTGCGCAACTACTCCAGTTTTGAACTGGGACGCTGCGCAGCTGCGCCGACTACTAGATCCAGTTCCTGCGTTCTACTAGAAATTTGTTATGGTATAAATAACTAATGTGACTTGAACAAGTGTACTAATGAGCTTGGCATGCCTATATGGATATATTGAGACAATGTAAGCATGTTTTACTAAGAGTTACACACATACTTATAGTTTGAGATAAACTTAGCGTTTTATAAACAAACTTCGAATTTGAAAATGAACTCGATATGTATACTTGCCATGTTAACATTCTGACCTTGCAAGCATATTAGTATGATTTAAGGATGTATGAAAAGCATGCTAACTCGCGTATATAGGTTCCATAATAAAATGTGAACATGTGAACCTTACTAATGCACATTCCTAACAAAAATATAAGTTTTGAAAAGAAACTTTGACATGCTATGACCATGTTGATATTCTGATCTTATAAGCATGTTTATATGTCCGTGAAATGCATGTCGGACATGATAACATATGTATGTAGATAGCATGAACATGTTAGGCCTTATTAGCAAGCTTTACTAATGAAAATATGAGCTTTGAACGTGAACTTTGATATGTTATGTCGAGAGTTAGAATCTGATAATTTTGAACGTGGTTGATGGTAATCTTAGACTCACTAATGTATCATACATGTATGCCTACCATGCTAGATATCGTGAAATCAAGAGAGGCCTAAGTGAAGCATGCTTTCAAACTAATAACTACGATAGTTACATGAATACTCATAAGCATGCCTGGAATGAGTTATATACTCACCTCATATGTTTAAAATAAACATGATAGCTAAGGTGATATCACATGTTAATGATTGAATCCGATTTTTGACGGTTAACTTATAAGTAATGCTATAACTCCCTAATTTGAATATGTTTACTATTTGTGGTAGTCTCACATGATAGTAATAATTTATGAAAATGATTAACTAGAGAAAAGAGGAAAGTTCAGGATAGAAATTATATTAATATAATACTATATAACTGTGTCGCTAAGACAAAACTTAGCTTATGTGATTATCGTATGTACGAGATGAGATATAATGTTAAACTATATGACAAATGAATATCATATATACATAACTATATTACGATAGGATTCGAAAAGTGTTGATTAAATTACGGGGATAAACTACGCTGAAGGCAAGTTTCCTAACTTACACTCTTTTACGGTGCAAGTATTCTATCCTTGTATATTGCGAACTAGTTTCTTTACTTAATCGTTTGAATTGAATTAGCATACTTGAACTCTTATTTCATTAAAGCTATTATTCATGTGGAACTTAGTATTATTCTTGAATATTGTGAAAGTGTCTATGCCATTTGATTAGGCTAGACTTATATTATTGAAAAGCGACCCAAACCAATTGATTAGTGAGGGATCTTGTATTTGACTGAGAAGAACAACCTTCTTTGAAGGGAATATATAATTGTCGGAGAACCGACGTGCACACTTGAGTATGATTTATTGTTATGCATAACGATGGTACTTTAGGCTGATCACCTGTTGTACCTGTTTTTGTTGGATTTTCAGTTTATTACTGTTAATTCTAGTAGAAGTTCACAGTCCTTAGTGACTGCTCAGTATTCAGTTATCTTGAAATCTTGAATTGATTTATTATTGAATCACATTGATATTATTCTGTCCTTAGCGACTGTATTTGAAAACTGATGATATTCTTGTTATCCTTGAACTATCAAACCTTGTTATACCCTTTCGAGAATTGAGAATTTTATTACTCACCCTTATTGTATATTACTTGCTGGGCAATTTGTGCTCATTCTTGCTTTCCCTAAAATATTTCAGTTAAGGCAGAGCATGGTGAACCTTCTTGCGTTGATAAGGGCAAGGGCAAGGCTACCAACTAGCTTGTGTCTTTTATGTTTTATTTAAATATTTTAATGATGTATTAAGATGATGTAGTAAGACTAGATTTGATTATGTTTAAGCTTAAGTTAGATTATGTAATGAGTCGTTAATTGATATTATTATGTAATCTATTAAGTACTGTAGGTTGCGAGACTTGGGGGAATAATTATAATAAATTATTGTATATTATTCCAAATTAGATATTCCGCTATGAATGTGTGATTTTAGTTATTATTATATTACCATGAGCACGTGACGAATCGAATTCAAGAGACCAAGTGGCGGTCCCGGATTTGGGGGCGTCACAGGTTGGTTTCAGAGCTATAGTTATAAACCTTAGGAACGAGTGTCCTTAGACTATAACTTAGGCGAACTTAGAAGTTGGAAACGAGATAAAACTCATATAGAGTTTTCCCTAGAGCGAGACTTAGCATGTTATGAAATGTAACTTCATTCTATACAATGAACTTATGTTTTATTTAACATTCTAATGGAGTTGCTGTTTGTTTGTCTTGTGTTTGTGTGATTGTAGGATGACAAACACAGGTGTACCTAGTAGAGTGGCAGAGGAGGAGCCTAGGGATATACATTTAGTATATGAGGCACCTCTAGAGGCTACACCAGTGCAGGCTGTTGCACCGTTCGAGTCTGACGACGAGGACGAGATTGAGATAGAGTCTAATCTAGAGGACGAGCCGATGGAGAGTAGAGGACTCTGATGAGGCTACTATAGAGGAGCAGATGCTAGGAGAGTATGAGGAGCAGATCCTAGAGTTAGACTGCAAGGTCCAGGAGCTGGAGGCAGAGGCCCACGAGAGAGAGTCTGAGTTCCAAAAATTGAGGGACGAGGACCACCAGAGGAAGCTGGCCATGCAGGAGTTAGAGGTGGAGATTACCTACCGTAGGGAGGCAAGGATCCAGATGGGAACTGTGTTTCACAGGTCAGTGGCTCAGAACGTGGATCTGGCAGGAAAGCTGGAAGAAGTAGAACAGAGAGAATTGAGTGAGAAGACTGAGAAAGAGGCACTCCATACTCAGCTAGAGTTGGAGGTGATGGATAGGATACACTTCGAGGAGAAGTGGGAAGCGGCCAATGAGAGAGCTGATGACCTAGAGGACGAGGTCAGGTGCAAGAAGACGAAGATGAACAAAATGGGGTATGTGTTCTGTTCAGCTTTCGAGAGGGTGATTGACGGTGTGTACCACTACCCAGCGGAGCAGGGACAGACTCTACACACCTTGAGTCGAGAGCTGGTTGCGTATATAGCGCAGATGGAGTACAAGAGCGCTGTGGAGCGTGGGATGATGTGATGAGATTTCCTTAAATAGTCTAGTAGTAGTTAGTAGAATTTATCTTTATGTGTTGTACATTCTATGTTGTAATCCCTATCTTTTGTGTAACATGTGGGATAGTGATGTAAACCCCGTATAAGCTTTTGTTAGAGGGGTATTATGGTAGTAGGTTGGTATATTCCCTATCTTTTGTGATATTATGTGATAACATTTATAGCAGTATGCTAGGATAATCATGTAATGAAACTATTTGGTATATGAATATAAATGAAGTTTATTTCAGAAACGTGTTATAAATTTATTCTTGTAGTATTAAAAGAAATACTTAAGTAATATACTTGAATAATAATAAAATGAAAATTTGTGATGCAAATAATGCCGCCCAGACATAGATTGACTGCACCTGAGGAGTCAGTGAACAATGAGAGGGAACAAGTAGACCCGATCCAGAAACTAGTAGACTTGTTAGGAGAAGCCTTAAGGGGAAGGAACAATCAACCCGTTCGCCCAAACCCTCAGGCTGTGCCAGTAACACCCTTTAAAGACTTTAAGAGTGTAGGACCCCCGGAGTTCAAGGGAACCACCGACCCAATCGTCGCACAAACGTGGATCAATGAGATCGAAAAAGCTTTCACTATAGCTAGCGTAGGCGAAGATCAGAAGACGGTATTTGCCACATACATGATGAGGGGAGAAGCGAACTACTGGTGGGAGGCTAATCAACAAAGAGCTGGAGAAGGGATAATAGCTTGGGATAAGTTTAAGACGTTGTTCTTTGAGAATTACTTCCCAAAGGGTATGAAGAATCGGATGAAGGTGAAGTTCTTAGAACTAAAACAAGGTGAGATGACGGTGGCGCAATACGCGGTTAGGTTTAACGAACTAGCCCGATTTGCGGAGCACCAGGTAGGAGATGAAGAGAGGAAGGCTAGACGATTCGAACAAGGACTGAAGCCTTGGCTATTCAATAAGGTGTCAGTTCTTCAGATCGATTCTTTTGCAACACTGCTGGAAAAGGCTATTATTGCCGAGGGAGGAAGTGAAGCTTTGAGCTTGTACAACAAAGAGAAGAAAGGAAAGAATACTGGAGGAGAGAACCGTACGGGAGGAAGCAGTAGCGGAGGAAGCAACTTGGGAAAGAGAAAGTGGGAGAACAACAACAACAACAAAAATAACAATAATCAATCAAGGAATTTTCGTGGAGGTTTCAAGAAGAGGGCTGAAGGATGCCCAAAGTGTGGGAAGAATCACCAGGGCGAGTGCTGGAAGGGACGTGGCACTTGCTACAACTGCGGACAGGAAGGGCACATCTCACCCAACTGTCCGAAGCCAAAGAAGATCCAAGGGTGATTTGCTTGCGGCTCAACTGAGCACCGTATTAAGGATTGCCCAAAGAAAGGAAGTGGCGGGGGTAGTAATCAGTAAGGAGGCAACAAGCTGATGATCGGCGAACCAACACAATCCAACCGCCCAATCGCCAGAACCTTTAACATGACCGTCCAGGATGCAGTGGCTGCGAAGGACGTGGTGTCAGGTATAATCTCAATCAATGATATAAATGCTTATATATTATTTGATTCGGGTGCCACCTATTCTTTTATATCTGAAGAATTTTCTAGTAAACTTAGTACACCCGAGAACGATTAGAAAATCCTTTGATCATAGAAGTTGCAAATAAGGAAGTAATCCCTGTAGAATACGTTTATCGAGATTGTTGCGCAAATATTAGAGAACATGAACTGAGCGTAGACTTGATTCCTATTAGACTGGGAGAATTTAACGTAATACTAGGAATGGATTGGTTGTATAACCATGCTGCGATAATTAATTGTCAGAATAAATGTGTGAACCTTCAGACTCCGAGTAAGTCTAAGGTAGTGTTTTATGGTAGCTCATCGCTTAAGCAATCGTGTTGCGTTACGATGATGCATGCCAAGAAATTATTAAGGAAAGGATGTGTAGGTTATCTAGCTTACATCGTTGATACCCGAAAGAAGGGAGTAGAAATTAAGGATATATCCGTAGTGAATGAATTTCAAGATGTGTTTTCGGATGATCTGCCTGGTCTTCCACCAGACAGAGAAATCGAATTCGTAATAGACTTAGCACCGAGAACGACACCAATTTCGAAAGCTCCATATCGTATGGCACCAGTAGAAATGAAGGAATTGATGATACAATTACAAGAGTTATTGAATAAGGGTTACATTCGACCAAGTGTGTCTCTTTGGGGAGCATAAGTGTTATTCGTTAAGAAGAAGGACGGATCGATGAGGCTCTGTATCGATTATCGAGAATTAAACAGAGTAACGATCAAGAACCGATATCCGCTATCGAGGATAGACGACTTATTTGATCAACTGAAGGGAGCAAAGTGTTTCTCGAAAATTGACTTACGAACAGGATATCACCAACTGAAGGTACGGGATGAGGACATACCAAAGACTGCGTTTCGAACCCGTTATGGACACTACGAGTTTTTGGAAATGTCATTTGGATTGACTAATGCTCCAGCAGCATTTATGGACTTGATGAACCAAGTTTTCAAGCCATACTTGGATAAATTTGTAGTAGTTTTTATCGACGACATCTTGATCTACTCGAAGACAGAGGAAGAACAAGCCGAACATCTGAAGATTGTTTTGGAGGCACTAAGGAAGGAGAAGATGTATGCGAAATTTTCAAAGTGCGAATTTTGGATGGAGAAGGTTCAATTCTTAGGCCACGTGGTGAATAAGAATGGAATCGCTGTAGACCCTGCAAAGGTAGAAGCAGTAAGTAATTGGGAACAACCGAGAACACCGACGGAGGTGAGAAGCTTTTTAGGGTTAGCTGGGTACTATCGAAGATTCATCCAAGATTTTTCTAAGATAGCAACCCCGTTGACCAATTTGACTAGAAAGACGGTGAAATTTGTATGGACCGACAAATGCGAAGAAAGTTTTCAAGAACTGAAAAAGAGATTGAGCGAAGCACCTATGTTATCACTACCAGATGATGCGGGAAATTTTGTGGTGTATAGTGATGCATCGCACAAGGGACTTGGCTGTGTGCTAATGCAACACGGCAAGTTCATTATGTATGCATCACAACAATTGAAGGATTACGAAAAATGATACCTTACTCACGACTTAGAGTTAGCAGCAGTAGTTTTTGCGTTTAAGATATGGAGGCATTATTTGTATGGGGAAAAATGTGAGATATACACGAACCACAAAAGTCTGAAATATATCTTCACACAAAAGGAGTTGAATATACGGCAGAGAAGGTGGTTAGAATTAATCAAAGACTATGACTACGATATTCTTTATCACCCGGGAAAGGCAAACGTGGTTGCCGACGCTCTGAGCAGAAAAGGAAGGGAAAAATTGTTTAATTTGACGACTCAGGAAGAGTTGATAAGAGAGATGGAGAAATTGGAGATAGAAGTGAAAGGAACAGAAAAGTCTGGTGAGAAGTTAATTATAATGGAAGCTTATCCGACATTGTTGGATAGAGTAAAGGAAGCCCAGGAAAAGGATGAAGAGTGTGAGAAAATCCGAAAGAGGATCACAGAAAATGAGGAAGAGAAATTTTGAATGGATAAAGACGGTATTTTGCGATTTGAAGAAAGAGTATGGGTACCAGCGGTAACCTAGTTGAGGGAAGAGATTTTGCACGAGGCACACAATACGACATATTCCGTTCATCCGGGAGGCACTAAGATGTACCGAGATTTGTAGTAACATTTTTGGTGGCCCAATTTGAAACGGGAAGTCGCAGAGTGCGTCAGTAGATGTTTGACTTGCCAACGCGTTAAAGTAGAACATCAACGGTCGAGTGGTTTACTACAACCGTTAGAAATACCAGAATGGAAATTGGAGCATATTACGATGAACTATGTGGTAGGACTTCCAGTTACACAGAAAGGTTATGAGGCTATTTGGGTTATCGTGGAGCGACTAACGAAGACCGCACATTTTCTACCAATCAAGATCCGCTACAGTTTGAACCAATTAGCGAGTCTATACATAAAGGAGATTGTTTCACGACATGGAGTGCCGGTATCTATTGTCTCTGATCGAGATTCGCGCTTCACGTCCAATTTTTGGAAGAGTTTGCAAGAAAGAATGGGAACACAGTTGAGGTTGAGTACGACTTATCATCCTCAGACGGACGGACAGAGTGAGCGAACAATACAAACGCTGGAGGACATGCTTAGAACTTGCGTGATGGATTTCAAGGGGAATTGGGACGACCACCTACCCTTAGTAGAATTCGCATAAAATAATAGTTACCATGCGAGTATCGGCATGCCACCGTACGAAGCTCTTTACGGGAGAAAGTGTAGGACGCCATTATGTTGGGACGAAGTCGGAGAACGATGAATACTCGGACCAAAGTTAGTTCAACAAACCGCAGACGTGGTGACAATGATAAGAGCCAGATTAGTAGCAGCTCAAGACCGCCAGAAAAAGTATGCAGATTTTCATCGGCAGCACCGAGACTTCAAAGTTGGTAGTTTCGTATTTTTAAAGGTATCTCCATGGAAGGGAAAGATCCATTTCGGCAAGAAAGGAAAATTGAGTCCAAGATTCATAGGATCATTCGAGATACTGAAACGAGTGGGCGAAGTGGCATACAAAGTTGCACTATCACCCGAGTTGGAGCACATCCACAACGTATTCCACATTTTCGTGTTGCGACCGTACAAGGCCGACTACAAGCACGTGATTTCTTACGAGCTCATTCAAGTGGAGAAGAACTTGGCATATGAAGAAATTCCTGTCCAGATATTAGATAGGAAAGAACAAACCTTGAGAAATAAAATTATATCTTCTGTAAAAATACTTTGGCGTAACCACGATGTCGAGGAGGCTACGTGGAAATTAGAAGATAGGATGATGAGGGATTATCCCCATCTATTTGTGTAACCTTGTAGCAATTCCGGGACGAAATTTTTATAAGGGGGGAGGATGTAATACCCGAGAATTTCCATATATTAATAAATAAATATATTAATGGAAGTGCATATTTATTCATATATAAATAATTTTGTGTTATGAGATGAATTAATTCAATTATATAAAAATTGAATAATTATAATAATTGAGAAATTTATGGAGTTTGCGATAAACTCGTTGATAGCCTTGTGTGGCACAGTGATGAGGATTATTAATGATTATATTAATTAACGAACGAATTATTAAGTAAACAATTAATCTATATTAATTGTTAATTGCTATTGTAGAATATTAATTAATGGTTATGAAATATTAACTGTGATTAATTAATAATACGTGATTATTATTATTGCAAGAAATATAATAATAATAATAAGCAACGTGTCTATTATATTATAAGATTTATATTTATATACTGTGCGTGATAAATGAGCAATGGTTGTGAAAAGTTAATAATTTCATTAATTAACGAGGAATGGATTAATTAATATTATTGTTAATTAATCAATAAGATTAGTAATTTATTTAGTTGACATTATGAATAATAAAACAAATAAGTAAATAAGATTATGTTGATTGTTATGTGCAAGTGTGCAAGTATTAAATATAAAATATATGGGATACCAATCTATTAGACAGTGTAGAGAAACATTTATGTGTGACCATGCAAGTATATTTAAATCAAATTGTATGATTGTACATATTGAAACTATATGTTATGAATACGTCATGATACCTATGTGACAATATGTATGTAAGTATACATTAAAATGATATATCATGAATATATTGTAATCACTTGTTGATGGTAGAATTTAATAATAAAGAAGACAATATAGTGTGATAATATCTGAAAAGACTATGTTAGTAGTGATAAAAATGTACATAGATTATATGATGTGAGTACATAGGTAATCCCTAATTTTTCCTAATATAGTAATAATTGTACATTAAAACCCATTTTTGGAAAGTATAGTAACTAAATTGAACTAATTAATCACATTGCTAGAAATCTAAGCTCATCAGTTACACTCACAGTACATGAACAGTAGCCTAAGGCTAAATTACGTAACTTCCAAGCTGTGATCATTGGCTTTGGGAATGGCTGATGGTGGGTGGTTGAGCAACCCACTGTAAACCAATGTGTTCTTCTTCTACACTTTGGTTTCAACTTCCATGTAAAACCTTTAGCCAGTCCACCATTCCTCTATAAATTGGCAGCTATGTTACTAAGTTTACGTTGCTGAGTTTTGTCTGATAAAACTCTAAGAATTGAAGTTTGAGTGTTTGTTGTTCAAAGAAGAGTCTAACAATCTCAGAAAGTTAGAAGCTAAGCAAACTAAGTTTCAAGAGGTATAATTCTAAATTCCATATTCTTCATTCTTGTTCACTGTCAAAGTTTTAAATCTTGATCATGTTGAATTGGGGTATAGAACTATTGTTTAGTTATTATAATAAACTTATAAGCATGTTGGAATACAATGTGATTGTTTTTAATGAATAAATTTTATGAATTGGGTTGCTGTCTGCCGAAGCAGGAGCTTCTAGCTCTGTACAGGTAACGGCGCAGCTGCGCCCTGGTTATACTAGGGTGCTGCGCAGCTGCGCCAGTGCTGGACTTGTGTTTTGCTGGCCAAGGCCCTGCGCAACTACTCCAGTTTTGAACTGGGACGCTGCGCAGCTGCGCCGACTACTAGATCCAGTTCCTGCTTTCTACTAGAAATTTGTTATGGTTTAAATAACTAATGTGACTTGAACAAGTGTACTAATGAGCTTGGCATGCCTATATGGATATATTGAGATAATGTAAGCATGTTTTACTAAGAGTTACACACATACTTATAGTTTGAGATAAACTTAGCGTTTTATAAACAAACTTCGAATTTGAAAATGAACTCGATATGTATACTTGCCATGTTAACATTCTGACCTTGCAAGCATATTAGTATGATTTAAGGATGTATGAAAAGCATGCTAACTCGCGTATATAGGTTCCATAATAAAATGTGAACATGTGAACCTTACTAATGCACATTCCTAAAAAAATATAAGTTTTGAAAAGAAACTTTGACATGGTATGACCATGTTGATATTCTGATCTTATAAGCATGTTTATATGGTCGTGAAATGCATGTTGGACATGATAACATATGTATGTAGATAGCATGAACATGTTAGGCCTTATTAGCAAGCTTTACTAATGAAAATATGAGCTTTGAACGTGAACTTTGATATGTTATGTCGAGAGTTAGAATCTTATAATTTTGAACGTGGTTGATGGTAATCTTAGACTCACTAATGTATCATACATGTATGCCTACCATGCTAGATATCGTGAAATCAAGAGAGGCCTAAGTGAAGCATGCTTTCAAACTAATAACTACGATAGTTACATGAATACTCATAAGCATGCCTGGAATGAGTTATATACTCACCTCATATGTTTAAAATAAACATGATAGCTAAGGTGATATCACATGTTAATGGTTGAATCCGATTTTTGACGGTTAACTTATAAGTAATGCTATAACTCGCTAATTTGAATATGTTTACTATTTGTGGTAGTCTGACATGATAGTAATGATGTATGAAAATGATTAACTAGAGAAAAGAGGAAAGTTCAGGATAGAAATTATATTAATATAATACTATATAACTGTGTCGCTAAGACAAAACTTAGCTTATGTGATTATCGTATGTACGAGATGAGATATAATGTTAAACTATAGGACTAATGAATATCATATATACATAACTATATTACGATAGGATTCGAAAAGTGTTGATTAAATTACGGGGATAAACTACGCTGAAGGCAAGTTTCCTAACTTACACTCTTTTACAGTGCAAGTATTCTATCCTTGTATATTGCGAACTAGTTTCTTTACTTAATCGTTTGAATTGAATTAGCATACTTGAACTCTTATTTCATTAAAGCTATTATTCATGTGGAACTTAGTATTGTTCTTGAATATTGTGAAAGTGTCTATGCCATTTGATTCGGCTAGACTTATATTATTGAAAAGCGACCCAAACCAATTGATTGGTGAGGGATCTTGTATTTGACTGAGAAGAACAACCTTCTTTGAAGGGAATATATAATTGTCGGAGAACCGACGTGCACACTTGAGTATGATTGATTTTTATGCATAACGATGGTACTTTAGGCTGATCACCTGTTGTACCTGTTTTTGTTGGATTTTCAGTTTATTACTGTTAATTCTAGTAGAAGTTCATAGTCCTTAGTGACAGATCAGTATTCAGTTATCTTGAAATCTTGAATTGATTTATTATTGAATCACATTGATATTATTCTGTCTTTAGCGACTGTATTTGAAAACTGATGATATTCTTGTTATCCTTGAACTATCAAACCTTGTTATACCCTTTCGATAATTGAGAATTTTATTACTCATCCTTATTGTATATTACTTACTGGGTAATTTCTGCTCATTCTTGCTTTCCCTAAAACATTTCAGTTAAGGCAGAGCATGGTGAACCTTCTGGCGTTGATAAGGGCAAGGGCAAGGCTACCAACTAGCTTGTATCTTTTATGTTTTTTTTAAATATTTTAATGATGTATTAAGATGATGTAGTAAGACTAGATTTGATTATGTTTAAGCTTAAGTTAGATTATGTAATGAGTCGTTAATTGATATTATTATGTAATCTATTAAGTACTGTAGGTTGCTAGACTTGAGGGAATAATTATAATAAATTATTGTATATTATTCTAAATTAGATATTCCGCTGTGAATGTGTGATTTTAGTTATTATTGTATTACCATGAGCACGTGATGAACCGAATTCGAGAGACCAAGTGGCGGTCCCGGATTTGGGGGCGTCACATGTAGAATCTGGGCTTTAAAGGTGGCGCTTTGCAGTGCCACTTCTAGATAAAACTGAGGCGCTGCGACGCCGACCTTGCATCAGTGAATTTTTTTTAGTCTATCAGCAAGCAAACCACATCTCATGGCCAACACTTAGCCTATAAAATTTTCTACCAAAAGCTATACACAAACCAAATAAACTAAATAAGACTAAACATGTGACGCCCCCAAAATAGGTTCAATACTTAACCCATTCTGAGTCACCAAATATATGGTACAGAATCCAAATACAATCTTTTATAACATACGGTCATGCAAAATACGATCACACAACTGTGAGTTTCAATACAAATCGTATATAATACGAAATACAAACACTCAAATTCAGTCCTCATTAATTACAATTATTATCACACTCTTCTACAAAATAGTGAGGACTGTTATTTCTCTAACTCTGATCATCACCCCGATCCCCGACTAGTTCCTGCGACATTCTCATTTCCTGAAGAGAACAATGAAATAAAAGGGTGAGCTCAACTAGCCCAATAAAGAATATTATGACTAAGATAATGAAGAGTAAATTATCATTAGTCTTCAACAAATCAGATAAAATATTATGGACAACAAGTTTTAGATCAACAACTGCAGCGGAAATAATAATTCATTAGAAGAGTTAAGTAGAGAATGATGTCTACTATCTTCTATGAATTAAAAGTCCATCATCAATATTTTATCCCTGTAACATCAATCAATATATATCTCGATTCAAATATTCATCTTTGCACTACAGGCCAAAGATATTCATTTGTATCACCAGTGGTCATGTTCATCTCAACACCTGTCCATCTTTGCACTACGGGCCAAAGATATTCATCAGGTAATCATCTTTGCACTACATGCCAAAGATATTCATCAAATAATCATTCATCTTTGCACTACAGGCCAAAGATATTCGTTTGTATCACCATTTAAGACTGAGGATGATGAAAAATAATATAAATAACGAATCCAGTGAGATAAATGACAAAGCTTAGGGATTCGTAAATTAGTTTATCCAAGTTCAAGAATACTCCATAATAATCAACTGTGGAGCAAAATTCAAAAATGAAGATCAAAACTTGGATACAATCAAAGATAATTTAGATAAAAAATAATATTTTTTTACCGTAAATAGTAACTCGTGAATAGTAACTCGTCATGAAAAGATGAAAATTTTCATAAAAAGTTCAGACCAATATTCCAGTGAAATGATATTAGATGAAGCGCAAAATTCAAAGAATTTTTGATTATTTCTAGAATTATAGAAGCAATACTTACCGTAATAAGTTTAAATTTAAGAATATGAAATGAAATATTATCACTTTCATAATATAGAATATGAAAGAAAATAATATTCTTTATGAATATTGAAAGGAAATAACATCGTTTACGAGAAAAATAATATCCTTTACCTTAACAGGAGTGTAGTTTTGACTGAAATATCGGATATTATATAGACGAAAACTTGCACTGCTATCAATACTCAAAGTATCTAAATACTCACAAGAAATACGCTCGATATTATAGAGAGAAAATTTTCTGATTCTGGTGTGGTTTTCAATTCTAACTAAGCACCCTATTTAAAGAAAAATACCAGAACACCAATATAGATTTACCTGCTACCGGTGGCTTCCACCCTTTGCCATTCACACACACCACACTTTGAAATTTCAGCATTTTTCTAGAAAAAATAAAAGTGGGGCTCACCCATGTTTTACATAAACATTTATTTTCGAAACTTATATAATTCATAATAAATAGCCCTTTTATCAGAAAAATATGAATCTTATGTCCTTTCCATATGAAATTTAATTCTCTATAACTTTGTAGAAGAAAGTTTTTCCAAATTTCGAAAGAAAAAATTACTCAAATTTATATACGGATGATTTTTCCACACCCCCACTCTTTGAAAACCAAGCAGCCACCAAAAATGACCAATAATTCTTCTAACCCACATGTTTATATATATATATATATATATATATATATATATATATATATATATATATATTAAAATATTTATAATTATTAAAAGAATTTCAAATTGCATTTTCTCTCTTCCATCTCATTTTATTCATATATCGTGAATTTATTGTAAAAAATATCATCACTATTATATTATTATATTATCACATTATACACTTATAATGTAATAGTATAATAATATATTTGAATGAATTATTTTAACAGAACAGATAAAATATCCATTCTCAATAGTTGTCACTTTTACTAAAAATTCCTCCGTTTAAATCCACATTGAATAAATATTTACTTATCATTTTTATCAATAATTATTATTCACAAATAATATTACAGAACCACAATTATGACAACCAGGTCGTTCCCAGGAAAAAGGTGGCCTTCCGATAAGGATTTCTCCTTACTGGCACGCAATTATCCAACCCCTTTTCTAGACAGAACTTTCTTAGACATTGCCAATAATGCTATCTAATAATGTTATTCAAATAATATGAATTATTGATTTAATAATTTGAAATATTGTGCAATGACAATTATTGAATCACTAATATAAAATATCAACGTAGCAATTATTGATATAAAATATCAACGTAGTAATTATTGAACCAATAAAATATTATGCAATTATGGAGTTAATAATATAAAATATTGAACAGTAATTACTGTAACAATAATTGAGTAAGTGCCTTCTTACGTAAAAACCAATAATTCGAAATACTGTGCAATACCGTGTGCTACTGTGCACCAACGCGTATTACTGTATTTTTATCACCGGGTATTTCAACAGTTTAACGGTAACAGTTTTACCGTTATTTTTATAAAAAGGTTATTTCTGTCGCTTTCTATATCTGACATTCATTCCGTTGTAGGGTCCACCAATGACTGCGCCGTCGTACGAATATTCTCCGACAAAAAGAATATTCCTCGATAAAAAGAATATTCCTCGACCAAACGAATATTCCCCGACACAACGAATATTTTATAATCACTTGCTTACTTTATAAAATTTGCACAATCCACCCATAACTTATCACATTTATCAAATCAATACCTTACTATTTCAAAATAATATATAGAGGAAATTAAATTTTATTCATAAAAAGTTGGAGTCTTACAAAACACAACTAAGAAAACTAAAAGCTATACATAGAATAACAATTTTATAAGACTAACTACAACTAATAACTTCAAACTTCTATATTAGGCGCTTAAGAATCTCTTTGACATGCAATCACAAAAATAGAAATTCTACTGAACCTAGACATTTAACAAAAGCATTACTAAAAATTTCAAACATATAACTATATCAAAGTTGACACTTTGTTCAAAAACATATATTATACCAAAATAAACTATATTACTAACATACAACCAAAATATGTTGACAAGCTACAATCTACACACTACTGGTCTCAACGCTGTTAGGTTTGTAAGATTCATGGACACAATCAAATTGCATAAAATAAGCGAAAGCGTAAAAATTAGAGTTTTAAAATTTTACAAACCATATACCCGAATCATCCTTTATGCACAGTTATTAATTAAACGAAATAGATGGAGATTAGATTCATACCCTTGTAGAAACTAACTTCCCCAGGTACGAGTTCAACTCCAATTAGTTTCGTGTTCAACTTGAATCCACCGGGTTGATTTCTTCGTTTTATCAACGTTAGCTACCCAAGTGTTTGGCCTCTAGATGTGATCCACCAAGAAAGAATAAGAATTCAAGAAGTTGGGTATTTGGCTAAACCCTATTTTTTATCTCTATAGAAAAAGTGTACTCTCCCAACTCTTGAAAAGATCATTCACCCCAAATCAAAATAAGACTCCTCTTATTTATAGATGTAAGCAACCCTCATAAACAATTTAGGATTAGGGTTTCATATTAATTAATTAAACTCCTTTAATTAATTAGGCTTCCCAATTCTATAGGGAATAACTAATTAAACCTTTTAATTAATTAGCCTCATAATCTTATTAGGAATATATATATGAGAGAGTATCTTATTAATTTATTCCCAAACTCCTTTAAAAATTAAATAAAAATAATAACAATAGTAATAGTAATAATAAGACTCCTCTTATTAATTTATATTTATTATTTCCAAAATATTAAATAATAAATATTAAGTTATTTAATTTATTCTATCACCATAGATTAAATTAAATATACTTAACTTATTATTACGATTATGTCATTTGCTTCTTTAATAAATATTCTTCCTTTCATGGTGTGACCCTTTAGGTTCTCTATATTAAACTGGTTGTGAATAAATCAATTAGAAAAATTCTAATCTTATTTAAATAAATAAATTAAACTAATATTTTATTTAGATAAATAACATTTATTCGACAATAATGATAAGCCTCCTTAGCGATCAACGACTTTTCAGATAATATAGATTTCAACATTAATCATAAAATAACCTTTGAGTAAATAGTTACCGTAGAATTCAATAATTCCACCATACAATGTCCTAATTAAATATAAGGCATGGAATTACTGTCAAGTCTTATTTTATTTAATTATATGTATTTCGATCCTTAAATGCACAACTCTAAATAATGCAAATTAGAAACTCATTTCTAATTTCATTCCACCTTAGCCAAAGATTCCTGGGTTGTCATTTATCGAATCATATAAGGCATATCTCTTCTTTTACTAGAAGTGGTAGATTCTTTATTGATCATAGATTATCTCCATATATAACTTATTACACCCAATCATACCCTTTAATATACCCTAAGGGTCTTAAGAGACAAGTCAAAGTATAACTTATCATACACAAGATACTATGATGATCTCAAGTTTAAGGATCACTTGTACTATTATCACTACAGGAAATCCTATTAACAGGCAAGTAAAATTCTAGTAGGTATTCCTTAGCGAGCCACGTTCAATGAACTTATTCTCCAATAAACACCTACATACTTGCTTTAGTGTCTCCACACAAATAATTATGAGATCAATAATCCTCATCCAATGCGCAAACAACGTATATAACAATCTATCCAGATTTACTAACCCCCTTTTTAGTAATCGAACGATTGGGAACAATTTAAGTTTTAAGCTATATAGGAATTTAGATCTCATTAGCATGCTCATCATCATGATTCTAAAAGCATTACTTAAAACTATGAGTTTATCACATATTATAATAATAACATTATGTAGATAATTAAATGTCTTTAACTAAATAATATTTTTATTAATAAATGTATAAGATTGTTACAAAGTATATGATTTATCATCAAACATGATTGACTTGTATGCATACTACTTTCAATCTCCTAGTTGCACTAAAGCCAATCGTCATGGTATCTCATACCCTTCTTTTCTAAGTGATGATCATCCTGCTGTTGGATAGCTTTAGTAAATGGATATGCAATGTCGTTTTTGAGAGTTCACTATCTCTATAGTGACTTCTCCTTTTTAAATAATTTATTTAATCAAATGAAAGTGCCACAACACATGTTTGGATCCAAGATGAGACTTAGGAACTATTCCTAATTTTATAATGAACTTTTCATCCGGAACATCAACTTGTAACTTCATTTACAGTTATATACTTTGTCTTTGTCACTAAACCAACAACTCTTTGCTGTTTGGAACCTTTCTAATTCACTGCACCACCGTTCAAGGTAACGCTTGACCCTAAAGTGGATTTGTTGTCGTCTTGGTCTGTCCAAAAAACTTTAGTCTTTTAGTCCTCTAGTTTTATTCAGACCCACCATGAATTTTTGATCACATCTTTAGTGTTGGATAAGTACTTTAAGATGTTTTCCACTGTCTTACAGTGAACTTCCCCAGAATATGACTGATCAACATCAAGTCTCGTACATTTTATCGCATACATGATATTGAATCATGCGATCTCTCTTTTATTGAGGACAATTTAGAGAGATACACTCCATGGCTCATTATCATGAGAATTTTCTTGGAGTTTTCCATGCTAAACACCTTTAGCATCAAATGAATATACGTCCCTTGGGTCAAACCGAGTATACTTTGAAATCAATCAATATAGATCCCCAAAATTTAGGATGCTCCACCCAAATCATTCATAGAGAAATGTTTAGACAACTTTATCTTTACTAATTATAGCATTGGTATGTCATTTCTTATCAGTAGTATATCAACATATAATACAAGGAATGTTGTAGACACTTAAAATTTCTTTTCCCTGTTACTAACACTGTAGGAGGGCCAAATTATATTTTTCAAATCAACCCTGATATCCAATCAGGCCATCAAATCAATCCCGATCTCTAATTGGGCCGTCAGAACAACCCCGATCTCAATATCGAGCCATTAAATCAACCCTGATCTCCAATTGGGCCGTCAAATCAACCCCGATCTCAATATTGGGCCGTCAGATCAACCCCGATCTCAATATCAGGCCGTCAGATCAACCCCAATTTTAATATCGGGCCGTCAGATCAACCCCGATCTCTAATTGGGTCGTCAGATCAATACCAATCTCTAATCGGGCAGTCAAATCAACCCCAATCTCTAATCGGGCCATTAATCAACCCCGATCTCAATATTGGGGCGTCAAATCAACCCCAATCTCCAATCGGGCCGTCAGATCAACCCCGATCTAAATATCGGGCCGTCAGATCAACCGCGATCTCAATATCGGGCCGTCAAATCAACCCCGATCTAAATATTGGGCTGTCAGAACAACCCCGATCTCAATATCGGGCCATCAAATCAACTCCGATCTCCAATCGAGTTGTCAAAAAAACCTCGATCTCAATATCGGGCCATAATATCAACCCCGATCTCCAACCGGGCCTTCAAATCAACCCGGATCTCCAATCGGGCCTTCAGATCAACCCCGATCTCAATATCGGGCTGTCAGATCAATCCCGATCTCAATATTGGGCCGTCAGATCAACCCTAATCTCCAATCTGGCCGTCAGTTCAATACCGATATCTAATCGGGCCGTTAAATCAACCCCGATCTCTAATCGGACTGTCAAATCAACTCCGATCTCAATATCGAGCAGTTAGATCAACCCCGATCTCAATATCGGGGCGTTAAATCAACATAGATCTCCAATCAGGGCGTCAGATCAACCTCGATCTCAATATCGGGCCGTTAGATCAACCCCGATCTCAATATCGGGCCGTCAAATTAACCCCGATCTCAATATTGGGCCGTCAGATCAACCTCGATCTCAATATCGGGCCATCAAATCAACCCCGATATCCAATCAGGCCGTCAAATCAACCCGATCTCAATATCAGGCAGTCAGATCAACCCCGATCTCTAATCGGGCCTTCAAATCAACCCCGATCTCCAATCTAGCCATCAGATCAACCCTGATCTTAATATTGGGCCATTAAATCAACCCCAATCTCCAATCGGGCCGTCACATCTACCTCGATCTCAATATTGGGCCGTCAAATCAACCTCAATCTCCAATCAGGCTGTCAGATCAACCTTGATCTCAATATCGGGCCTTCAAATCAACCCCGATCTCCAATCGGGCCGTCAGATCAACCCCGATCTCAATATTGGGCCATCAAATCAACCCCGATCTATAATCGGGCCATCTAATCAACCTCGATCTTTAATCGGGCCATCAAATCAACCCTGATCTTAATATCGGGCCATCAGATCAACCCCGATCTCAATATCGGGCCATTAGATCAACCCTGATCTCCAATCGGGCCATCAAATCAATCCCGATCTCAATATCAGGCCGTCAGATTAACCCAAATCTCAATATTGGGCCATCAAATCAATCTCAATCTCTAATTGAGTCGTCAAATCAACCCCGATCTCAATATCGGGCCGCCAGATCAACCCTGATCTCAATATCGGGCAGTCAAATCAACCCCAATCTCCAATCGGGCTGTCAGATCAACCCCGATCTCTAAACGGGCCATCACATCAACCCTGATCTCCAATCGGGCCGTCAGATCAACCCTGATCTCAATATCAGGCCATTAAATCAACCCCGATCTCTAATCGGGCCATAAAATCTAGCCCAATCTCTAATCAGGCCATCAAATCAACCTCGATTTTAATATCGGGCCGTCAGATCAACCCCGATATCAATATCGGGCCGTCAGATGAACCTCGATCTCCAATCGAGCTGTCAAATCAACCCCGATCTCCAATTGGGCCTTCAGATCAACCCCAATCTCCAATCGGGCTATTAAATCAACCCCGATCTCAATATCGGGCTGTCAAATCAACCCCGATCTCCAATCGGTTTAACCCCGGTCATAACCCGGGAAATACAGGTCATCCCCGGTCTCAACCCGGGAAGTCAAGGCAACTTCAAGAACAAACCTGAAGCTCCACAACACCTCCAGGAGAAAACTTGGAACGACCAAATCAAATTCAGAGACAACATTGAGGACAAACAGACTCGATGGGATCCAAGTCTTGGAAACAACTCTCGGAAGTCAACCAAAGGCCATGCCGACACTAAGGGCAGCCCCAGGATGGGCAAAATGGTTATTTTACCAACCCTAAGCCGATTCGGTCAAATTCAAGCCGAATTGATGCCACCAAGGTTAGAACGAACCATAACGATGATCCCGAGTGCAAACAGCGCAAGACAGCTCAACGGATAAACTATGGGGAATCCAAGACCTGGTTATGAACCCATCTTCTTGGACCCGAAAAATGTTTTATCCCATTTCATTGTGACACTCTCGGCGAGGGCTTTTCAGAAAGGTATAGCACGCCTCAAATGGACGCTCCGATCAAAAGTTAGAAAGTTTTGACTTCGACCTCGCTTTGCTCGGAGTGCATGTACTTCGAGATGACTCAACTGGACATATGGGCCCCACCAGGGGAGCCGCACCTCTACCTGCGGCAGCAGCAGGTAAAGCTGAGGCTCCCTGGCCTATATATATGAGGTGACTCCCCCTCATTTGAAAAAAAAACGCTTCGAACCTCTGCCCGTTTATTTTTTTATCCAATTTCTTGTCTTTCAAACCCAAATATTTTCACTCTAACACATAGATATACCCACATACTACCACATAACAAAAAATAACAGGTAGACTCAGACGTTAAAGGCCTATAATTTGGCAAAAAGCCCGTGTAGCAGTCCATTGTGAGTATTTTTACGATCATCAAGTCAATACTACTACTATGCACTTTTATACACTTGCACGTTAAGTTTTGTTTTCTAAATATGCACGGAACTCAGTTCTGTGGCCGTTTTCGTCAACTTTTGGTACATTTTAGTACCTAAATGCCTTTTCTGGCATTTTTACAACTCGGATTGACGACCCGTCACTTCCGGCAGCTTCGGCATACTCGCATCTTCGTTATTAGCAACTTTGCAGGACTGGGTTATCTTTCCAGTCTGGGTTTGGCTTTTTATTGTGTTTATTTAACTGTTTATATATTAATTTTTCAATTCTATCAAACCCGGATGTCAAATCTGTGGTAGTTTATTGCTTTTATATATATTTATGCATATATAAGCAGCCTTCACCACCACTAGGTTCTCTTCCCAGTCTTGGTTGACTACGTTTTTGTCTCTATATATATACTTATATATTTCAGTCTGGACTGGATTATTATGTGGCCTTTTTACTGCTTTTGCACCCTTCACCATTACTGGGTTATCTTCCCAGTCCCTGGTTGACTACTTTTTTGTACATTTACATTTCTGTTCGACCTGGATTATTCTGTGGCCTTTTTACTGCTTTTATATATAACTATGCGTATATAAGAAGCCTTCACCACTGGGTTCTCTTTCCAGTCTTAGTTGACTACTTTTCTGTTAATATATATATATATATATATATATATATATTTCAATTCCAATCCGGGTACCGGTGTGAAAACTCATCGTCCTTTACAGCTCTTGTATATATAACTATGTATATATATATTAGTTTACTTTCTCTTTATTAAATTAATGCTTTAAATATTCATTTGATATGAATCGGCATTTTTCAGTCACAAAAGCAACCTCGTGTCCCTTAGATCGCTATCTAGTGGGAACGAGTCGCTTCGGCCAGGTGCGAACCAGGATTTACTGATGAATCCTTGGTTCTGACAATATTGGGATATATATCTATTTCTATACAAATTTGAACTGTGCAGGTTTATTGGCTACTCATATGTGAGCCTAGGAATCGTGGGATTTATGATCCAATCGATCAGAATTTGATTCCCACGATGGACAAACTCCAGTTTACGAATGTACCCTGCCAGTTTTTTTGTAAAATGTACATACAAACACCTTAAAATGGTTATCCGAATTTAAGGTCTCAATACAATGAGAATAATGGTTTGTCGTGTTAGCGTCCCTCCGATGGCTTTCATTCCCTTGAGGAAACCAACACTTGTATTTATTTCTGTGGTCGAGGATGCTTCGCAGCCCGACAGATCACCATTCAAATGCAAGCCTTAAGGCTGAAAATATAAAAATGAAAGTATCAATAGGCTTTAATTCCTATGTTAGCGTAAGGGTTTGATGACTAGCTTTCAAAATATAATTTTCAATTCAATCAAAAGAAAAGCTTTTGCAAATCAAATTAAACACTTTTGCAAATCAAATCAAAGACTTTTTGCAAATCAACCCTTCGTATATAGGTTCAAACGAAGCAAAGCACTACTTTCAATCAATCAATCAAACATAGGCCCAATTTTCAAACAGTATTCACACACGCATTTTAGTTTTAAGGGAAATATTAAAAAGATGAGGTACCGTGTTTACACGGGGGTTGTGGGGTGCCTAACACCTTCCCCACACTTAACCAAGCCCCCGAACTCAAAACTTCAATTTTAAAGATTAAGTTTCGACAGTGTCTAGCAATTGGGCCTCTTTCAAATAAAACTCGGTTGAGTTGGTACAACCATTTCAATCTACCAACTAGCGACTCTGTAAAATGAACAAATCGTCGACATGATACATGTTGGCCTTTTCCAAAAAAACCCTTCAAAACCTTTTTCGCAATAAAAAGAGTGAGGGTAGAGATAACTTAGGAAGAGATGAAAGATCCGGGTTGTGACCCGACCCGCGGATTCTTTCCCGACGTCGACAAATGTCACAGCGCTCCCACTGAACCTTTTGTACACACCAAGTTCATTCTCATTTTTTATAAAATCAAACCCTTTTGATTTTTCACATCAAAATGAATGTTCCATCTTTGAGAAGCTTGCTTCAATCCATAAATGGATTGTTGTATCTCATATATATGATTTGCTTCAACTATTGAAATAAGTCAATCTGGAAGTATCATACATACATTCTCCTCTAATAATTTATATTTGAGGAAGGGCGTCTCCACGTCCATTTGCCAAATTTAGTAATAATAAGCTGCAATTGCAAGTAAAATCCAATTGGATTTGAGCATTACTACCGATAATAAGATTTTATCACAGTCAACTCCTTGACTTTATTTGAAAACTATTTTCAAACCAGTCTGGCCTTATAGGTCTCCACCTTGCCATTTATTTACTCCAAAGAACCATTTTAAATTTTATGGTCATCTACAATTTCTCTGAGTGTTTACAACTCTTAGCCTTATTGTGTATTACTGGATCATCATCCTCTATGATGCGTACCTCATCATCATCATCTATGATGAATTCATACCTCCTAGGTATCTTGAGTACTATCCCAGATTCACGATTCGGTTGTGGTACAATAGGTCTATCTACTTGTTCCTCTTTTGACTTATAGTGTTTTGTGGTTCTTGAACTCCTTCAAGATCTATTATCCTCTCACTAACCCTTCAATAATAAACACCTTTATCTTAGAAGGCATCATGTTTTGTAACAAACACCTTTTGCTAAGTAGGATTATAGAACATATATCCTAAACTTACTTTAGGATGTCCCACAAATCTGTACTTATCAAATCCTGTCTCAAGCTTATCCTTTTGAAACCTTTTCACATAAGTTGGACAGCCCTTTATCTTAACATACTTAATATTAGGAATTCTCCCTGTCCATAACTCTTATGAAGTCTTGAGGAAGGATTTTGAGGTTACCTTATTTTGTAGATATGCAGCCGTTTCCAGGTCATTACCCCAGAAGGATACTGGAATGTCGATAAAAATCATTATGGACCGCACTATGTCCAACAAGGTACGATTTTGTCTTTTAAATACACCAATTAATTATTGTGTATCAGGAAGCGTCCATTATGTGAAAATCATTTAAGATGATATTAAAACTTATTGCACAAGTATTTATTTATTCCTCGATCCAATTGAAGAATCATAATACCTTGCCAATTAGTTTTACTTCTGAATTCTTTGAACCTTTCAAATAATTCAGACTTGTATTTTACCAAATACAAATATTCAACTCTTTGAATGATCATCTCCTTTTTTTCTTTTACTAGTTTGTTCAATTTAAAATTATTTTCATGCAAGTCAAGTATGTAAAGTCCATTAAGTAAATTGTTAATTATTTAAACTAATAGACTTTCCCGTAGGCGGTGCTAAACAATAAGTTCCTGCAGTTAATGGACCAACCTTTGCTCCACTCCCACATGCAGTAAGACTTCCCCTTGTTTAGCTTTTTATTTCTGCTTTGTCCCTTCATAAATCAATATTTATGAGAATCACAGCCAGTATCCAATACTCAAGTAGAACTTTGATTTACAGAAATATTTATTTTTAATTATGAACAAACATGTATCTGTAACCGAAACTTTACTAAGTTTCTTCTAGTTAGCCTTTGCAAGATGTTTCTTGTAGTTTCTTTTTCCAGTGTCCAGGCTTATTGCAGTGGAAGTAAAGTCCTTTGCTATCTGTATCAGTTTTGTTCTTATTATCCTTTGTATTTGCCTTTCTTTTTACCTTTTTTGAACTGTTCTTTTTTTCAAAAGATCTTTTGGCCCTTACCAGTAAGATTTGGTCTTTCTTGGTTGGAAAGTGACTCTCAACAATTTTTCAACATGTTTATATGAAAATTCACAACAATTGTGAGAAGGAGTCAAGGAGTGACAAGATCAAATCTTGGCTCAACTCTCCATCCATGACAAAACCATGTTGTCCTAATTGTTCAATCAAATTGATCATATTTAGGACATGTGTTTCTACTGTAGTTCCATTGTGGAAGAGCTCCTTAGATATCTGATATTATCAGTCCT
Organism: Panax stipuleanatus; assembly: GCA_020205555.1. NCBI lineage: Eukaryota > Viridiplantae > Streptophyta > Magnoliopsida > Apiales > Araliaceae > Panax > Panax stipuleanatus. Next base: position 37,321,696 of record CM035115.1, read on the forward strand.
ACTTTCCTTACCATTCAACTACTTGAAATGCAAGAATATAGTAGGAGCATCTATAGTTTCATGCTGACGCTGAAGCTGTTACTCATGGATACGAGCATGATGCATTGAACCAACTATGCATCATCTTGCTACTTTCTAAAAGTAGCAAACTCTTCCTCAGATGCATTGTCTGCAATCATTGCAGGAATAGGCATATTAAGGGCATAAGATAGCTTTTTCAGCTTTGAGAACTATTCTCATATTCCTTAACCAATCTGTTTAATTCGGTCCGGTTAAATAGCATCTAATATGCTCCGCAGTGATAGTAATTTAGACATTGTAAAATTCAGTAAATAAATTTGTAATTAAACAACATTTTAGCATACATTCTTTTATTAATTATCAAAATAAATTAGGTCTTATTTTAAATTGGTATCTCCTACTATTTTCTTCAAACTATATTACCTTCATAATATATAGTTCGGCAAATCTAATTAAACATTTGCTAGTCAAAATAAAGATCCCATTTCAAATTTATATAGCCTTGTGGTGACACAACAAACTTTATATAAATAAATAAGTAGACAACTCTTGTCAATTACATCATCATGTAACTCCTTTTGCCTCTTAGATTATTTTGATCAAGTGGTGGCACATTCGAATCAAAATTATCTAAGTTAAATCCAACCTAGCAGTTTCATATATTAAAATAGAAAAATACCGTCCTTGTGGTGACACAACAAAACAGTATTGTTCAATTTCTTTATAAGCATCACATGTGATAAATCATTACCTTAAATATTTAATACTTGCCTTGTGGTGACATAACAAACTCATATTAAATATTTAATACTCTATTAATTTATCATGCTAGAAGGCGACGTTCGATATTTCAAATATCTTTGAACGCTTAGGACTTAATATAAATACTTTGAGGAGTTTGTTATTATATGTCTCATCTTGTCTAGCGCCCATGCACACACACACACACACACACACACACACACACACACACACACACACACATATATATATATATATATATATATATATAATACGTGTCATATTAATTAACATGCGAAGCATGTTGTATAATATATAAAATATATATATAGTAAGTATGCACATATAGAATACTATATTCTACCCGGATTGATTATGAACTTTATTCTAGTTAGGTTCACTAGAGCCACCAAGTGAACCAAAAGGTCAAACCTAGGGTGCAAAAATTAAATTTAAATATAACTATTACATTTAAATCTCGAGCTCCATTACAAACGGGTCTTCAAGCGCTCCTTGCTCCTTTGTCTCCAATTCTTCAAGATAATTCTAACTAATCATATTACATAAACTATTTACATTAAATAGAAACCTTGATCAACAGTCAATGGAAAGTACATAGGAGTGAGATAGAAATTACATTAAGAAAAATTAGAGAAGACGAGGTACGCAGACCCCATTTATAAAACCCATACATTCAAGCATCCTACTAAAATAAAATCTAATCACGTTAGTCAATAGTCCATAATCAACCCCATTTATTATCATACATATCATCATATGTATCAATAAATAACATTCATCTCATGACTAATAAATCCATTCCATATATGTATTGATATCATTTAATGGACAATTAAAATTTATTATAAATTCAATTTTGAAACAAAATAAGCTCATTTATTTTAATCAAAATTTAAATCCTGATAAGCTTCTTTATTTTATTTTATCCAATATTAAATAAAAAATAAACTACTTTATTTTTAATCAAATTCGAAATCAAAATAAACTCCTTTATTTTAATTAACAAGGAATCCAATTTCAAGTACAAAATAAACTCTTTTATTTTAACTTAAAATTACTGGAAAAATAAAATATATTGAATCTTATTCCTTATCAAAATTAAACATCTTTAATTTTAGGAAACATGGAATCCTATTCTATATGTGAATAAACTCCTTTATTCTAGGAAACATGAAATCCTATTCCATATCCAAATAAATTCATTTATTCTATTTTTGAAAAATTGCACAAAAAAAATTAAAAAATCAGATATTCTGTTGGACCGGTGCACTCCGCGCCACGACAAAATTCTAGTTTTTCATTTTCTTGCAAATCGCGATTTTTGATCCTTTCTTGCAAAAAATATGATTATATACAACAAATTGTGCTCAATAAATTGTTCCAAACATATACCCATACATATATGAAATCAAAACAATTAATAACTCACATAAAGGTTTGACATTGATGTCACTGTAAGGTTTGTAAGATTCATAGACACAATCAAATTGCATAAAATAAGCGAAAGCATAAAAATCAGAGTTTTAACACTTTACAAACCATATACCCGGATCATCCTTTATGCACAAATATTAATTAAATGAAATAGATGGAGATTAGATTCATACCCTCGTAGAAACTAGCTTCCTCAGGTACGTGTTCAACTCCAATTCGTTTCGCGTTTAACTTGAATCCACCGGGTTGATTCCTTCCTTTGATCAACGTTAGTCACCCAAGTGTATGGCCTGTATATGTGATCCACCAAGAAAGAATAAGAATTCAAGAAGATGGGTGTTTGGCTAAACCCTAGTTTCTATCTCTATAGAAAAAGTGTACCCTCCCAACTCTTGGAAAGATCATTCACCCCAAATCAAAATAAGACTCCTCTTATTTATAGATGTAGGTAGCCCTCCTAAATAATTTAAGATTAGGGTTTCATGTTAATTAATTAAACTTCTTTAATTAATTATGCTTCCTAATTCTATTGGGAATAACTAATTAAACTCTTTAATTAATTAGCCTCCTAATCTTATTAGAAATATATGTATGAGAAAGTATCGTATTAATTAATTCTCAAACTCCTTTAGGAATTAAATAATAATAATAATAGTAATAGTAATAATAATAAGACTCCTCTTATTAATTTATATTTAATATTTTCAAAGTATTAAATAATAAATATTAACCTATTAATTTATTCTATCACCACAGATTAAATTAAATATACTTAACTTATTATTAAGATTATGTCATTTAATTATTTAATAAATATTATTCCTTTTATGGTGTGATCCTTTAGGTTCTCCATATTAAACCGGTTGTGAATAAATCAATTACAACAATTCTAATCTTATTTAAATAAATAAATTAAATTAATAATTTATTTAGATAAATAAAATTTATTCTACAATAAGGATAAGCCTCCTTAGCGATCAACGACTTTCCAGATAATATAGATTTTAACATTAATCATAAAACAACCTTTGAGTAAATAGTTACCGTACAATTCAATCCTTCCACCATACAATGTCCCAATTAAATATAAGACATGGAATTACTGTCAAGTCTTATTTTATTTAATTACATGTACTTCGATCCTTAAATGCACAACTTTAAAAAATGCAAATTAGAAACTCCTTTCTAATTTCATTCCACCTTGGCCAAGGATTCATGGGTTGTCATTTATCGAATCACATTGGACATATCTCTTCTTTTACTAGAAGTTGTAGATTCTTTATTGATCTTTCAATATCTCCATATATAACTTATTACACCCAACCATACCCTTTGATATATACCCTAAGGGTCTTAAAAGACATGTCAAAGTATAACTTATCATACACAAGATACTATGATGATCTCAAGTCTAAGGATCACTTGTACTACTATCACTATAGAAAATTCTATTGAAAGACAAGTAAAACTCCATTAGGTATTCCTTAGAGAGCCGCGTTCAGTGAACTTATTCTCCAATAAGCACCCACATACTTGCTTTATTGTCTCCACATAAATGATTATGAGAGCAATCATCCTCATCCAATGCGCAACATATGTATCAATCTATCCGGATTCACTAATCCCCTTTTTAGTAATCCAATGATTGGGAATAATTTTAGTTTTAAGCTATCTAAGAATTTAGATCATATTAGCATGATCATCATCATGATTTTAAAAGCATTGCTTAAAATTATGGGTTTATCACATATTATAATAACAACATCATGTAGAAAATTAAATGCCTTTAATTAAATAATACTTTAATTAACAAATAAATAAGATTGTTACAAAGTATATGCTTTATCATCAAACATGATTGGCTTGTATGCATACTACTTTCAAACGCAACCTATTATAATGCAAAACTACGACGCTCATATTAGGTTTGTAATAATCATGATCATGCAACAAATTTCATATAAACAATGGAAGCGTAAAAAAATAGAGTTTTAAAATTTTACAAATCATATACCCCGATCATCCTTTATGCACAGTTATTAATTAAACAAAATAGATGGAGATTAAGATTTATACCCTTGAAGATTCTAGCTTCTTCTGGTACGAGTTCAACTCCAAATTCTTTTCGCGTTCTACTTGTATCCACCCAGTTAATTCCTTCCTTTGATCAACGTTAGCCACCCAAGTGTTTGGTCTCTAGAGGTGGTCCACCAAAAAAGAATAAAAATTCAAGAAGAAGAGTGTTTGGCTAAACCCTAGTTTCCTTCTCTCTACAAAAGGAGTGCTCTCCCAACTCTTGGAAATAATTGTCTAACCTTGTTCCATAATAAGACTTTTTATTTATAGTTGTAGGCAACCCTCCTAAACAATTTAGGATTAGGGTTTCATATTAATGAATTAAACCCTTTTAATTAATTAGGCTTTCCAATCTTATTAGAAATAATTAATTAAACTCTTTTAATTAATTAGTCTCCTAATCTTATTAGAAATATATATGAGAGAGTATCTTATTAATTAATTTCCAAACTCCTTTAAGAATTAAATATTAATAATAGTAATAATAATAATAATAATAATAAGACTCCTCCTATTAATTTATAATTAATATTTCCAAAATATTAAATAATAAATATTAAGCTATTTAATTTATTTTATAACCATAGATTAAATTAAATATACTTACCTTATTATTACGATTATGCCATTTGTTTCTTTAATAAATATTCTTTTTTTTATGGTGTGACCCTTTAGGTTCTCCATATTAAACCGGTTGTGAATAAATCAATTAGAATAATTCTAATATTATTTAAATAAATAAATTAAACTAATAATTCATTCTACAATAATGATAAGCCTCCTTGGCGATCAACGACTTTTCAGAGAATATAGATTTCAACATTAATCATAAAACAACCTTTGAGTAAATAGTTACCATAAAATTTAATCCTTTCATCATACAATGTCCCAATTAAATATAAGACATTGAATTATTGTCAAGTCTTATTTTATTTAATTATATGTATTTCGATTCCAAAATGCACAACTCCAAATAATGCAAATTAGAAACTCCTTTCTAATTTTATTTCACTTTGGCCAAGGATTATTGGATTGTCATTTATCGAATCACATAGGACATATATCTTCTTTTACTAGAAGCGGTAGATTTTTTATTGATCATTCATTATCTCCATATATAACTTATTACACCCAAGCATACCCTTTGATATATCTTAAGGGTCTTAAGGGACATGTCAAAGTATAACTTATCATACACAAGATACTATGATGATCTCAAGTCTAAGGATCAGTTGTACTACTATCACTACAATAAATCCTATTGACAAGTAAGTAAAACTCCATTAGGTATTCCTTAGTGAGCCACATTTAGTGAACTTATTCTCCAATAAGCACCTACATACTTGCCGTCGACGTCGGGAAAAAATCCGCGGGTCGGGTCACAACCCGGATCTTTCTCTCTTCTTAAGTTTTGTCTACCCTTACTATTTTTATTGTGAAAAAGGTTTTAAAGGGATTTTTTAGGAAAATGCCAACATGTATCATGTCGACGATTGAACATTTTACAGAGTCGCCAGTTGGTAGATTTTGAAATGGTTGTACTAACTCAACCTAGTTTTGTTTGAAAAGAGGCCCAATTACTAGACACTGTCGAAACTTGATCTTTGAAAATAAAGTTTTGAGTTCGGGGGTTTGGTTAAGTGTGGGAAAGGTGTTAGGCACCCACAACTCCAGTGTAAATACGGTACCGCATCTTTTCAATATTTTCCTTTTAAATTTGTACGTGTATGAATGCTGGAAGAAAAATTGGGCCTATGTTTGATTGAAAGCATGTCTATGCATTGTTGAACCTATATACGAAGGGTTTGATTTGATTTTTTGCAAAAAGTCTTTGATTTGATTTGCAAAAGTGTTTGATTTAATTTGCAAAAGCTTCTTTTTTTGAAAAGATTATTGAATGATGTTTTGAAGGAGGTTTTCAAACCCTTACACTAACATAAAAATTGAAGCATATCGATACTTCAGTTTTATCTTTTCAGCCTTAAGGCTCAATTTGAATGGTGATTTGTCGGGCTGCAAAGCATCCTCAACCACAACATATATACAAATGTCGGTCTCCTCATGGGCATGATAGCCATCGGAGGGACTCTAACATGACAAACCATATTTTCACTATGTTGAGACCTTAAATCCGGACAACCATTTTAAGGTCTTTTGTATATACATTTTTATAGAAAATTTGGCAGGGTACAATTGTAAAGTGGAGTTTGTCCATCGTGAAAATCAGATTCTGATAAGTTTGATCATGAAACCCACGATTCATAGGCTCTCATAGGGAGGCCAATAAACCTGCACAGTTCAAATTTGTAAAAAAATATATCCAAATACCACCAAAACCAAGGATTCATTCAGTAAATCTTGGCTCGCACCTGGCTAAAGCGTCTCGTTCCCACTACATAGCGATCTAAGGGCCGCGAGGTTGCTTTTATAATTGAAACTAGAAAAAAATACTAGATTTAAATAAAACTCAGCCATTCTAGCTCTCCGGTTCTGTCTGGACTTATTTTGAATCGTTTGAAAGCTAGAGTTGGCAAGATTTAAATAAATCCAGTTCGCCTGCAGAAATGTCAGTGTCGATTCATATCAAATAAATATTTAAAGCAACAAATTTAATAAAAATAAGTAAAGCAATATATATATAATTATATATACAAAAGTTGTAAAGGGCGATGGGTTTTCACACCGGTGCCCGGAATGGAATTAAAATATATATATATATATATATATATATATATTTATAAAATCTATATAAAAGCCACGGAATGATTCATGCTTGACAGAATTGAAATATATATATATATAGAAAAATAGTAAAAAGGGCGATGTATTTTCACACCTGTGCCCGAACTGAAATATAAATATATACAGAAACGTAGTCAACCAAGACTTGGAAGATAACCCAGTATGGTGAATGGTGCAAAAAAATAGTAAAAATACCACAGAATGATCTAGGTAAAACTGAAATGTAAATGTGCAGAAAAGTAGTCAACCAAGACTTGAAAGATAACCTAGTGTGGTGAATGTTGCTTATATATGCATAAATATATATAAAAATAGTAAACTACCACAGATTTGACATTCGGGCTTGACAGAATTAAAAATTTAGTATATATATACAGTTAAATATATACAAAAAAAAAAAGCCATCCTCGGACTAGGAAGATAACCCAGTCCGGCGACGTTGCTCAAAAAGCAGGTATTAGTACTTAAAAACTATTCGAAGCGACGGATCGTTAATCCGAGTTGTAGAAATGCCAGAAAATACGTTTATGTACAAAAATGAACCAAAAGTTGACAAAAATGGCCACGGAACTGAGTTCCCGACATATTTAGAAAACGAAACTTGATATGCAAGTGTATAAAAGTGCGAAGAAGTAATAATAACTTTCTAATCTTAAAAATATTCATAATGAACTGCTACACGGGCTTTTTGCCAAATTGTAGGCTTTAAACGTCTGAATCTACCGGTTATTTTCTGATAAGTGGTAGTATGTGGGTATATCTACGTGTTAGAATGAAAAAATTTGGGTTTGAAATACAAGAAAATAGCTGAAAAATCAAACGGGCAGGGGTTCAAAGCGTTTCTAAATTCTTGAAATGAGATGGGTGTGTAAGACCCCAACTTTTTAATGAATATGATTTAATTTCCTATATATATTATTTTGAAATAGTAAGGGATGATTTGATAAATATGGTAAGTTTTGGGTGGAATGTGCAAATTTTACAAAGTTAACAAGTGGTAATAAAATATTTATTGTTGTCGGGGAATATTCGTTTGGTCGTGGAATATTCTTGTTGTCGGAGAATATTCGTACGACGGCGCAGCCATTTGTGGGCTCCACAACGGAATAACTGTCGGATGAAGAAAAGGACAAGAATGAGTTTTCTAAAAATAACAGCGTAGTTGTTACCGTTAGAACTGTTGAAATACCCGGTGGTTAAAATACAGTAATACGCGTTGTTGCAAAGTAGCATACGGTATTGCACAGTGATTCTAATTATTGATTCTTACCTAAGAAGTCACTTACTTAATAATTTTTACAGTAATTACTGTTCAATATTTTATTTTATTAATTCAATAATTGCTACATTGATAATTGCATAATATTTTATTGATTCAATAATTGCTACGTTGATATTTTATACTATTGATTCAATAATTGTTGCAGTAACCACTACACAGTATTTCATATTATCAAATTAATAATTCATATTATTTGAATAAAATTATTAGATAGTATTATTGACAATGTCTAGAAAGTTCTGTCGAGGAAAAAGGTTAGGTTATATAATTGCGCTCCAATAAGGAGAAATTCTTATCGGAAAGCCCCCTCTTTCCTAAAAATGACCTGGTTGTCAATATTGTAGTTCTGTAATATTATTTGTGAATAATTAATTGTTGATATACATAATAAGAAAATATTTATTTCAATTTTGATATAAAAGGGAAGAATTTTTAGCATGTGACATTTATTGAAAGTTGACATTTTATCTTCTTCGATAAAATAATTCATTCAAATATAATATTACATTATAAAGTTTTAATGTGATAATATAATAATTTTATGTGGTTGGTGGGAATATGGATGGAGGCTTGAAATTTTCAAAAGTTGTATGCTGAAGCTTGTTTTTCAAAAGTAGCATGTTGCTGAGTCATCCGTATGTAAATTTGAGTCATTTTTTTCGTTTGAAATTTGGAAAAAATTTATTCTACAAAGTTGTAGAGAATAAAATTTCATATGGAATTGACATAATGTTCTTATTTTTCTGATAAATGAGCTATTTATTATGAATTATTGAAATTTTGAAAATAAATGTTTTAATATATATATATAAACATGTGGTTTGAATTCTTTTTTTCAAAAATGGTGGGTGGAGTTGGTGAGGTGCAGGATTGTCAAAAGTTTGGGCTTGAAAATCATCCGTGGGATTTTTTTTTCCAATTTTGGTGTGCCACACAATTCCTATAAATAGGGTGCTTAGTTAGAATGAAAATCACACCAGAATAATAAAAATTTCTCTCTATAATATCGAGCGTATTTCTTGTGAGTATTTAAATACTTTGAGTGTTAATAACAGTGCAAGTTTTTCTCATCATTATATTCAATATTTCAGTCAGATCGAGTATTATACTGAGGAAAAGGATGTTATTTTTCTCGTAAATGATGTTATTTCCTTTCAATATTCGTAATGAATGTTATTTTCTTTCATATTCCATATTATGAAAGTGATAATATTTTATTTCATATTCTTAAATTTGAACTTACCACGGTAAGTATTGCTTCTATAATTCCTGAAATGATCAGAAATTTCTTGCGTTTTGCTCTTCATCTAGTATTATTTCATCGGAATAATTTGTTGAACTTTCTCGTGAAATTTTTATCTTTTCATGTCGAGTTACTATTCACGAGTTACTGTTCACGGGATACTATTCACGGTAAAAAAAAAATTTAATCTTTGATTGGATCCAGGTTTTGATCTTCATTCTTGAACTTTGGATAAATTCTCTAATATTTGTCCTTTACCCCACTGGATTCGTTATTCCTATTATTTTTCATCATCTTCAGTTCTAAATGGTGATATAATTGAATATCTTTAGCCTGTAGTGCAAAGATGAATGATTACTTGATGAATATCTTTGGCCTGTAGTGCAAAGATGAATGATTACCTGATGAATATCTTTGGCCCGTAGTGCAAAGATGGACAGGTGTTGAGATGAACATGACCAACTGGTGATACAAATGAATATCTTTAGCCGTAGTGCAAAGATTAATATTTGATTAAAGATGTATATTGATTGGTGTTACAGGGATAACATATTAATGATGGACTTTTAAACCATAGAAGATAGTAAACTTCATTCTCTACTTAGCTCTTCTAATGAATTGTTATTTCCGCTGCGAATATTGATCTAAAACTTATTGTCCATTATATTTTATCTGATTTATTGAAAGCTAACGATAAATTTTTTATTATTATCTTAGTCATAATATTATTTACTGGGTTAGTTGAGCTCACCCTTTTCATCTATTGTCCTCTTTAGGGAATGAAAATATTGCGGGGACTAGTCGGGGAACAGTGTGATGATCAGAGTTAGATCTGTACAAGTCCTCACTATTCTATAAAATAGTGGGACAATAATTGTAATGAATAAGGAATGAATTTGAGTGTTTATATTTCGTATTATATACGATTTGTATCGAAGCTCACAGTTGTGTGGTCGTATTTTGCACGACCGTGTGTTATAAAAGATTGTATTTGATTCTGTACCATGTATTTGGCGACTCAGAATGGGTTGAGTATTGAACTTATTTTGGGGGCGTCACAGTTGGTATCAGAGCTTTGGGATATGATCTCTGGCGGAGATCTGGGAATAGAACTAGGAGGGGAGAGACAAGTAAAACCTTCGCTAGTGTGTCCTACCTAAGCTTAATTGTTATTTAATTGGTCGGTTGGAACATATGGTTAATATGTTATATGTTAATTTCTTTGATTAACCCTTATTTTGTGGCAGTATTTGAGAATGGCAGCTGAAAATCTAAACAATGGAGTGAATGAGACCGTTGAGAAACTTTTCATCACCAACCAGGAGAACGTGCAACAGGAAGGCTATATTCCTCCTGTAAGTAACACCCCCGATCAGACAATGAATGACGGGATGATTAGAAGCTTTTTGCAGTTCGTGCAAAACCAGACGAAGGAGACACGTGTTCATAATACAGGTGGAAATAGCAACTCGCGGCTTGTAACTGCTAAGCAGTTTAAAGAGTTGGGACCACCAGAGTTTTTGGGAAAGCCAGCTCCAATCAAGGTGGAAACGTGGGTTAAGCAAATTACAAAGATATTTGATGTCTTGGGATGCACGGAGGAGCAAAAGGTTCCATTTACCACGTTTATGTTCCGTGGAGAGGCAGATTACTGGTGGGAATCTGTGAAGTGTACCCAGCCCGCCGCACTCAAGATGTCGTGGGAGAAGTTCCAGAAACTGTTGAATGACAAGTACTTTCTAGAAAGTATTCGTCATATGAAGGAGGTAGAGTTTATTAAACTGGAACAGAACAACATGATTGTGTCCCAGTACGAGGCTAAGTTCGCGGAGTTATCCGGGTTCGCATCTCATTTGGTTGATAATGAGGAACGTATGACGCGGATGTTTATGAGAGGTTTGAAACCCAAAATTCGTCAGTACCTCATTTCTCACAAACTTTCTTTATATTCAGATATGGTGGACATGGCCCAACTATTAGCACGAGATAATGATTATGTTCAACCAAGGGATAACAACCAAGGTCATACCGGTGGCAGCAGTCATCAAAACAATGACAACCAGCAGGGAGAAAAGTATCATGACAGAAGCGGTAACCACTCCGGTGGTAATCGTGGCCATAATAATAGAAGAAGTGAGTCGGGAGGAGATTTCAAGAAGAGAAGGTACAACAATGAGAATGTGAAAACATCGACAGCAGCACCAACATTAACTGTTTCTAGGGGAGGAGAACGACCGTCGGTCGTATGCTATAAATGCGGGCAAGAAGGACACATCAGTCCCAACTGCACACAACAATCCAAGGTATGTTATAACTGTGGAAAGGAAGGGCACATAGCTCGAGTGTGTCCTGTAGCGAAACCAAGTCTAGCAGGGTTGGTGACTCCAAAGGCTATCCCTGACAAGTCAAAGTCTGTGGTTCCTGGAAGAGCTTTTGTCGTAACTGCCCAACAAGCGAGGAACCCGAATAAGGTTATTAGGGTAAGCTAATCATAAACTCTTGCGAAGTCTATACCTTATTAGATATCGGTGCTACCCATTCTTTTATTTCACCTGTTTGTGCTCAACATTTGAACTTAACTTATGAGAAATTAGACTTTGACTTATCTGTTGAAACTCCGTTAGGAGAAACCTTCATTACATCCACAGTTTACAAATCTTTCTTGATTCAAATTGGTACCCTTACCCTACCTGTTGATCTTATATCTTTGAAAATACTTGTATTTGATGTGATTTTAGGAATTGACTTGTTAACCACTTATCATGCCAAAATTGATTGTTTTTGTAAGGTTGTTAGTTTTTATATTCCTAACCAACCTGTTGTGCGAATTCAAACAACCAAACCACTAAAATCAATTAATGTCATTTCAAGTCATAAAGCTATTCGTTTATTGAAAAACGGATGTCAAGCTTTCTTAGCCCATGTCACCGATTTAAACTAGAATACGTCTGATTTGAATGATATTTCTGTTGTTAATGAGTTTCTTGATGTATTTCTAGAAGAACTTCCCGGTCTATCCCCAGAACGTGAAGTTGAATTCTTTATTGACCTTGAACCCGGTACAAAACCCATTTCTAAAACCCCATATCGAATGGCTCTTATTGAACTTCAGGATTTAAAGGTCCAACTACAGGAGTTGTTAGACATCGATTTTATACGTCTTAGTACATCTTCTTGGGGTGCTCCTTTTTAATTTGTAAAGAAGAAAGATGGGAGTACGCGACTTTGTAATGACTATCGGGAGTTGAACCATGTCACCATCAAGAATAGGTATCCTTTACCTTGCATTGATGACCTATTCGACCAGTTACAAGGTGCACAATTCTTTTCAAAGATCGATCTTCGTTCTGGATATCATCAGTTAAAGATTAAACTGAGGATATTCCAAAGACTGCTTTCAGAACTCGGTACGGGCATTATGAATTCTTAGTCATGTCTTTTGGATAGACTAATGCTCCTGCTGCTTTCATGGATATGATGAACCGTGTATTCAAGGAATATTTGGATCCATTCGTGGTTGTCTTTATTGATGACATCCTCATCTATTCCAAAAGCCATGAAGATCATTAGCACCACCTGAAGCTGGTACTTCAAAGGATTCGTGATAACAAACTATATGCCAAGTTGAAGAAATGTGAGTTCTGGCTTGAGGAAGTAGTATTCCTTGGGCACATGGTATCAAATTATGGAGTATCTATTGACCCGGCGAAGATTGAAGCAATACAAAGTTGGGAGGAACCTAAGTCGGTGACCGAAGTACGTAGCTTTCTGGGCTTAGCTAGTTATTATCGGAGATTCGTGGAAGAATTTTCTCGAATCGCTACTCCATTAACTCAATTGACTCGAAACGATACAAAATTCGTATGGAACGAGGAATGTGAGAAGAGTTTTCAAGAGCTCAAGAGGAGACTCATTTCGGCACCTGTTCTGACAATACCATCTGGTTCGGACGAATTTGTAATTTACAGCGTTGCTTCGAGCAAAGGGTTAGGATGTGTTCTTATGTAACATGGGAAAGTTATAGCCTATGCCTAGCGACAATCAAAGAATATGAGAGGAATTATCCTACTCATGATCTAGAGTTGGCAGCGGTCGTTTTCGCATTGAAGATCTGGAGACACTACCTGTATGGAGAGAAAGTGGAGATCTATACGGATCATAAGAGCCTCAAATATTTCTTCACCCAGAAGGAACTCAACATGCGGCAACGACGTTGGCTTGAGCTGTTGAAAGATTATGACCATACCATCCAATACCATCCTAGAAAAGCGAACGTGGTAGCTGACGCATTGAGTAGAAGATCATATGCGGGAACGAGTGTGATGATGTTAACACAAAGGCCCATTTTGTAAGACTTACAAAGGATGAAGATAGAGTTAAAGACTCTAGGGACCCACGTGATGATGTCAATTATACGCATAGAACTAGCTTTGATTGATAAAGTTAAAGCTGCTCAAGCTACAGACCCATAGCTGATAAAGATGAAGAAAAAAGTGCAAGAAGGTGTTATTCCAGAAGCAAGAATCGATGAAGAATGAATACTTCGAGTCAACTCCAGACTTTGTGTTCCCAACGATTCTGACTTGAAGTATAGAATCATGATGGAGGCACACAGCACACCGTTTGCAATCTATCCTGGGAGTACTAAAATATATCGTGATCTTCGACATACATTTTGGTGGAGCAATATGAAAAGAGAGATCGCGGAGTTCATCTCGAGGTGTTTAACTTGTCAACGTGTCAAGGCGGAGCATTACGTGCCAAAGGGTCCATTGCAACCACTTGAGATTCCAAAATGGAAGTGGGAACACATTACCATGGATTTCGTTACGGGTCTTCCCAAGGTTTCTCAAGGCATAGATGCGATTTGGGTTATTGTTGATAGATTAACCAAGTCTACTCATTTCTTGCCTATACGAGAGACTTATTCACTTGAACGTCTTGCTCGTATGTACGTAAATGAGATTGTGAGATTGCATGGTATACTAGTGTCCATAGTTTCTGATCGTGACCCCAGATTTACTTCACGATTTTTGGTCAGTTTGCAGAAAGCTATGGGCACGGATTTACGATTCAGTTAGGCATATCATCCTCAAACGGACGGAGAATCAAAAAGCACTATTCAAACTCCTGAAGATCTATTGAGACTCTGTGTTCTAGGCTTCAAAAAGAGTTTGAACAAGTACTTACTATTGGTGGAATTCTCCTACAATAATAGTTATCAGGCAAGTATATGCATGGCTCCATTCGAGGCGTTGTATGGACGAAAGTGTCATTCTCCAGCATACTGAGACGAGGTGGGTGAAGCAAAATTATTGGGACCGGAGTTAGTACATATGACTACAGAAAAGATTCGAATAATCTGACAACGTATACAAATTTCACAAGATCGACAAAAGAGTTATGCTGATCTTCATCGAAGGGACGTGGAGTTCAATGTCGGAGACCATGTGTTGTTACGTGTTGCTCCATGGAAAGGAGTTACGAGATTCAGGAAGAAAGGAAAGCTCAACCCACGATTTATTGGTCCATTTAAAATCCTTGACAGAGTAGGAAATGTGGCATATAGACTCGCTTTACCTCTAAGCATGTCTCGTGTTCATAACATTTTTCACATATCCGTGCTTCGTAAATATATGAAAGACCCAAACCACATTATTGAGTTAGAACCAGACAAGTTAGCCAAAGATTTAACGTACGAGGAGATACCTGTCAAGATCTTGGATAAGAAGGAACATGTCTTACGCTCAAAGGTTATACCTCAAGTCAAAGTTTTATGGAGAAACCATGAAATTGAGCAAATGACCTGGGAGCTAGAATCGAAAATGAAAGCGATGTATCCTCACATTTTCGACATACCAGGTACGTACGTCAATTTCGAGGACGAAATTTCATAAGGAGGGGAGGTTGTAAGACCCCAACTTTTTAATGAATAAGATTTAATTTCCCCTATATATTATTTTGAAATAGTAAGGGATGATTTGATAAATGTGGTAAGTTATGGGTGGAATGTTCAAATTTTACAAAGTTAGCAAGTGGTAAGAAAATATTCGTTGTTGTCGGGGAATATTCGTTTGGTCGTAGAATATTTTTGTTGTCGGAGAATATTCGTACGACGGCGCAACCATTTATGGGCCCCACAACAGAATAACTGTCGGATGAAGAAAATGACAAGAATGAGTTTTCTAAAAATAACGGCATAGTTGTTACTGTTAGAACTGTTGAAATACATGGTGGTTAAAATACAGTAATACACGTTGTTGCACAGTAGCACACGGTATTGCACAGTAATTCTAATTATTGATTCTTACGTAAGAAGTCACTTACTCAATAATTGTTACAGTAATTACTATTCAATATTTTATTTTATTAATTTAATAATTGCTACATTGATAATTGCATAATATTTTATTGATTCAATAATTGCTTCGTTGATATTTTATATTATTGATTCAATAATTGTTACAGTAACCACTACACAGTATTTCACATTATCAAATTAATAATTCATAATATTTGAATAATATTATTAGATAGCATTATTGACAATGTCTAGAGTGTTCTGTCGAGAAAAGGGGTTAGGTTATATAATTGCGCGCCAATGAGGTGAAATCCTTATCAGAAAGCCCCCTTTTTCCTGGGAACGACTTAGTTGTCAATATTGTAGTTCTGTAATATTATTTGTGAATAATTAATTGTTGATCTACATGATAAGAAAATATTTATTTCAATTTTGATATAAAAGGGAAGAATTTTTAGCATGTGACATTTGTTGAAAGTTGGCATTTTATCTTCTTCGATAAAATAATTCATTCAAATATAATATTACATTATAAAATTTTAATGTGATAATATAATAATTTTATGTGGTTGGTGGGAATATGAATGGAGGCTTGAAATTTTCAAAAGTTGTATGCTGAAGCTTATTTTTCAAAAGTAGCATGCTGCTGAGTCATCCGTATGTAAATTTGAGTCATTTTTTCGTTCGAAATTTGAAAAAACTTTCTTCTACAAAGTTGTAGAGAATCAAATTTCATATGGCATGGACATAAGGTTCGTATTTTTCTGATAAAAGGGCTATTTATTATGAAGTATTGAAGTTTCAAAAATAAATATTTTAATATATATATATATATATATATATATATAAACATGTGGTTTGAATTCTTTTTTTCAAAAATGGTGGGTGGAGTTGGTGAGGTGTAAGATTGTCAAAAGTTTAGGCTTGAAAATCATCCGTGGGATTTTTTTTTCCAATCTTGGTGTGCCACACAATTCCTATAAATAGGGTGCTTAGTTAGAAATGAAAATCACACCAGAATCAGAAAATTTTCTCTCTTCAATATCGAGCGTATTTTTTGTGAGCATTTAGATACTTTGAGTGTTGATAACAGTGCAAGTTTTTCTCATCATTATATCCGATATTCCAGTCAGATCGAGTATTATACTGAGGTAAAGGTGTTATTTTTCTCGTAAATGATGTTATTTTCTTTCAATATTCATAATGAATGTTATTTTCTTTCATATTCCATATTATGAAAGTGATAATTTTTTATTTCATATTCCTAAATTTGAACTTACCACGGTAAGTATTGCTTCTATAATTCCTGAAATGATCAGAAATTTCTTGAGTTTTGCGCTTCATCTAGTATCATTTCATCAGAATAATTTTCTGAATTTTCTCGTGAAATTTTTATCTTTTCATGTCGAGTTACTATTCATGAGTTACTATTTACGGGCACTATTCACGATAAATTTTTTTTCTTCTTTGATTGGATCCAGGTTTTGATCTTCATTCTTGAACTCTGGATAAATTCTCTAATATTTGTCCTTTATCTCACTGGATTCGTTATTCGCTTTATTTTTCATCATCCTCAGTTCTAAATGGTGATATAACTGAATATCTTTGGCCTGCAGTGGAAAGATGAATGATTACTTGATGAATATTTTTGGCCTATAGTGCAAAGATGAATGATTACCTGATGAATATCTTTGGCCCGTAGTGCAAAGATGGACAGGTGTTGAGATGAACATGACCAACTAGTGATACAAATGAATATCTTTGGCCGTAGTGTAAAGATGAATATTTGATTCAAGATGTATATTGATTGATGTTACAGGGATAAAATATTGATGATGGACTTTTAAATCATAGAAGATAGTAGACTTCATTCTCTACTTAACTCTTCCAATGAATTGTTATTTTCGCTGCGAATATTGATCTAAAACTTGTTGTCCATTATATTTTATCTGATTTATTGAAGGCTAACGATAATTTTTTTTTCATTATCTTAGTCATAATATTCTTTACTGGGATAGTTGAGCTCATCCTTTTCATCTATTGTCCTTTTCATGGAATGCGAATGTTGCGGTGACTAGTCGGGGAACAATATGATGATCAGATTTAGATTTGTAGATGTCCTCACTATTCTATAAAATAGTGGGACAATAATTGTAATGAATAAAGAATGAATTTGAGTGTTTATATTTCGTATTATATACAATTTGTATCGAAGTTCACAGTTGTGTGGTCGTATTTTGCACGACCGTATGTTATAAAAGATTGTATTTGGATTCTGTACCATGTATTTGGCAACTCAGAATGAGTTGAGTATTAAACCTATTTTGGGGGCGTCACAGGGTGCACCTCTATATATAGGCCATGGAGCCTCCACTCTACATGCTGCTGCCGTAGGTAAAGGTGCGGCTCCACGTGGTGTGGGCCCCATGACGGGTTCTGTCATCTCGAAGTACGTGTACTTCGAGCAACGCGAGTCTTGATTTGAAACTTTCTAACTTTTGATCGTAGCGTTCGTTTAAGGCGTGCGATACCTTTCCGAAAAGCCCTCGTCGAGAGTGTCACAATGACATGGGATAAAATATTTTTCGGGTCCAAGAAGATGGGCTCATAACCAGGTCTTTAATTCCTCGTAGTTTGTCCATTGAGCTGTCTTGCACTGTTTTCACTCGGGATCATTGTTATGGTTCGTTCTGACCTTGGTGTCATTAATTCGACTTGAGTTTGACCGAATCGACTTAGATTTGGTAAAATGACCATTTTTCCCTTCCCGTGGTTGCCCTTAGTGTCGGTATGGCCTTCGGTTGACTTCCTGGGGTTGTTTCCAAGGTTTGTATCCTATTCGAGTCTGTTTGTCCTCAGTGTTGTCTCTAAGGCTGACTTGGCCCCTCCAGGTTTTCCTCTGCGGATGATGTGATGCTTTAGGATCGTTTTCGAAGTTGACCTGACTTCCCAGGTTGAGATCAGGGATGACCTGCACCTCCCGGGTTGAGACCGAGGTTGATCTGTACCTTTCGGGTTGAGATCGGGGCTGACCTGTACCTCCCGAGTTGAGACCGGGGCTGACCTGTACCTCCTGGGTTGAGATTAGGGTTGATCTGTACCTCCCGAGTTGAGACCGGGGCTGATCTGTACTTCCCGGGTTGAGACCGTGGCTGACCTGTGCTTCCCGAGTTGAGACTGGGGCTGACCTGTACCTCCCGAGTTGAGACCGAGGTTGATCTGTACCTCCTGGGTTGAGACCGGGGCTGACCTGATGAACCGGTATTGAGACTGGGGTTGAATTGATGGCCCGGTATTGAGGTCGTGGTTGAACTGACGGCCCGATATTGAGACCGGGGTTGAAATAATGACCCGGTATTGAGACCGGGGTTGAACTGATGACCCGTTATTGAGACCGGGGTTGAACTGATGACCCTGTATTGAGACCGGGGTTGAACTGATGACCTAGTATTTAGACCGAGGTTGAATTGAAGGCCCGATTTTGAGATCGGGGTTGAACTGACGGCCCGGTATTGAGACCGGGGTTGAACTGATGACCCGGTATTGAGACCAGGGTTGAACTGATGACCCGGTATTGAGACCGGAGTTGAACTGATGACCCGGTATTGAGACCGGGGTTGATTTGAAAAGACAATCTTGCCCTCCTACAGTGTTAGTAACAGGGAAATGAAATTTTCATTGTCTACACTTGCTTTAGTGTCCCCACATAAATGATTATGGGATCAATCATCCTCATCTAATGAGCAAGCAACATATGTACCAATCTATCCGGATTCACTAATCCCCTTTTTAGTAATTCAACGATTGGGAATAATTTTAGTTTTAAGCTATCTAAGAATTTAGATCTCATTAGCATGATCATCATCATGATTCTAAAAGCATTACTTAAAACTATGGGTTTCACATATCATAATAACATCATCATGTAGATAATTAAATACCTTTAATTAAATAATACTTTTATTAATAAATGAATAAGATTGTTACAAAGTATATAATTTATCATCAAACATGATTGGCTTGTGTGCATACTGCTTTCAGCTCATACTAAACTACTATAATATAGGAAAATATACAATTAACTTACTGAAAGCAAGAAAATAGAAAAAGGATATTGAATTTAAACTAGCACTTGGGTTGCCTCCCAAGAAGCGCTTGTTTATAGTCATCGGCCAGACCACTTATTTTCTTTCAATCTGGCTCATACGAAAAGATGACCATATCATGCCGCCTATTTGTCTTTTCTTTGATTTGCATGGCAGACATGGACAATTGGCGAGCCTCAAACTCCACTTCATCCATCGGCACGAAGAAACTTTCATTATTTGAATTATCCACTAATTCGCCTTTAAAAATTTGAAACCGTTCTTCATGCTCTTTTGGTTCCTCTATAGTTTTAACAACCTTGAGCATGGGTTCCATATTTTCATCATTCTTGTCATCACATCCAATCATGCTCCTTTTTCCTCGAACCTCGACATCCACATTCACATTAGTTCGCATTTCCACGTTGCATTCAAGAATTTCATGTAACTTCTCGCCATTTCTCTGCGTATCCACCATACATTGCTCTTCACCCTCCTCGGTAGGATTCATTTTTGTGAGGCTCTGTAACATGCTATGTGGTTGATTAAGGGCAATATTGACAAGTTGCCCTAATTGATTCTCGTGGTTCTGCAATGAGGTTTCTTGTTTCGTCATCTGAACCTCATTTTGCTTTATAAAATTGGAAAGGAGCTCCTCCAGTCTTCTTTCTTCTTCATGCTTTAAGTACTGGTCAAGAGTCTCATCCAATCTAGATGTTTCCTCGTATTGCGGTGGAAATTGGTATGAATATTCTGTCTAGTATGAAAAAACGGGATCACAGGCTTGCTCTTGGTTGTCGTCCAGTGAAAAGCTTGGATAGCTCTCTGGATGATAGTAGGTTGAGCCGTAGTCAACTTGATCCTAACAGTAGGCATCCTGAGTAGATTGACACTCAAAATTATTAGAGAATCTTGAGAGATTTGCTAAACCTATCCTCTCTAGATCTACCCAAAAGGGAATAGAACAGAAAGGAACATCCTAACTAAATAATCCGACACATTCCTATGCGAATTAACCTTAGACAAGGAATTAAAGCTTAGGTTCTCAGGTAGGTCACACATGGCGCACATGTATATTCCTATCCTACACACAAATTACGCAGTCTACTCATGCAGACAAATCATAAACACATGCCAAATATTCAAGGTATAAATCTATAATCCATTTCCCAATTTCTTATAGATTACCAAGTTAATCACTAATTCCTTAGCAATTAATCAGTTAAGCACAAATATATTAGACCAATCCATATGGTGCCAACCAAAGAGATAAGAAACTCAATTCAATATAACAAAGGGTTCCGTTATAATCTTAGAGCCAATAATTAGTTCATAGATTTTAAACTAAACATCAATAGCAATATATACAACACTTATAGATTACAAAATCAAAGGAAATAAATAGAGAAGAATAAACTCTATCAAGCCTTCTTCAATCTCCAAGAATTTCAATCAATTCATGCTTTCCAATCAATGTTGCTAAGTGCTCTTGAGCTCCATGAAATCCCAATCCTCTCCCTACTCTATGTTGTTATCAAAAGCTATATACAAAACTAAAGAGAAAATATGCTAAGTCTAAGCTATGGAGGTGGTCTCTTGTGAGAGAGTGAGTGATAATCAGAGACCCCTTGCAAAAGGAGGCTAAGAATGATATATATCCTTTTCTCCTTCCCTTTAGGTCATTTACACTTGTTTCTGTCTGAAAACAGGAGGTGGCGCTGCGGCGCCAAGATTAAGCCTTGAAACAGTGTTACGACGCCTGGTAAAGGGCACTGGGTCAATAAGTGGGCGCTGCGGCGCCAGATTGTTAAGGATTTAGGGCGTTGTAGCGCGGTAGCTGGCTAAGCTGGCATTGAAGGGGCGCTGCAGTGCCAGAATATAATGGGAAGCGGCGCTGCAGTGCCAGTGCTAGAAAAATACCATTTTTGCCCCTGAAAGCTAAAAATGACCTAAAAACCCCTACAAAACATATATTAAGCAAAATAATAACAAAACACTATAAAAGCAATATAAAATAATAAGAACATGCAACTTTTTAAGTATTAAATGTTCCGATTCACGGGTATAAATCGCACTCATCAAATACTCGTCACCAATCCCGTTGCCTCAGTGGTCGTCGCCCTGTGCTCCCGTCGACTGCTATCGGTATTGAGGTAATTGGATACCAGGGTTATTGGCGACGGCAGTCTGTCGCTTATTGAGGCATTGGTGACGGTAAGGGTGACGGATTGTCCGTCGCCAATGACTGATGGTCCATCGGTAATAGGTGTTTAATTTTTTTATTAAAAGGCTCATTAGAGACAGATTATCCCTCGATATGGCCGTCGCTATTCCTCATTAGCGACAGACAGGTTATCGCCAATGACCTAGTCGCTAATTATATTTTCAAAAGTTTTTTTTTAGAAAATTGCAAAACCACCTGTTCATTTACATATACATAATTGTACCTATTATAAAATTAAAAAAACAAATAATTATTTACAAACACATGTCAATAACCATCAATCTTTTGATATTAACCATCAAATCTTTTGCTATCAACTATTAAATAATATGCTCCTCTTGTGTTTTTGAATAGACCAATATGTCGTCTATGAAAACCACCATAAATTTATCCAAAAATGGCTTAAAAACTATATCCATTAGGTCCATAAACACTGCAAATGCGTTCGTAAAACCAAACGACATTACTAGAACTCGTAATAACCATACCGAGTTTTGAATGCCATCTTTGAAACACCTTCCTTCCTCACCTTCAACTGATCATATCCATTTCTTAAATATATTTTTGAGAAGTACCTAGCTCCCTTCAGCTGATCAAATAAGTCATCGATCCTTGGCAACGGATACTTATTCTTAATTGTGACCTTATTCAACTCCCTATAATCAATGTAAAGTCGCATCGACCCATTCTTTTTCTTGACAAACAACACCGACACTCCCCATGACGATACGCTCGGCTCGATATATTTCTTGTCTAACAGTTCTTGAAGTTGCACCATCAATTCTTTCATTTCCACTAGGTCCATACGATATGTGGCCTTCGAAATAGGAGCAGCCCCTGGTGCTAAATCGATCACAAACTCGATCTCTTGATCAGGCGAAAGTCCTGACAAATCGTACAGAAACACATCCGCGTAATCCTTAACGACTGGTATCTTTTCTAGTTTTCACCCTTCTTGTGAGTATCGACTATACAGGCTAAGTATTCTACACATCCTTGTCTTAACAGTTTCTTGGCTTGTATCTTCGTTGGACAACTCGCTTGTCTAGGAGACTTGCTGCCATAAAATATTACATTTGACGGAGTCATAAGGTTTACACACTTCTTTTGACAATCAATTACCGTCCCATAATTGAATAACCAATCCATTCCCAAAATAACGTCAAATTCACCAAGTCTAATCTGGATTAAATCTACCATCATCAAATGTTCCTTAATATTTATGCAAAAATTCTTGAGTACAAACCTAACTGGACTCACTTCCCTATTCGCATTTTTATGTTCAAAGGATAGGCTAACTCTTCTTGGGGTAAATCTAGCTTCTTAGCAAAACCCTCAGATATGAATGAACATGTAGCACCCGAGTCAAATAATACATACACATTTAAATTGTTAATCGGAATAATATCTGCCACCACATCCTTTGATTGCACAGCATCCTGCACGGTCATATTGAAAGTTCGAGTAGTTGGTCGGTTTGATGGCGCTGGCCCAGTAATAGTCAAATTGCCACCGCTGTTATTTCCCTTACCTCCGCTTGACCCTCTAGCTGCTTTCTTAGTGAAAGTAGTATGCACACAAGACAATCATAAATGATAGGATAAATCATATACTTTGTAACAATCTTATTCATTTATTATTAAAAAATTTATTTATATAAAGGCATTTAATTTATCAACATGGTGCTATTATATTAAATGTGATAAATGTAGGGATTTCGCCACATAAACGCAACGGGAATTAAAAAAATTTTGAAACCCTAAAACAGGATCCATGCGAAAACATATTAATTCAGAGGTTTAGATTTGTTTAATCAATTATTCAAGCCTGAACAGAGACGATGGAGATTCTGGAATAGCTTCGAATCTTCAACGCAATCCAAAGGAACTGCGTCTCTACGGTATCTACACGAACGTCCCGCGAATCGTCACACGATCTGTAGCAAGGAAAGCTGCGGTACTAGCCGCCAAGGATCTGGACTTTCGAAGTTTTTCTCTCTAGTCTCTCTCTAAGAGCGGCTAGGGTTTGGGTTTATAATGAATACCCTAAAAACGGCTGATATATCATATATATAGCAGTTCAAGGTATTAACCAAAACCTAATCCAATTAGAAAAATAAAATCCGAATTTATATATATATTATATCTTAATTAAGTCTTACTTAATTAATATATATATATATATATACAAATTATCCTATTAATTTAAATTCATAATTTAAATACTATCAATCATACTGATATATTTAAATCCTTACAATTTAAATTAATTTCCTTTTAATTACGTTCTAAGTGTGTGACCTTATAGGTTATTATTATGTTGGCAATAATTTTAAAATCATATTATAAAATTATAAACAGTGAGCGGCATCTATTAATGCATCACTGCTACCCAAATAATAATAAGATCGATGATTCGATACAACCTTTTCGTGACCAATGTTTCAATCTAATTTAATCCTTTTAACCTTGACATCCTAGATTAAACTCGAGGCATTAAATGTGTCATCCTCTTCATAATTTAATCTGAGTTTTCTTGATCGATGAGTAGACTATATGAAACAAATCACTATTTGAGCATGGCCAAGTATTTCATAGTCCTACTCAATCAAGAGGTCTATGGATATCACCCCTAATATATAGGAGGATTAAATTCCATCTAGATCACTCATATTCCTCACACGATCCATGATGTACCCAATAATCACCTTTATTGTTCACCCTATTAAAGGTGACTTTTGATGATATCAAAGTACATAAATTCCTGTGTAGTAATATAGTGATTTCAAGTCGGAGGATCATTACATCATTGTCACTATGAGAATTGCTTATGACACTCTACATAATGCTCCATGAAGAATTCTCATGGTGGGTCTATCCAGTACATTGTTCTCTAATATGTACCTATGCATTGACTCAATATCTCATATATTTATGACCAATGAGATTTGGCCATCAGTCAATCCACACACTAGTCTCAATGTATCATTGTTGTTCCATTAATAATGACACTCGACTAGGGACATTTAAGAGTAATGATACTAATTGTAATTATATGATCTCATGTTCAAGTCACATACTTGAAGCCATATAATTTGTATCACTATTCTAAGGACTTTTATTATGTTAACATTTATATAACTCATTAAATAAAACCATAATAAAATAATTCATTTATTCAATCAAATATAATATTAAAAATGTTAAGCAATTACATCAAAGAATTGGCCTCTAGGGCATAAACTAAGTATATAGGTGCTTATTTGAGAATAAGTTCATTGAACATGGCTCATTGAGAAATACCTAATGGAGTTTTACTTGCTTGTAAATAGGAATTTCTCTAGTGATAGTAGTACAAGTAATTCTTAGACTTGAGATTATCATAGTATCTTGTGTATGATGAGTTATATTTTGACATGTCCCTTAAGACCCTAAGGGTATATCAAAAGGTATGCTTGGCTGTAATATGTTATATATGGAGATAATGAATGATCAATAAAGAATCTACAACTTCTAGTAAAAAGAAGAGAATGTCCTATGTGATTCGATAAATGATAACCCAGGAATCCTTGGTTAAGGTGGAATGAAATTAAAAAGAAGTTTCTAATTTATATTATTTGGAGTTGTACATTTAAGAATCGAAATATATATAATTAAATAAAATAAGACTTGATAGTAATTTCGTGTCTTATATTTAATTGGGACATTGTATGGTGGAAGGAATGAATTGTACGGTAACTATTAACTCAAAGGTTCTTTTATGATTAATGTTGAAATTCATATTATCTGGAAAGTTGTTGATCACTAAGGGGACTTATCCTTATTCTAGAATAAATGTTAATTATTTAAATAAATTAAATAGTTTAATTAATTTATTTAAATAAGATTAGAATTGTTCTAATTGATTTATTCACAACCGGTTTAATATGGAGAGAACCTAAAGGGTCACACCATAAAAGAAAAATATTTATTTAAGAAGCAAATTGCATAATCGTAATAATAAGTGAAGTATATTTAATTTAATCTATGGTGATAGAATCAAATAAATAGCTTAATATTTATTATTTAATATTTTAGAAATATTAAATATAAATTAATAAGAGGAATCTTATTATTATTATTATTATTATTATTATTATTTTAATTTCTAAAAGAGTTTGAGAATTAATTAATAAAAGTACTCTCTCATATTCCTAATAAGATTAGGAGGCTAATTAATTAAAAGAATTTAATTAATTATTCTAATAAGATTAGAAAGCCTAATTAATTAAAGTAGTTTTATTAATTAAAATGAAATTCTAATCTTAAATGGTTTAGAAGGGTTGCCTACATCTATATATAAGAGGAGTCTTATTTTGATTAGGGGCAAAATGAGAATTGCAAGAGTTGGGAGAGTGCACATAATTCTATAGAGATAGAATTTAGGATTTTGCCAAACACCAATCTTCTTGAATATTTATTATTCCTTGGTGGATCACCTCTAGAGGCCAAACACTTGAGTGAGTAACTGTGATCAAAGGAATGAATCAAATTCGGTGTTTTTCAAGGAGAACGCGAAGGAATTGGAGGTGAACTCGTACATGTGGAAAAACGTTTCTACAAGGGTATGAATCTTATTCTTCACCTCTTTCGTTTAATTAATAACTGTGCATAAAGGATAATCCGGGTATATAGTTTGTAAAAATTTTAAACTCTAATTTTTCACGCTTCCACTCTATGTATATAATTTGTTGCATTTTCCTGGATACTACAAATCTAACAGTGGTATCAGAGCCAAACTTTTATGCGAGTTATTCATTATTTTGATTCGATATGTATGTTGATATATGTTTAGAACAATTTAATTGGATATAATTGTTAGTATAGAATCATGTTTTTGGAGAAAAACTGCATAATTCGTGAACTGGGAAACATAATCTGCCTAGCAGCGCCGCAGCGCCTGCCTAAGGCTTATTGGCCGCGCCGCAGCGCCAGCAGCAGCAGTTTGTAGTTCAAACGTGGCACCGCTTCGCAAAAAAGAAATTTTTTTTATTATTTGATTTCTAATTAAGATAAAAGATTTATTTTAATAGAAATTGGATTCCATGTTTTTCAGTAATTCTAGATTTAAATAAAGTAGTTTATTTTATTTAGAAATGGATTAAAATAATGATATTTATTTTAACTTGAATTTAATTTCATGTTAACTAATTAGAGTTGGAATTGGATTCCATGGTAACTAATTAGAATTGAAATTAAATTCCATGTTTCCTAAAAATAAAGGAGTTTATTTGTGATTAGAACAAGGGATTCCATGTTTTCTTAAATAAATGAGTTTATTTAGATATGAAATAGGATTTCATATTAATCAAAATAAAGGAGTTTATTTTGATAAGGAATTGGATTCCACATATTTTTCTTTTCCAAAAAATGTTTTAAAAAGGTTAAAATAAAGGAGTTTATTTTGAGTTTGAGTTGGATTCCATGATTAATTAAAATAAAGGAGTTTATTTTGAATAAAGAATTTGATTAAAAAAATAAAGAAGTTTATTTTTATTAAAAATTGGAAAAATTAAAATTAAGGAGTTTATTTTGATTTAAATTTGGATTAAAATAAATAAGTTTATTATGATTCAAAATTGAATTTTATGCTAACAAAAATTGCCCATTAAATGATATCAATATATATATTGAATGTTTATTATTCATGAGATGAATATTATTTATTGATACATATAGTGATATATATGATAATAAATTGGGTTGATTATAGACTATTGACAAATGTGATTGGATTTTATTTTAGTTGGATGCATGAATGTATGAGTTTTATTAAATGGGGTCTGTGTACCTCATCTTTTCTAATTTTTCTTGATGTATCTTCCTCTTATGTACTTTCCCTTGACTGCTGATCAAAGTTTCTATTTAAAGTAAATAGTTTATGTAATAGGATTAGTTAGAATTATCCTGAAGAATTGGAGACAAAGAAGCAAAAAGCGCTTGAAGACCCGTTTGTAATGGATCCCGTGATTTAAATGTAATCGTTATATTTAAATTTAATTCTTACACCCTAGGTTTGACCTTTTGATTCAGTTGGTGGCTCTGGTGAACCAAATGTCGACGCCGGGAATATTTCCTATCGCGTTCTCTACCCTTTAGATTTTGCTATGTTGATTTTATCTTTCTTTAAAGGGCGAGATTTTGGGAAAGACCAACATACAATATCAACGATTTGAAAAGACTGATTTTAATGATTGGGCCGAATTAGACAGAGCCGCCAGTTGGTATGAGTTTAAATAGTTGTACCAACTCAACCGAATTTTGAAAGGTTTTTGCAATATGGCCCAATATATGACTTTGTTTAATTTGGTCCGAAAATCGAGATTCATAGAGTTCGGGGGCTAGCTTAAGCGAGGGAAAGGTGTTAGGAACCCCCCGACTTCCGTGAAACACGATTACCGTGTCTTTTCATTCCCTAAGCATGCGAATTGTGTGTTTGTGTGTGTGATGTAGATAAATGTGCTCAAAATGCTTTGTTTTGGAAGTAGTGTTGTTCTTCGTTGGACCTATATACGAAGAGTTTGATTTATTGAAAAATTCATTTTAAACAATCATATAAAAGTGATGTTTTGAAAAAAAGTTTTCAAACCCTTTCGCTCGCACAGGGATTGAAGAAGCCCTTTGATACTTCCATTTTATTCCAATCCGGATTGATTTGATTTTATTAAGATGCGAAGCATCTTTAACAATATATAAATATTATATATAAGTTTCAGGCTTCTTATGGGTATGACAGCCATCGAAATATGTGTTGCGTAAAATCTAATACGCACAACACACAAGTATACGTGGTCAACAAGTAATAGAATGATAAGAAAAGTATCGTTCTCACGGAGACAATAACTATAATTTATCCGAATAATTACCGATTTTATATTATCTCAATTTTATTAAACCAATGATTAATTCTGTGAGATTTGTGAAAACTACTAATGACTTCTTTATCAAATACTATCTCGACTTTTAATCAAATATTGGAGAACTAAGTCTACAATTTCACTTTATGCTTCACTTAGAATGACACACTTCCTTCAATTCAATTCAACTATTCCACCTTGTAAATCGAGAACACAATAGTAGCTATAACAACTTCTCGATGAATTATAACCGTATCTATATAATTCCACAATTTGATAGAATCAGATAGAACACCTTAATTAACTAATCCACTATATCTCTATGCGAATTATAATTAAAGAAGATTTAATCACAGATTCTCATACGATTATGTGCGATGCATGAGTATACCTCTATACTAGTCATAAATTATAACTCCCAACACCATGCAGAAATTACAATCACACGCTACTATGATTAGGTTTAAACCCACAATTCCTCTCTCGAGTTCATATGGGTTATCAGAAATTGGTGATTAAGCAATTTATAAATTAAGCATAAACCATAATGGACAAGGATGAAAATAGTCTCCCTGAATTAATATAAAAGCATGTCAAACTTCGTTACACATAAAGATCCATCGAAGACTTAAAAAGTAAATTAGTTAATGATGAATGAATTAAAAACTAAAATCCACAAAGATATTAGCATCCTAAATACAAAAATGAAAAAATAGAGTAAAAATTGTTGTAGAATTGGTGCTCGTCTTCAATCTCCTTCGTGTTCTTCGTGCTTGATTTCTTGCTTCAATCCTCCAAACGTGATCCGTAAATTAGGGCTTAGTTTCTGATAATCAAAATCCCCTGACTTATTGCTCCTAAGCTGCCTCTTTATATCTTCCTAAATTGCGTCTAAATTGCCCTTGTAATGATCTGCAGAATCCTCCTCAAAGATGGAAACCTCCAACTCTTTCGCGTACCCCCGCCCCGGCGGGTAATTTGCCTTGGAGAAGCCTGCCCCAGCGGGTGTCCACTTCTTCTGGAGTTGTTACCCCCGCCCCGGCGGGTGTACTGGCTATGAGATGCTTAAAATTGCCCTTAAGTTATAGTTTCCCATCCATTTTGGTTCCTGCAACATCAATACAAAAACCGAGTGAAACGACACTAAAACTACTTGAGATAGCAAGGCCTCAAGCTAAAAAGGTCATCGATTCGTAGGTATAAAACCAACTCATCAGTATGCGCGAGCACCACAAACCACAGTTTTCACTATTTTGGGCCTTAAACCAGGATTCCTGCTTTAAGGCATTGGATTTACAAATACAAGGGTTGGCAAGCTAGCTGTACAACTTAAAAAGTCCATCGTGGGAACCGAATCTAGATCCATAGATTGAATCGTAGATTCTGTGGCTCCTAGGCTCACATGATATCACATAAACAGCTTGTACAATGAATATATTGCAATAAAATACACATCTATTCTAGTCATCGCTAGACGAAGGATTCATCAGTTAAATCCTAAATCCTTGTAAATGAGTAGCCGAAAGCTTCCAGTTTCCTCTAGATACTGATCTAGGGTCACTTGGTTGCTAAATATTTACAAAAAATAAAAAGAAAACTAGATCTATACAGATCTTAGCCATTCTAGCTTCTAGGTTCAAGTTTTATAACTTTTGAACCAATTAAAAGCTAGATCTGGCTAGATCTAGTATAGAGCTAGTCAATAATGCACAAATATTAACTATTTACATGAAATGAATGGTTAAAAATTTAGACCTAACCAATATTAACTACTAACTATATATATAGCAGTTATATATATAGTAGAGCAAGCAATAAAAGCGAATCAGAAGAAATCTTACAGTCTAGCAAGAAATACTTCTGAACGGCTTTAGGCACCTTTAAACTCTATTTCCACAGGTTAAAATTTGATATGCTGTAGTATATAGGGATATAAGTGTTTACAAAGAAGATTTACAAAGATTGGAGTAAGATTTAAACTGTTTCTCTCTCAAATGGCCGAATTTTCTCTCTTCTAGAACCTCTCTCTCTCTCTCTTTTCTTATCTTAGAAGCTAAAAGGGGGCTGATATATATAGGCCCGGCCAGCCGCAGGTAGACCTGCGGCTGGGCTTGGTGGACC
Organism: Panax stipuleanatus; assembly: GCA_020205555.1. Taxonomy (NCBI): domain Eukaryota; kingdom Viridiplantae; phylum Streptophyta; class Magnoliopsida; order Apiales; family Araliaceae; genus Panax; species Panax stipuleanatus. The sequence continues at coordinate 37,352,882 of CM035115.1, forward strand.
CCATTGCCTCAAAGTGTGTTCCCTCGATCGACGTGTAGTCTGCTTGAAACCTTAATAACTTTCAATCCGGGAATCCTATGGAGGTGTGCCATATCTTTCTGAAAAGCTCTTTCCAAGAGCTACACAATGACATATGGATCAACGTTTTTCGAATCCGGGAAGATAGGTCCATGACCAGATCTTCATGTCTCCGAAATTAGTCCGTTGAAATATCCGACGCAATTTGCACTCAGGATTTACTGTGATGGCTCTGTATGACCCTATCCACAATGGTTTGCTCAATATTGATGCTGAGTTGGAAAAATTACCCTTTTTCCCTTCCAGGGCTGTCTCCGGGCTTGATACAGCTGCAACTGTCCTTCCTCAGGGTTGTCTTTGGAGTTTGTCTGTTGTTGATTCTGTCTGTCCTCAAGGTTGTGTCTCTGAGGTTGATTTGATGTTGCCCAGGGCTATCTCTGGGGGTTTTGTAATGAACAAGAATTTTCAAGTTTCATTATTAATTAAATAAAGAATTTAATTTCTAATGAATTAATTTTGTGTGTTTTAATTTAAAACTTTGTGACATATAGTGAATAAATATGTTATTATTTATGTGGAATAAGTATGAGGCTAAATAAATAGATATATTATAAATGTGTATGTATATTTATTTATTTTATAAAGAGAATTAAAAAGAAAGCTACATAACCTAATGTACACATTAGGCATGAGAATTAAATAACCTAAAGGTTATAGAAATTGAAGAATGCTAGTATTTAAATATTATACTAGTAAAACTAACCCTAAGAGATTTATTTTATATATCCCAACTAATTAATCATATTAACCTAATTAAATAAAACCTAATTGGGTTATATAATTAAATCTATGTAAGCAATTATTTAAAATCCCAAATGAGTGGATTAGAAATCCTAATTAAATAATTAGGGTAATGTAAAATTAATATATTTAACCATAAAAATTACATGGCCCAAATGATTTTATTGAGAGCCCAAACAAATAATAAAATTGGCCCAAACCTAGTGTCGACGTTGGGAAAAAAATCCGCGGGTCGGGTCACAACCCGGATCTCTTATCTTTTCCTAAGTTATTTCTACCCTCACTCTTTTTATTGCTAAAAATTTTTTGAAGGATTTTTTAGGAAAAGGCCGACATGTATTATATCGACGATTTGAACATTTACAGAGTCGCCAATTGGTAGATTTGAAATGGTTGTACCAACTCAACCGAGTTTTGTTTGAAAGAGGCCCAATTGCTGGACACTGTCCAAACTTGATTTTTGAAAATAAAGTTTTGAGTTCGGGGGGCTTGGTTAAGTGTGGGGAAGGTGTTAGGCACCCCACAACTACCATGTAAATACGGTACCACAATCTTTCCAATATTTCCCTTAAAACTGAAATACGTATGTGACTGCTATTTTGAAAATTGGGCCTATGTTTGATTGATTGAAAGTAGTGCTTTGCTTCGTTGAACCTATATACGAAGGGTTTGATTTGATTTTGCAAAAAGTCTTCGATTTGATTTGCAAAAGTATTTGATTTGATTTGCAAAAGCTTTTCTTTTAATTGAATTGAAAATGATGTTTTGAAAGCTGGTTTATAAAACCCTTACGCTAGCATAGGAATTGAAGCCTGTTGATACTTCCAATTTTATCTTTATAGCCTTAAGGCACAGTTTGAATGGTGATTGTTGGGCTGCGAAGCATCCTCAACCATAAAAATAAATACAAGTGTCGGTCTCCTTATGGGCAGATAGCCATCGGAGGGACTCTGACACAATAAACCATACTTTTCACTATGTTGAGACCTTAAATCCAGAGAACCATTTTAAGGTCTTTGCATGTACATTTTACAGAAAAATTGGCAAGGTACATTCGTAAAGCGGAGTTTGTCTATCGTGGGAATCAGATTCTGATCGATTTGATCATTAATCCCATGATTCCTAGGCTCACATAAGAGTAGCTAATAAACCTGCACAGTTCAAATTTTTACAAAACTAGATATATATCCCAATATTGCCATAACCAAGGATTCATCAGTAAATCCTGGTTCGCACTCGGCCGAAGCGACTCGTTCCCACTAGAGAGCGATCTAAGGGATGCGAGATTGCTTTTGTGACTGAAAAATGCCGATTCATATCGAATGAATATTTAAAGCATTAATTTAATGAAAATCAAGTAAAGCCAAGACATATACACATTTATATATACAAAAGCTGTAAAGGGCGATGAGTTTTCACATCGGTGCCCAGACTGGAATTGAAATATATATATATATATATATATATATATATATTGACAGAAAAGTAGTCAACCAAGACTGGGAAGAGAACCCAGTGGTGGTGAAGGCTGCTTATATTTGCATATTTATATATAAAAGCAGTAAAAAGGCCACAGAATAATCCAGACAGAACTAAAATGTAAATGTACAGAAATGTAGTCAACTAGGGACTGGGAAGATAACCCAGTAATGGTGAAGTGTGCAAAAATAGTATAAAGGCCACAGAATAATCCAGGTCGAACAAAAATATAAATATATACATATATATATATATATTAACAAAAATGTAGTCAACCAAGACTGGTAAGAGAACTCAGTGGTGGTGAAGGCTGCTTATATATGCATAAATATATATAAAAGCAGTAAACTACCTCAGATTTGACATCTAGGCTTGACAGAATTGAAAAGTTAGTATATATATAGTTAAATAAACACGGGAAAAAGCCAAACCAAGGCTGGGAAGAGAACCTAGTCCGGCGAAGTTGCTTAAAACGAAGGTGCTAGTGCACTGAAGCTGTTATAGTTACCAGATCGTCAATCTGAGTTGTAGAAATGCCAAAAATTGAGTTTATGTACAAAAATATACCAAATTTTGACGAAAACGGCCACGGAATGAAGTTCCGAGCATATTTAGAAAACAAAATTTGATATGCAAGTGCAAAACAGTGCAAAGAAGTAGGAATCACTTTTTGAACGTAAAAATACTTAAAGTGGACTGCTACACGGGCTTTTTGCCAAATCGTAGGCTCTAAACTTTAGAATCTACCAGTTATTTTCTGATATGTGGTAGTATGTGGGTATGTCTACGTGTTAGAGTGAAAATTTGGGTTTAGAATAGGTGAAAAAGTCAGAAAATCAAACACGTAGAGGTTCGTTGTGTTTTTCTTTTCTTTTTTTGAAATGAGGGGGGTGCACGTTTATTTATAGGCCAGGGAGCCTCAGCTCAACCTGATGCTGCCGCAGGTAGAGGTGCGGCTCCCTTGGTGGGGCCCAAGTATCCGGTTGAGTCATCTCGAAGTACGTGCACTCCGAGCAACGCGAGGTTAAAGTCGAAACTTTCTAACTTTTGATCGGAGCGTCCGTTTGAGGCGTGCGATACCTTTTCAAAAAGTCCTCACCGAGAGTGTCACAATGACATGTGATAAAACATTTTTCGGGTCCAAAAAGATGGGTTCATAACAAGGTCTTCGATTCTCCGCAATTTGTCCGTTGAGCTGTCTTGCGCTGTTTGCACTCAGGATCGTCGTTATGGTTCGTTCTGACCTTGGTGGCATCAATTCTACTTAATATTGATCGAATCGGCTTGAGTTTGGTAAAATGACCATTTTCCCCCTCCCAGGGTTGCCTTCAGTGTCGGCATGGCCTTGGATGACTTTCGGGAGTTGTTTCCAAGACTTGGATCCCATTCGAGTCTGTCTGTCTTCAGTGTAATCTCTAAAGTTAACTTGGTCATTCCAGGTCATCTTTTGGAGATGTTGTGGAGCTTCAGGTTCATTCCCGAAGTTGACTTAACTACCCGGGTTACGATCGGGGCTGACCTGTACCTACCGGGCTGAGATCGGGGCTGATCTATACCTCCCGAGTTGAGATCGGGGCTGAGTTGACATCCCGAGACTGGTGTTCGAGGCTGTGGTTGTCCAGATATTGGTGATCGGAGTTGATTTAAAAGGCCCGATATTGAGATCGGGGTCGATCTGACTGTCCGATTGGAGATCGGAGTTGATTTGATGGCCCGATATTGAGATTGCGGTTGATCTGATGGTCTGATTTGAGATTGAATTTGATTTGATGGCCTAATATTGAGATCGGGATTGATTTGACGGTCCGATTGGAGATCAGAGTTGATTTGATGGCCCGATATTGAGATTGGGGTTGATTTGACGGTCCGATTGGATATCGGAGTTGATTTGATGGCCCAATATTGAGATCAGGGTTGATTTGACGGTCCGATTGGAGATCGAAGTTGATTTGATGTCCCGGTATTGAGATCGAATTTGATTTGATGGCCCGATATTAAGATTAGGGTTGATTTTACGGTCCGATTAGAGATCGGAGTTGATTTGATGGCCCAATATTGATATTGGGGTTGATTTGACGGTCCGATTGGAGATTGGAGCTAATTTGATGGCCCGATATTGAGATCGGGGTTGATTTGACGGTCCGATTGGAGATCGGAGTTGATTTAATGGCCTGATATTGAGATCGGGGTTGATTTGAAAGGAAAGTTTTACCCTCGTACAGTGTTAGTATCGGGGTAGGAAATTTTGAGTGTCTACACCTAGCCCATGTTGTAAAGATCTTCTAGGAGATTTAATAAGCCTAAATTATTAATTGAAAAATAAAATTTTGGATGTTAAAAAGGGAGGAATGGCCGGGTGTATAAGGGGTACATGGGGGAATGATGTTTTTTTTCTTTTCTTCTCCAAAGTACAATAGTTGGTAACATAACTTTACTAACCTTATATCATTCTCTTACAAGTTACCTTAATTACATGTGGGAAATAGCAAAGAAAGAGAGGCGAAATGGAGTATGAATGTGTAGATATATATCTTGTTTGTATAAATTTTTTTTACTATAAATAAGACCTCTCATAGTTGCTAGTAAAGGGCTTGATTCATTTTATCTCCTAAAGTTTCCAAAAGAAATACAAAAAAAATAGCAAGGAGAGAGAGAGAGAGAGAGAGAGATAACATCCGTGGGGCACCAAGAGGAGAAAGAAGGGAGTTTGATCTTCTATGCATACCAAGTTTATTTCATACTTTGGAAAATCAAGAAGGGTTGCTAAGAAATCAAGGTATACAAAAAAATCCTAATCTTGTATGCTTTGTGTATTTTTATTTTTGATATATAGAGTTCAAGCTTTAAATGGATAGAATCATGCTAGAATAGTATATCTAGGGTTATGTGGGTTTAACATGTGTATTGGTATGTGTTTATGTAGAAAAGTTTGGTAAAATGCATGAAAAGGAGTTTAACCGGAAAACTTAATCGGAAGGTGTGATTGAAGTTTTTCATTTTGAAACTTGTAGACACTCGAAATTTTCTTCAGTCCTGTTGTAGACACTCAAAATTTGGCGTTCCTGTTACTAACCATGTAGGAGGGCAAAACAGTCAACTCAACTTCGATCTCAATACCGGGATGCCGGTTAAATCCCGGTCTCAATACCAGGATGCCAACTCAACCCTGGTCACATCCCGGGAGGTACAGATTAGCCCCAATCTCTGTACCGGGATGAAAGGTTAGCCCCGGTCATATCCTGGGAGGTACAGATCGGCCCCGGTCTTAATACCGGGATGCCAGTTTAACCCTGATCACATCCCGGGAGGTATAGGTCAGCCCCGGTCACAATCCGGGACGTACAGGTCAGCCCCGGTCACAATTCGGGAGGTACAGGTCAGCACTGGTCACAACCCGGGAGGTACAGGTCATCCCCGGTCACATCCCAGGAGGTACAGGTCAGCCCCGGTCACATCTCGGGAGGTCAAATCAACTTCGGAGAAAACCCCGAAGCTTCACATCATCTCCAGAGACAAACCTGGAAGGACCAAGTCAGCCTCAAAGACAACGCTGAGGACAAACAGAATCGACTGGGATCCAAACCTCTGAGACAACCCTGGGAAATCTGCCGAAGGCCATGCCAGCACTAAAGGTAACCCCGGGAGGGGCAAAATGGTTATTTTTCCAACTTGAAGCTGATTCGGTCAAACTCAAGTTGAATTGATGCCACCAAGGTCAGAAAGAACTACAACAGTGACCCCGAGTGGAAATAACGCAAGGCAACTCAACGGACAAACTGCGATGAATCTAAGACCTGGTTATGAACACATCTTTTGGGACTTAAAAAAGGTTTACTCCCATGTCATTGCGACACTCTTGGCGAGGGCTTTCCGGAAAGGTATAGCACGCCTCAAATGGACACTCCGATCAAAAGTTAAAAAGTTTTGAATCTGACCTCACGTTACTCAAAGTGCACATACTTCGAGACGAAAGGGACCCGCCATGTGGGCACTGCCACGTGGAGTCACAGGTAGACCCGCGACTGCCTTTGGTAGGGCGCTTCCATCGGTTCTATATATATGAGTGTACCCCAGCTCAATTTATATAGAAAAATGCTCTGGAACTCTGCCCGTTTTGTTTCTCAGCCCCACTCTTGTACTCCAAGCCCAAATTTTATTACCCTAACACGTAGATATACTCATATACTACCACATATCAGAAATTAACCTGCGGAAACATATGTTTAAAGCCTATAAAGTGGTAAAAAGCCAGTGTAGCAGGCCATTGTGAATATTTTTATGATCAGAACGTTAATACTACTTCATTGCACATTTATACACTTGCACGTTAAGTTTCGTTTTCTGATTATGCCTGAAACTTAGTTTCGTGGCCGTTTTTGCTTACGTTTTCTTACATTTTAGTACATATACGCGTTTTCTGGCATTTTCATAGCTCGGATCATCGATCCGTCACTTTTGACAGCTTCTATATATATATATATACGTATATATACCCTTCACCGGACTGGGTTATCTTTCCAGTCCCGGTTTAACATTTTTTTGTATATATTTAACTATATATATACTAACTTTTCAATTCTGTCAAGCCCGGATGCCAAATCCATGGCAGTTTATCGCTTATATATATATAACTATATATATATTTATATAAATTTTTCTGACTTATTTGGGCCTGGATTTCTACTTCGTGGCCTTTTTATTGCTTTAATATATATATTAACTGTATATATCAACATTCACATTCCAGTTTAGTCTGGATCAATCTGTGGCCTTTTTACTGCTTTTATAAATATATATATATACTTACATTTCTGTTCGGGCAAAGGATAGAATGTCTGTCGCCCTTTACAGTTTTATATATATATATATATATATATATTTAGTTTCTGCCGAGCCTGGACAATTTCGTGGCTCTTTTACAGCTTATATGTATATATATTTTAATTTGGTCTAGCCTGGATTATTTTGTGGCTCTTTTATAGTTTTTATATATATATTTACATTCTGTCAAGCCTGATCATCCCGTGACTTTTTACAGCTTTTATATATATATATATATATATATATATATATATATTTATTCTAGTCCGGGCATAGGATTTGACATCCGTCGCCCTTTATTGCTTTTATATATATATTTCCATTATGTCTGGCTTGGATCATTCCGTTGCTTTTTACAGCTTTTATAAATATATAGATATTTTCATTCAAGTCCGGACATCGGAGTGAAAATCCATCGCCCTTTACCACTTTCGTATATATATATATATATATATATATATATATATATCTTTTATTCATTGTGATTAAATTGCTGCTGTAAATATTCATTTGATATGAATCGGCGCTGACATCTTTTCGACGAAACTAAATTTCTTTAAATCTCATCAACTCTATCTTTCAACGGTTCAAAATAGGTTCAGACAGAACCGAGAAGCTAGAATGGCTGAGATTTGCTTAAAACTAGCAGTTTTTCTGGTTTTATTCATTCAAGAAGCAATCTCGCGGCCCTTAGATCGCTATCTAGTGGGAACGAGATGCTTTGGGCTACGCCAGGTCAGGATTTACTGATGAATCCTTGGTTCTTGCGACGATTAGATGTAAATATACATTTCTGTGCATATTTTGAGTTGTGCAGGTTTTATTGGCTTCCCTCTGTGAGCCTAGGAATCGTGAGATTTGTGATCAAACTGATCAGAATCTGATTCTCACGATGGACAAACATCGCTTTACAAATGTACTATGCCAATTTTTCTGTAAAAATGTATATCCAAAAGACCTTAAAACGGTTATCCGGATTTAAGGTCTCAATATAGTGAAATAATGGTAAGTCGTCTCAGTGTCACTCTGATGGCTGTCATGCCCATGAGAAGACCGACACTTATATAAAATTTGTAGTCGAGAATGCGTCGCAGCCCGACAATCATCATTCAAGTTGAGCCAAAAGGTTGAAAAGATAAAAAATAGAAGTATCAACAGGTTTTTATTCCTATGAGAGCGTAAGGGTTTGAAAACCGACTTTCAAAATATTATTTTAATATCTTGCCTAAAAAAAGGACTTTTCTAAATTAAATCAAACATTTCGTATATCTATAATATAAAATAGAGCGACTTTAACATCCAACTATTAAGATATTTCTAATTTGAATTGAATGACCTTGATGTGAATTCTTTTCCCACTTTAATTTGTTTACTTATTCGCCCCACAAAAATAGTCACGCTCTCAAAACTCTCTCAAGTCTGCCCCCAAAAACTAACGCTCTCAAAACTCTCTCAAATCTCAGAAAATCTCTCTTAACTCCCTAAATCTGTCATACCCAGCCCTAAAAAATCTCTACACAATCGATCAAACTCACCCCCTACACTAAGATGCAAGACTTCATCGGCTCAGTCCGCCGATCTCTTGTGTTTAAGCCTTCTGGAGACGACTGCACTAGTTTCGGCGGATTCGTCGAGAAGATAGGCCCCAACATCCGAAAATCGATAATCGGACTATTTGCAAAGCCCACAGCTCCAGCACTGCCTTCGATTGAAACCTTAAAGGTACAAATTCACTTTCGATTGACCTTAATTATGTGTTTCGCCTCCAACGGAACTGGTTCCAAGAACTGATCAAGTAAGTTGTATTTATGATTCACGTTACTTCACTCGATTTCACCCTTGTTGTGTTGCCTATAATCTGATTGAATTGTTTTTACCAGACAAATTGATCGAGATTGTGAGTTCTTGGAAGCATATAAAATCATGGATTATAGTCTTTTAGTTGGTCTTCATTTCCGTGATGACAATACTGGAGAGAAAATGGGGTTGTCTCCATTTCTATTGTGAACCTGTAATTTATCACGTCATCTTGATTTACTAATTGCTAGATAAATGCTGGATGAAGAACCATATTGAAATGAATGTTTTGCCTTCTCAGGAAATAAGTATTCTTATAAGAATGAGAAGTTTATGCGTGGATGTCGCTTCCTGGAGGCAGAACTGAAGGACATGGACTGGATACTAGCTGGCCGATATGTTCTTTTTCCAATGTTCTCTATAGCTTGAGATGATTGTTGGTGGTTATTTTTAGTGGATTTGGAATTAAAAGTTGTTGAAAGTATCCCAATAATTGCATAGAAATTTTTCTCACCCTGTCTTGATCCACATTGCCAACACCCATTAAAAGTTTTCATTCGAGCAGTTGGGAAATTTGATTATGATTGAGCCTTGCCTTTAATTTAGACATTTTTAAGTTGGCCAATGATTATTCCTTCATTGAATTTGATTTTGGTGGTTGAAATGATTGAAAGTGGATTGTGTTATTGTGGCAATATTGTTGAGGTAGTTCAGCAGGCAACAGTAGTTGTGGGGCATATCTAGGGTATGGTCTTGTTATTGATTTAATTGATAGGAACAAGGCTTTCTTTGATCATTTTTTACCCAAGTCATTAATCTTTGAGCACTAAAGTTAGAATGTTTTATGGTGAAGATACCTTAATTACAGGGGGTTCTTTGATTTTTACTCTAATGGTGAAAGTCAAATTAGAGTATTTGACTAGATAATATTAAGGGTAGAATTATATAATCATTATTGTATCAACAAGTATATATGCTTACTACATTTGGGGTGGGAAAACTGTAGGAGCCCCCAGATAGACTGAACTTGAATTTGAACATATTTTATCAGGAAACGACTGATCAGATTGGGAGCCAATATGACTGCAAGGGCAGAGCGAGTGGCTCGAAGGAGCGACTTTGATCAGTATAGTCCAGGCAGTGGTGAAACCTACGAAGTGGTCCTGTACTTTGGGATTATAGACATTTTACAAGACTACGTAATAAGCAAGAAGTTAGAGCATGCATACAAATCTTTGCAAGCTGACCCTACCTCGATCTCAGCTGTTGATCCAAAACTATATTCCAAGAGGTTTTGAGATTTCGTCCGGAGAATCTTTGTGGAGGACCGGTGACACCAGGAAACATGAGTTGAAATTCAAGTCTGGGATCATTAAGATTCATGTTTTGAATCTAGAATATCACTGTTCATCAATAGATTGGGAATAATGCAGCTCCCGGTGCCATCGGATAAAATCTTTAATTGGAGAAAGGATAAGGGCACGCACTCAAACTTCTTGTGGATCAGGATTGGATTGGATTGGCAACAAATGATAATGGGTGGGGTGGGGTGGGGTGGGGTGGGGGGGGGGTGTTGCTCATGGCTAATTTTTGTGGATAGCCATGAGTGTGTATTTGGATGGGAAAGTAGTATGTATATTTCAAGGGGAAGGGGGGAAAATTGGATTATGAGTACTTTTTTTATTTCTTTAAATTTTTGTGGTAACCAAGGAATATGAAGTTTTGAAAGGATAGTAGGGTATTGGGAAAAGAGTAAATGTTTCCCAGAAAGAAGATTAAACAATGAGAAAGAGGGGGTTTGAGAAAAGAAAAAGTTGGATAGATTATGGAATTATGAATTTTTTGTGGGATATTATTTCAAAAAGTATTTTACATGTGTGTGGGCCCATGAGAAACTCTCTCTCCCCTCTTACTCTCTCTTATTTATTTATATGTATAGTGGGATATTATTTCAAAAAGTATTTTACATGTGTGTGGGCCCATGAGAAACTCTCTCTCTCCTCTTACTCTCTCTTATTTATTTATATGTATAGTTACATGAATGAAAATGGAATGGAATGGGATGGGATGGGATGGGATGGGATGGGATGGGGTGGGGTGGGGTGGGGTGGGGTGGGGTGGGGTGGGGTGGGGTGGGGGGGGGGTCATTTACTTTTCTTTTTGATGCAGCAAAGGGGGGGTTATTTGGGGCAGAGGACCAGCTTAATAAGCACATGAAAAGTAGAGAAAGCAAAGAGAAAGATGCGCTGGTGTTTCTAAGGGTTCGTGTATTAAAAGCACATGAAAAGTAGAGAATTTTTCTCTTTTAGGGTTTGTGTATTAAAATCAATGTTGGTTCTACACCTTTTCTTTACAGTATTTGCAATGGGTCTGTTTGGATTCGCTTACGATATTTGCTTATTTGGATTATTGTAATTATTGACATAATATGGTCATTGTTATTGCTATAATAATATGAAAATCTGTAAAAACTTTTTGAATCTATGTGGGAGCTCCAGAACTTATGGTATTTAGAGGCGAACTCTTAAATTCTGCCATGTCTACAATCTGTATAGTTTAATATTTTGATTCTAATTTACTTTTTATGTGACACCACTGATAGCAGATCTATTATAAATATGAGACATATATACTGGAGTGGATTACAAAGGGTTGTGGGAGCGTATCTTGACCTCGAGTATTTTCCATTATTATTTCCTCGCTGCGATATCGAACTCCAGCCAACGGTAGAAAATAGGGATCGGGATCAGGATAGGCGACCCTGAAGAGACTTCTGAGAGCTTGAAGTATATAACGTATGTGTGGGGCAGGTTGAGATTGTCATCTCTAGGTAAACCTGTAACACCCCAATAGTAGAAGCCCTAAGGGATGCGCGAAGAAAATTCATCTCCGTCAACAAATGAAAGGTAAGTGAAATATTTTAGACCAGAGAATTTGTTTTGTTTTTCGGGGTGCGGGGTGGGGGGTTGGTGGAAGAAGAGACTTGCACCTGTTGCAAGAAGGCATATTAGAATCATAGTTGGAATAGAACCCTCCTAGGTGTCCAAGTAGGAAGCTTAGAGGGAGGTTAGAAAATTTGTCAGAGCCTTCCTCTGTAAAGGTTCATGCTGTTGAGTAGGTGAGCTCATATTAGAATCATAGTTGGAGTAGAACCCTCCTAGGTGTCCAAGCAGGAAGCTTAGTGTTGGGTAAAATCTAGTTACGCACAACACGCAAGTATATGTGATCAACAAGTAATAAAGTGAAAGTAAAGTATCGTTCCCACGAAGAATTATTTAATAAGAATCACCAAGTACTAACCCGTAACCAACTCAATCTTATTTAAACAAATGAATTTCAATATATAATTAAACTACTTCTAACTACCACTAGTTAAATTAAGATTACGGAGATTTAAGATCACAACTTCACTTATTGCTTCATCTAAGTTAACATACTTCTCATCAATTATTCTCTCTATACTGAATTGTTAATCAAGAACACGAAAGCAAATATAACCACCTCACGATGCATCATACCATACTCACTCAAATCCACAGATGATAGAATTAAGCAAGTCACCCTAATTAACTAATCCACTATATTACTATGTGAATTACAATTAAAAAGGATTTAATATCAAGTTCTCTATAAGATTACATATGACGTAAAGACATACTTCTACCCTAAACACGAATCATGATTTCCATCTATGCAGAAATCACAAATACATGCTATTATAATCAGATCTAAATCTATACTCATCTCTCGATTTCATATATATTATCACGGTAATTGATAATGAGTCAATTAAACAATTATTCCAAATCATAATAGACAATTCACAACAATAGATCACAATAATTGATAAAGAAGTATATTAAAATAAATTACACAATAAGATCCATTGCAATCTTAAACAAAAAATTAGTTCATTGAATTAAAACTAAGAATCCACACTTGAATACACATTAAAAGATGAGAATAAGATTAAGGAAAAGAATTGAATTTGTTGCCGGCAAATTCGTCCTCCTTCTTGCTCTTGATCTGGATCTCCAATGGCTTCCAAGGGCTTCAATCTCCAAATTCCCTTTCAACTAAGGTTTGTATCTAATCTATTCTATATTAATCTAATGGAATCCCCCTCTAATATGTCCATCTCTGACTCTTAAATAGCCTTTTTGACCCAACTAAACTCGTGGCCCTAATTCCATCCAAATCCTACTTGAAATAGGAGTTTTTCATGTTCCCAGCGCGTAAGCCCGCCCTGGCCGGCTTTTTAGCCTTGTTGCGCCCGCCCCCGCGGGGATTTTCTGCCATACCCCGGCCCCGGCGGGGGTGTTGCCTTGTAAACGCCCGCCCCGGCGGGCCTTGCTTTATTGCTACGACATCCTTTGGTAGAACGAGCATAACTTTTGATCCAGAAAAAGTTACGGGGCCTGCTGCCAGTCAAATTGAAGCTGTCGACGATATCTACAACTTTTATTCTTTGAGCATTTACAGATTCTGATTGGATCAAGGTCGAATTTGGGCTCCAAGTGACTGCTATGTAAATTGCACTTCCAAACTCTGAGGTTTCAACTTTCGCTTGGTAAAAAGGTCGTAACTTCTTCCTCTGAACTCCGATTATGATGATTCAAGATGTTCTGGAAAGCTAAGAAGAAGCTTTATAATAAAATCTAAGTCCCAAGCTAAGAGTATGAAATGAACATGAAAGCCCAAATGAGTTCTGGATTGCATTGCCTTGCCCTTTTCATACCAATAGTTGCTCACACAGTTCCCAAGCATGAGATCTACAAAATAACCACAAAATGTATGAAAAGTGAGTAAGACACATGATTAAACAACTAATTCAAGTAATAGATACCGGATAAGTAGGTATAAAACCGACTTATCACTTAGAGGGAGGTTAGAAAATTTGTCAGAGCCTTCCTCTGTAAAGGTTCATGTTGTTGAGTAGGTGAGCTCATGAGAAAGTCACCCCTCCTCAAATTCTTAAAATATTATAAAGAGTCATCAATAATGTATATGATGTTAATACAATATTATAATAATATAACGAAATGAGGGATGAAAATTAAAAGACGGTATACCCAAAAAATCTCAAGAGTTAAAATTATCTGTGATAAGACATAAATCAATTTTTAATAACAAAGATTCAGTAGAATAGATGACGTGGGTTCCTCTCTAATATCTGGACTTTGATTGTATTTGACAGAGCAGAAATCTTAAAGTGTTTTCACATTAAATTTTCCTGTACTACTAGACATTATTTATATAGCTTAGAAATTGACGTTTTCTCATTGAGAAACTAGGAGAAATCGAGTTATTAGTATTTTTTATAATTTTAAAAAGTTCATGTCCAAATATATTGTTTAAGTTGAACAAAAGAAAATTAAAGGTTGTCTAATATTTTTTCTTCTTTCTCCTGTTTTAAAATGAAATTGATGTCTATGGTTCATATTTATGGTTCTGCATCATGAATCGTGTGACATTTGGTTCTGATCATTTTCCTAAATAATTTTATCAGGCTGTAAATAGCTGTCGTAATGACGGACGTAGTGATTGGCGTCCGGCAGAGGCTGCTTTATATTGTATCCGGGCTATATCAGATTATGTTTCTTTTGCTGAAGCTGAAGTGATGCCCCAGGTTCAATGTCCTTCGACTTCCTCTTGCTAAGACATTTTGCAATGCATTTATTTTTGCTTGGTCCAGTCAGCTATAAATTTAGTTTGAAATGCTACCTTTTCCTCTTTTGGTTTTGAAATGTATGATGTATCTAGGTTTTTAATTTTGTATTGCTGTTGTTATATATATCTGTTCTTTAGTCTTTAGTTTGCCATTTCTTTATTCTGATCATAAAGAGCGGCTCACTTTGATGGGGTTAAACTTTCATATGCCTAAATTTTCGACGGGTGAGTTGGTTTGGAGAAATTGATTTTCCTTGATTTTTTATTTTTTTGGTCTTTTGTTCAAGTTGGTCGGCAGTTTTAGTGATTTTAGATGATGGATTGGTGAGATTTTGTATTTCCATTTTCGTTTCTTGATCATTGGTTAAATTTAGTCCATTCTATTTTTTGAAAGTAGCCATTGTTATTGTTCAATTTTTTTGTATTAATCCAGGTTGTAATTGTCATATGAGTTGTTTATGTTGTTGCTATCAATGGTCATATGAGTTTTTTGTGCTCTGTTTGTTTTTGTGGTTTCTCAAATGGGGATTGCCCAATTTGAGCTTTAAAGAGCTCATCTTTTCCTTTTTGCCCAATTGAATTTCTTAGTTTTTCCATTGCTTCGAAGTTTAATACATTTCCTAATAAATTGGTTTGCATGTTGCAGAAGATTATCTCGAGTGATCACTACCTGCCTTTCAGTTGGTACTGAAATCTATTTGCAGAAGTGAAAATTGATAATTTATATAATTCAATTCTTATGAGTTTGGGTATTTTTAGTAGGAGTGAATTGGTTGGATTTGATTCCATTTTTTCAGGTAGTTCATTCAGTATAAGTTAATGATTGTTGATGTTAGTTTGTTGATGCAGAACAAAGAGTGTGCAGATAGAAATAATTGAAGAAATGGTTTGTGGCACCGTTGCAAGGAATTCATAAGTCTTGCTTCTTCATTACAAGGAATTGGCAATACCATCAAGTTGAAAGCTCAAAGTTCCATAAACTAATATTTAACCTCTTAATCTTTTCATGGAGATTATAAAATCTCATATTCATTTCCAAAATCTGCATTATTTGGTTGTTGTGTTATTGTGAAATTATTAGTTAGTCAGGCCAATTTAAACTTTGAAATTACAAAGAAGTGCACATATTTTACTCTTTAAATTAATGTATTTGATTTGTTTGTCATAGATCGTTTGATGGAGTTTGTTCTAGGATGCAAAAATTATTGGACAGCTTGGGGGAAATGACTTCAGAAAATTCTGTTTCTAATATGGCTGTCGTGGTTCAAAAGTCGTTTTCTGCAATTCAAACTGTTAATTGCGTAAGAATTTGATAATTTTGCTGTCCTTTGCACTGTTTCTTATTTTTTTTTAAATTTTATTTCTCCTTCAAGGATTACTAAGTCTTTATTATTATTATTTCTCTATCTCTCTTTTTGTCCATCAATAATAAAACTTTCTTTTGGACTTCCGATTGTTCAATTGTTTGGTTGACATACTTTAATTTGTGCTCAATCAGGTTGGAGTTGTTGGCAGAACAGGTGCTGGAAAATCTAGCATCTTAAATGCATTATTTCGCCTCAACTTAATTTGTGGAGGATGTATTATGGTGGACGAAATAAACATAGCTGATGTTTCCCTAAGAGACCTTCATGCACATTTTTCTGTTGTTCCCCAGATTCTATTTCTGTTTGAAGGATCGTTAAGGTACATGCTAAATTTACATAGCTGGGGTGAAGAAGAATGTTTAGTTTGATCATAAATCTCGATATAACATGGATTTTTCATTTGAATAGAAATGATAATATAAACTACCCTCCAAAGTTAATTAGTCATGTGGTTGTATTAAATGCAATACTTTTCAGGGATAACCTAGATCCATTCTGGGGAAGTGATGACTTTAAAATATGGAATGCCTTGGCAAAGAGCCATGTTGCAGATGAAGTTAAAGCTATGGGGGACTGGACATAAAAGTAAAAGAATCTCTAACTTCATTCTCTGTTGGGCAATGTCAACTCCTTTGTACCTGTGTGGAGAGAGCTAGCAACAGACTACTTAAAATTGTGAATTTTCAGGTACTGTGTTTGGATGAATGCACAGCCAACGCAGATACTCAAACAGCATCAAAGCTACAAAATGCCATAACTACTGAATGTAGAGGCAAGACTGTAATCACAATTGCTCACATGTATAATATTCTTATTCTTGAACAAGGATCCCTGGTATGCTCATAATTTTGAAAACTTCTACCTCTTTTTCTTTACCTTTAGGAAGAATTATAGCTAACAGTCTTTAGGAGATCTGCATTATTGGGAAAAGTGTATTGGTGATCTTAAGGGCCTCTTTGTTCGCTGTTTTCTCCACACACATCTCTTCTATATTTAAATAGAAAGATACCTAAAGGTGGACTAAAACATGGGCCTAATAGAATTGAAGAAGACACTAATGAAGAAATATATGTGTTCATGATTGAGGTGAGTGCACTAAAGCTAATTTTTTTGCTTAAACAAGGTTGCGAATTCAAGCAATTTGATCTTTATGCAAAAAAAATTATTTGGTTGCACGCAATGGGTACTATGGAACTGGAATGGGGGATGCGAGTTGATAGTCATGCTTAATTTCGTGGATTATAATTACGTGTTTTTAGAATGTGCTCCAAAAGAATTTTAAAGTGGGATGGTAACGAAAAAGGCATGTCACGATTTTATATAATGTGATTGTATTAGTTAGACCTAGAACCCCTTAGTCCCAATGAGGATTTACGCCTAATAAGTAGTACATTTTGAAAAACCTGTCAATTCTATATTAACCTCACACCTCAATTTAATTAGCAAATTGATATGACATCTAAAAGTGGTAATAAACTCTTATTTTGCTATATGCATATGAGATTGTTGCAAAAGTTAATAAATAGCTTTTACCTTGAGTTAATGTGGTTTGGGAAATTTTAACTTGCTTGACTTGCCTGGTTCTTTATATTTTCATGTCACTAGCAAAAATTTGTATGATAATATTTTAGGATTTATAACTTTTTTGTTTAACTTATTTACAAATATAGCACTTTTTGTTTAAATTTACACATCTTTCTATTTATAGACTCATGTTCGAGAGCTTGAGGAGGAAGTGAAGCTATTAAAGAATCTCACACCCGAACATCGTTGTGAGTATACTTTTTGTTATTCTGATAATGTGTGCAAGTGTTAGTATGTATCTGAGAACTATTTTTATTTTATTTTATTTTTTCAAATATATTTGGGAACTGCTAGAGAGGAGGAATCACTGAATATTTTGTTGGAGTTTGTTCCGGGAGGATCAATATCATCACTCCTTGGGAAATTTGGGTCTTTTCCTGAATCTGTAAGTGAATGCAATTTGTTCAATTTTTGAAAGTAAACATTTAAAGTATAACATTAACTAGAGAACATTAGCAGTTTAAAAATGGTTGTGTAGTGGCCATTATTGGACTGCATAAAGGTACATTTTGTTTGATCGAGTCTGTTTGACATGAAGATCATGAAATAGGTCCATCAGCAACTGTCCTAAACCTTTATCTATAATAATAAGATAGAATCTAATTTGATTTTTCTATGTTTCCTTAGTTCTGTTTCTTATTTTATCCCTCTCATTGTTGAATACACTATCAAAATATAATTTTTTATGCATATCAACTATCAAGAGCCTGTCAATGTAGTGGCTAATGGTAGTTTGTCTTTTAGCTTTTTGATGCGGATTAGCAACCACTAATATTACACTTTGGAAAGACAATTTATACTAAAAAAAGAGTACAAACTAAACTTTCCTAAAGATTTAATTTTACCATTGGTTGAAAAGCAATGTCCCACTTATGTACTGCCATTGTTACATTTTTCATATTCAGAATACTAATAAAATTACAACTCCTTACCGAATTGTGATATAAAGTCTCAATCAATTATATCTAGCTTTTTCCTGCTTGGTTCTCCTAGAATGTTGTGCAAAGTTGTTTGATTTTCTGTTTTCTATGGTAAAAAATTCCGTTCTGAGCTACCAATATTCTTCAGAAATGTTTTGGGTAGTTGAGGATCAAGTTCTTTTAAATAGTTATTTGAAAATTTTAGCTTAACACATAAGGATGCATGTTCTGTCTTTTGTAAAGTTAATTAATTATATATGGTTATAATGATTTTGGGTATGGAATGATAGTTGTTTTGGTGGTTTGGATATGTATTGATGATTGAATGTTTTGTAGACAGGTTTAAATTTTTCTGGATATCTATTTTTAAAGTAAACTTTGCCGAAATTTTGAATCTTTTCCACTTTAAAGCACAAGTACGGTTCAGATTCATTCTAACTAATCAAGAGGCTCACATTTCATCTCACACCAAAAAAATTCTCGCCCAGTTAAAAAAAAATCCCGCCCATGTAATACTAAATTATACCCATTTCCTATTCGGGTCATTCCCATACAAAATTAGTACTAAATGGTCCAGAACCAGAAGCAAACACACTATAGATTGGAAGAATAACCATGAAACGAGCTTTGCTGATAAACAATCATCTTCTCCCTTCTAATACTCCAATAACTACTTTCATTACTAAACCTTTACTTTCTCTCTCCTTAGATTATTTAAAATTCAAATTTTTCTCATCCGAAAATGACGATTCATCATCAATCCAAAACCCTAACCCTCCTCCGGAAACGAGCCCTAACCCTCCTCCTCTTTAACAAGAGCTTGCTACATACAATTTTTCTGTTTGTTTTTGAATTGCTACTATTATAAGTTGAATGCAGTTTGTTTGAAGCATATTAACAAGCACTTGCATTGCAAAGTGTGTCAGTCCCATTTTGAATTTTATTTTTGAGGGGTGACGTGATGATTGGTGACATGGGGGAGGGATGGTGTGCCTCAAAGGGGTAGTGAACAGGTGTGGTAATTGAAAAGGGTGGGTTCTTAATTTTTTTTTATCCTTTGTTTTTTCATGGGTTGGTTTATTTGAACAGTAAAGGAATTGGTGGTGAGAAACACAAGTTCAATATTCTCAAGAAAGAATGGCAAATCTGTCACTTTTGTTTTTTTCTCTTGAATATGCACCGAGTTTTAATTTTCATATAATATGGTACAAAAAAGTTATACCCTTTTCAGACCAACATGTGAAAATTAATACAGAGGTATTTGCACAATATATGTTTAGGGACTTGAAAGTATTAGTTGGTATATTTTTACACAAGATATGTTTATGGAATTGGTATTTTCACAAGGAAATTTGATAGATCCGCTAGACTCCCCTGACATGAATATTTTTATTGTCTATAAACTCCATCCAACAATATTTGCATCTTTGGCTACATTTTGCTTCAGTTTTATTATGTAGTCAAACGGATGTAGCTTTGACCACTTGATTTTGAAGGAAAAATACATTACTATTATATTTTGACCACCCTGTTAAAAATTCATCACATGATATTATTCGAGCGATAAAAATTCTTAATACTTGACTTGAACTCATTTTCTTTGTTTCAGAAAATAAACTTATCAGGACAACCGTTTGGCAAGTTAAGAGAAGAAGAGTTCTAATTGGGAAATTAAGGAAGTGCAGAGCATACTAAATTGAAGAGAGCATTCAATTCAATTCCATAAGCAATAATTGAATCAAACTTCATACTAAAAAGGGGTATGAACTCTTCCTTTCTAAATTCATTGAGTTAGTTAAGTTTAAATTACATGTATGGTTGTGGTAGGTAATTTAAATAGAGAAATCAAATGGATTCTGAGTTTTATATTATGCACATTAGGTGTTTGTAAAAATGCCTCTATAGATTATCTTGCTAGAATTATATGTTAGAATTAATTGGTGATTTAGATTCATTAAATACTGAGAAAAAAATCAAAAAGAAGGAAAAAAGAAGGAAATTAGTCAAAAGTGGAAGTTGTATGTCTTTTTATTACTAATTACTAATACAACATAAACCAATAACATATTGGTCCAATATCAGGCTCATCATCATGTTTTGAAAGTGCAAGGCAATATTATTATTTTTATTATTATTATAATACAATATAAAGCAAGTGCATATTGGTTGAAAGATATAATACAAGGAATATATAAAAATCTGCATTCAAACTTAATACAAGTGTAAACATAATAGCATTCTCCCAAGCACCAGCTATATTCATCTTCCCAAACTATGTTGTGGCATCAAGTTCAACTCTATAAAATGAAGGTAACCCTGAACTTCTCTTTCAGGCCGTCTGCACTGCAAATAGGTGGAAGCCTATAAACAAAAACTTATAAAATGTAATCTATATATACTCTCTGTTCCACAAAAAATAGTCCTATTTGCAAAATTTTGCAAACTTTAAATATATATATATATATATATATATATTTCTTGTGTTTATCTCTAACTATAACGAGTGTTTAGTTTAATAGTGATGACAATCTGACACTGGCATGGTAATGATATTATGTTGTTATGATTTAACCTTTATTCGTTTTATAAGTAAATCTTAACCATCAATGAGCTGTCCATGGACCATGACTACTATTTTAAACGAGAAGGATCAAGAATAAAGTGCACAGTTCAAGAGACTCGACAAACACTAAGCAATTGCTTCATATATGCATGAATTGTATAATAAGAGGTGAACTGGATACCATACCTTGGGGCCTGGGGGAGATGTCTCGCTGCAGTAACTTCTCGAGCACTCTACCACAGTGTCTGGGTTATGTTTCATAAAGAAAGACACCTAAAATGTTACAATGTACATATAACTATTGTCAGCCATATGCTCTATCAAACTCACACACCATTATACTGCCACCAAACAGATTTATGATTTAAATTATTAAGCAAATGAACCGTTTGTTGAAATGGTACTAAGAAAATTTTATTTAATTGTAAGTTTACATTCATCCATATCTTTTCCTAAATAAATTGATAATTTGTTACAATCTCTCTAAATTCTTACTTATATCAATCTAAATCATTCTCCCCCGCTACATACAAATGTGTGCGCTCATTTATTTTGACTCATATATTTCGATAATTTTTATATTTCAAATATTTTCAGGTATACATTGAAGAATACTTGGTGTAAGCTGTAAAGAATACAAAGTTGTTTATCTATTTTTTGCATGTGTATTTTTTGTGTTACGTCTTTTGTAAAGTTAAATAATTATACATGGTTATGATAATTTTGGGTATGGAATGATAGTTGTTTTGGTGGTTTGGATATGTATTGATGATTGTAAGTTTTGTATACAGGTTTAGATTTTTTTGGATATCAATTTTTAAAGGAAAATATGTCAAAATTTTTTGAAATTAGTAGCGATTAGCTTGATGTTTTGGTGGTTGGATATGTCTTGATGATTGAGTATGTATTTTCTGCATGTGTGTATTTTTTGTGTTCCGTCTTTTGTAAAGTTAACTAATTATACATGGTTATAATGATTTTGGAAATGGAATGATGATTGTTTTGGTGGTTTGGATATGTATTGATGATTGTAAATTTTGTAGACATGTTTAGATTTTTCTGGATATTTATTTTTGGAGGAAATTTTGCCGAAATTTCTTGAAATTAGTATCGATTAGCTTGATGTTTTGGTTGATGATTGAGTATGTATTAATTATTGCGGTGGCATGGTGAATTCTGGTAATTGTTATGTCTTATTATAAGTTATTTTAGGTTGCAATGAGTTTTTAGGTAATGTAGTATTTTTTGAATTTTAATTTAATTTTTTGTTACGTCGTGCCTTCAGGCACGGGCAGTTACTAGTAGGTTCAATGAAGCAAAGCACTACTTCCAATCAACAAACATAGACCCAATTTCTTATAGCATTCACACACACATTGCAGATTTAAAAGGAAAATATTAAAAAAATGCGGTACCGTGTTTTCACGGGAATTGTGGGGTGCCTAACACCTTTCTCACACTTAACCAAGCCCTCGAACTTAGAACTTCAGTTTCAAAGATCAAGTTTCGACAGTGTCCAGAAATTGGACCTCTTTTCAAACAAAACTCGGTTTAGTTGGTACAATCATTTCAAATCTACCAACTGACGACTTTGTAAACCGTTCAAATTGTCGACATGATACATGTTGGCTTTTTTCTCAAAATCCTTTAAAACCTTTTTCATAAAAAGATAAAATAAGGGTAGACAAAAGTTAGGAAAAGAGAAAGATCCGGGTCCCGACCCGACCTGCGCATTTCTTTTCTTTCCAACGTCGACATGTGGCGACTCTACTGGGGATAGTAGAGGGCTTAGGCCGCATTCAAATCTTTTTAAAAAAGTTTCCTTTTATTTATGCGTATGTGTGAATGCTGCGTCTCTACATTGAATGAATGCATGAATGCTGCGTCTTTACATTGAATGAATGTTAATGAATGCTTTACTGCTTTATATTAGTGCTTCGCACCTATGTCATCATATGCATACGGTGAGACGCGATGTATGTGAATGTATGTTGTGTGATTCCTCCACCAGAAGGCAAACCTGTCGGTGACAGTGTAATGTCTTCGAGGGCGAATAAGTCTTCCGCGCTCATGAAAAAGTACCACTCAGATCCGCTCTAGTTGAAAGATCAGATTAATTTCCCCTCTAGTAGATTGCGATGATCTGGGGACCTTCATGCTGAAAAGCCACGAGATTAGCTTAAGATAGATCAGCCTCTAATTAACCAAACTCGAAGGGAAGCTTCTTCATGCCTTTCTCTTTCAATTCAATGTCAAGTTTTCAATTCAATACGTAAATGTCATAATGTACATTCTATATTCTGTCATATTATACTGTCATCAAAACAACTGACCTCTGTTTTGCAGGATAAGATTAAAAAATCTTAATAATACATCATGACATGCATTCTATCCATACCTACCTCAGGAAATTGACACACCTACGTTTGTTGTAGGTGAAAAATTGGTCCTGTCACTAGATCTAAGTCTAAGAAAGAACTAAGTTCATCTTCGGACATGGCTTCAAGTGCTCAGCCATAATCCACCCCCGTCTCTCGGGAAGAGTTTGAAGGACTGAAGAACCAGATAGCCGAATTGGCCACTTTCTTGAGAGAACAGAGTAAAGCTCTTAAAGGGAAACAAGCACAGGGTCATACAGACCCAGGTACACCCGGTGGCAGTCAAGAGACCAGGAAGAAGGACACTCAGATTCCTGAACCACAAAATCAGGATACTACCAACAAAACCCCTGAAATCACCAACCTTAACAAAGAACAGGAAGATGATGACATTATGAAGAAAGTCCAACAGATGGAAGAAACTATCCGGTCTATTAAAGGGACTGGGGCATTTGGCAGTGTTAATTATTCAGACTTATGTATTTTCCCTGGGGCTCGTTATCCCAAAAAATTTTGAGTCTCTGATTTTGAGAAATACGATGGATTGGGAGACCCATACACCCATTTGAAAGTATTCATTGGAGAGCTCGGATCCTATCTAGAGGACAAAAAACTCCGAATGCAGTTATTTCAAAAAAGTCTGACCGGAGAGGCTAGAGCCTGGTATGCCTGTCTGGACAACTCTAAAATTCACAGCTGGAAAGAGATGGCACATGCCTTCCTCAATCAATACAGTTTCCAGTCTCAACTAGCTCCAGACAGATATCAAATAACCAAAATTAAGAACCAAAACACTGAGTCATTCAGAGAATATGTTCAGCGCTGGAGACGAATGGAGGCACAAGTCACTCCACCGATGACTGGGTCCGAGATAGTCATGACCATCATCGACATTCAAGAAGCTCTGTATTATAAAAGGGTCCTAGCAGGCATAGGAAACCCATTCTCGGAGATGATCAAACATGGAGAGATGGCAGAAATGGGGCTCAAATTTGGGAAGATAAAGGATTTGAGAGTTATGGGAATAATCCCTGGAGGACACACAAGAAGAAAAATGAAGAAGTGTCCTTGGTATTGCAAGGACAGAATCAGAAGGGTGATTCAAGCAGCATGCCCATTCAAAAGAGGGTCTATTCCCCCTTTCAAGCTTCAGCACAACCTTCAAACCTGCCATTCTAGAAAAATTTGGAGGCCAGGTGTCGAAGAACATAAACCCCCTTAGGGGATTCACTCGACAATGTGCTAAAACTGTTTACGGTACAGAAAAAAATTGTACAACTCCTTCCACCAACCAACACTGGTGGACTGAATTTCGACCAGAGTAAGAAGTGCGCATACCATTTCGGATCTCCGGGCCATAATACACAGGACGATTGGTCCCTCAAGCACAAGATCCAAGACTAGATTGACAATGGAGAGATTGTGGTGACCAAACCAGAGCAACCGCACATGCAGGATAATCCCCTCCCTCAGCACAAAGAAGAGGGTGTCAACATGATTAGCACGCAAAATGGAGAAGGATCCAAATACCTCTGGTATTGATAAGTCAGTTTTATATCCACTTATTCGGTATCTATTACTTGAATTAATTATTTAATCCTGTGTCGTAGTCACTTTTCATGCATTTTGTGGTTATTTTGTAGATCTCATGCTTAGGAACTTTATGAGCGACTATTGGCATGGAGAGGCAAGGAAATGCAATCCGGAACTCATTTGGGTTTTCATATTCATTTCATACTCTTGGCTTGGGACTTGGATTTTATTGTAGAGCTTCTTCTTAGCTTTCCGGAACATATTGAATCATCCCAATTAGAGTTCAAATGAAGAAGTTATGACCTTTTTACCAAGCGGAAGTTGAAACCTCAGAGTTTGGAAGTTACAATTTACGTAGCAGTCACTTGGAGCCAATTTCAACCTTGATCCATTTATAATATGTCAATGCTCAAAGAATGAAAGTTGTAGATCTCGTCGACAACTTCGATTTGACAGGCCGCAGGCCCCGTAACTCTTTTGGATCAAAAGTTATACTTGTTCTACGAAAGGATGTCGCAGCAGCGGAGCAACACCCGCCGGGGCGGGCATTCACAAGGCAAAAAGCCCGCCAGGGCGGGCATAAAGCAGTGCGAAAAGTGTAAACACCTGCTGGGGCTGGTTTTATGAAGGCCAAACACCCGCCGGGGCAGGTATGCACGCTGGGAGCATAAAAATATCCTATTTCAAGTAGGATTTGGATGAAATAAGGGCTACGATTTTGGTTGGAATAAAAAGGGTATTTAAGGATCATTAGAGGGTTATAAAAAGGGGAGAATACACAAGGATTAGGAGAGATTTCATTGGATTAGCTGAGAATAAATTAGATACAAACCCTAATTGGAATAGGATTAGAGATTGAAGTAACTTAGAGGCCATTGAAGATCAAGAACAGGAGCAAGAATGAGCCTGAGATTTGCTGACAACAGATTATATTCTCTTCTCTACTCTTTTTTCTAATGTTTATTCAATTATGGATTCTTGGGTTTGATTCAATATTAATGAACTAAATCTTTTGTTTAAGATTGCAATGGATCTTATTACGTAGTTTATTTTAATATGCTTCTCTATCAATTATTATGATCTATCGTGGGGATTGTCTATTGTGATTTGAACTTAATTGCTTAGCTAACAATTACTGTGATAATCCATATGAACTCGAGAGAGGAATTATAGATTTAGATCTGATCATAATTGCATGTGATTTTGTTTTCTGCATGGCGTTGGAATTCATGATTTGTGTTTAGGATAGAGATATACCTTTACACCATATGTAATCTTATAAAGAACTTGTGCTTAATCTCTCTTTAATTGTAATTCACATAGAGATATAGTGGATTAGTTAATTAGGGTGTTCTGCTTAATTCTATCATGTGACGCCCCCAGAATAGGTCCATTCAACCCAACCCATTCTGAGTCGCCAAATACATGGTACATAATTCAAATACAAACTTTATATCATACGGTCGTGCAAAATACGACCACACAACTGTGAGTCTCAGTACAAATATGTAGAAAATATTAAGATTCAAACTAAGTCCTCATTACAATTATGATCACACTATTTATCAGAAATAGTGAGGACTACTACTGCTCTAACTCGGACCATCACTCCATTCCCCGACTAGTACCCGCAATATTCTCATTTCCTGAAGAGAACAATGGAAGAAAAGGGTGAGCTCAACTAGCCCAATAAAGAATATTATGACTAAGATAATGAAAAATAAATTATCGTTAGTCTTCAACAGTTCAGATAAAATATTATGGACAACAAGTTTTAGATCAATATTCGCAGCGGAAATAACAAATCATTAGAAGAGTTAAGCAGAGAATGAAGTCTACTATCTTCTATGATTTAAAGTCCATCATCAATATTTTATCCCTGTAACATCAATCAATATATATCTCGAATCAAATATTCATCTTTGCACTACAGGCTAAAGATATTCATTTATATCACCAGTGATCATGTTCATCTCAACTCCTGTCCATCTTTGCACTACGGGCCAAAGATATTCATCAGGTAATCATCTTTGCACTACAGGCCAAAGATATTCATCAAATAATCATTCATCTTTGCACTATAGGCCAAAGATATTCATTTGTATCATCATTTAAGACTGAGAATGATGAAAAATAATATAAAAACGAATCGAGTGAGATAAAGGACAAAAATTAGGAATTCGTAATTTAATTTATCCAAGTTCATGAATACTCCGTAATAATCAATTGTGGAGCAAAATTCAAGAATGAAGTTTCAAACTTGGATCCAATCAAAGATAAAAAAAAAAAATTTTTTTTTTCCGTGAATAGTAACTCATGAATAGTAACCCGTGAATAGTAACTTGTCATAAAAAAAAATAAAAATTTCATAACAAGTTCAGACCAATATTCCAGTGAAATAATATTTCGTACGAGTATGAATGAATATACGAAACTGTAATTGGATTTTCACCCGTCATGCGGTAATCCGCGTAGACAGATCATTTCCACAATTTAATAGAAATGAATACGAAGGGTGATTCACCACGCATGCGGTAATCCGCGTAGACAGGTTACTCCCACAGATTATTAAGGAATTGAATGAATACAAAAGGTTTTCACCAGGCATGCGGTAATCCGCGTAGACAGGTTACTCCCACAGATCAATAAAGAATAGAGTAACAACCCTTACGAGTATTGAAAGAAAATAGCATTCTTTATGAATATAAAAGAAATAATACCCCTTACCTCAGTAGAAGATTGGATACTGGAGTAGTGTAGTAGCAGAATACTCTTCTTCTTTTTCTCTCTATAATTTTTCTCACTATAATAACTTTGTTCTTCAAGAATGGTGAGAAATGAATGAAATTAGCTTGCTATAGAAAAAGGTTGGACAATTACACTTTAGTACCTCCATCTTTGCCTAAAATTTTAATTTAGTCCCTCAAGTTTATAAATCTTGCACCTCCACCCCTGCAACTACCCACCAACTATTTATTATCCACCAATAAGTGGGTCCCACATGTTAACCACCCATTAATTGCTCATTTATCTGATTAATTCTCCGTTAGGTCAATTTAACATCCGAAAATCAACTATTATCGAAATAAATGTCGATTTCTACTAACATTAATATTTCCAACACAATGAAAATATTTTTATCAACCATTCATCAATTATTATATAAATTAATATTACAGAATCACAATAATGACAACCAGGTCGTTCCCAGGAAAGAGGGGGCCTTCCGATAAAGATTTTTTTTCTTACTGGCGCGCAATTAACTAACCCCTTTCCTAGACAGAACTTTCTAGACATTGCCAATAATGCTATCTAATAATATCATTTAAATAATATGACTGACCATTATTGATTTAATAATATAAAATATTGTGCAGATGATACTGTGACAATAATTGAATCAATAATATGATATACTGTGCAACAACTACTGTAGCAATTATTAAATACTGAGTGACTTCTTACATAAGCATCAATAATCAAAGATATTGTGCAATACCGTGTGCTACTTTGCAACAATGCGTATTACTGTATTTTTATCACCGGGTATTTTAACAGTTTAACGGTAAAAGTTTTGCCGTGAAAATGTTATTTCTGTCGCTTTCTATATCCGACAATTATTCTGTTGTGGGGTCCACCAATGGCTGCGCCGTCGTACGAATATTCTCCGACAAAAGAATATTCCCCGACACAACGAATATATTATGACCACTTGCTTACTTTGTAAAATTTGCACATTCCATCCATAACTTACCACATTTATCAAATCAACACCTTACTATATCAAAATAATATATAGAGGAAATTAAATTTTTATTTATAAAAGTTGGGGTCTTACAACCTCCCCTCCTTATGAAATTTCGTCCTCGAAATTGACGTACGTACCTGGTATGTCGAAAAGGTGAGGATACCTCGCTTTCATTTCCGATTCTAACTCCCAGGTCATTTCCTCGATATCATGGTTCCTCCACAAAACTTTAACTTGAGGTATAATCTTCGAGCGTAGGACATGTTCCTTCTTATCCAAGATCTTGACAGGTACCTCCTCGTACGTTAAATCTTCGGCTATCTCGTCTGGTTCTAACTCAATAATGTGATTTAGGTCTTTCACATATTTACGTAACATAGATATGTGAAAAACGTTATGAACACGAGACATGCTTGGAGGTAAAGCGAGTCTATAGGCCACCTTTCCTACTCGGTCAAGGATCTCATATGGACCAATGAATCGTGGATTGAGCTTTCCTCTCTTTTCGAATCTCGTAACTCCTTTCCATGGAGCAACACGTAACAATACATGATCTCCGACATTAAATTCTACGTCTCTTCGATGAAGATCCGCATAACTCTTTTGTCGATCTTGTGCCGTTTGTATACGTTGTCGGATTATTTGAATCTTTTCCGTAGTCATACGTACTAACTCCGGTCCTAACAATGTTGCTTCACCCACCTCGTCCCAACATACTGGAGAACGACACTTCCGTCCATACAACGCCTTGAATGGAGCCATGCCTATACTTGCCTGATAACTGTTGTTGTAGGAGAATTCCACCAATGGTAAGTACTTGTCCCAACTCCCTTTGAAATCTAGAACACAGAGTCTCAATAGATCTTCAAGAGTTTGAATAGTCCTTTCCGATTGCCCGTCAGTTTGAGGATGATATGCAGAACTGAATCGTAGATCGGTGCCCATAGCTTTCTGCAAACTGACCCAAAATCGTGAAGTAAATCTTGGGTCACGATCCGAAATTATGGATACTGGCATGCCATGCAATCTCACAATCTCATTTATGTACATATGAGCAAGACGTTCCAGTGAATAAGTTTCTCGTATAGGCAAGAAATGAGCAGACTTAGTTAATCTATCGACAATAACCCAAATTGCATCTATGCCTTGAGAAATCTTGGGAAGACCCGTAACGAAATCCATGGTAATGTGTTCCCACTTCCATTTTGGAATCTCAAGTGATTGCAATGGACCTTTTGGCACTTGATGCTCTGCCTTGACACGTTGACATGTTAAACACCTCGAGATAAACTCCGCAATCTCTCTCTTCATATTGCTCCACCAAAATGTATGTCAAAGATCACGATACATTTTAGTACTCCCAGGATGGATCGCAAACGGTGTGTTGTGTGCCTCCATCATGATTCTATACTTCAAGTCAGAATCGTTAGGAACACAAAGTCTGGAGTTGACTCGAAGTATTCCTTCTTCATCGATTCTTGCTTCTGGAATAACACCTTCTTGCACCTTCTTCTTCATCTTCATCAACTCCGGATCTGTAGATTGAGCAGCTTTAACTTTATCAATTAAAGCTGGTTCTACGCGTAAACTTGACATCATCATGTGGGTCCCCGGAGTCTTGAACTCTATCTCCATCCTTTGTAAGTCACACAAAATGGGCCTTTGTGTTGACAGCATCGCACTCATTCCCGCATATGATCTTCTACTTAACGCGTCTGCTACCACGTTTGCTTTTCCAGGATGATATTGGATGGTA
Organism: Panax stipuleanatus; assembly: GCA_020205555.1. Taxonomy (NCBI): domain Eukaryota; kingdom Viridiplantae; phylum Streptophyta; class Magnoliopsida; order Apiales; family Araliaceae; genus Panax; species Panax stipuleanatus. Next base: position 37,383,317 of record CM035115.1, read on the forward strand.
TGGTCGAAATCTTTCAACAACTCAAGCTAACGTCGTTGCCGCATGTTAAGTTCCTTCTGGGTAAAGAAATATTTGAGGCTCTTATGATCTGTATAGATCTCCACTTTCTCCCCATACAGGTAGTGTCTCCATATCTTCAACGCAAAAACGACTGCTGCCAACTCTAGATCATGAGTAGGATAATTCCTCTCATATTCTTTGAGTTGTCGTGAGGCATAGGCTATGACTTTCCCATGTTGCATGAGAACACATCCTAACCCTTTGCCCGAAGCATCGCTGTAAATGACAAATCCATCCGAACCAGATGGTATTGTCAGAACAGGTGCCGAAATGAGTCTCCTCTTGAGCTCTTGAAAGCTCTTCTCGCATTCCTCGTTCCATACGAATTTTGTATCTTTCCGAGTCAGCTGAGTTAATGGAGTAGCGATTCGAGAAAATTCTTCCACGAATCTCCGATAATAACCAGCTAAGCCCAGAAAGCTACGTACTTCGGTCACCGACTTAGGTTGCTCCCAGCTTTGTATTGCTTCAATCTTCGCCGGGTCAACAGATACTCCACGTTTCGATACCACGTGCCCAAGGAATGCTACTTCCTCAAGCCAGAACTCGCATTTCTTTAACTTGGCATATAGCTTGTTCTCACGAAGCTTTTGAAGTACCAACTTCAAATGGTGTTCATGATCTTCACGGCTTTTAGAATAGATGAGGATGTCATCAATAAAGACAACAACGAATTGATCTAAATACTCCTTAAATACACGGTTCATCATATCCATGAAAGCAGGAGGAGCATTAGTCAATCCAAAAGACATGACTAAGAACTCATAATGCCCGTACCATGTTCTAAAAGCAGTCTTTGGAATATCCTCAGTTTTAATCTTCAACTGATGATATCCAGAACGAAGATCGATCTTTGAAAAGAATTGCGCTCCTTGCAACTGGTCGAACAGGTCATCAATACGAGGTAACGGATACCTATTCTTAATGGTGACATGGTTCAACTCCCGATAGTCAATACAAAGTCGCATACTCCCGTCTTTCTTCTTTACGAATAAAACAGGAGCACCCCAAGGAGACGTACTAGGACGAATAAAACCGATATCTAACAACTCTTGTAATTGGACCTTTAACTCCTGAAGTTCAATAGGAGCCATTCGATATGGGGTTTTAGAAATGGGCTTTGTACCGGGCTCAAGGTCAATAAAGAATTCAACTTCACGTTCTGGGGGTAGACCGGAAAGTTCTTCGGGAAATACATCAGGAAACTCATTAACAACGGAAATATCATTCAAATCTGATGTATTCTGATTTAGATCAGTGACATGAGCTAAGAAAGCTTGACATCCGTTTTTTTTATAAACGAATAGCCTTGGGATTTGAAATGATATTGACTGATTTTAGTGGTTTGGTGGTTTGAATTCGTACAACAGGTTGATTAGGAATATGAAAACTAACAACCTTACGAAAACAATCAATTTTGGCATGGTAATTGGTTAACCAGTCAATTCCTAAAATCACGTCAAATGCAAGTATTTTCAAAGATATAAGATCAACGGGTAAGGTAAGGGTACCAATCTGAATCAAGCAAGATTTGTAAACTGTGGATGTAACAAAGGTTTCTCCTAACGGAGTTTCAACAGATAAGTCAAAGTCTAATTTATCAGAAGTCAAGTTCAAACGTTGAGCACAAGCAGGTGAAATAAAGGAATGGGTAGCACCGGTATCTAACAAGGTATAAACTTCGCAAAAATTTATGATTAACTAACCCGTGATAAATTCATTCGGGTTCCTCGCGTTTTGGGCAGTCTCGATAAACGCTCTTCATGGAACCACCGACTTTGATTTGTCTGGGACAGTCTTTGGTGTCACTATCCCAACTGGTCTTGACTTTGCTATACAGCTCATTCCACCCTCAACTGCTTCGTCACACTCCTGATCCATGATCTGAATCATTACTCTTCGATCCATATCGAATTGGGGTTGACCGCTATGCACAGGGTAATTCCAAACTCGATGTTTGATTCTCCCAATTGCTGTCCAAAAAGTAAAATCCATTTCGTCTATTTTGGCCTTCTTTGATCGGACGTCTCTTTCTAAAATATCAACGCATCGTGCGGCTTTTACCCATGCATCTTCAATTCTCACTCGTTCCGTTGCTTCTTCTTTCAGCTGATCGTTGACATTTGCATTTTCAGATTCTAGCTCTAATATCATATGTTCTGCCAGAGAGAACTTCTGTTCAAGCCTCGCATAACGAGTAGCAAAATCTTGAATTTCTATATCGCTTTCTTGAATTATTGTATCCCTTTGTTCCACGGCTGTCTGTCGTTCTTCACCCTGCTCTTCTAACTCAAGAATACGATTTTGCAGTTCTACATTTTGATCATAAAGTTCTCCTAATAAATACTCCTCCTCAGGTTCCTCTTCTTCCTCACTCTCAGCTGCTACCTCTGCGACTAGCTCGGGTGCAACTATTAATTCTTCACTCACCACATGGATATTTCTAATTTCTTCTTCTTCTGTCATCACATTATCCTGGTTGGTGATTAAAGGTGTCTCCACAGTCTCATTCACTTCGTTGTTAACATTCTCAGCTGCCATTCTCAAATACTGCCATAAAACAAGGGTTAATTAAACAAATAACATATAACATATTAACCCTATGCTCCGACTGACCAATTAAATACCACATAAGCTTAGGTAGGACACACTAGCGAAGGATTTACTCGTCTCTCCCCTCCTAGTTCTATTCCCCGATCTCCGCCAGAGATCATATCCCTAAGCTCTGATACCAACTGTGACGCCCCCAGAATAGGTCCATTCAACCCAACCCATTCTGAGTCGCCAAATACATGGTACAGAATTCAAATACAAACTTTATATCATACGGTCGTGCAAAATACGACCACACAACTGTGAGTCTCAGTACAAATATGTAGAAAATATTAAGATTCAAACTAAGTCCTCATTACAATTATGATCACACTATTTATCAGAAATAGTGAGGACTACTACTGCTCTAACTCGGACCATCACTCCATTCCCCGACTAGTACCCGCAATATTCTCATTTCCTGAAGAGAACAATGGAAGAAAAGGGTGAGCTCAACTAGCCCAATAAAGAATATTATGACTAAGATAATGAAAAATAAATTATCGTTAGTCTTCAACAGTTCAGATAAAATATTATGGACAACAAGTTTTAGATCAATATTCGCAGCGGAAATAACAAATCATTAGAAGAGTTAAGCAGAGAATGAAGTCTACTATCTTCTATGATTTAAAGTCCATCATCAATATTTTATCCCTGTAACATCAATCAATATATATCTCGAATCAAATATTCATCTTTGCACTACAGGCTAAAGATATTCATTTATATCACCAGTGATCATGTTCATCTCAACTCCTGTCCATCTTTGCACTACGGGCCAAAGATATTCATCAGGTAATCATCTTTGCACTACAGGCCAAAGATATTCATCAAATAATCATTCATCTTTGCACTATAGGCCAAAGATATTCATTTGTATCATCATTTAAGACTGAGAATGATGAAAAATAATATAAAAACGAATCGAGTGAGATAAAGGACAAAAATTAGGAATTCGTAATTTAATTTATCCAAGTTCATGAATACTCCGTAATAATCAATTGTGGAGCAAAATTCAAGAATGAAGTTTCAAACTTGGATCCAATCAAAGATAAAAAAAAAAATTTTTTTTTTTCCGTGAATAGTAACTCATGAATAGTAACCCGTGAATAGTAACTTGTCATAAAAAAAAATAAAAATTTCATAACAAGTTCAGACCAATATTCCAGTGAAATAATATTTCGTACGAGTATGAATGAATATACGAAACTGTAATTGGATTTTCACCCGTCATGCGGTAATCCGCGTAGACAGATCATTTCCATAATTTAATAGAAATGAATACGAAGGGTGATTCACCACGCATGCGGTAATCCGCGTAGACAGGTTACTCCCACAGATTATTAAGGAATTGAATGAATACAAAAGGTTTTCACCAGGCATGCGGTAATCCGCGTAGACAGGTTACTCCCACAGATCAATAAAGAATAGAGTAACAACCCTTACGAGTATTGAAAGAAAATAGCATTCTTTATGAATATAAAAGAAATAATACCCCTTACCTCAGTAGAAGATTGGATACTGGAGTAGTGTAGTAGCAGAATACTCTTCTTCTTTTTCTCTCTATAATTTTTCTCACTATAATAACTTTGTTCTTCAAGAATGGTGAGAAATGAATGAAATTAGCTTGCTATAGAAAAAGGTTGGACAATTACACTTTAGTACCTCCATCTTTGCCTAAAATTTTAATTTAGTCCCTCAAGTTTATAAATCTTGCACCTCCACCCCTGCAACTACCCACCAACTATTTATTATCCACCAATAAGTGGGTCCCACATGTTAACCACCCATTAATTGCTCATTTATCTGATTAATTCTCCGTTAGGTCAATTTAACATCCGAAAATCAACTATTATCGAAATAAATGTCGATTTCTACTAACATTAATATTTCCAACACAATGAAAATATTTTTATCAACCATTCATCAATTATTATATAAATTAATATTACAGAATCACAATAATGACAACCAGGTCGTTCCCAGGAAAGAGGGGGCCTTCCGATAAAGATTTTTTTTCTTACTGGCGCGCAATTAACTAACCCCTTTCCTAGACAGAACTTTCTAGACATTGCCAATAATGCTATCTAATAATATCATTTAAATAATATGACTGACCATTATTGATTTAATAATATAAAATATTATGCAGATGATACTGTGACAATAATTGAATCAATAATATGATATACTGTGCAACAACTACTGTAGCAATTATTAAATACTGAGTGACTTCTTACATAAGCATCAATAATCAAAGATATTGTGCAATACCGTGTGCTACTTTGCAACAATGCGTATTACTGTATTTTTATCACCGGGTATTTTAACAGTTTAACGGTAAAAGTTTTGCCGTGAAAATGTTATTTTTGTCGCTTTCTATATCCGACAATTATTCTGTTGTGGGGTCCACCAATGGCTGCGCCGTCGTACGAATATTCTCCGACAAAAGAATATTCCCCGACACAACGAATATATTATGACCACTTGCTTACTTTGTAAAATTTGCACATTCCATCCATAACTTACCACATTTATCAAATCAACACCTTACTATATCAAAATAATATATAGAGAAAATTAAATTTTTATTTATAAAAGTTGGGGTCTTACATATCATCTGTAGATTTAAGTTGATATGGGTATGGTGCATCGAGAGATGGTCATATTTTACTTTAGTGTTCTTGATTAACAATTCAGAATAGTGAACATAATTGATAAGAAGTGTATTAACTTGAATGAAGCAATAAGCGAAGTTGTGATATTAAATCTCCGTAATCTTTTCTTAAACTAGTGGTATTTAGTAGTAGTTTAATTATACATTGATAATTCACCTCTGTTTAAATAAGATTGAGTTGGTTACAAGTTAGTACTTGGTGATTCTTATTAAATAATTCCTCATGGGAATGATACTTTACTTTCACTTTATTACTTGTTGACCACGTATACTTGCGTGTTGTGCGTAACTAGATTTTACCCAACAAATTTTTGGCGCCGTTTTCGGGGAATTAATTTAATAACTATTTGCCAATATTAATTTCAATAAAATTAGCCTTAATTTAATCATTTTTTTTATTTAATTCTCTTCCTATTTTACTAAATTTTGAGGTACCATGAATGGATTCAATTATCAATGGCCATATTCAAACATGACGCAACCAAGTGAAACAAGGATTGATGAACTTAATGCACTTTCTGCATTGTCAGCATAAATCGAGACACTTTCGAGGAGGTTGGATGTTCTTGCAGCCCAACGGAGTCGAAGGATAGCAGTTACGTGTGATTATTGTGCTGGCAATCATCTGAGTCATCAATGCACGTCAGTTTTGAACCAGTACAATATAGTGGTTATTACCTCGACAACTATGCTAATCCTAACTATCACCAAGATTGGGGGTATCACCCGAATTCTTCATGGAGCTATAATTATGAAGGCCACTACTATACTCCAAATCCATCATACACACCGGAATTTTCATGTCCACCTCCATTGCCACAAGAAGAAAAGTCAAATCTGAGAGAAGTATTGTTGAAGATCATAGCAGACCAAGAGGAGAGGAGGATTAGGCAGGAGTTATCAAGCCAAAATTTTAATAATCAGATGGAACAACTCACCAACGCCTCAAACAATCGTCCTCCAAACACTTAGCTTTATGACATGGATGACGAAACTGATGGAGAACCCGGACCAAATCTGCGACTGGATGAGCCACAAGATTTCGAAAGAGAGGAGACAAATGGGAATAATGAAATGGGGGTGGACGAAGATCTATATGGGTCTCCACCAAAGATCAAAGAGTCAGTCAGATTTGCAAAACCATGCCCGCTTGGTAGTCATGTCGTCAGCGAAGCTCTTTATAACATAAGAGCGAGTACAATTTTGAAGCCATTGTGGGACGAGAAAGAGAAGATGGATGAAGAGCCCGTTGTGTTTGACAAGCTTCCATGCCCCAATGTGATCACATACACAATGGAGAAAACACCTAGCTGTTGGACGTTCTTGATTGAGATCATACCGAATAAGAACATGCTAGGTGACTTTGATGCATTGGCCATCGCCTGTGGGAACCTCCAAAAGGATAATTTGCTATTGATGGATGGAGGGTTCCTCAACTTTTAAAGAGGAATTAAATAGCGTTGACCAGACAAAGTCTGGCTGAATGACGATAAATCAAGCGCTTATTGGGAGGCAACCCAAGTTTAATTTTTAGTTTTAGTTTTTTAGGTTATATATTATTTAATAAATTTTCATTTGTTAGGATTTAATAAACCTGCTTCTATTGTGTTTATAGGTTAGTCTACTCCAACTCAAGTGTGGTGTCCGATTCATTCCAATGTGCCTAGCCTATTCTTTAGACTTAGCAGACAAGGAGAAACATTACTTTATGGGAAGTCCTCTACTTTATTTTTTCTATCTTAGCCATTGAGGACAATGTCTTTTTTAAGTTTGGGGGTATTTAGTATGTTTGGTATTTACTTGGGCAATGTTTTGATGGAAATTGAGTTTGGCCAATGATAAGTGGGTGGTTAATGAAATTTTAACTCTTGGAGAATTGATGAGCATGCTTAGTCTATATTTCGACTTATTAGTTGGTTTTTACACTACTTACGAATCTTTTGAACTTCTATACACATATCCATTTGTTTAGCTAGTTGGGGTTGGATTTTTTTTTTTTGGCTAAATGCTTATAAAAGATATCATTGCAACTTGAGAAATCTTATTTGAGCATCATTCAAAGTGAAAATTAGGCACTCACATAAGTTTGGGGGAAATCTTGGAGTGTTTTTGAAAAAGAAAAAAATTCGAACCTTCTCGAGTTAAATAATTGAATCCTGTGGTGGGTCGAGATGGACCGTAAAATGCACTCACCCGTAAACACAGGCACGAGATGGAGCGTAAAATGCACTCGTTTAATGGAAATAGAAAGTGAGATAGAGCGTAAAACGCACTCACTAAAAAGATTGAGAGAAAAAGAGTATTTTTGAAGTACTTGGGAAGGGTTCGTATGTGCTTAAATGTTTAAATATCCGTTTGATCCTCAAGAAAAAATTGTGTTTTGTCTTTATTAGCAGAGATTGATGTGATAAGAAGTTTTTAGAGTTGCTTTTGAAAATCTTTTATGAGTATTGGTTGATCTTATGTAAATCATGACTAGTTTGAACATTTGGATGCACACACGCACTTAAATGATCATGAGTAGATGTGGAACTAATGAAAGTTGTTGAAATTTTGGACATGACATTATTTTAAAATTTTCTTTGGGTTATCATTTGTTGTAACCTTTGAGGCCATTGTTCAAATTCATATTGATTCATTGTTTGAGTGGATCATTGCTAGAGAATGAATCTTTCTAATTTTTGTTTTGAGTGTTTTGCTTGGGGACAAGCAACGGTTCAAGTTTGAGGGTATTTGATAAGTCGGTTTTATACATACTTATCCGATATCTATTACTCGAATTAGTTGTTTAATCCTATGTGTCGTAGTCACTTTTCATGCATTTTGTGGTTATTTTGTAGATCTCATGCTTGGGAACTGTGTGAGCGACTATTGGCATGGAGAGGCAAGGAAATGCAATCCGAAACTCATTTGGCCTTTCATGTTCATTTCATACTCTTGGCTTGTGACTTGGATTTTATAGTAGAGCTTCTTTTTAGCTTTCCGGAACATCTTGAATCATCCCAATCGGAGTTCAAATGAAGAAGTTATGACCTTTTTACCAAGCAGAAGTTGAAACCTCATAGTTTGGAAGTTGCAATTTACATAGCAGTCACTTGGAGCTGATTTTAACTTTGATCCAATAAGAATCTGTCAATGCTCAAAGAATGAAAGTTGTAGATCTCTTCGACAGCTTCGATTTGACAGGTCGCCGGTCCCGTAATTATTCTTGGATCAAAAGTTATGCTCGTTCTACCAAAGGATGTAGCAGCAGCGTAGCAACACCCGTCGGGGCGGGCATTCACAAGGCAAAAAGCCCACCGGGGCGGGCATAGGGCAGTACAGACAGTGCAAACACTCGCTGGGGCGGGTTTTATGAAGGCCAAACACCCGCCGGGGCGGCTATGCGTGCTGGGAGCATAAAAATATCCTATTTCAAGTAGGATTTGGATGGAATAAGGGCTGCAATTTTGGTTAGAATAAAAAGGGTATTTAAGGATCATTAGAGGGCTATAAAAGGGGGAGAATACACAAGGATTAGGAGAGATTCCATTAGATTAGCTGAGAATAAATTAGATACAAACCCTAGTTGGAATAGGATTGGAGATTGAAGCAACTTGGAGGCCATTGAAGATCAAGAACAGGAGCAAGAAGGAGCATGAGATTTGCTGACAACAGATTCTATTCTCTTCTCTACTCTTATTTCTATCATTTAATGTTTATTCAATTGTGGATTCTTGGGTTTGATTCAATATTAATGAACTAAATCTTTTGTTTAAGATTGTAATGAATCTTATTGCGTAGTTTATTTTAATATGCTTCTCTATCAATTATTATGATCTATCGTGGGGATTGTCTATTGTGATTTGGACTTTATTGCTTAATTGCCTAGCTAACAAGTACTGTGATAATCCATATGAACTCGATAGAGGAATTATAGATTTAGATCTGATCATAATAGCATGTGATTGTATTTTCTGCAATACGTTGGAATTCATGATTTGTGTTTAGGATAGAGATATACATTTACACCATATGTAATCTTATAAAGAACTTGTGCTTAAACTATCTTTAATTGTAATTCACATATAGATATTGTGGATTAATTAATTCGGGTTTTCTACTTAATTCTATCATCTATGGATTTAAGTTGATATGGGTATGGTGCATCAAGAGATGGTCATATTTTACTTTTTTTTCTTGATTAACAATTCAAAATAGTGAACATAATTGATAAGAAGTGTATTAACTTGAATGAAGCGTTAAGTGAAGTTGTGATCTTAAATCTCCGTAATCTTATCTTAAACTAGTGGTATTTAGTAGTAGTTTAACTATACATTGATAATTCACCTCTATTTAAATAAGATTGAGTTGGTTACGGGTTAGTACTTGGTGATTCTTATTAAATAATTCCTCGTGGGAACAATACTTTACTTTCACTTTATTACTTGTTGACCACGTACACTTGCGTGTTGTGCGTAACTAGATTTTACCCAACAGGTACGTCAGAGAATCAACTCCATCCAGCAATAGTAGCCCAGACAGTTTGGAGTTATCAGAAAGGCAATTCCTGATAGAACAGGAGATTAAGTCTATCAAGGAACAGATTGGACAGTTAGCAGAGCTGGTCGTATATCAACATCAGGTAACCCGACATCTGATAAACCAATCCAACCAGTCTGAAGCAAGTCCTCCTACACCGGAGATCAGCCCCATCGCTACGAGGGATCACTACCGGTTTCATAAGCATGAACCCTGGGCCGACAAGGTGGCCAAGGGAGAAAAGTTTCAAGCAAATAGGGAATTCACCTATCAGAGGAATTTCACTAACCTAAACCAGCCAATGAAAGAAATCCTCCAGATGTTGATCAATGAGGGGATGGTTACAGATCTGTTACCCCTGATAAACCCTCGGTCCAGGAAACTCAAACCTGATCGAATTTGTCAGTATCACTCCAATGCACCCGATCATGACACCGAAGATTGCTGGGGACTTCGTCACTTAATTAAGAACATGATTGAAAGCGGTGAACTGATAAGAGGGAGTCAAGACTGTGGCCTCCCTGATGAAGAAACACTCTTTATTCCCATGGCTGGGAACCAGGAAACAGTGGCTGTTATCTCCTGTGAGAAGGAGATAGCCGGAACACCCTTAGTACTGCTCGAGAAAGCGGTCCAAGAAACACTAAATCTTGTGAAGGTAGCTACGCCCGAGCCTTTAATCTTGCCTTTCAGACCCCAGTATTCAGTGATCAATCTGAAGAGAGTCCCATGGAACTATGGGAGTGATGAAGGTTCAATCTCGAACAACATTTCCAGAATATCCAATGAGAATCCATTGTACCTGCCTCAGCGGGTGATCAATTCAGTTATCAAGGCCAAAGGGAAGGTGGCTGAAGAGAAAATTGAAGAGTTCCTCAGCAAAATGGGGCATAACGAGATCAAAGTAGTGCAAAGCCTGAAAGATACACTCAAGAAGATGTCAATCCTAGATTTGGTCTTATCTTCAGTGGATCATCGCAACATTCTGGTGAAAGTACTGGAAGAAACCCATCTGCCAAAGACAGTGGATGCTGAGAAATTTCGTTATGTGATAGAACACATCTTTATTAGTAATGTGATATCTTTCACTGACGATGATATACCTTCAGGGGGACGGGTCATCGCAAGTCCCTGCATATAGCAGTAATGTCATCCGGGTATGTGATCGGAGGGGTGCTAATAAATGGAGGATCATCCCTAAACATCTGTCCTTACGATACCTTAGAGAGAATGAAGATCAATCCAAACCGAATCAAGATCAGTCATGTGGTTATCTGGTCTTTGGATGGTTCTCGCCGAGAAGCTGTGGGAGAAATTGAGCTTCCTCTGGAGATTGGTTCGCACACATTCTATGTATCTTTCCAGGTACTCAACATTACCACCGGATATAACTTGTTGCTAGGAAGGCCATGGATCTACATGGCAAGAGCAGTTCCATACACCCTCCATCAACAACTCAAGTACATTATCATTGGCAACCTGGTCACAGTAAATGCTAAACTAGAAAACCCTGTTTGCATACAGGGAGACATATCGGTGATCAGTTTGGATGCAGGGATTGAAACTGCTAGTTTTCAATCCTAAGTGGTAAGCGATACTCAGTACCTACCAGTTGGGGTACTAGCCTTGAAGCTTAAGGTCTCCCCCGAAGTGATGATAGTCGGCCAGTAGATGGTATCCTTGGGTTTCCACCTTAAAGAAGGGTTCAGAAAGAATCAACAAGGTATCAAGAGTCTGGTATAGATCCCGAGGCAGTCAGGGAGAGCCGGATTGGGTGATGACTATGAGGTGCCCGAGGAGATCAAAGAATGGGTCAAAGACAAACCCAAACCAAACCTCGACCAAACCACCACTATCAATATCGGAACCTCAGAAAACCTCAAAGAAATCCAGATAAGCATAGACCTCACCACAGATTAAAAAGCCGACCTGATTGAAATCTTAACATAGTTCCAGGATGTGTTTGCATGATCCCATAAAGGCATGATTTGCTTGTCTACTGACATTGTCATCCATCGACTCCCCATCAGAGATGGATTCAAGCCAGTTAAACAAAAGCTCAGGCAATTGAAACCTGAATGGAGTCTGAAAGTCAAAGAAGAGGTTGTCAAACAATTCAAAGCTGGCATCATCATGGTATCAACATACCCGGAGTGGCTGTCAAACATAGTTCCCATGCCTAAACCAGGAGGGAAAGTATGAGTATGTGTAGATTAAAGGGATTTGAACAAAGCTTGTCTCAAGGACAATTTCCCGGTACCTTTCATCCACATCTTGATAGACAACACTGCACAGTACGACATGTATTCTTTTGTGGATTATTTTGCTAGTTACCATCAAATTATGGTAGCTAAGGAAGATAGGGAGAAAACAGCTTTCATCACTCCCTGAGGAACCTTTTGTTACAGGCGATTGTCCTTCGACCTTATCAGTGTCAGTGCCACATATCAACGAGCTATGATTGCCTTGTTTCATAACATGATGCATAAGGAGATAGTGGTTTATGTGGATGACATCATCGTCAAATCCCGGAAGGAGGACGATCACATCAACCATCTCAGAAAGCTGTTCAACAGGTTGCGAAAGTACAACCTTAAGCTGAATCCAGCCAAATGTGCAATTGGCATCAAATCAGGGAAGTTGTTAGGATTCCTAGTAAGCAATAGAAGCTTTGAGCTGGATCCTGCCAAGATAACAGCCATCACGGAGATGCCCGTACCCCTAACAGAGAAGGAGATATGGGAGTTCCTGGGAAGGAAAAATTTCATAAACCAATTCATTTTCCAGCTCACGGCAACGTATGAACCAATCTTCAAGCTACTAAGGAAGAATTCCTCCACAAAATGGAATGAGGATTGTCAGAAAGCCTTCCTTGCCATCAAGAAGCAGCTGATCGAAGCGCCTGTCTTGGTACCACCGAGGGACGAAGTTCCTCTGTTTATGTACCTATCAGTCAATGCCAATGCAATGGGCTGCATGCTAGGACAAAAAGATGATAGTAGCAAGGAGAGACCCATCTACTACATTAGCAAAATATTCAGTAGCGATGAACAGAAGTACACTCTGATTTAGAAGACATGTTGTACGTTAGCATGGGCCGCCATGAGGTTACAACATTATCTACATGGGCACACGACCTACCTCATAGCTCGCATGGATCCGCTAAAATATGTATTCAACATGCCAATGTTAAATTGTCGACTGTCTGTAGACACTCAAAATTTTCCTTGCCCCAATATGAACCCTATAGGAGGGAAAAACCGTCAATTAAATCAACCCAGGTACCGATACCGGGCTTCCGAACCCAAATCTGATCCCCAATATCAGTAAATCAAAATCCGATCCCCAATATCGATAAACCCAAATCCGATCCCCAATATCGATAAACCCAAATCCGATCCCCAATATCTGTAACTCAAATCCGATCCGCAATATCGGTAAACCCAAATTCGATCCCCAATATCGGTAAACCCAAATCCGATCCCCAATATCGGTAAACCCAAATTCGATTTCCAATATCGGTAAACCCAAATCCGATCCCCAAAATCGGTAAACCCAAATTCGATCCCCAATATCGGTAAACCCAAATTCGATCCCCAATATCTGTAAACCCAAATCTGATCCCCAATATCGGTAAACCCAAATCTGATCCCCAATATAGGTAAACCCAAATCCGATCCCCAATATCAATAAGCCCAAATTCGATCCCCAATATTGGTAAACCCAAATTCGATCCCCAATATCGGTAAGCCCAAATACGATCCCTAATATCGGTAAACCCAAATCCGATCCCCAATATCGGTAAATCCAAATCCGATTCCCAATATCGATAAACCCAAATTCGATCCTCAATATCGATAAACCCAAATCCGATCCCTAATATCGATAAACTTAAATTCGATCCCCAATATTGATAAACCAAAATCTGATCCCCAATATCGGTAAATCCAAATCTGATCCCCAATGTTGATACTCCAGTCAAAGTCGATCACCAATATTGGTACTCCATCCAGCTCCGATCTCCAATCGGACCGTCAATCCAGCTCTGATCGTCAATCGGATAGTCTATCCAACTCTGATCGTCAATCGAACCGTCAATCCAACTTTAATCATCAATTGGACTGTCAATCTAGCTTTGATCTCCAATTGGACCTTCAATCCAACTCCGATCATCAATCGAACCGTCAATCCAGCTCTAATCTCGAATCAGACTGTCAATCCAGCTCCGATCTCCAATCGGACCGTCAATCCAGCTTCGATCAGACCATCAATCCCACTCCGATCATTAATTGAACCGTCCATCCAGCTCTGATCTTTAATCGGATCGTCAATCCAACTCCGATTGTCAATCGGACCGTCAATTTAACTCCGATCTCCAATCTGACCGTCAGATCAACCTGATCTCAGTATCGGGCTATCAAATCAACCCCAATCTCTGATCATACCATCAGTTTAGACCTCGATCTCAATATCGGGCATTTAAATCAGCCTTGACACCAACCCGAGAGGTACAAATCAGCCTCGGCAGCAACCCGGGGAGATACCGATTAATCTCGATCTCAATATCGGGTTGTCAAGCCCGCCCCGATATCAACCCGGGAGGTACTGGTCAACCTTGACATCAACCTAGGACATGTCAAAGTCATCCCCGGTCTTAGCCTGGGAAGTATAGATCAGCCCCGATGTCAGTCCGGGAAGTGCAGTTTAGCCCCAGAGATGACCCTAGGAAGCCAGATCCACCAAGGACCACACCGGGAGGGGCAAAATGGTCATTTTATCAACTCTTAGTCGATTCGGTCAAACTAAATTCGAATTGATGTCATCAAAGTAAGAATGAACCATAACGACGATTTTGAGTGCAAACGACGCAAGACAGCTCAATGGCTAAACTGCTAGGAATCGAAGACCTGCTTATGAACCCATCTTCTTGGAACTGCCAAATGTTTTATCCTATGTCATTGCAACACTCTAGGTGAGGGCTTTCCAAAAAGGTATCGTACGTCTCAAACGGACGCTCCGATCAAAAGTTAGAAAGTTTCGACTTTAACTGCGCGTTGTCTGGAGTGCACGTACTTCAAGATGATAGAACCCGGCACAGCGAGCCCTACCAGGGGAGCCGCACCTCTACCTGCGATAGAAGCAGGTAGAGTGGAGGCTCGCTGGCCTATAAATAGAGGTTCCCCCCCTTTATTTAAAAAAAATAGAGAAACGCAACGAAGCTCTGCTAGTTTAATTTTTTGACTTTTACACCTCTTCCAAACCTAAATTTTTTCACTCTAACACGTAGATATACCCATATACTACCACATATCAGAAAAGAACCAGTAGATTTAGACGTATAGAGCCTACAATTTGGCAAAAAGCCCGTGTAGCAGTCCATTGTAAGTATTTTCACGATCAGAAAGTGAATATTACTTCTTTGTACTTTTATACACTTGCACGTTAAGTTTCGTTTTCTAAAAATGCCCGAAACTTAGTTCTGTGGCCGTTTTCATCAAAATTTGGAACATTTTTGTACATAAATTGATTTTCTGGCATTTTTACAACTCGGATTGACGATCCGTCAGCTCCAGCAACTTCAATGCACTAGCACACACGTTCTGGCAACTTTGCCGGACTGGGTTATCTTCCCAGTCTAGGTTTGGCCCTTTTTTGTATATATTTAACTGTATATATACTAACATTTTAATTTTGTCAAGCCCGGATGTCAAATTCGAGGTAGTTTACCGCTTTTATATATATTTACGCATATATGAGCGACTTTCACCATAACTGGGTTCTCTTCCTAGTATTGGTTGACTACATTTCTGTCAATATATTTATATATATATATATATATATATATATATATATTTCAATTCTAGTCCGGGCACTGGCGTGAAAACCCATCGCCTTTTATACTATTTTTGCACACTTCACCATACTGGGTGATCTCCCCAGTTACTGGTTGACTACTTTTCTGCAATTTACATTCCAGTCTGGCCTGGACTATTTCGTGGCTTTTATACTATTTTTACACACTTCGCCATACTTGTTGATCGCCCCAGTCACTGGTTGATTACTTTTCTGTACATTTATATTTCAGTTCGGCATGGATCATTCTGTGGCCTTTTAACTGCTTTTATATATATTTATGCATATATAAGCAGCCTTCACCATCACTGGTCCTCTTTCCAGTCTTGGTTGACTACATTTCTGTCAATATATATATATATATATATATATATATATTGCTTTACTCGCTTTCTATTCAATTGCTGCTTTAAATATTCATTTTATATGAATTGGCATTGACATATCTGCAGGCGGACTAGATTTATTTAAATCTCGCCAATTCTAGTTTTCAAACAGTTCAAAACCTCTAGACTGAACCGGGAAGCTAGAATGGCTGAGATTTTCTTAAATCTAGCTTTCTTTCTAGTTTCAGCTTCAAAAGCAACCTCGCGTCCCTTAGATCGCTATTTAGTGGGAACGAGATGCTTCGGCCATGCGGACCAGGATTTACTGAATGAATCCTCTGTTCTGGCAATATTGGGATATTTATATGTTTTTGTACAAATTTGAACTGTGCAGGTTTTGGCTACTCATATGTGAGCCTAGGAATCGTGGGATTCACGATCAAAACGATCAGAATCTGATTCCCATGATGGACAAACTCCGATTTACAAATGTACCCTGCCAGTTTTTCTATAGAAATGTACATGTAAACAGACCCTAAAACGGCTATCTGGATTTAAGGTCTCAATATAATGAAAAATGTTGATTGTCTTGTTAGCGTCCCTCCGATGGTTTTCATACCCATGAGGAGATCGACACTTGTATATTCTGTGGTCGAGGATGCTTCGCAGCCCGGTAAATCACCATTCATATGCAGCCTTAAGGCTATAAAGATAAAATTGGAAGTATCAACAGGCTTCAATTCCTATGACAACGTAATGGTTTGATAAACCAGCTTTCAAAATGTTATTTTCAAATCAATCAAAAGAAAAGCTTTTCAAAGAAAAAATCAAATTAAATGCTTTTGCAAATCAAATCAAATACTGATTTTCAAATCAAATCAAACCCTTCGTACATAGGTTCAACGAAGCAAAGCACTGCTTTCAATCAATCAAATCAATAGGCCCAATTTTTAAACAGCATTCACTCACGCATTCCTGTTTTAAAGGAAATACTGAAAAGATGCAGTACCGTGTTTCCAGGGGAGTCGTGGGGCACCTTCCCCACACTTAACCAAGCCCCCGAGCTCAAAACTTTATTTTTAAAGATCAAATTTTGACAATGTCCAGCAATTGGGCCTCTTTCAAACAAAACTCGGTTGAGTTGGAACAACTATTTCAAAACTACCAACTGGCAACTCTATAAAACGATCAAATCGTCGACATGATGCATGTTGGCCTTTCCCCTAAAAAACCCTTCAAAAACTTTTTCCTAAATAAAAAGAGTGAGGGTAGAGAGAACTTAGGAAAAGAGATTAAAAGATCCGGGTTGTGATCCGTCTCGCGAATTTTTTAAACCAATGTCAACAGGTGGCGACTCTACTGGGGACAGTAGAGGGCTTAGGCCGCTTTCAAATCTTTTCAAACATTTCCCTTTCAAAACTATTGAATGCGTGAAATTCTGCGTCTCCACAGTCAATGAATGAGTGAATGCTGCGTCTTTATTGAATGTATGAAAGTTGCGTCTTTATATTGAATGAATGTGAATGAATGCTTTCCTGCTTTTTAGTGCTTCGCACCCATGTCACCATATGCACAACAGTGAGGCACGATGTATGTAAATGTATGTTGTGTGTCCCTCTCACAAGGAGGATAACACGGTCGGTGATAAGTAATGTCTTTGGGGACAACTAAGTCTCTGGGGCTCATGAAAATGCACCACCTAGATTCGCTCCAGTTGAAAGATCGAATTAATTTTCCCTCTAGTAGATTGCGAAGATTTGGGAGCCTTCATGCGGAAAACAAAGCCGCGAGAGTAACCTAGGATAGGTCAGCCTCTGATTAACCAAATTCGAAGGGAAGCTTCTTCATGTCTTTCTCTTTTAATTCCATGTTAAGTCTCCAATTACCGAGGAGCACAATGTAAATATCATAATGAAAGATTTACTTTCCCTGTCAAAATACCCTGTCATCCTGTCATCAAAACAACTAACCTCAGTTTTGCAGGATAAAATCTAAAAAACACATCATGCATCCTATTTTTACCTACATCAGGAAATTGACACGCCTGCATTTTGTTGTAGGTAAAAATTGGTCATGTTACTAGATCTAAGTCTAAAGCACCCAGTCCATCCACGAACATGGCTTCTAGTGCTCAACCAGAATCCACCCCGGTATTCAGGATAGAATTCAAAAGTCTAAAAAATCAGATAGCCGAGTTAGTCGGTTTTCTCTGAGAACAAAGCAAGGCCCTTAAAGGGAAACAATCTCAAGCTCACACAGAACCGGGAGCATCTTGTGGTAGTGCTGGTGGTCAAGAGACCAATAAGGCCAAAACTCAGGTTCCTGGACCACAAAACCAAGACACGACCAACAAAACCCCTAAAATCACCCCCTCGTCAAAGAACAGGAAGCTGGTGATATTATGAAAAAAGTACAACAAATAGAAGAAACCCTCCAGTCTATCAAAGGGACTGGGGCATTTGGCAGTGTGAATTACTCCGACCTTTGTACATTCCCCGGGTCTCGTTATCCTGAGAAATTCAGAACCCCCGAGGTTGAGAAATATAATGGATTAGGAGATCCTTACACACACTTGAAAGTATTCATTTGAGAACTCAGATCCTATGTAGAGGACGAGAAGCTTCGAATGCAGCTATTTCTGAAGAGTCTAACCGGAGAGGCAAGAGCCTGGTATGCCTATCTAGACAACTCCAAAATTCTTAGCTGGGAAGAACTGGCACATGCCTTCCTTGGCCAGTACAGTTACCAGTCTCAGTTGGCTCCCGACAGATACCAGATAACCAAAATCAAGAAACACAACACTGAATCATTTAGAGAATATGCCCAGCGATGGAGACGGATCGCAGCACAAGTCACCCCAGCCATGACTGAATCTAAAATAGTCATGACCTTCATCGGCATCGAAGAAGCTCCTTATTATGAAAGGGTCCTAGCAGGCATTGGAAAACCATTCTCTGAAATGATCAAACATGGCGAAATGGCCGGAATGGGGCTCAAATCCGGGAAGATAAAGGATCTAACCACAGTCGAAGCTGTCGCTGAACATATCCAGTATAGAAATTACAGGAGTAATTCCCGTAGGGTCCACAAAAAGAAAGATGAAGAAGTGTCCTTAGTGTTACAAGGACAAAATCCAAGAGGCGAGTCAAACAGTATGCCCATTCACAGGAGAAATTATACCCCTTTTCAAAATCTAGCACAACCTTCAAATCCTCCATTTCAGAAAAATATGGAGGTCAAACGGCGAAGAACTTTCACCCCTCTAGGGGATTCACTTGAGAACGTATTCAAACTTCTGACAGCCCAGAAGAAGACTGTTCAACTGCTTCCACCCACCAACACTAATGGATGGAATTTTAACCCAAGCAAGAAGTGTGCTTATCACTCTGGATCTCCAGGCCATGACACCCAAGACTGTTGGTCTCTCAAGCACAAAATACAAGACTTGATTGACAGTGGAGAGATTGTTGTCACAAAGCCTGAGCAACCCCATTTGCAGGATAATCCTCTGCCATAGCATAAAGAGGAGAATGTCAACATGATCAGCACCACAAATGGAGAAGGATTCAATTACCTCCGTTATATGGGAGAATCAACTCCATCCAGCAACACCAGCCCAGATAGTTGGGAAGTTTTTGAAAGGAGGTTCCTGATAGAGAATGAAACAAAGTCTCTCAAGGAATAAATCAAGCAGTTAGCAGAACTAGTCGTTTACCAGCATTAGCTCACCAGGAAGATGGTGAAACAAATCAACCAGTCCATTGTCGATCATCCTCCCACAATGGACCTGAGAAATCAATACCAGTCTAATAAGAATGATCTTTGGGCCAACAGGGTGGCCGAAGAAGAGAATCTCTGAGTGGATGGAAAATTCCTATTTTAGAGGAACTTCACCAACCTAAATCAATCAATGGAAGAAATCCTTTAAATGCTAATCAACGAAGGAATGGTTGCAGACTTGTTACCTCTATTGAACCCTCGAGCCAGAAAATTTAAACCTGACCAAATATGTCAATACCAATCAAATTCACCCAGCCATGATACTGAATATTGTTGGGCACTTCGTAACTTAATTTAAGACATGATTGAAAATGGGGACCTGATAAAGGGTAATTAAATCCTTGATCTCCCAGATAATGACACTCTCTAGATCCCCGCTGTATGGAACTAAAACACATTGGTTGTCATATCCTGCGATAGGGAACCAACCCTCACACCCTTGGTACTGACAGGGAAAGGGGTTTAAAAGATACAAAATCCTGTGAAGGTGGTTGCTCCTTCACCTCTAATTTTGCCCTTCAGACCTCAGTATCCAATCACTAGTCTGAAGAAGGTCCCATGGAACTACGGGAACAATGAAGGTTCCACTTCAAACAGTATTACCATCCTGTCAAAGGATAATCCACTGTACCTACCTCAGAGGGTAATCAAACCAGTCATCAAAGCAAAAGAAAAGGTGGCTGTAATATTCCAAACTTTAAATAGGAATATTAATATAAACAGTAAATATAACTATGATTAATATCTTATGTGATGTGTACTTAACATTATTATTGGAATATATATATAATTATAAAACAACACATAAGATATAACTGTGTAAATAGGATATAAGGTTTTATAAGTAAAATCCTAATTGATAATAAGGAATTCTAACCCTAAGGGTTATAATAAATGGAAATTATAACATGATACATTAATAATGTTATATATTATTGTATACATATATTTAATATGAAATATTAAAAATTTGACTGGAAAAGATTGTAAGAAAACCCTAATTAAGGATTAGGAAACCCTAACCCTAATTATAAAACCTAATTTAATGTATAAACCCTAATTCTAGACTAACAAAACCTAATTGATCATTATTATTTTAAATTTTCTAAGGAAAGTATGAAATAACTAAATTATCCTTGTATTTACATGGGAAAGTACCAAAATGCCCTTAGTATATACAAAAAGACTAAAATAGCCTTATTTTGTTCTCTTATCAAAACAAGATAGAAACAAATCTTTTGGCTTGCAAGCAAAAGATTTGTCACATGGCATCCAACATCCTTAGCATGACAACACACCCTAAATCCATAAATGAAGTAGGCTTACTTGTTAAACTAAGAGAGGAATGGAGTTTTAACCCCTACTTGAACATTTCACCTAAGGTTAGGGTAAAAGCACTTAAGACCACGAAATTTATACTTAACTTACATAGCCCATTGACTCATAAACAACTCCTAGCAAACCAAAAACAGAATCAAGAAGGAAAGAAGCAAAAAGTGATCAAAAGGGTAAAAACTTAACCCTAACTCAATTTTTGAATTCTGAAGTTTTAATTGTTGTTGTTATTGTTTAGATATGTTCATTAGTAAGTTAATTAGTGATCTGGGTGTTGGGTTTGTACGAAATCGTGATGCAATCAAATTGCAAAAATTAGCGGAAGCATGGTATATCAGAGTTTAAAAAAATTTCTACAAAACCATTACCCGGATCATCCTTTATACAAATTATTAATTTAAAACGATAAATAAGAAGTTATGGAATCATACCCTTGTAAAACGAATCTTCCACAGGTACGAGTTCAACTCCTTGTTCTTCGTGATCTCCTTGAATTTTCGGGTTAGATTCCTTCCTTTGATCAACGTTAGCCACCCAAGTGTTTGGCCTTTAGAGGTGATCCACCAAAGAAGATGAATTATCAAGAAGGAGGGTGGTTGGCTTAGTTTTCTATCCTCTATAGAAAAGGAGTACTCTCCAACAATTGGAATTGCCTCAACTGATATCTATTATAAGACTCCTCTTATATAGATATTGGTCAACCCTTCTAATCCTATTAGACATGGGATTTCTTTTAATTAATTAAACTCCTTTAATTAATTTAGGCTTCCCACCACATGGGGAATAATTAATTAAATTCATTTAATTAATTTGTCTCCTAATCTTATTAGGAATAAATGAGAGTACTAATATTAAATTAATTACTAAACTCCTTTAAAAATTAAAATAATAATAATTGTAATAATATTAATAAGACTCCTCTTATTAATTTATATTTAATATTTCCAAAATATTAAATAATAAATATTAAGCTATTTAATTTATTCTATCACTATAGATTAAATTAATTACACTTAATGCATTATTACGATTATGCCATTACCTTCTTAAATAATTATTCTTCCTTTTATGGTGTGACCCTTTAGGTTCTCTATATTAAACCGGTTGTGAATAAATCAATTAGAACAATTCTAATCTTATTTAAATAAATTAATTAAACTAATAATCTATTTAAATAAATAATATTTATTCTACAATAGGGATAAGCCTCCCTAGTGATCAACGACTTTCCAGATAATATAGATTTCAACATTAATCATAAAAGAACCTGTGAGTAAATAGTTACCATACAATTCAATCCTTCCACCATACAATGTCCCAATTAAATATAAGACATGAATTTACTGTCAAGTCTTATTTTATTTAATTATATGTATTTCGATTAGAAAATGCACAACTCCAAATAATGCAAATTAGAAACTCTTTTCTAATTTCATTTTACCTTGGCCAAGGATTCCTGGGTTGTCATTTAACGAATCACATAGGACATATCTCCTCTTTTACTAGAGGTGGTAGATTCTTTATTGATCATTCATTATCTCCATATGTAACTCATTATACCCGAGCATACCCTTTTATATACCCTAAAGGACTTTAAGGAATAAGTCAAAGTATAATTCATTACATACAAGATACTATGATGATCTCAAGTCCAAGGATCACTTGTACTACTATCACATTAGGAATTCCTATTGACAGGCGAGTAAAACTCCATTAGGTATTCCATAGCGAGTTACGTTCAGTGAACTTATTCTCCAATAAGCACCTACATACTTGCTTTAGTGTCTCCACAAAAATGATCATGAGATCAATCATCCTCATCCAATGAGCAAGCAACATATGTACCAATCTATCCGGATTTAATAATCCCCTTTTTAGTAATCCCACGATTGGGAACTATTTTAGTTTTAGATCTTTCTAAGAATTTAGATCTCATTAGCATGATCATCATCATGATTCTAAAAGCATTGCTTAAAACTATGGGTTATTTACATATTATAAAAACAGCACCATGTAGATAATTAAATGCTTTTAATAAATAAATATTTTATTAATAAATAAATAAGATTGTTTACATAGTACGTGCTTTTTCATCATACATGATTGGCTTGTATGCACACTACTATCACTGGGTTGCTAAAATACGAATCCATAACATTTAAAAGTATCAAAATTGAGTTTTAAGCAAAACTGCCGAAGTGTCAAAACAGGGTCTGACAATGAATGTCAGCCCTTATATCTCGTTGATTATTTGATGGTTTGATGTTTTAAGAGTTGATAATCATAGCTTGCAAGGTTTTTAATAGATTAGTAGTGGTAGATTAGATCTCAGAACACTGAATTGGAAGCTATATGGGTCAAAACTCGTTGACCGGCATTGACCGCTCATTTTTTTGGTAACCCAGAAAACGTAAACCTTAGCCTGACAGCTCGTTTGACCGCTTGGATCTCAATTCTGATAGGTTGTTTAAGTGTTAGATGCTAGTAGACTTATACCTTGACATGATCTCTACACAACACTAGCACTCTAAGACCCTAAGTAGTCACTAGTCGAAAACTATGAACGGTCAAACAACGTTGACCATCCATATTTCCATTTTTGGGTAGCCCAGAAATGTTGAGCAGTGGCCTGACAAGATTTTTGGAGGCTTGGATCTTGATTTCTGCTAAGATCTAGACTCTGTAACTGATCAAGACATGTATTCTTGTAGATAGTCTATAGATCCCGACGACTATCTCAACCAAAAACTAACCGGCCGGCAAGATATAAGACCCTAAAGGTCGTTGACCAGCGTTGACCGAACCTTTCTGGGCAGCCCAGAAAGGAAGAACAGCCTTGGGGTAGTTGGTTTGACCGATTGTGTGAACTTGTAGAGATATCTTTAAGTAGGGAAGTGATCATAGATGTGTACTACTACATCTGTTGGTCCGACTAGATGATGACACAATTAACGCACAAGTATACGCGGCCAACGGGTAATAAAGAGTGAGTAAAGATATCGTTCTCACGAGGAATTAACAGATAAAAGGTCGCCAAAGCATTAGCACATAATCATTTCAGTCTTATTTAAACGGGTGGTAAAGAGAAGGAATTAAAACTACTTTAAACTAGGTAAGAAAGTAAACTTAAACTAATTAATCCTAGAGTAAAATCAGATAATGAAGATAAGAGATTCCAATTTCCCCTAATGATTGGTCTAAGTCCACACACTTCCAATTAGGTCAAATTAATCATTAAAGTTGTTAGCCGAGATCACGAAGGTAAGAGAAGGCCATCTTTCGATGCACCTAATCCATATCACGTACAATCCACAGATGATAGAACGCACGTGAACACCCACATTATCTAAACCCCTATATGTCTATGGTGTTTACAAATAAATAGGGTTTAAGGTCAAGTCCTCTATTGACTACGAGCGGCGCTTCGGTATATGTCTATCCTAAGCACAAATAATACGTCCAACGCCATGTGAACGTACAATCGTCCTCTATTACGATTAGATCTAAACCCACACTTCGTCTTTCAATCCCATGTGGGTTATCACAGTAATTGGTCATGACTCAATTAAGCAATGAAAGCATACATCGCAATAGACAAACACATAGTAATCAAATAAGACCATCATGGAAGGAATATCAAATTAAACAACTCATTAGGTTCCATTGAAACCTCAAAATATGATTTAAGTCATAGACAACTCGAATATATTATCCACAAGTAGATTATACATTATCCAAATACAAATTGAATACAAGGAGAGTGAAGAGACAGAAATTGCAAATCTTGAGTCTTCCTCTTTGTTTGGATCTTTGATGCTCAACCCTTGCTTCAATTTTCTTTAACTAATCTAACCCTAGAAACTACACTAACTAATTAACCCTAATCTACTCTCTAATCTACTCCAAATCTAACAAACAAGAAAGGAAAAGAGAAGGGAAAGAGGAATTAGGGCTAGGGTTTTAGCTCCCAAGGCGGAGAGTATCCGGCCAATTGAAGGGTTAAGACCCTTATATCATTTCCTCCCCCGCGTCTACTAAGTGAAAGTCAACTTGGTCAAGATTTCGAGATGGGGCGGCTGCGCGTAGTTTAGGCTTGTTCTTGGCGCGGGCGTGCGGCTTGGAGAAAACTGGCCTCTATTCTGGGTATCCGCGCGGACGCGTGACGTGGATGCTGAACTTTGCTGGTGCATTGCTTTTGCTGGTGCATTTGGCTGCCACCTTCGCTCTTGCCTTCTTGCACTTCTTGCATCCTCGTGGCCTTGCTCTATTACAACTTCATTCCATGCCATCCTTATACTTTAAAGCACATTTTAGCTCCTTGTCCCAATTAAGCGGCCTTTGATCATTTAACGCTCAATAAACACCGAAAGAGTTCCTAAACCTGAAAAACACAAAACAAAGGAAAAACACATTAAACTCACAGGATTACTTGAGTTTAAGCAACAGAACGAGTTGGAAAGTATCTGAATAAGTGGTCAACAAAACTACTTATCAACATCAGTACTACAACTTCATTGAATTGTATTGCCCAGAAACCACTTCAGTTGATAGCTAAAGTAAGTCAAACAAGGGTCTAGCACGTTGACCAACGTGTTCTTGGCTGGGGGAACAGCTGTAAGTGTAGTCCACTCAGCCTCCATACGGCCCAGTACCTCCATGGCCATATGCATCATAGCACTGTAGTCATCAATGTACGCACTCATCTCGGTGACCAAACTTTAAGTGTAAAATTGAAGAGCAGTACTGTCAGCATTGTGGAAATCACTGAAAGCTATAGCCTCATCCCTCTTTGCAAAAGCTGCGTCTCGAGCAACCAAAGTCTCCTCGATCTCAACATATGCTGCGTCTCTAGCTGAGCGGATCTCGTCTCGCTCCAATACCACTGCATCTCTGGCAGATCAGAGCTCCTCTTTGTTGGGTTTGTATGAAATCACGACGCAATCAAATTGCAAAAATTAGCGGAAGCATGGTATATCAGAGTTTAAAAAATTTCTACAAAACCATTACCCGGATCATCCTTTATGCAAATTATTAATTTAAAACGATAAATAAGAAGTTATGGAATCATACCCTTGTAGAACGAAGCTTCCACAGGTACTAGTTCAACTCCTTGTTCTTCGTGATCTCCTTGAATTTCCGGGTTAGATTCCTTTCTTTGATCAACGTTAGCCACCCAAGTGTTTGGCCTCTAGAGGTGATCCACCAAGGAAGAGAAATTATCAAGAAGGAGGGTGTTTGGCTTAACCTTAGTTTTCTATCCTCTATAGAAAAGGAGTACTCTCCAACAATTGAAATTGCATCATCTAATATCTATTATAAGACTTCTCTTATATAGACATTGGTCAACCCTTCTAATCCTATTAGACATGGGATTTCTTTTAATTAATTAAACTCCTTTAATTAATTTAGGCTTCCCACCACATGGGAATAATTAATTAAATTCATTTAATTAATTTGTCTCCTAATCTTATTAGGAATAAATGAGAGTACTAAATATTAAATTAATTACTAAACTCCTTTAGAAATTAAAATAATAATAATTGTAATAATATTAATAAGACTCCTCTTATTAATTTATATTTAATATTTCCAAAATATTAAATAATAAACATTAAGCTATTTAATTTATTCTATCACCATAGATTAAATTAATTATACTTAATGCATTATTACGATTATGCCATTACCTTCTTAAATAATTATTCTTCCTTTTATGGTGTGACCCTTTAGGTTCTCCATATTAAACCGGTTGTGAATAAATCAATTAAAACAATTTTAATCTTATTTAAATAAATAAATTAAACTAATAATTTATTTAAATAAATAATATTTATTCTACAATAGGGATAAGCCTCCCTAGCGATCAACGACTTTCCAGATAATATAGATTTCAACATTAATCAAAAAGAACCTGTGAGTAAATAGTTACCGTACAATTCAATCCTTCCACCATACAATGTCCCAATTAAATATAAGACATGGATTTACTGTCAAGTCTTATTTTATTTAATTATATGTATTTCGATTAGAAAATGCACAACTCCAAATAATGCAAATTAGAAACTCCTTTCTAATTTCATTTCACCTTGGCCAAGGATTCCTGGGTTGTCATTTAACGAATCACATAGGACATATCTCCTCTTTTACTAGAGGTGGTAGATTCTTTATTGATCATTCATTATCTCCATATGTAACTCATTATACCCAAGCATACCCTATATATGCCTTAAAAGGTCTTAAGGAATAAGTCAAAGTATAATTTGTTACATACAAGATACTATGATGATCTCAAGTCCAAGGATTACTTGTACTACTATCACATTAGGAATTCCTATTGACAGGCGAGTAAATCTCCATTAGGTATTCCATAGCGAATCACGTTCAGTGAACTTATTCTCCAATAAGCACCTACATACTTGCTTTAGTGTCTCCACACAAATAATCATGAGATCAATCATCCTCATCCAATGAGCAAGCAACATATGTACCAATCTATCCGGATTTACTAATCCCCTTTTTAGTAATCCCACGATTGGGAACTATTTTAGTTTTAAAACTTTCTAAGAATTTAGATCTCATTAGCATGATCATCATCATGATTCTAAAAGCATTGCTTAAAACTATGGGTTATTTACATATTATAAAAACAGCAACATGTAGATAATTAAATGCCTTTAATAAATGAATATTTTATTAATAAATAAATAAGATTGTTTACAAAGTACGTGCTTTATCATCATACATGATTGGCTTGTATGCACACTACTTTCAATCTCCCACTTGCACTAAAGCCAATCGCCATGGTATCTCATACCCATCTTCTCTAAGTGACGATCAAACTGCTGTTGTGTTAAAGCTTTAGTAAATGGGTCTGCAATGTTATCTTGAGAGTTTACACGCTCCAAGGTGACGTCTCCTCTTTCAATGATCTCCCTGATCAAGTAAAATCGCCGCAACACGTGTTTAGATTTCTGATGAGACCTGGGTTCCTTAGCCTGTGCAACTGCTCCTGTGTTGTCACAGTAAACGGGAACTGCTTCTCCAATGCTAGGAACCACACCAAGTTCAGTTATGAACTTCTTCATCCAAACAGCTTCCTTTGCAGCTTCACTTGCAGCTATATACTCTGCCTCTGTCACTGAATCAGCAACTGTTTGCTGCTTGGAACTCTTCCAACTCACTGCGCCTCCGTTCAAGGTAAAAACATACCCCGAAACAGATTTACTGTCATCTTGGTCCGTTTGAAAACTTGAGTCCGTGAAGCCCTCGAGTTTTAATTCAGACCCACCGTAGACAAGAAAAATATCTTTAGTCCTTCTCAAGTACTTTCACTGCCTTCCAGTGCTCTTCTCCAGGATTCGACTGGTATCTGCTCGTTACACTAAGTGCATGAGCAACATCCGGTCTAGTACATATCATACCGTACATGATAGATCCTATTGCAGAAGCATAAGGGATCTTACTCATACGGTCTCTCTCCTCAGGTGTCTTTGGGGCCTGTTTCTTGGAGAGATGTATTCCATGGCTCATCGGCATGAGACCTCTTTTGGAATCTTCCATGCTAAATCTCTTTAGCATTGCATCAATGTACGTTCCTTGGGATAAACCAAGCATCCTTTTAGATCTATCTCTATAGATCTTTATCCCCAAAATATAGGATGCTTCTCCCAAGTCCATCATGGAGAAGTGTTTAGATAACCAGATTTTAATTGATTGTAGCATAGGAATGTCATTCCCTATCAGTAATATATCATCAACATATAATACAAGGAATGAAATTATGCTCCCACTAACCTTCTTGTACACACATGGTTCATCGTCATTTTTGATAAAATCAAACTCTTTGATTGTCTCATCAAAACGAATGTTCCATCTACGAGAAGCTTGCTTCAATCCATAAATGGATCGTTGCAGCTTACAGACTTGATTTATTCCAACCTTTGAAACAAATCCCTCTGGCTGTGTCATATACACATCCTCCTCAAGTTTTCCATTGAGGAAGGCCGTTTTCACGTCCATCTGCCAGATCTCATAGTCGTTATAAGCTGCAATTGCAAGCAAAATCCGAATGGACTTGAGCATAGCTACTGGTGAAAAGGTTTCATCATAATCAACTCCTTGTCTTTGTTTGAAACCTTTTGCAACCAGTCGGGCCTTATAGGTCTCCACCATGTCGTCCGCTCCAGTCTTTCTTTTAAAGACCCATTTACACCCAATAGGCTTAATGCCTTCAGGTGGTGAAACCAAAGTCCATACTTTATTTTCATACATGGAGTCCATTTCGGATTTCATGGCTTCAAGCCATTTCCCTGAGTCTTTATTACTCATGGCCTGTTCGTAATTCAATGGATCATCATCATTCATGATGCGTACCTCATCGTCATCCTCTACAACGAATCCATACCTCTCAGGTATCTTCGGTACTCTCCCAGATTTACGAACAGGGTGTGGTATAGTAGGTTCTTCTACTTAGTCAGGTACCTGACTTTGATTCGTGGTAATTTGTGGTTATTGAACTTCTTCAAGATATATCTTACTCCCACTGACCCCTTCATGGATAAACTCCTTTTCCAAGAAGGCAGCATGTTTCGCAACAAACACCTTTTGATCAGTTAGATGATAGAAATAATACCCTACAGTTTCTTTAGGGTATCCCACAAATCTACACTTTTCGGATTTAGTCTGTAGCTTATCATGTTCAAACTTTTTGACATAAGCTGGACAACCCCAAGTCTTAACATACTTAAGATTTGGTTTCCTCCCCTTCCACATCTCATATGGAGTCTTTGGGACGGATTTGGTAGGTACCTTGTTAAGTAGGTATGCAGCCGTTTCTAGGGCATATCCCCAGAAGGAAATTGGAAGGTCGGTAAAACTCATCATGGATCGAACCATGTCTAACAGTGTTCGATTTCTCCTTTCAGATACTCCATTTAACTGTGGTGTACCTGGAGGAGTCCATTGTGAGATTATACCATTTTCTTTGAGACAATTGAGAAACTCACCGCTTAAGTATTCTCCGCCTCGATCTGATCGAAGTATCTTTATACTCTTGCCCGTTTGTTTCTCTACTTCACTTCTGAACTCTTTGAACTTTTCAAATGATTCTGACTTGTATTTCATTAAATACACATATCCAAATCTTGAGTGATCATCAGTGAAAGTAATAAAATAAGAATACCCACCCCGTGCACTTGTTGTCATAGGCCCACAAACGTCTGTGTGAATCAATGTCAACAACTCTGTAACTCTTTCTCCTCTTCCACTAAAAGGAGATTTAGTCATTTTACCCATGAGACAAGATTCACAAGTTGGATATGATTCATAATCGGATAGCTCGAGGAGCCCATCTTTATGCAACTTGGATAATCTTGTTTCATTGATATAACCGAGTCTACAGTGCCACATGTAGGTATAATTAATATCATCTCTTTTCCTTTTCTTAGTTTGTTCAATTTGAAATATATTTTCTTGTAAGTCAAGTGTATAAAGTCCATTTCGCAAATTTCCAATACCATATAAAACATTGTCTTTATAAATAGAACAACTATTGTTCTTTATAACAACGTTAAATCCTTCCATATCCAATACAGAAATTGAAATAATGTTTTTAATAATATTCGGAACATAATAACAATTATTAAGATAAATGGACTTGCCCGAAGGCATTGCTAAATAATAAGTTCCTACAACTAATGCAGCAACCTTTGCTCCATTCCCTACTCGTAGGATCACCTCATCATTGTTCAGCTTTCTACTTCTGACCAGTCCCTTCACATTATTACATATGTGAGAACCACAGCCGGTATCCAATACCCAAGTAGAATTTTGACTTTCTGAAAAATTAATTTCAATCATGAACAAACCTTGATTGGAAGTCGAAGCTTCTCCAAGCTTCTTGTCTGCCAGAAACTTCTTGCAGTTTTTCTTCCAATGACCCGGCTCGTTGCAATGGAAGCACATTCCTTTGCTAGCTGGATCAGATTTCTTTTGTTCCTTTATGTTCACCTTGCCCTTGGTCATCCGAGATCGGAAGAGCTCCTTAGATATCTCATATCTAGCAGTCCTACTTTGTTCACCATACAACTCCTTGAGGTGAATCAACATAGTAGGAGCATCCATGTTTTCTTGCTGACGCTGAAGCTCGTTATTCATGGATGCGAGCATGATGCATTGAGCTACAGATGCATCATCTTGCCACTTTACAATGGTGGCAATCTCTTCCTCAGAGGTTGTTTCTGGAACAGTTCCAGGGACATGTGAGTTTAGGACATAAGAAATCTTTTCAGCAGTGAGAACTATTCTCAGATTTCTTAGCCAGTCCTCATAATTCGGCCCGGTAAGCTTGTTTGCATCAAGTATGCTTCGTAGTGAGATTAGTGATTTAGACATTTTTAAAATTCTGCATGTGAAAAATAACATTTTAGCAAACATTCATTTTATTAATTTTGCATACCAAAATAAATTTAGGTCTTTATTTTAAATTGGTATCTCCCACTATTTTCATCAAACTATATTACCCTCACTTATATAGTTCGGCAACATCTAATTAAAGATTTGCTAGTGAGAATAAGGATCCCATTTCAAATGTATATAACCTTGTGGATAGCACAACAAGCGATATACAAATAAATAGGTAGACAACTCTTGTCAATTACATCACCATGTAATTCCTTTTATTTTGCCTCTTAAATCATAATGGTCAAGTGTGTGCACATCCGAACTAAAATAATTTAAGTTAAGTCCAGCCTAGCACTTTCATAAATTCAAAAAAGAAAAATGTTCGTCCTTGTGGATAGCACAACAAGACTAGATCGTTCAATTTTCTTGATAAGCATCAAATGTGATTAATTAACATCTTAAATACGCAATACTCGCCTTGTGGATAGCACAACAAGCTCATATTAAATATCTAATACTCTATTAATTTATCATGCTAGAAGGCGACGTTCGATATTCCAAATATCATTTGAACACTTCGGACTTAATATTATTTCTTTGAGGGGTTTGTTATTATTAGTCTCATCTTTGTTTAGCGCGCATGCACATATATATATAAAATACGCGTCATTTTATTAAACATGCGAAGCATGTTTGCATAAAATACAATATATATAATATTTAGCATGCAATATAGAATACTATATTCTACCCGGATTGATTATGGACTTTTATTCTAGTTTGGTTCACTAGAGCCACCAAGTGAACCAAAAGGTCAAACCTAGGGGTGCAAGAATTTAAATTTAAACGTAACTATTACATTTAAACCCGGGCTCCATACAAACGGGTCTTCACGCGCTCCTTGCTCCTTGGTCTCTAATTTTTAAAGATAATTCTAACTATTTCTATTACATTAAACTATTTAATTTAAATAGAAACCTTGATCAACAGTCAAGGGGAAGTACATAGGAGGGAGATAGAATTTTACATCAAGAAAAAAAAAAATTAGAGAAGACGAGGTACGCAGACCCCATTTAATAAAACCCATTCATTCAAGCATTCAACTAAAATAAAATCCAATCACATTGGTCAAATAGTCCATAATCAATCCCCATTTATTTTCATACATATCACCATATATATCAATAAATAAATATTCATCTCATGAATTAAAACATTCCATATATATATGAGTATCATTTAATGGGCAATTTTAAATTGCATGAAATCCAATTTCAAGATTAAAATAAACTCTTTATTTTAATTATAAAATTATTTAGAATATAATATATAAATATATCATATTTATTTTTTTTTAAAAAAAATCACCTTCTTTTATTAAAAGAGTCCTGCAGGTTTATTAAAAAAGTCCTTTCCTGATGGGTCACCTTCTTTTTGGAGTAAGAAAGAGACAACACCTTTTCTTTGCAGAATTCAAGATTAGCACAAAAAAAATTGTGATTCTTCCCAAAAAAAAAGTCTTCTTTCTTTTTTTTTCTTTTTTTTTTTCTTAAAAAATATAATTTTATACAATAAAATTATGCCCAATAAATTATTTTAAATACATACCCATATGTATATGAAATCAAAAATAAATTAATAATTGCATAAAGATTTGGCTCTGATGCCACTGTTGGGTTTGTACGAAATCACGACGCAATCAAATTGCAAAAATTAGCGGAAGCATGGTATATCAGAGTTTAAAAAATTTCTACAAAACCATTACCCGGATCATCCTTTATGCAAATTATTAATTTAAAACGATAAATAAGAAGTTATGGAATCATACCCTTGTAGAACGAAGCTTCCACAGGTACTAGTTCAACTCCTTGTTCTTCGTGATCTCCTTGAATTTCCGGATTAGATTCCTTTCTTTGATCAACGTTAGCCACCCAAGTGTTTGGCCTCTAGAGGTGATCCACCAAGGAAGAGAAATTATCAAGAAGGAGGGTGTTTGGCTTAACCTTAGTTTTCTATCCTCTATAGAAAAGGAGTACTCTCCAACAATTGAAATTGCATCATCTAATATCTATTATAAGACTTCTCTTATATAGACATTGGTCAACCCTTCTAATCCTATTAGACATGGGATTTCTTTTAATTAATTAAACTCCTTTAATTAATTTAGGCTTCCCACCACATGGGAATAATTAATTAAATTCATTTAATTAATTTGTCTCCTAATCTTATTAGGAATAAATGAGAGTACTAAATATTAAATTAATTACTAAACTCCTTTAGAAATTAAAATAATAATAATTGTAATAATATTAATAAGACTCCTCTTATTAATTTATATTTAATATTTCCAAAATATTAAATAATAAACATTAAGCTATTTAATTTATTCTATCACCATAGATTAAATTAATTATACTTAATGCATTATTACGATTATGCCATTACCTTCTTAAATAATTATTCTTCCTTTTATGGTGTGACCCTTTAGGTTCTCCATATTAAACCGGTTGTGAATAAATCAATTAAAACAATTTTAATCTTATTTAAATAAATAAATTAAACTAATAATTTATTTAAATAAATAATATTTATTCTACAATAGGGATAAGCCTCCCTAGCGATCAACGACTTTCCAGATAATATAGATTTCAACATTAATCAAAAAGAACCTGTGAGTAAATAGTACCGTACAATTCAATCCTTCCACCATACAATGTCCCAATTAAATATAAGACATGGATTTACTGTCAAGTCTTATTTTATTTAATTATATGTATTTCGATTAGAAAATGCACAACTCCAAATAATGCAAATTAGAAACTCCTTTCTAATTTCATTTCACCTTGGCCAAGGATTCCTGGGTTGTCATTTAACGAATCACATAGGACATATCTCCTCTTTTACTAGAGGTGGTAGATTCTTTATTGATCATTCATTATCTCCATATGTAACTCATTATACCCAAGCATACCCTATATATGCCTTAAAAGGTCTTAAGGAATAAGTCAAAGTATAATTTGTTACATACAAGATACTATGATGATCTCAAGTCCAAGGATTACTTGTACTACTATCACATTAGGAATTCCTATTGACAGGCGAGTAAATCTCCATTAGGTATTCCATAGCGAATCACGTTCAGTGAACTTATTCTCCAATAAGCACCTACATACTTGCTTTAGTGTCTCCACACAAATGATCATGAGATCAATCATCCTCATCCAATGAGCAAGCAACATATGTACCAATCTATCCGGATTTACTAATCCCCTTTTTAGTAATCCCACGATTGGGAACTATTTTAGTTTTAAAACTTTCTAAGAATTTAGATCTCATTAGCATGATCATCATCATGATTCTAAAAGCATTGCTTAAAACTATGGGTTATTTACATATTATAAAAACAGCAACATGTAGATAATTAAATGCCTTTAATAAATGAATATTTTATTAATAAATAAATAAGATTGTTTACAAAGTACGTGCTTTATCATCATACATGATTGGCTTGTATGCACACTACTTTCACTCTTGCTCAATCAATCCGGCATCTAAAGCGGCCTTGAGCCCATCTCTCTCCGCCAAAGCTAAATCTCTGCCAGATAAGGCAGCCAACATTTGCGCTCTAGCTGAATCTCGCTCAAAGGTTATCTTGAATAGTGAGTCTGATAAAGCCGGATCCGTCTCTATCGGAATAATCGGTGGATCACTCACTAGAGCCGCTGTCAAACCCATGAACAACTCATCCTCGGTAGGAGAATTTGGATCCTCCATAGGTTCTGCCTCGTCAGAGTCCACAATCGAAGATAAATGAGGCTCTGCTATTGCAACTGCTGTCTCTGCCTCCAACCAGGAAGAATATTCCGGAGAATGGCCCGGATGGCTACCAGAGAAATCAGCCCTCTCTCGATGAGTCCAACACTCATATACTCTAACCAAGTCGGTGGACGACATAGAAGAAGCCGACATCCTCTGATCAGCAGACCCTTCAAAATGGGGCAGACTCTGCAGCTGATCGAACTGACACACGACTGCCAAAGGATGATAGGTAGTCACTCCCCTCAATCCCACCAGGGGAAAATAATCCAGGCCAGAAGCATGGGTAATAAAGCTATATGGGGAAGCTAGCCCTGAGCATGGCAAGATCGAGAACAGATGCTCAATATCTAACAAAAATGCCAGCCATGACTATGCATCAATGCACTTCGCATGCTGAAAGGAGTAAACTACGGATGTCTCATGAGTAAAGCAAAAACCTCGAGTCTTGAAGAATCCAATCGGTCGTATATTGGACATCAGCTATATATACAGCAAGACCGAGCTGCCCCTAAAAAACCCCTCTGGATGGGTACTACAATGTGTGGCGGATCTAAATGTCTCAGCCAATATCATCGGGATGATGGTGTTACCCTGTCTAAGGGCCAGAACCACAACTACTAATCCCACGTCTAAATGATCTAAGCGAAGCGGCATATAGACATATGCCACAATACACATCAGCAGAATCTCTACTTTGGCCAGATGCCATGCCTCTGCTAAAATAATAAAATATCCGACATGGCAATCATAGCTGTCGAGCTCGCCAAATCGATCGATCAAAAAATCAATCGAGATCACGTGTCCAGATATAATCTCGTCCTAGATCACGCTATGACGGAGACCGGACATACGGGTAAACGGTCTCCTCATATCAATAATAGCCGTATAAGCACACGACAAATCCAGAGCCAACCCAGTAAATCACTCGTACTCCTAGAGAGTCGGGGTCAGCTCATGCCGCCTGAAGTGGAACACTTGTCTCTCAGGTATTTAGAAGGGTAAAATGCCATCAACAAATCCAGATGGCACCTGAAAATCTATAAGGACCAACGAATGCCCCAGCATGTGGTCTGCTATCCCTCTGACTGGGTAAGGCAGGCTCTCATACCACAACCTCAATGATATGGCCACCTCAGACGGTGGTGAATGCTCAATACGGCTGACCGCAGATGACGTCATCTGTAGCACCGTAGCATAAGACCACAAGGTCAACTCAAGTCGTAGCTGTCTGAATGCATACACATGACATAATATATGCATGATGACAAATATAAACATGATGTGATAGATAGAAAAGATCATGAATATCTACAACAAGCTATCTACTGCAAGCATCATCCCTGTCTAATAATACAAAGTGAAAGAAAAATACAGGGAAATGGGGCACCACCACCCAACTAATACAATGGTCTATCAAAATGATGGCACAACCGCTGTATAGCCAAAACAGTGGCTGACCAAAAATTATAGCTACAACAGCTATCAAAGAAAGTTGTTGACATCAATGTCAAAGCGATTGACCAGCTCCATCTCCTCGGTGGATACAAAACCGCTGCAATCAGGCATGTCTGGGCGGTATAAGGGAGGATCTTCCCCTGCAAAGCTGCTGCTAAGTGGACCTGAAGAGGGGCCTGCTCCTAAGCTGGATGGGTAAAAAGAAGATGCCTTTGACGGATCTCGGCCAAGGTACCTGATAAAGAAACGGGCCTACTCTAACTCCCTGGTCAGATCTGTTATCTGGTCTGCATAAGTAGGCTCCCTAAGGCAAGCTATCTAATCCATCATCATCTCAGACCCTGGCACCATGTCTGCATGAACTGGGTGGCACGAGTATGAGCTCCAATAGTATGAGGACTCCACCAACTGCTAAAGGCCTCCTGGCTGTATGGGCCCTCTGATAAGGCGAAGCCATCTATGCCCTTCATAGGGATATCTGTCAATGGCACGGCCAATGGCTAATGATGCCGAGCAGGAGGGGCAATAGGAATGCGGATCTCCCCCGTAATGCTCCTAATGGCATGCTCTCTAAGATAGAGCTCCCAGCCTCCCACCGTCAACAAAGGGACTCTGCGGGTTGACAACTCAAACTCTCGTCCAGTAGGGACACCTCCCTCAAATCCGACGGTCAAAAACTCAGAGGTATACGACATTCAAGTGATCAAACCAGCAGTCAAAAGCTCCAACTGCAAATGGGCATGAGTGAATCCCTCAGCAATAAGGACCTCCGTCAAAGTGGAGTGATGCCATCTCCGTCCCCGAGGATAGGTCTCCAGACCTAGGGCAGAAGCGAACCGTAGGAAAGGAAGCCTCTCAAATGGCCAAAGCTGGTCATGCAAATATCAAAAGTCCTCAGTAACCAAGACTGACAAAAATGGATGCTAAAATCAAAAAGGTACATAAAGATGTACTCACCAGCAAAAATGGGTAAAATCTGAACCAAGCCTTTGTTACACCCTCCGAAAGTATGCGCATGCCACAAAGAAAATAGGTAAAGGTATAGGTGCCCCAATCATAGTCACTGAGGTGCTCTACATGTCAAGTGGTGCTAAACAAGGCGAAGGACACAGTAGACGAGTTGTTCGCCACAAAATGACCTCTGATGATCGACAAAAATAATCACCTCAAAATGCGATCTCTGGCCCTCTGATCATCAGGCAGGAGCTCCTATAAAGTCCCATCCTGGGCATCTATACTCAAGGGACCAGATCGGACAGTCCGACCCTTGAGCTCAGTCGTAGGAACTCCCAGCAGGGACCGAACGACAGTGGGAATAATATCAGGCATAACAGGCACTGGCTCGCCCTCAAACTCAATGCTGATGATAAATCTCTAATCAATAGGAGTCATCATCACCTTATAATTTAGCAGATGAAGGGACTGAGTCTGGTGGAACCAGCGCTCAGACAAAGCCCTCATATACCCCCAGGGGCAACGACGGGGAGGGATCGACCAAAAGGCCTGAAAGCCCCAGCCATGTACGATATCCCTGTAATACTTGTGCAAAGTATTATACAGGGAATGCACACTAAACCAGTTCCCTCGAGGCTGCGTAAAGACTAGAACCTACATCAAGGATCAACCCATGTCAAAAACCTATGCCCCGAGAATGGCAAAAAGGAAGAAAAAGAATCCAAGAAGAGAAAAACTTCAAGTCACCTCATTGGCGTGAAGATATCTCGATGGATGGCGACTCAAGTCGTCCAGAACTCCTGCGTCTACACAACAATGCCAAGGACCTCCGCACGTGGAGCCTGAGTGGGAATAGGAGCAGCAAAAGGAGCCTCCTCATCGTCAATATCAAGTGGATGCTCGTCTATGCTGGACGAATCACCGCCTCCACCAGTCTACTAGGCGTTCGAGCTGGACGAGGCTGAGGAACATCAGAAGCCCTCCTCCGTCTAATACCTAAGGATACCCTGCTGGAACTGCCGGGTCTCTCGTGATCCATCTCATACACCAATACTCCAAATCACCTCAGAAAGGGTGTGGTAAGTCTAAAACCCGTGGCTTATCATTTTCAATCAGTCCAGCATATATCTCTAGGTCCTAAGATATGCATGGGTCGGTCAAAAAGACCTAGTAAAGTTAAAACTGCATGTTTTCAAAAACCTAGAAGCTAAAAAACTGAATGAGTCAGTCAAAAATCCCCAGTAGAGTCAAAATGCATGTTTTTCAATGCCTAAGATTTTGGAAAATTTTTGCCTGAGTCTCATTTGTAAAATGGACTGTCCACATGCACATAGGCATGTCTAGGTGGCCATTCAGTAGCACACCTACCCAAAAACAAAAATAGTTTATATTGTGAAAAAAATCAAAAGTCAGCCTCACATGGTAGCCAAATTACCATGGCCATTTTTTAGTTAAAAATCTAGGATCACAAGGCCTCAAAAAGGATGACTAAACTGATCAAAAAGTGCAAAATAGCACTATCTTAGAACCTAAATTTTCTTACATCCAAACGTGCATTATAGTAAGATATGCATAAATATGTAGTCAAAAAAATTTTAGTAGGTCATATAGGCATACATTTTTGATACATTGCGTCTGAAAGGCCCCTAAGTGGTTCGTATGCTTTTAACGTTCAAAACTTGTGAAAAAAGAACATAAAACATTACCTGCACTGCGCTGATCATGTAGGAACTGACGGATTCAGAAAACAGCTATCCAAGCTCCGTAGATCTGAAAAAGAAGATCGAAATCCGTTTGGAACTCAAAACTGAAACTTGAAAAATGAAAATCTCGCAGCCTATAAAATAGCCCAAGTCAAAGCAGGCCCACCTGTGGCTGCCGCACCTCCACCTGTGGTACCCCAGGGTGGGTCCCACTCCCCCGGGCTCAGTTCGGTTTGGTTCAAATCGGAGTTTAACTGAGCTGCCAAGTCAAATCTGAAGAAAAATCGCTACGCGATTGAACAGTTTGTCCTGAAAATCTGTGTTTAAGCAGCGGAAATTTGACAGAAAGGGAAACCCCACGGAGACCCTTGGTATTCATCTCGGAGCCATGTCTGGGGATCAACAAAGCAAACTACAAAAAAACTGCGCAGGAACTGCGCAAAACGGCCAAAAACTGCCATTTCTCCAAGTTCGGGTTAAGACCGAAGTCCAGTTCAGCCGTTCGTTCAACTCCAGCGAAGTTCGAGTACAGATCGAAGTCTAGTTCAGCCGTTGGTTCAACTCCAGCAAAGTTCGGGTACAGACCAAAGTCAATTTCAACCGTTGGTTTCACTCTAGCAAAGTTCGGGTACTGACCGAAGCCAGTTCAACCGTTGGCACAACCCCAGCGAAGTTTGGGTGCAGACCGAAGCCATTTCAGCCGTTGGCACAACCCCAGCGAAGCGTCGGGTATTGACAGATGACAGTTCAGTCGTTGGCCCAACCCTAGTGAAGTTCAGGTACAAACCGAAGCAGTTTCAACTGTTGGTTCTACCCCAGCGATGTTCGGGTACAAATCGAAGCAGTTTCAACCGTTGGTTCTACCCCAGCGAAGTTCGGGTACATGCCCAAGTCCAGTTCAACCGTTGGTTTCACTCCAGCGAAGTTCAGATACTGACCGAAGCCAGTTCAACTGTTGGCACAAACCCAGCGAAGTTCAGGTGCAGACCAAAGCCATTTCAGCCGTTAGCACAACCCCAACGAAGCGTCGGGTATTGACCGATGACAGTTCAGCCGTTAGCCCAACCCCAGCGAAGTTCGGGTATAGACCAAAGTAGTTTCAACCATTGGTTCAACTCCAGCGAAGTTCCGATACAGATCGAAGTCAATTTCAACCGTTAGTTTCACTCCAATGATGTTCGGGTACTGACCGAAGCCAATTCAACCGTTGGCACAACTCCAGCGACGCGTCGGGTATTGACCGATGACAGTTTAGCCATTGGCATAACCCCAGTGAAGCGTCGTGTACTGACTGATGATAGTTCAGCCGTTGGCACAACCCCAGCAAAGCGTCGGGTACTGACCGAAGACAGTTCAGCCATTGGCACAACCCCAGCGAAGCGTCGGGTACTGACCGATGACAGTTCAGCCGTCGGCACAACCCCAGCGAAGCGTCGGGTACTAACCGATGACAGTTCAGCCGTTGGCACAACTCCAACGAAGCGTCGGGTATTGACCGATTACAGTTCAGCCGTTGGCACAACCCCAGTGAAGCGTCGGGTACTGATCGATACAGTTTAACCGATTACTCAGCCCCAGCAAAGCATCTGGAATGATCTGGTGACTAAGGCAATGGTACTAATCCATCGCCAATGATGGAATCTATTATACACATCCTCAAAAGAGAATGAGGTGAAAGATTGGATATTCAGCTCCCTGCTGCAAGCTGCCAAGTGAAACCTATCATCCGGATAAGCATCGGAGGATCCCAGCAAGGTGACTCGATACCTAAGGGATAACCCCGTCAGAGGAACCTTCTGAAACGTATAACAGCGTCAGCCAAGAGGAAATCTTCCCCTGACAATGCTAATAGATATGAGAAACCATGGGTTTCAAACTATGATAGTTGTAGACACTCAAAATTTTCCTTGCCCAATACTAACACTATAGGAGGGCAAAACTGTCAATCAAACCAACCTCGATCCCAACACCAGACATCCAATCTAAATTCAACCACCAATATAGGTCCTTTAGCCTAAATCCGATCCCCTATATCAGAAAACCTAAATCCGATCCCCAATATCGGTCAACTCCAGTCAAATCCGATCACCAAGATCGGTACTCTAGCTAACTCCGATCGTCAATCAGACTGTCAATCCAGCTCCAATAGTAAATCGGACCCTCAATCTATCTCCGAACATCAATCGGACCGTCTATCCAGCTCCGATCGTCAATAGGACCGTTCATCCAACTCCGATCGTCAATCGGACCGTCAGATCAACCCCGATCTCAATATTGGGACACCAGCTCAAACCCGATCATCGATATCGGGAAAACCACAGCACCGATCAACCATATTAGGATGTCAAAGCAGTCCCGACAGCAACTCAGGATGTACAAATCAGCCCCGACAGTAACCCGGGAGGTACAAATCAGCCCCGACAGTAACCCGGGAAATACAGCTCAGCCCCAACATCAGTCCGGGAAGTCAGGTCTACTTTGCACATAAACTTAAAGCACCACAACACTTCCAGAAGAAACCCTGGAACAACCACTTCATCCACAAAGGCAATACTGGGGACAAACAGACTGGAATGGGATCCAAGTCTTGAAAATAGCTCTCGGAAGTCAACTAGAGGCCATGCTGACACCAAGGGAAACCCATGGAGGGGAAAATGGTCATTTTACCAACTCTTATTCGATTAAATCAAAATCAAGCTGAATTGATGCCACCAAGGTCAGAAAGAACCACAACGGTGATTCCGGGTGAAAACAGCACCAGACAGCTCATCGGGCAAACTGTGGGGAAATGAAGACCCGGTCATGAACCAACCTTTGGGGACTTACAAAGGGTTAAATTCAATGTCATTGTGACACTCTCAGAGAGGACTTTTCAAAAAGCTATAGCACGCCCCAAATGGTCGCTCCGATCAAAAGTTATAAAGTTTAGAAACTTACATCGCGTCGCCCGGCATGCACACACTTTGAGATGACTAAGCCGGGCATGTGGGCCCCACCCTAGGGAGCCGCACCTCTACCTACGGTAGAAGTAGGTAGAGCTGAGGCTCCCTGGCCTATATATAGAGGTGCGCCCCCGTTCATTTTGAAAAAAAGTCATAACGTAGCGAAGCTCTGGCAGTTTGATTTTCTGACTTTTACACCTCTTCCAAACCCAAATATTTTCACTCGAACACGTAGATATACCCATATACTACCACATATCAAAAATTCACCGGTAGATTTGGACGTTTAAAGCCTACGATTTGGCAAAAAACCCGTATTACAGCCCATTGTAAGTATTTTTACGATCAGCTAGTCAATACTATTACTTTGCACTGCTTTACACTTGCACACAAAGTTTCATCTTCTAAATATGCCCGGAACTTAGTTCTATAGCCGTTTTCGTCAAAAATTGATATATTTTTGTATATAAACTCCATTTTCAACATTTCTACAACTCGGATTGACGATCCCTCAGCTCCAGTA
Organism: Panax stipuleanatus; assembly: GCA_020205555.1. Taxonomy (NCBI): domain Eukaryota; kingdom Viridiplantae; phylum Streptophyta; class Magnoliopsida; order Apiales; family Araliaceae; genus Panax; species Panax stipuleanatus. The sequence goes on from CM035115.1 coordinate 37,426,258, forward strand.
GCTTCAATGCACTAGCACGCACATTCTGGCAAATTCGTCGGGCTGGGTTATCTTCCCAATCCGGGTTTGGCCTTTTTCTATACATATTTAACTGTTTATGTACTAACATTTTAATTCAGTCAAGCCCGGATTTCAAATCCGAGGTAGTTTACTGCTTTTATATATATTTACGCATATATAAGCGATTACTGGTACTCCTATCAGTCTTGGTTGACTACATTTTTATCAATATATATATATATATATATATATTTATATATTATCAGTCGGCCTGGACTATTTCGTCGCCATTTTACTGCTTTTGCAAACTTCCCCATACTGGGTGCTCTCCCCAGTCATTGGGTGACTATTTTTCTGTCAATTTCAATTCCAATACGGGTACAAGCGTGAAAACCCATCGCGCTTTTTATTGTTTATATATATATATATATATATTTTATTTCTGTCACAACCTGGATTATTTCGTGGCTATTTACAGTTATATATATATTTCAATTCCAGTCCGGTCTTGCGAGTGCCATCGCCCTTTACAACTTTTATATATATATTTAACTATATATATTGCTTTATTCAATTTATTCAACTACTGCATTTAACATTCATTTGTATATGAATTTGCACTGATTTTTTCTGCGAGCGGACTAGATTTATCCAAATCTCGCCAATTCTAGCTTTCAACGGTTCAAACAGGTCCCGACAAAACCTGAAAGCTATAATGGCTGAGATTTTTTTAAATCTAGTTATTTTTATAGTTTCAGCTTCAAAAGCAACCTCTCATCCCTTAGATCACTATCTAGTGGGAACGAGACGCTTTGGCCACGCGCAACCAGGATTTATTGATGAATCCTTGGTTCCATTGCGACGTGATGATATATATATTTATTTCTGTACAAATTTGAACTGTGCAGGTTTTCTAGCCACTCATATGTGAGCCTAGGAATCATGGGATTCATGATCAAACTGATCAGAATCAGATTCTCATGATGAACAAACTCCGATTTACAGATGTACCCTGCTAGTTTCTCTGTAAAATGTACATGCATAGACCTTAAAACGGTTATCCGTATTTAAGGTCTCAACATAGTGAAAATATGGATTGTCGTGCCAGTGTCCCTCCGATGGTTTTCATACCCATGAGGAGACCGACACTTTATATTTCTGTGGTCGAGGATGCTTTACAGCCCGATAAATCACCATTTGCATGTAGCCTTAAGGCTATAAAGATAAAATTGAGAGTAGTGACATGCTTCAATTCCTATGTCAGCGTAAGGGTTTGATAAAACCAGCTTTCAAAACATAACTGTCAATTCAATTCAAAAGCTTTTGCAAAAAAATCAAATTAAATGCTTTTGCAAATCAAATCAAAGACTGATTTTCAAAATCAAATCAAACCCTTCGTATATAGGCTCAACGAAGCCTGTCAAAGCTTTCAATCAATCCAAAGGCCCAATTTTCAAATAGCATTCACTCACGCATTCCAATTTTAAGGGAAATATTGAAAAGATTGAGGTACCGTGTTTACACGGCAGTTGTGGGGTGCCTAACACCTTCCCCACACTTAACCAAGCCCCCGAACTCAAAACTCCAATTTCAAAGATCAAGTTTCGATAGTGTCCAATAAATTGGGCCTCTTTTCAAATCAAATTCGGTTGAGTTGGTACAACCATGTTCAAAACTACCAAGTGGAGACTCTGTTTAAATCAAATCGTCGACATATACACATGTTGGCCGTTTTCCTAAAAAACCCTTCAAAACCTTTTTTGCAATAAAAAAGAATAAGGGTAGAGATAACTTAGGAAGATCGATTTGAGGAAAACCGGGTTACAACCGAGTCACGGTATTTCTTAAATTTTCCAACGTCGATAGGTGGCGACTCTGCTGAGGACAGTAGAGGGCTTAGGCTGCTTTCAATCTTTTCAAACATTTTCCTTTTAAAACTATTGAATGCGTAAAATCCTGCGTCTCCACAGTCAATGGATGAGTGAATGTTGGGTCTTTCATTGAATGTATGAATGCTATGACTTTATATTGAATGAATGAGAATGAATGCTTTAGTGCTTTACACCCATATTAGTGCTTCGCACGAACTGTCATTACATGCATAAGCGGTGAGGCCGATGTATGTGATTGTATGTTGTGTGTCCCTCCACCAGGAGGCTAGCCTGGTCAGTGATAAGTAAGGACTCTGGGGACGACTAAGTCTCCAGGGTTGCCTCCTGAAAATGCACCACCCAGATTCGCTCCAGTTGAATGGTTAGATTAACTTCCCTTCTAGTAGATTACGATGATCTGGGAACCTTCATACCGAAACAAAAGCCGCGAGAGTAACCTAAGATAGGTCAGCCTCTGATTAACCAAATTCGAAGGGAAGCTTCTTCATGCTTTCTTCTTTCAATTCCATGTCAAGTCTACAATTACCGAGGACCACAATGTAAATGACATACTGAAAGATTTACTTTTCTGTCAGATAAATATCCAGCCATCCTGCCATCAAAGCAACTAACCTTAATTTTGCAGAATAAAATCTAAAAAACACTTCATGCATCCTGTTCTTACCTACCTCAGGAAATTGACATGCCTACGTTTTGTTGTAGGTACAAAAAAGTGGTCTCACTACTAGATCATAAACTGAAAAGGCACAAAACCTATCCACCGATATGGCTGAAAGTAGCCAATGCGAGTCGGGTTCCATATCGCGAAAAGAGTTTGAGAGACTTAAGAATCAAATAGCAGAGTTGGCTATCCTTCTAAGAGAACAAAGTAAAAACACTCAGGGCCAGCCAACACTCAATCAAACAGAGTCCTCCTCGCAGGGTGGTAATCAAAGCGATAACAAAAATTGGAAAATGCAGATCCTTGAACCTCGATCCAGTAAAAGAACCAACAAAACCCCTGAAATCACAAATCTCAGGGAAGATCGGGAAACTGGCTATCTCCGAAGGAAAGTTCGACAAATGAAAGAAATCATCCGTTCAATCAAAGGGACTGGAAACCTTGAAAATGTAACCTATTCAGATCTTTGCATATTCCCGGGGGCTAGATATCCTGACAAATTCCAAGTCCCAGAGTTTGAAAAGTACAATGGGGCAGGCGATCCTTATACGCACTTGAAAGTATACATTGGCTAGCTTGGGTCTTATGTTGAAGACAAAAACCTCAGAATGTAGCTTTTCCAAAAGAGTCTCACTAGAGAGGCTAAGACTTGGTATGCCCGACTTGATAATGCAAAAATTCATAGTTGGGAAGAGCTAGCTCACGTCTTCCTAACTCAATACAGCTTCTAGTCTCAGATGGCTCCGGATCGATATCAATTGGCCAAAGTTTAAAAGCAAAGTATCGAGTCTTTCCGTGAGTATGCACAAAGATGAAGACGTCTGGCAGCACAAGTTAGCCCGCCTATGACCGAAGCTGAAATGGTGATGACTTTCATAGACATCCAAGAGGCACCTTACTATGAGAGGATCCTGGCCGGAATAGGAAAGCCATTCTCAAAAATGATCAAACATGGAGAAATGAAAGAGATGGGTCTGAAAGCAGGCAAGATCAAAGATCTCACAGCCTTGAAAATACTCGTCGAGGATATACAGTCTGGCAACTATGCGAGTGATCCCGTGAGGATACCCAAGAAAGGCGATGAAGATGTGTCCCTCATTGTACAGGGGCAGTCTAGGAGATCTAACCATAGTCCCCCCATTTGGAAGAGGGAAAGCAATCTGCCATCATAACAGTCCGCATTCAACAATTACCAGGAGAGAAAGAGAAAATTTGAAAGAACTAAAAATCGGGTGTTCACTCCACTAGGCGATTCCCTTGAAAACATATTGGTGATGTTAATAGGATTACCGAGCTGGCTCCACCTCTGGATCCAAAAAGCAAAAGATACAATTCGAACCAGAGATGTGCTTACCATTTAGGATCTCCAGGATAAGATACACAAGATTGTTGGTCCTTAAAGCATAAAATCCAAAACCTGATCGAAAGCGGTGATCTTGTGATCCAACAACCTGACCATCCAAATGTCAACGCCAATCTTCTGATGCAGCATGATACAGAGGAAGTAAACATGATCAGGTCAAGAAGCGATGAAATGTATCCAAATCATAAATACATACGAAGGATAGAGTATTACCCCCGAAGGAACAAGACAAATGTCCTCGAATAAGAAAATTCAGAGGAGGGTATGATAATAATGCAAAAATTGGATGCGATCCAACATCAAGTAACTCTGCTGGCTAATCTGGTAGTGCGCCAATATCAGGGTACAAGGCAGCTTTTCATTCAAAGCCAAGAGAAAGAGGAGGTTATTCAGAATGAGAGCATATCTCCCTCCAAGATCTGCCGACTAAATGAAGAGGATTAAAGTATGATGAATGAACGAAAAGGGTGGAATGATAAAATTTCCTAAAGATCTCACCAAAGTAAAGATCGTTCGGAGGAATGCGAATTCCCAAATAGGACATATCAAGAAACATTCCAAACGTGAGCAAACCCTCAAAATCCTATGGCATCGAGAGTCGGGGAGAGTTGGGAAAGAAGGGTATTTACACCTATGGAGGACTCAATGGAAAATATGTTAGCATTGTTGGTTGCGCAAAGAAAGATTACTGAGTTCCTGCCTCCTACCAAGCCTGAGACAAGAAGTTATGATGCCACAAAGATCTGTCGCTATCATTCTAACTCACCCGGACATGCAACCGAGGAATGCTGGTTTCTAAAGCACAAAATCCAGGACCTCTTTGAAAATAAAAAACTGAAGAAAGAATTCCCCATGACCAGAAAAGGCTAGAGGGAGATAAAGAACTCAAGATGTCCACTTAAAATGGGCAGTTCAAAGGATGGGACGGCTATGAGCACCAATCCTGACAAAACACAAGGTGGACCGATCCTAATACTGGGAGTGACCGAAGAAACAAAAGAATCTCCCAATGAAGTTCATACACCATCATCAAATATCTTGATTTCCAAAGCCAACAACTACATGCCTGACCTTATCCTTCTGGAAGATGAGGAGGAGATACTGATCCTTCCTCGTATGGAAAAAGCCCAAAAGGAAAGTTTCTTGCGAGAGATACAACATCAGTGCGAGGGGGATTTCATGCTCAAATCCTCTCAAGGCTATGAGAAAAGTGAAGGAGCAGACGAAGAAAAAGGTGGCAAAATTCTCAAGGAAGCCAACCCCTCGAGGAATTTGGAGTCCATACCTTTATGCGACGAGTCCAGTTTAAGCCTCCTTAAGGGATATGCTGATTCAGGAGGCGATCAATTTATGGCAGGGATTAAAGATGTTTAGAGCCAAGAGGGAACCTCTATCACTAGCCTCGAAGGCGACATAACCATGGACGACTGGACTATCAGGCCTCAGCTAACCAGGAGGACATAGATCCAGAGGAAAGTTGCGAGATCCAGAGGATGTTTGGATGTTATCTTTTTCTTAGCCTTATGCCTTTCATTTTCCATGCATACAAAATCAAAAGACCAAAAAATCAAAAAATCAAAAAAATCAAAAAAATCAAAAAAATCAAAAAAGGAAAAAATCAAAAGTCGAGCCTTTCACAAATAGCATGAACTATGAAAGGCCTGATCTCCCTCAACCCGGGAGTACGTAGGCAACCATCTTGGTACGGTCAAACCAAGCAAAAAATTCAAAATCCTTGAATCCAAACACAAAACAAACAAAAATTCCAAAGCTCATCGAACCAAATTCAAACCCCAGATAAACTCTTTGCAAACCTCTTCAATTAAACAACCAGAACTACGAATGACATGATCTCCTTCAACCTGGGAGCACGTAGGAAGCCATCTACGGTGCGGTTTGACCTTCAAGAAAAAACAAAAAAATAAAGACCAGTTCCAAGACACCGAAGACAAATAAAAGCCAAATTCTATCAAACCACCTAGTCAACAGGCCTTGCTAAAGAAAATCAAAGCTAGTCTCTAAACCCGTGGATAAGGGAGATAACAGTGCTAACATGGCATCTCTCTAAAGATAGAGGAGCTGTTGTAAGCTCTTAACCCTCGGTCTCCATACAAGCCAGAACATCCACTGCCATCTGCACATTATGGCCTCGTCCCTCTCAGCAAATGAAGCCTCCCGAGTGACGCGAGCCTCGCCTTTATCAACAGAAGTTGCATCTCTACTAGAATGGGCCATCAACATCAATGCCCTGGCCTGATCGTTCTCGAAGATCATCCGAGCTATTGAATCTGCCATAGCCAAATCTGTCCCGGCAGGAACACTCGGTAGGTCACCAACCAAAGTCGCGGTCAAAGCCATCACCACCAACCATCACAAGCCTTTGAGTCCAATTTATTGGAGTCCAAAGGTATCTCGACATCAAGCATCAAAGTTGGAAAAACAACACAGCGATATATCAAGCATAAACATCCGCAAGGACGTTCGAAGAGCTGAAGCCTCAATCTGAAACTTTCATCAAATTAAAGGAAAGGTCATCAAAGCCAATTGCTCCTACAAATCAAAAATAATGACTGGGGCATCCAAGCATTAAAGCCAAAATCCACTACCTGTTCACAATGGCGGTCATGTGATTAAAGACCCTGGCGATCTCGGCATTTTATCAGCCTATCGATCAAACATACAACCAAGCAATCCTCCCAGATGACAAGCAAGACTGGGGCAAGTTCAAAGTCAACGATAACCCAACGTGGGAACCGTTACAACAAGACTGAACTAATTTTGAAAATTATGCAATTCCATACTGGGGCATTTATCAACCATCCAATCAACATGCACTAGTCGGCACCATCAACATGGTCCATCATTATCCAAGATTTCATCATTGGCGATATGGTATGACTAATCGACCTTTGCCAATCATAATTTTCTTAGAATACTGCGATCCGCTGATAAGGTATGACTCTTTTATCTCTTTATGTGCTTTTAAATTCCATACATTAGCGATAATACACATAAGTCCTGCATTAGGGTCTCAAAAAAAGAGAAAAAAGAAGAAAAAGAAAAAAAGATTTTTGCTTAACTTGTTATGAATTGGATTAATTTTGATAAGCGTCCGTGGACCAAGAATCATGAAAGCGATTAGAGAATTAAGACTATTCAACCTTTTGATTAGGCACAACGTCCTAGTTCAAAGCACTTTTTAGAGCAAACTTGACCTCATATGCATGTCTGCACTTTGCGATTGACCTGACTCTTAGTTGTGAAACTATGACGACAAGGATGACAATTAGTAGCCAGCCTAATGTCTCGAATTATGGTATGGGTTACTCGAGTAATTAAGCCCTAGGGGTGTCTCTACATCGGTGCCCTAAAGCCATCTGGTTTGGGAGCCACCGGCCCAACGCTCCTTACATGGGTAACTGTAAGAACCGGAATTTTCAGATATTATTAAATAAGAATTTAATAAATAAAATTCTTAAAGCATGAGATGGGTTTGAATAAGAATATATATATATATATATATATATATATATGTGATATGAGATATGTGGTATTATATTACATAGGGTAATATGGACTATGTAATATGTGATTTTGTGATTAATAAATATATTATTATTATATATTTTTTAGAGACGATTCAATTGAGGTAAAGGAGGTGGATAAATTCCTATCGATATTAAATAATTTATAGAATTATTTTATCATAGTAAGTTGGTGACATTAAATATTCTTCATGTATAATCACCATATTCTTGTGTATGTGTATTAATAACTAGTATGTTTATAATATAGGTTATTAATAGCACTTAAGTTATCTGTTAATAGGTTTGGATAGTGAAGCATGAGTTAGTTAAGGAATTAACTAATAAGAATAAATATTAGTTAATTTAAGTTGAGAGTTATATTATGGAATAATATAATGTTAATATTGAATCTTAATGATATGGTGCAGTGTTTAATTTACTTAAGTAAAGAAATGGATTAATATATGCGTTGAATATATGATTATAGTTGCTATTTTTTATATATATTACTTAGAATGGTAATATGTGAGAAAGTCTAATGTACGAATAACGTTAAATATGTATATATACGTTATTAAAGGGAGATGAAAATCATTATATCTTTAAATGAATAATTAATATTTGAAGAAATTATTTTGGGGACAATTTATAGAAAGGAAAGAGAAATAAATATTATATATTTCTAATAAAGGATATTAAAATAATTTTTAATATTGAATTATTTTAATAAAAGGAGAAAATGTTATTTTTGAATAGTAATATTACCTTATATATTTTGTATAAGGTGTGATTGATTAATATGATAGATATATTACATATTTGCTATATGTAAATAAATTGATGGAAATAATTTATTATAATAGAAAATAAACTTATTACCTATTTTTTATAATATATGTACATGTGCCGTACATATAGTTATTTAATAATATATTAAGAATATTGTCTTGAGACAATAAGTAAATTATTTTCTAATAATAAATGTCCTTATCGGGAGGAAACATAATATCTTATGGCAAAATACAAAATTTCTAATGTATTTTCAAGGGAGATTGATTAATGAAAGAAAACTAAGTTATTAAATAACTTAAGATACTATTTTATCGCGTATATTATTATTTATAATGATTAATAGAATATATATTAATTATTATAAGCATAAAGGTTATACTTGTTGTAAGTATAATTAATTGATATAATTTAGCATTTAAATACTTGAGTCACACGAACGTTATATTAAAAGAATATTAATGTGGTGGAAATAAATAAGTGTTGAAAATGAGAATAGCTCGATGTAAGCTTGTGAGAAATATGCCTTGTGTGGCACGATAATAGATTCGAAGATGAATTAATTAATTCAAGGACGAAAGATTTATTAATTAAATAATTAGTCTATATTAATTGTTATTATAATAATATGTTGATTTATTATTATAACTAGTGATAGTATAATAATAAAAAAATTGATTATAGATATAATCGGAATTGTATTGATGAGGAATGAGATATATTGTCTTATAATATTAATTATTGTTATGGACAATATACTAGTATTTAGTAATTATTTGATGGTATGTTGAATTATTATTATTGCGAGTGATAGCATGATAATAAGTATATTTGTTATAAATATAATAAGATTCATATTTATTTAATGTAATAATTAACCATATAAATGTTAATTAATTGTTATGGAGATTAATAATTACATTAATTTATGAGGGATGGAATAATTAATATTTTATTAATTAATTAATTGTCATTGAGTATAATAATATATAAACGAGTAGATTATTCATATGATTATAATTGCTCAATTAGTTGATATGTGCAAAGGATGTGATTATTAAGAATATAACATATTGTAGTTACACATATGTTATATAAAGTATAGTGCAACATTAATGTGACTGTATTATATATATAAACTATATAGTAAAATTGATTGCATTATGTGAATTACATAATATTACTGCTTATGTAACATGATGTGTGTTTGGGTAGACCTTAAGGAATACCCTATTAGCATATAGTAATTGTTAAATTGATAATGATTTCTATAGGATATTATAACTATAATAATAACCATTATAATAATGAGTAATACCCGATAGAATTATAGCCGGTAGGATGAAATGTACATGAATTATATATTTGCAAGTTAGAACTTACTACATGATAGTATTATTTATTTATTGGGATTACATTGTAACTCTATTTTAAACCTAAGTGTATAAACAATGTACATGTATATAGCCTAACTATTCACATTTGCTATGTTACTGAGATAAAAAAATTGTCCCACAAAGAGAGTCACATCTTCTCTACACGTGAAAGCTCATGAAGCCTATACTAGCTACTCCATGCCTATTTCTCTCAAACTCAGCAATTGTAGCTTATGATGATAAGGGGAATGGGTATCATGATGGATATCACCAACTCCTTCTTGCACAATGGACTCTCCTTCATTCCATTAGTTTGTTATAAGAGGCAAAGCTATTGTCTGTGTATTTAGTTTTCTATAAATGAAACCCACTCCTTCTCATTTGATGTTGCTGAGTTTTCGGTCAAGTATAAAGCTATAGAGTGAGTGCCTTGAGTTGTGAGGAGTTTGAGATATATATATATAGAGAGAGTTATCAGTTGAGGAGAGATCACAATAGCAGCAAAACAAATTGCAGAGGTATAAAAAAATCTACATTCATGTTCTTTAGTTCTGTAACTTGTTAAAATCTTAATTCTTGGATTGAGCATGGATTTATTAATTATTGGATTGGAATATGATTATTAGGTAGTATATAAGTTGATATGTATGTTCGAGCTGTGTTAGAACATGTCTGGAACAAATTTCGTAGAAGAATCTTGAATTGGGTTTGGTAACTGTCGAGCAGAAAGCTGCTTCAGTTATGGCTGGCCACCTGCGCTGCTGCGCCAGTTTTGTACTGGCCAGCGGCGCAGCTGCGCCGGGCCTGAACCAAAAATTTATTTTTCTGCAACCTGCTTGATTCTGTTAAGTAATAATTGTTTAAAGTAGCTTAAACAAGCATGCTAGAAGGTTTAACATGCCTATATGAGTAAATTAACATGACATGTACCCGCATTGCTATGATTGCATGCATGATTCGTAGAGGTTTATAATTTCCAAAAGTAAACGGAAAGCTTTGTAAACGAAAATGACTTATACAGACCATGTAGACATTCTGATTTTTCAAGCATGATTATATTATTTAGGAATGCATGAGAAGCATATTAACTTATGAATATAAGTTTCATAGTGTAATATGAGCATGCCGGACCTCGTTAGTAAACATTTCCAACGAGAATGTAAGTTTTGAAGGTGGATCTTGACATATAAATACCATGTACGCATTATGATTTTTCTGAGCATGTTTAGATGACTTAGAAATGCATATCGGACATGTCAACCTATATATAGATAGCATGAACATGTTAGGTTTTGTTAGTAAGCTTCACTAATGAAAATGCGAGCTTTGAACGTGGACGTTAACATGTTACCTTAAGATTTGGGATTTTGATGTTTATGGACATATGTAATAGCACTCTTGGACTCTCTCATGTATCATACATGTATATATATACCATAACTACATATCATGAAACCAAGTTTAGCGTAAACGAAGCATGTTTTAAAACTAATAATTGTGATAGTTACATGTATGAAGTATGAATATTCATGAACATGCCCAGTATGAGTTATATGAATACTTTAAGTGTTTAAAGAACTAGCATGATAAACTTTGGGATGTTCATGACCTTGAGTGGCCTTAAATTGTTGGAATGTTGACTTAGAACCTATATCGTGTAAATTGAACATGAAAAGGTTGAACGAGCATGAAAGTATCCTTTAATATGTATACATGCTATGTAGGACCATACGTTAATACTTGAATCCGACTTCGACGGTTAATAGAGTATATTTGCTTTGTTATGGCCTTATGTGTTAGTAATGATATATGAGAATGATTAACTCAAAAGATGGACTACACTAGCTATATGTAAATAGATTAGTAGTAGATGGGCATGTGTATATAGAGAATGGTAGTAAGTACGTATGGTTAAAGTATACGTATACTTACATAGTTATTCTAAGAATACGATAAGAATGGGAGACGATGGATCTAAGAACCAATATAGAAAATAATGTAACCTTTATTATTACATTGAGAATGTGTGGATACATATAACTATTGAGTGTGATCTCTATGGTTAATATAACTATGTAGGATTACACGATGTGCAGATATTCTTAAGCAATTAAGTCGTAGTTGTTAAACTACGAATCATGCAAGTCTTTCAGTTCCTATTTGATATATGAATTCAATAATTGTTAGTTGAATTATATTATATAAATGAGATTGAAAGTTGATCTTTGATGATATACTTGTTATGTGAAAGTAACATGCATAGTAAATATAAATTGTTTATAAATGCATGAACTGAGTATGATGTTGTATGCTATGTGATGCATGAAAACTGTTAGAATTGCTGAGCTGTCGAGCTCACTCTTACAAATAACCACTTTTGCAGGTTAAGGATTCACGGTAAAGATTTCGTGCTTCTTGACTGATAAAGATAGATAGTATCGCATTGAAGAATACTACTTAGATTATTATCTAGACCGTGTTTAGGTTCTAGATGATTTACTTGATAGTTGTTTACACTGTTTAATACTCGTTGTATTGTAAAAATGTATTAGTTAATACATAGGAGATATCAAGTTGAGTTGTAAACGTTATACGATAACTCAAATAGAATGAATCATATTATAAAGTTGATTCAGGAATTTGTAATGGATTCATGTTATGAAATCAATAAAAGATTTATTCAAAGGATATTGAAAAGTTTAAGTTATTCCGCATTTTAGTAACATCGAATATGATGTAAAGACGAGATCTTGGATATAAATAGAATTTATATTCTAAATTATAATAAGCAAAGTTGTATTCTTTTACTAATGATTAAAAGATGTAATAGTTCGACCATAGTAGTATCGTGACTGCACCGAATTCGAGGTTTTGAAAGAACGTGGATTTGGGGGCGTCACAGGATGGTATCAAAGCTGTAGGTTATAAACCTTAGGTAAGTGTACCTTAGACTATAACCTGAGAGAGGGAAAGATAAAGATTAAAATATATACGTGAAGATTCAAAGACAATTCTTGAAATATCTAGAGAATGAGAATTAGGAGTTTCCTAACTCCGGTAATAAAAATGTTAAGATGATGTCTATAAGATGTATATGACAAAGATAGTGAGAATAAACTCAAATGGAGTTTAGTTGATAGTAGGGAAAGAACACTGAGGTATAGTGATGATCACGACGTGATCAGATTGAACTGTGAAATGATAGATAGTCTGTAATGACTAAGTGTGTATAGCTTGATGCTATGAGTGAATGTACTATGAAAAGTACGAGATGAACTCATGAGGAGTTGTATGTTATGAAACATTGAAAGTTCGTAACGAGCAAGTGATAGAGTAAGATAGAGTTAAGTGTTGGACTTCTATTGAGGACTCATGTGATGGCTTCGTTGTACAAATTTTTGTATGGGCAGAGGTTTTGTGCTTGCACTAAGTGCATCACATTGATAATCGTTGGAATGTTAGTGTCGCGGTATCATTCTACATATGGTGGAAAGGTGATTCTTTTCTCATATTTATTTTGATAGATAGAGATTTCTAAGATATAATTAGATAATATTAAGATTAGGTGTGAGTTCTTAAGACTCATGCCTATGACAAGTTTCAGAACTCATAATCATATGGTGGAACCCCTCAGCAAATGGACGATTTTGGTCTGACTAGGATAAGTTCCTCAACCCATATGATTGTGAAAAGTTCCTGAGCTTCCATGGTGTGGTAAGTTTGTGAACTGTACTGAGAATAGATATATTATATAAGAGTTTTGGAATAGTGAGCATTGAGGGTAGTAAGAGATTGAAGTGATGGAGAAATTGGATTTTCCTAAATCTTCTAGCTATGCTAGATTTTCAAAATTTATTGACTTTGTGCTAGTGTTTTCAATTCAGTTTTCTCGAGAAAAACATTGGGTCAGATGACTGAACCAATGAGTTTTAAAAAAAAAAATGACACCGTTATTCGAATGTCTTTGTTTCGGGTAAGACAAAAATAAATTTGAAAATCTTTCAAAATGTATTTTGACCATATGCATCATTTGATATAGTGTATGATGGTAAAACGATGGAGTCATTAATGCAATCGAACCTAGTGTCGGATGTGATCGTAAGATCGTCAGCCCATTATGGTATGATATATTATGGCAAAGTCACAAAATGACGAAATCCTATATGTACTGCTAGGTTGGTGCGGCATCATGACGTCATAAAATGGTTTTTGGTTTTCTTTCGAATTATGAAAATTTGACTAAATTATTTCGATTGATGTCCGAATTGTTGATGAGAGTCTAAGCTATTTGATTCGGCTAGGCGACTGTTGAAAAGAGATTATAGAATTCAAGCATTCTTGTGTATTTATGCCAAACCAAATTGCTCTGGTGTGGATTTAAAAGTTAATAAGCTGAGTTGAACAACCCTATAACGGAAACATATTTTCGGAGACAGTGGTCATGAACATAACGCATATAGTCATTACAACACGCTACGTTGTGGCCCAACGTAGTAGTACAATAGGCTAGCCACCTAGAGTACGAGTGGAGAGTGTTTTCAGTCCTTGTGATTGACAAACACTCTAGTTTACAGTGTGGAGACTCGTGTTGAGACATTTGTAAATGAAGAAGAGTTCACGGTCTTGTGACCCCTCAGCATAATTTGAAATCTGAGTTATTCAAACTACTTCCCGAGTATTGAAAAATCGTAGAAGATTCTTATTCTTCTGAAGGATGAAAGTAGTAAGTAGAATGTTCCTTAGAGAGGAAAAAGTGGCAGAATGCGATGGAGAAAGTTATAATAATAAAACTTCTGAAAAGAGAATGAATAAAATTATTCAAGAGAATATATAATATTCGGAATAGCACTGAGTAGAGGAAGTTTCGGTGATTCCGAGGACGGAATTCTTATAAGGGGGAGAGGATGTAAGAATCCGAATTTTCAGATATTATTAAATAAGAATTTAATAAATAAAATTCTTAAGACATGAGATGGGTTCGAATAAGAATATATATATATATATATATATATATATGTGATATGAGGTATGTGGTATTATATTATATAGGATAATATGGACTATGTAATATGTGATTTTGTGATTAATAAATATATTATTATTATATATTTTTTAGAGACGATTCAATTGAGGTAAAGGAGGTGGATAAATTTCTATCGATATTAAATAATTTATAGAATTATTTTATCATAGTAAGTTGGTGACATGAAATATCCTTCATGTATAATCACCATATTCTTGTGTATTTGTATTAATAACTAGTATGTTTATAATATAGGTTATTAATAGCACTTAAGCTATCCGTGAATAGGTTTGGATAGTGAAGCATGAGTTAGTTAAGGAATTAACTAATAAGAATAAATATTAGTTAATTTAAATTGGGAGTTATATTATGGAATAATATAATGTTAATATTGAATCTTAATGATATGGTGCAGTGTTTAATTTACTTAAGTAAAGAAATGGATTAATATAGACGTTGAATATATGATCATAGTTGCTATTTTTTATATATATTACTTAGAATGGTAATATGTGAGAAAGTCTAATGTACGAATAACGTTAAATATGTATATATAGTTATTAAAGGGAGATGGAAATCATTATATCTTTAAATGAATAATTAATATTTGAAGAAATTATTTTGGGGATAATTTATAGAAAGGAAAGAGAAATAAATATTATATATTTCTAATAAAGGATATTAAAATAATTTCTAATATTGAATTATTTTAATAAAAGGAGGAAATATTATTTTTGAATAGTAATATTACCTTAAATATTTTGTATAAGGTGTGATTGATTAATATGATAGATATATTACATATTTGCTATATGTAAATAAATTGATGGAAACAATTTATTATAATAGAAAATAAATTTATTACCTCTTTTCTATAATATATGTACATGTGCTGTACATATAGTTATTTGATAATATATTAAGAATATTGTCTTGAGATAATAAATAAATTATTTTCTAATAATAAATGTCCTTATCGGGAGGAAACATAATATCTTATGGCAAAATACAAAATTTCTAACGTATTTTCAAGGGAGATTGAATAATGAAAGAAAACTAAGTTATTAAATAACTTAAGATACTATTTTATCGCGTATATTATTATTTATAATGATTAATAGAATATATATTAATTATTATAAGAATAAAGGTTATACTTGTTGTAAGTATAATTAATTGATGTAATTTAGCATTTAAATGCTTGAGTCACACGAACGTTATATTAAAAGAATATTAATGTGGTGGAAATAAATAAGTGTTGAAAATGAGAATAGCTCGATGTAAGCTTGTGAGAAATATGCCTTGTGTGGCACGATAATAGATTCGAAGATGAATTAATTAATTCAAGGACAAAAGATTTATTAATTAAATAATTAGTCTATATTAATTGTTATTATAATAATATGTTGATTTATTATTATAACTAGTGATAGTATAATAATAAGAAAATTAATTATAGATATAATCGAAATTGTATTGATGAGGAATGAGATATATTGTCTTATAATATTAATTATTGTTATGGACAATATACTAGTATTTAGCAATTATTTGATGGTATGTTGAATTATTATTATTGCGAGTGATAGCATGATAATAAGTATATTTGTTATAAATATAATAAGATTCATATTTATTTAATGTAATAATTAACCATATAAATGTTAATTAATTGTTATGGAGATTAATAATTACATTGATTGATGAGGGATGGAATAATTAATATTTTATTAATTAATTAATTGTCATTGAGTATAATAATATATAAACGAGTAGATTATTCATATGATTATAATTGCTCAATTAGTTGATATGTGCAAAGGATGTGATTATTAAAAATATAACATATTGTAGTTACACATATGTTATATAAAGTATAGTGCAACATTAATGTGACTGTATTATATATATAAACTATATAGTAAAATTGATTGCATTATGTGAATTACATAATATTACTACTTATGTAACATGATGTGTGTGGGTAGACCTTAAGGAATACCCTATTAGCATATAGTAATTGTTAAATTGATAATGATTTCTATAGGATATTATAACTGTAATAATAACCATTATAATAATGAGTAATACCCGATAGAATTATATCCGGTAGGATGAAATGTACATGGATTATATACTTGCAAGTTAGAACTTACTACATGATAATATTATTTATTTATTGGGATTACATTGTAACTCTATTTTAAACCTAAGTGTATAAACAATGTACATGTATATAGCCTAAGTATTCACACTTGCTATGTTGCTGAGATTAAAAATTTGTCCCACAAAGAGAGTCTCATCTTCTCTACACGTGAAAGCTCATGAAGCCTATACTAGCTACTTCATGCCTATTTCTCTCAAACTCAGCAATTGTAGCTTATGATGATAAGGGGAATGGGTATCATGATGGATATCACCAACTCCTTCTTGCACAATGGAATCTCCTTCATTCCATTAGTTTGTAATAAGAGGCAAAGCTATTGTCTGTGTATTTAGTTTTCTATAAATGAAGCCCCCTCCTTCTCATTTGATGTTGCTAAGTTTTCTGTCAAGTATAAAGCTATAGTGTGAGTGCCTTGAGTTGTGAAGAGTCTGAGATATATATATAGAGAGAGAGTTATCAGTTGAGGAGGGACCACAATAGCAGAAAAACAAATTGTAGAGGTATAAAAAAATTTACATTCATGTTCTTTAGTTCTGTAACTTGCTAAAATCTTAATTCTTAGATTGAGCATGGATTTATTAATTATTGGATTGGAATATAATTATTAGGTAGTATATAAGTTGATATGTATGTTCGAGCTGTGTTAGAACATGTCTGGAACAAATTTCGTAGAAGAATCTTGAATTGGGTTTGGTAACTGTCGAGAAGAAAGCTGCTTCAGTTCTAGCCAGCCACCTACACAGCTGCGCCAGTTTTGTACTGACCAGCGGCGCAGCTGCGCCGGGCCTGAACCAGAAATTTATTTTTCTGCAACCTGCTTGATTCTGTTAAGTAATAATTGTTTAAAGTAGCTTAAACAAGCATGCTAGAAGGTTTAACATGCCTATATGAGTAAATTAACATGACATGCACCCGCATTGCTATGATTGCATGCATGATTTGTAGAGGTTTATAATTTCCAAAAGTAAACATAAAGTTTTGTAATCGACAATAACTTATACGGACCATGTCGACATTCTGATTTTTCAAGCATGATTATATTATTTAGGAATGCATGAGAAGCGTATTAACTTACGAATATATGTTTCATAGTATAACATGAGCATGCCGGACCTCGTTAGTAAACATTTCAAACGAAAATGTAAGTTTTGAAGGTGGATCTTGACATATAAATACCATGTACGCATTCTAATTTTTGTGAGCATGTTTAGATGACTTAGAAATGCATATCGGACATGTCAACCTATATATAGATAGCATGAACATGTTAGATTTTGTTAGTAAGCTTCACTAATGAAAATGCGAGCTTTGAACGTGGACGTTAACATGTTACCTTAAGATTTGGGATTTTGATATTTATGGACATATGTAATAGCACTCTTAGACTCTCTCATGTATCATACATGTATATATATACTATGACTACATATCATGAAACCAAGTTTAGCATAAACGAAGCATGTTTTCAAACTAATAATTGTGATAGTTACATGTATAAAGTATGAATATTCATAAACATGCCCAGTATGAGTTATATGAATATTTTATGTGTTTAAAGAACTAGCATGATAAACTTTGGGATGTTCATGACCTTGAGTGGCCTTAAATTGTTGGAATATTGACTTAGAACCTATATCGTGTAAATTGAACATGAAAAGGTTGAACGAGCATGAAAGTATCCTTTAATATGTATACATGCTATGTAGGACCATATGTTAATACTTGAATCCGACTTCGACGGTTAATAGAGTATATTTGCTTTGTTATGGCCTTATGTGTTAGTAATGATAAATGAGAATGATTAACTCAAAAGATGGACTACACTAGCTATATGTAAATAGATTAGTGGTAGATGGGCATGTGTATGTAGAGAATGGTAGTAAGTACGTATGGTTAAAGTATACGTATACTTACATAGTTATTCTAAGAATACGATAAGAATGGGAGACGATGGATCTAAGAACCAATATAGAAAATAATGTAACCTTTATTATTACATTGAGAATGTGTGGATACATATAACTATTGAGTGTGATCTCTATGGTTAATATAACTATGTAGGATTACACGATGTGCAGATATTCTTAAGCAGTTAAGTCGTAGTTGTTAAACTACGAATCATGCAAGTCTTTCAGTTCCTATTTGATATATGAATTCAATAACTGTTAGTTGAATTATATTATGCTGTGATAATGTGAACTTATATATGAACTGTATATGAGATATAAATGAGATTGAAAGTTGATCTTCGTTGATATACTTGTTATGTGAAAGTAACATGCGTAGTAAATATAAATTGTTTATAAATGCATGAACTGAGTATGATGTTGTATGCCATGTGATGCATGAAAACATTTAGAATTGCTGAGCTGTCGAGATCACTCTTGTAAATAACCACTTTTGCAGGTTAAGGATTCACGATAAAGATTTCGTGCTTTTTGATTGATAAAGATGGATAATATCGCATTGAAGAATACTACTTAGATTATTATCTAGACCGTGTTTAGGTTCTAGATGATGTACTTGATAATTGTTTACAATGTTCAATACTCGTTATATTATAAAAATATATTAGTTAATACATATGAGATATCGAGTTGAGTTGTAAATGTTATACGATAACTCAAATAGAATAAATCATATTATAAAGTTGATTCAGGAATTTGTAATGGATTCAAGTTATGAAATCAATAAAAGATTTATTCAAAGGATATTAAAAAGTTTAAATTATTTCGTATTTTTGTAACATCGAATATGATGTAAAGAAGAGATCTTGGATATAAATAGAATTTATATTCTAAATTGTAATAAGCAAAGTTGTATTCTTTTACTAATGATTAAAAGATGTAATAGTTCGACGATAGTAGTATCGTGACTGCACCGAATCCGAGGTTTCGAAGGAACGTGGATTTGGGGGCGTCACAGTAACTCAGTTCCTACGAAAATGAGCATTGCAAGAAATCAAGGTATAAGCAGATTCGAATCATGGCCTAGGTTACTCGAGTAATTAAGCCCGAGGGGTGTCTCTACACCTGGTGCTCTAAAGTCGTCTGGTTTGGGAGTTACCGGCCCAACACTCGCTACACGGGTAATTTAGAGCCTAAGAAAAAGAATCTTGCACTAGCTCAGGCAAGGATCAAAAGAGTAGACCGCCTAACTTGTCTCGAAGTGTGGCCTTTGTTACTCGAGCCAGTAAACCCGAAGGGGTGTCTTAACACCTAGTGCCCTAAAGCCGTCTGGTTTAGGAGTCATTGGTCTAAAACTCGTTACATGGGTAACTCTGAAAAGCCTAAGAAAACGAGACAATGTTAAGCAAAAAAAGCAAAAAATTCTGCAAGAAAAAATGAGATCATCTAGAAATCATAGAAGAGAAACCCCTGCTAAGGGTTGCGTCACACATAGTGCACATGTCATATGATCTTAATCTTGTGAAGAGCAGTGTCTAAAGCGAATATGAGATGTCTCTGATAAAGGGAGATAAGTCTTGTGAATCTAATCCGACCCATAAAAAATCACCATGGACGCTTAAAAGTTTTCTTGCGATTTTATAACTTGTCAAGCAAAAATTTTGATTTCCTTAGGAAAAATTCATTTTCATACTCCCTTTCAAGATCTTTAGGGATAAGATGAGAGCGCATTGAATACAAGCATTCAATTTCATAAACTCTAAATTTCAAATGCCTCATACTAATCCCGATGGCCCGAGCCATCAAGCTATCGGCACATATTGTTGTTTGTCTGAATGTGCAAGATATTGCTCACCGTGGACATGGTCAACAAAGCGAGTTTTTCTATGAACCCCAGTAATAACCTGCGAAAGGGCTGAGGCATTTTTCCATTCCAAGAAATGGAAAGGATTTACGGCGGGACCAAGTTCTTCATCAAAAGAAAAGGGAGAGTTCCAATGTCATTGTGACACTCTCAGCGAGGGCTTTTCAGAAAGCTATAGCACGCCCCAAACGGACGCTCCGATCAAAAGTTATGAAGTTTCGAACCTGACATCGCGTCGCCCGGCATGTACGCACTTCGAGACGACTAAGCCGGGTATGTGGGCCCCACCCTGAGGAGCTGCACCTCTACCTGTGGCAGTAGCAGGTCCAGCTGAGGCTCCCTGGCCTATATATAAAGGTGCACCCTCGTTCATTTTGAAAAAAAGTCGAAACACAGCGAAGCTTTAGCAGTTTGATTTTCTGACTTTTACACCTCTTCCAAACCCAAATATTTTTACTCCAACACGTAGATATACCGATATATTACCACATATCAAAAACCATCGGTAGATTTGGAAGTTTAAGGCCTACAATTTGGAAAAAACCCCGTATTGCAGCCTATTGTAAGTATTTTTACGATCAGCTAGTCAATACTACTACTTTTCACTGCTTTACACTTGCACACAAAGTTTTATCTTCTAAATATGCCCGAAACTTAGTTCCATAGATGTTTTCGTTAAAAATTGATACATTTTTGTACATAAAATCTGTTTTCAACATTTCTACAACTCGGATTGACGATCCGTCAGCTCCAGTAGCTTCAATGCACTAGCACGCACATTCTGGCAATTTCGCCGGACTGGGTTATCTTCCCAGTCTGGGTTTGGCCTTTTTTTGTATATATTTAACTATTTATATACTAACATTTCAATTCAGTCAAACCCGGATATCAAATCCGAGGTAGTTTACCCCTTTTATACATATTTACGCATATATAAGCGACTTTCACCATCACTGGTACTCCTATCAGTCCTGGTTGACTACATGTCTGTCAATATATATATATATATATATTTTTTTTTTCTCAGTCGGCCTGGACTATTTCGTGGCTATTTTACTACTTTTGCACACTTTCCCATACTGGGTGCTCTCCCCAGTCACTAGGTGACTATTTTTATGTCAATTTCAATTCCAATACGGGTACAGGCTTAAAAACCCATCGCCTTTTTTACTGTTTATATATATATATATATATATATATATATATATATATATATTATTTTATGTCACAACCTGGATTATTTCGTGCCTATTTACAGTTTTATGTGTATATATTTCTATTCCAGTCCGGGCTTGCGAGTGAAAATCCATCGCCCTTTACAGCTTTTATATATATTTAACTATATATATTGCTTTATTCAATTTATTCAACTACTGCATTTAACATTCATTTATATATGAATTTGCACTGATTTTTTCTGCGAGCGGACTAGATTTATCCAAATCTCGCTAATTCTAACTTTCAACTGTTCAAACAGGTCCCGACAGAACCTGGAAGCTATAATGGCTGAGATTTCTTTAAATCTAGTTATTTTTATAGTTTCAGCTTCAAAAGCAACCTCACATCCCTTATATCGCTATCTAGTGGGAACAAGATGCTTTGGCCACGCGCAGCCAGGATTTATTGATGAATCCTTGGTTCCATTGCGACGTGATGATACATATATTTATTTCTGTACAAATTTGAACTGTGTAGGTTTTCTAGCCACTCATATGTGATCCTAGGAATCATGGGATTCATGATCAAACTGATCAGAATCAGATTCCTATGATGGACAAACTTTGATTTACAGATGTATCCTGCCAGTTTCTCTGTAAAATGTACATGCATAGACCTTAAAATGGTTATCCGTATTTAAGGTCTCAACATAGTGAAAATATGGATTGTCGTGTCAGCGTCCCTCCGATGGTTTTCATACCCATGAGGAGACCGAAACTTTATATTTTTGTGGTCGAGGATGCTTCGCAGCCCGACAAATCACCATTTGCATGCAGCCTTAAGGCTATAAAGATAAAATTAAGAGTAGCGACATGCTTCAATTCCTATGTCAGCATAAGGGTTTGATAAAACCAGCTTTCAAAACATAACTATCAATTCATTTCAAAAGCTTTTGCAAAAAAATCAAATTAAATGCTTTTGCAAATCAAATCAACGACTGATTTTCAAAATCAACTCAAACCCTTCGTATATAGGCTCAACGAAGCCTGTCAAAGCTTTTAATCAATCTAAAGGCCCAATTTTCAAATATCATTCACTCACGAATTCCAGTTTTAAGGGAAATATTGAAAAGATTGCGGTACCGTGTTTACAGCAGAGTCATGGGGTGCCTAACACCTTCCCCGCACTTAACCAAGCCCCCCGAACTGAAAACTCCGATTTTAAAGATCAAGTTTCGACAGTGTCCAACAAATTAGGCCCCTTTTCAAATCAAATTCGGTTGAGTTGGTACAATCATTTTCAAAACTACCAACTGGCGGCTCTGTTTAAATCAAATCGTCAACGTATACACATATTGGTCTCTTTCCTAAAAAACCCTTCAAAACCTTTTTTGCAATAAAAAAAGAATATGGGTAGAGATAACTTAGGAAGATCGATTTGAGGAAAACCGGGTTACAACCGACCCGCGGTATTTCTTAAATTTTCCAACGTCGACAATAGCGTAATAGTATCTCCATCAGAGTTAAACAGGCTACCGTGAATAACATCATCCCCAGCAGAAAATGACAAGAATGGTTCGCGGTAACCTATCAATAATATCAAGTGCTGTCCATGCCAATGTTATCCCCAGCCGATAGATGACGTAAGCAACCGAAAGCAGCCCCATTCCACTCAAAGATACCCAGCCTTCGTAACGTCTCTGGCATTTATCTTATTTATAATGTCTACTAATCTTTATCTTATCCATTAAACTATATTGCATGGACTTGATAAAGAGGGGCATCTGTAGACACTCAAAATTTTCCTTGCCCCAACATAAACCCTGTAGTAGGGCAAAACCGTCAATCAAATCAACCCTGGTACCGATACCGGGCTTCTGAACCCAAATTCGATCCCCAATATCGGTAAACCCAAATCCGATCCCCAATATCGGTAAACCCAAATTCGATCCCCAATATCGGTAAACCCAAATCCGATCCCCAATATCGGTAAAACTAAATTCAATCCCCAATATCGGTAAACCCAAATCCGATACCCAATATTGGTAACCCAAATTCGATAAACCCAAATTCGATCCCCAATATCGGTAAACCCAAATCCGATCCCCAATATCGATAAACCCAAATTCGATCCCCAATATCAGTAAACCCAAATCCGATCCTCAATATCGGTAAACCCAAATTCTATCCCCAATATCGGTAAATCCAAATCTGATCCCCAATATCGGTAAACCCAAATTCGATCCCCAATATCGGTAAACCCAAATCCGATCTCCAATATCGGTAAACCTAAATTCGATCCCCAATATCGGTAAACCGAAATTCGATCCCCAATATCGGTAAACCTAAATCCAATCCTCAATATCGATAAACCTAAATTCGATCCCCTATATCGGTAAATCCAAATCCGATCCCCAATGTTGGTACTCCAGTCAAAGTCGATCACCAATATCGGTACTCCATCCAGCTCCGATCTCCAATCGAACCATCAATCCAGTTCTGATCGTCAATCGGATCGTCTATCCAACTCCGATCGTCAATCAGACCGTCAATCCAACTCCGATCATCAATCGGACAGTCAATACAGCTCCGATGTCCAATCGGATCGTCAATACAACTCCGATCATCAATCAGATAGTCAATCCAGCTCTGGTCTCCAATCGGACAGTCAATCCAGCTTCGATCTCTAATCGGACTGTAAATCTAGCTCATCTCGTTAATCAAACCGTCTATCCAACTCCGATCATCAATCGAACCGTTAATCCAACTCCGATCATTAATTGAACCGTCTATCCAGCTCCGATCTCCAATTGGACTGTCAATCTAACTCCGATCATCAATCGGACCGTTAATCTAACTCTGATATCTAATCAGACCGTCAGATCAACCCCGATCTCAGTATCGAGCCATAAAATCAACCCTAATCTCTGATCGAACCGTCAGTTCAGACCCCGATCTCAATATCGAGTCTTCAAATAAGCCTCGGCAGCAACTCGAGAGGTCTAAATCAGCCCTGGCAGTAACCCGGGAGATACCAATCAATCCCGATCTTAATATCGGGCCGTCAAGTCAGCCCCGACATCAACCTGGGAGGTACAGGTCAACCTTGACATCAACCTAGGACGTGTCAAAGTCATCCCCGGTCTCAGCCAGGGAAGTACAGATCAGCCCCGGCGTCAGTCCGGGAAGTACATTTCAGCCCTAGAGATGACCCTAGGAAGCCAGATCCACCAAGGACCACCCCGGGAGGGAAAAATGTCATTTTATCAACTCTTAGTCGATTTGGTCAAACTAAAGTTGAATTAATGTCATCGAAGTCAGAATGAACCATAACAACGATCCCAAGTGGAAACGACGCAAGACAGCTCAACGGGCAAACTGCTGGGAATCGAAGACCTGGTTATGAACCCGTCTTCTAGGACCCGAAAAATGTTTTATCCCATGTCATTGCAACACTCTCGACGAGGGATTTCCAAAAAGGTATCGCATACCTCAAACGGTCGCTTCGATCAAAAGTTAGAAAGTTTCGACTTCAACTGCGTGTTATCCGGAGTGCACGTACTTCGAGATGATAAAACTCAGCACTGCGGGCCCCACCAGGGGAGCCGCACCTCTTCCTGCGGTAGTAGCAGGTAGAGTGGAGGCTCCCTGGCCTATACATAGAGGTGCCTCCCTTCATTTAAAAAAATAGAGAAACGCAGTGAAGCTCTGCCAGTTCAATATTCTGACTTTTACACCTCTTCCAAACCCAAATATTCACTCTAACACATAGATATACCCATATACTACCACATATCAGAAAATAACCAGTAGATTTGGACGTATAGAGCCTACAATTTGGCAAAAAGCCCGTGTAGCAGTCCATTGTAAGTATTTTCACGATCAGAAAGTGAATATTACTTCTTCGTACTTTTATACACTTGCACGTTAAGTTTCATTTTCTAAAAATGCCCGGAACTTAGTTTTGTGGCCGTTTTCGTCAAAATTTTGTATATTTTTGTACATAAATTGATTTTCTGGCATTTCTACAACTCGGATTGACGAGTCGTTAGCTCCAGCAGCTTCAATGCACTAGCACACACGTTTTGGCAACTTCGCCGAACTGGGTTATCTTCCCAGTCCAATTTTGGCCTTTTTTTGTATATATTTAACTACATATATAATAACATTTCAATTCTGTCAAGCCCGGATGTCAAATCTGAGGTAGTTTACCGCTTTTATATATATATACGCATATTTGAGCGACTTTCACCATAACTGGGTTCTCTTCCTAGTATTGGTTGACTATATTTCTGTCAATATATATATATATATATATATATATATATATATATATATATATATATCAATTCCAGTCCGCGCACCGGCGTGAAAACCCATCGCCCTTTATACTATTTTTGCACACTTCACCATACTGGGTGATCTCCCCAGTCACTAGTTGACTATTTTTCTACAATTTACATTCTAGTCTAGCCTGGACTATTTCATGGCCTTTATACTATTTTTGCACACTTCGCCATACTGGGTGATCTCCCAAGTCATTGGTTGCCTACTTTTTTATACATTTACATTCCAGCTCAGCCTGGATCATTTTGTGGCCTTTTTACTGCTTTTATATATATTTATGCATATATCAGCAGCCTTCACCATCACTGGTCCTCTTCCCAGTATTGGTTGACTACGATTCTGTCAATATATATATATATATATATATATATTTCAATTTCAGTCTGGGCACCGGCGTGAAAGCCCATCGCCCTTTACAGCTTTTATATATATTTATATATATATATATATATATATATATTTCTTTACTCGCTTTCTATTCAACTACTGCTTTAAATATTCATTTTATATGAATTGGCATTGACATATCTACAGGCAGAGTAGATTTATTTAAATCTCGTCAATTCTAGTTTTCAAACGGTTCAAAATCTCCAGACTGAACCGAGAAGCTAGAATGGTAGAGATTTCCTTTAATCCAGCTTTCTTTCTAGTTTCAGCTTCAAAAGCAACTTCGCGTCCCTTAGGTCGCTATCTAGTGGGAACGAGATGCTTCGTTCATGCGGACCAGGATTTACTGAATGAATCCTCGATTCTGGCAATATTGGGATATTTATCTTTTATTGTACAAATTTGAACTGTGCAGGTTTTGGCTACTTATATGTGAGCCTAGGAATCGTGGGATTCACGATCAAAACGATCGAAATCTGATTCCCACGATGGACAAACTCCGATTTACAAATGTACCCTGCCAATTTTTCTGTAGAAATGTACATGTAAACAGACCTTAAAACGGTTATCCGGATTTAAGGTCTAAATATAATGAAAAATATTGATTGTCGTGTCAGCGTCCCTCCGACGGTTTTCATACCCTTGAGGAGATCGACACTTGTATATTCTGTGGTCGAGGATGCTTCGCAGCCCGACAAATCACCATTCACATGCAGCCTTAAGGCTATAAGGATAAAATTGGAAGTATCAACGGGCTTCAATTCCTATGACAGCGTAAGGGTTTGATAAACCGACTTTCAAAATGTTATTTTCAAATCAATCAAAATAAAAGCTTTTCAAAGAAAAAATCAAATTAAATGCTTTTGCAAATCAAATCAAAGAATGATTTTCAAATCAAACCAAACCCTTCGTATATAGATTCAACGAAGCAAAGCACTAGTTTTAATCAATCAAATTAATAGGCCCAATTGTCAAACAACATTCACTCACGCATTCCAGTTTTAAGGGAAATATTAAAATGGTGCGGTACCGTGTTTACACGGGAGTCGTGGGGTGTTTAACACCTTCCCCACACTTAACCAAGCCCCCGAGCTCAAAACTTTATTTTCAAAGATCAAGTTTCGACAGTGTCCAATAATTGGGCCTCTTTCAAATAAAACTCGATTGAGTTGGTACAACCATTTTAAAACTACTAACTGGCGACTCTGTAAAATGATCAAATCGTCGACATGATAAATGTTGGCCTTTCTCCTAAAAAACCCTTCAAAACCTTTTTCCTAAATAAAAAGAGTGAGGGTAGAGAGAACTTAAGAAAATAGATTAAAAGATCCGGGTTGTGACCCGACTCGAAGATTTTTTAAACCAACGTCGACACTATCCAAATGGCAGTTGATCTTTCAATAGTTTAACATTATCTATGTGACTCAGAAGTCCATCAAAGGTCAAGGTATTGCAGATCCACTAGTCGAAGCACCATTTGGAGGGTTCTAACCTTTGGAAACTTATTTCCCGGATGATAGGATCATGACAATTCAGCAAATTCGACAAGAGAATACAGTCCAACCATGGAGAATGTATTTCAATGGAGCGGTGAACATAGAAGGTGTCGGAGCTGGGGCAGTCCTCATCTCTAGTACAAGAGAACAATATCATGTGGCTACCAAATTGCAGTTTGTCAACACCAACAACACAGATGAGTATGAAGGCTGCATAATAAGGTTAAAATTAGCCCAATCCATGGGTGTCAAACATCTATTAGTCTTTGGAGATTCAGAGTTGGTTATCAGACAAACCACTGGGGCATATCACACCAAAGAACTAAATTCAGTGTCCTATCACCGGCAGGTCATCAACATAGCTATGGATTTTTAAGAGATAACCTTCGTCCATATCCCTCGAGGAAGGAATGACTTTGCGGACGCCTTGGCGATATTGGCTTCCCTGATCAACATATCCGATAGGAGGGGAATTCCCTACATCAAATTCACAAACCAAAAGGCCCCGACATATGGGAATTACATTGGAGAAGTATCAGATAAAATATCTCCTATCAAGCAGCCTTGGTATCAAGACATTAAGGAATATCTCTGAGATGGATCTACACCTGCTGGGGCAAGCCAATCCAAACGAAAGCGGATTCATAAGATGGCCATGAAGTTCTATCTGTGCGGAGACACACTCTACAAAAGGGATGCTGGAATAGGCCTGTTACGATGTCTCGACAAAGAGCAAGCCAGAGATTGATGGATGAAGTCCACGGTGGAGTCTGCGGTCCACACATGAGCGGTTATTTGCTGGCCAATAAAATATTGAGAACAGGGCATTACTGGATCGCTCTCAAAGTCGACTGCGATGATCACGTCAGGAGATGCTATCAATGCCAAGTCCATAGAAATGCCATCCACGCTCCTCCAAATGAGCTGCACAACATTAGTTCGCCATGGCCTTTCTCCATATGGGGAATGGATGTGATAGGTCCAGTAGAACCCAAAGCCAGGAACGGTCATCGTTTAATCTTCACTATGATCGATTACTTCACCAAGTGGGTTGAAGCTGCATTTTTTCCCAAAGTCACCCAAGAGGTTATAATCTTTTTCATCAGAAATAATGTTGTATGTCGATATGGACAATCGGAGGTGATCGTATCAGACAACACCAAGAACTTAAACAATCAAATGATGAGAGACTTATGCAGCAAGTTCTATATCAAGCATCTTAATTCTGTCATCTACCGACCCAAGATGAATGGTGCTGTCGAAGTGGCTAACAAGAACATCAAGAAGATCATGTAGAAAATGTCCGCCAATCACAAAGGATGGCTTGACCTGTTGCCTTTGACTCTGTTAGCATACAGGACGTCAATGCGTACCTCTACTGGGGCTACCCCCTACTCATTGGTCTATGACATAGAAGCAGTACTTCCCATAGAAGTAGAAATGGAGTCTTTGAGAATGTTAATAGATGCTCAAATATAAGAAGATCAGTGGTTGCAAGAGCGGTATCACCAGCTGTCTCTAATAGATGAAAATAGGGCTACAGCTGTTTTCCACTTGCAGTTATATCAGCAAAGGATTGCTCTATCATATAACAAGAGAGTCCAAATCCGATAATTCAAAGAAAATGACATGGTGCTGAAGAAAGTTTTGTCCAATCAAGACGAAGCTAAAGGAAAGTTCACCCCAAATTGCGAAGGCCCTTTCATTGTCAAAGAGGTGTTGACAGGAGGAACTATCAGATTGCAAGAAATGGACGGAAGCAAATTTCCCCAACTCATTAACTCAGACACTATAAAAAGGTACTATGTCTGAAACATAGGCCAGCCAACAGCCTGGTCCTGCAAATCAATCGAATTAGTTTCAATTTTCACAAGAAAACTGAACTATGAATGACCTGATCTCCCTCAGCCCAGAAGTACGTAGGCAGCCATTTCTGGTGCTGTCAAACCAGGAAAAAAACTCAAAAACTCATCAAACCAAACACAAAAGAGACACTTCTCAAGCCTCTCTCACACAAAATTGAACTACAAATGACCTGATCTCCTTCAACTGGGGAGTACTTAGGCAGCCATTCATGGTGCGGTTTGACCTTCAAGAAAATATAAAAAACCAATAAAAACCAGTCCCAAGACACCGAAACATAAAATTCTATCAAGCCTCTCTAATCAATAGGCCCGTTTAAGGTATTCTCCGATATCTCAATGTCAATCCATCAAGGAGAAGCTCGTGATACATCAACAACAGAAAGTTATGAAAGAAGTGGTAATCATAGCAGTGACAATACATATCCAACAGGGAAGTGAATTAAAAAATATTTCTCTGATATATAATACTGTTTGATAGATACACTGTCTCCCGTACATAACAAAAATGGCTAATCTAGTATGTGTAGGGAAAAAAACAAAGCTAGTCTATGGACCCATGGACAAGCAGGATAGCAGTGCCAACATGGCGTCTCTCTCTAAAGATGGAGGAGCTGCTGCAAGCGCAATACCCTCAATCTCCATACTAGCCAAAACATCCACAACCATCTGCATAGTGGCATTGTGATCATCAATATAGGCACTCATATTGGCAACCAGGCCATGAGTATATAATTAAAGAGTAGTACTGTCAGCAATGTGGAGATCTCGAGAAGCTATGGCCTCATCCATATCTATAAAAGCAGCATCCCTGGCAATTAAAGTCTCCTCAATCTTTATAAAAGCAGCATCTTGAGAAGATCGAGCCTCATTTCTCTCGACCAATACCGTATCCCGAGTGGCTCGAGCCTTATCTCTATTAGCAAAAGCTATATCTTTGCCAGACAAGGCAGTTAACATCAGCGCCCTAGCCTGATCTCTCTCAAAAGTCATCCTAGCTAATGAATCTGCCATAGCTGGATATGTCCCGACAGGAATGATCGGCGGGTCACTAACTAATGCTTCTGTCACACCCATGAACAAATCGTCCTCTGTAGGAGAATCAGGATCCTCCATAGGCTCCTCCTAATTTGAATCCACAATTAGAGATGATTAGACGAGTGTAGCTGCTGCTATATCCGCCTCCAACCACACTGAATACTCCGGAGAGCAATCCGGATGGCTAGTAGAGAAATCAGCCCTCTCCCTATGAGTCCAACACTCATAAATCCTAATAAGGTCGGCTGACAATAATAATGAAGCTGATATCCGCTGATTAATAGCCCCCTGAAACTGGTGTAGCCTCTAAAACTGATAAAACTGACACATAACTTCCAATGGATGATAAGTGGTTACCCCTCTCAATCCCGTCAGGGGCAAGTAGTCCATGTTGGATGCATGGGTAATGAAGCTAAAAGGGAAGACTATCCCTGAGCATGGCAGAATTGAAAAAGGATGCTCAATATCTGACAGAAAAGCTGACCATGTCTCTTTATCCGAACACTCCGCAGGCTGAAAGGAGTAAGACATAACTATCTCATGGGTGAAGTAGTACCCCTAATGTCTGAAGAAGCCAATCGTGTGCAAGTGGGTCATGAGCCATACATACAACAAGACAGAGCTACCTCTAAAAAACCCCTCTGGATGGGTACTGCAATAGGTAGCTGACCTCAATGTCTCGGCCAGTATCATCGGCAGGATGGTGCTACCCTATTTAAGGGCACGAACCACGACCATCAACCCAACATCTAAGTGGTCCAAGTATAATGGCATGTATAAGTAAGCCATGATGCACATCAGCATGACGTCTATCCGGGCCGAATGCCACTCCTCTACCGAGATAATAAAATCACTAGTGTGTCGATCATAGCTATCCAGTCTGCCACAATGATCGATCAAAAAGTCAATAGAGATCACATATCCTGAAATAATCTCATCCATGACAACTTTATGGCGCAGACCAGACATCTGCATAAATGGTCTCCTCATGTCACTAATAGCGGTTGTTGGGTATTTTCTACGCGCAACACGCAAGTGTACGTGGTCAACAAGTAATAAAGTGATAAATCAGATATCGTACCCACATAGACAATAATTACTGTTCAATCAAACAAGTACCAACTTTATAATATTTTAGCTTTATCAAACTATCAGTAAAAAGGTGTTTTTTTATAACTAATTACTACTTAATAAAGTTGCAACACTAAATCGAGATTTTAACAAGATTAAGAGAATTAAGCCTACAACTTCACTTATTATTTCACTTCAGATAATATCCTTTTTCCCAATTTATTTTATTTACCCCCAGATTATTAATCAAGAACACTAACGCAGATAAAACCACCTCTCGATGCATAATATCCATACTTACTTACATCCACAGACTGTAACGATTGAGATTTTATAATTAATTTTAATATTTATTGAGATAAATAAATATTTTATGTGATTTATTTATTGAGTTAAATAAATAAATTATGTGATTTATGGAGTGATTTAATTAAGTGTTATATACTAATTAAATGAATGTGTAATATTTATTTAATTAATATTAATGTTATATTATAGTTCTAATTTAATTGAGATAATTGAATTAGATGAATTATGTGATGAAGTGTTACATGAATTATAATTAGTGAGTAATTATAATTATGTGGCAATTTTATGTGATTAATTGATGTTAGATTTTAATTGATTAAATTAGATGATTGATATTTAATTAATTAAAATGTGACATTAAAGTATGTATTAAATAATTTGTTAAAATAAAAGAAAAAGGATTTTAAATGAGTTTAAATAAACAAGGCTTTGCATTTGTTTTAAATATATTCTACCAAACATGGCCTTAGTAATAATAACCTATTTTTTAAAAATAATGTTGTTTTGGCCAAACAAAGCCTTAAAGCTTTTTGAATTTTGAAACTTATGTAACTGCTAAATTAATTAGGCTAATTAGTATTAGTTAGTACGCGTATTATATTATATTACGTTAGTTCTATACTACGTTAGATTAATCCTAAGTCTAAACTAAGAGCAAAGAAGAAAGAAAAGAGCAGAGGAAAAAGAGAAAGCAGAGAAGAGTTGGAGAAGAAGAGAAGGAAGAAGAAGCTTGTGAAGGCTAGAGTGAATCTTTGTTTTCTTCTCCTATCACCGAAAGGTAATCCACAATCTCTACTTTCATATTTTCAAAACTCGATTTAAGTTTCATGTTTTATTATCTGTGAAAACTGAGTTTTCATGTAATAGCATAAACATGGATGATATATATATATATATATATATATATATATATATATATATATAGGTGGTGTTGTTCATGGTGAATTATATGGTTATCAATGATTTTCAGAAATCAAATTACTGTAGAAATATATTTTAATAGAAAATTCATGTTTATATGAGTTCATATGGAATTTCATGAGTTTATATATTATGGGTGATTTTACATTGAGAAATTGGTATATGTTAGTATGTTGTTTAGAAATTTTCTATGATACTACCTTGAATCATGAGAATAAAGCATGTGTTATAAGTTGGATTGCTTAAGAATTTGATTACAGTGACTTATTTTGGAAAATATATGAGTTTTCATGAAAATGGCCAAATTGGATTTTTAAAACTTGTGATTATCATTGTTTAAATGGTTTTGTGTTGTGGAAGCATGTTATATATATGTATAATTGCATAGGTATGATTTACAATGTTTAAGTTACTGTAAATATCCATTTGTTGGCTTGTATGGGTAAATCGGTGAAGCAGAGTAACGTGGCTGTCTGCGTCTGGCCGAGTTGCTGCGCAGCTGCGCCGACAGCAAGGCCAGGAGCAGCGCAGCTGCGCCGCTTGTCCTTCCCAGATCCTTACCCTGCGCAGCTGCGCCGGTGCCAAGGCCTGTGGCTGCGCAGCTGCGCCGTGCACAGTGCAGTGGCAGTGAGTTTTAGTCAAGTGTGCAGTGTGTTGTTATGTTTCCATTACATTATTGCTAAGATAATGAGCATGTATCTAGCTGCTATAACATGTGTTAACATGAAGTTGATAATTTCATAATTCGAGAAAAAGAAAGTTTTGAAAAAACTAATATGGTATTTAAATTATAAACTATAATTGTTTAATTGTACAATAAGTTACTTAATTATAATTTTATTAATTATAATTAAGAGTAAATGTTTAATTTAAATTATAATTTTTGTGAAATTATAATGTATAGAAGTTGATTTATTTTAATCAATTAGATGTTAATTTAAATTATAATTTATGTAATTATAATTTAATAAATGCATGTTTAATTATGGATTATAAATTGATAATTTCATGATTAATTATAATTTGTGTAATTAAATGCATGATGTGGTTTAATTGATTATAATTATTATAATTTGTTTATAATTATAATTTAAGTAATTATAATTTGATTACGTGTTTGAATTATAATTGTTTAATTATAATTTAGTTAAATACATAATTGATTTAATTAACTATGTGATAGTTGATTATTATTATTAGAGTGAGTTAACCATGAGGGTTAACCACTTATGTGAATTAGTTACATGTTAACTAATTTAGGTTATTGTGATTAAATATATATGTGTAGGAAGTATTAAAGTACGTGAATTGTGTTAAGTAGCTTGCGGTTGAGGCAAGTCTTCTAAACCCTAAACTCGTTAATTTTATGCAAGTTTTCTAAACCCTAATCTTGTATAATTTCTTGAGTTCATATATTCTTGTTAATAATGTCCTTTTCTATTTATGTATTAGACAATTGTTTATTTAATTAAAATGATCTTAACTTATTGTTCAAGTAAGATCCAGTTATTATTTTAAATGCTTTAAGTTGATTCTAAAACATATGTTAATTCATAATTCTTTATTTATGAATTATTGGAAGTCGATTCAACTAATCCTTAGTTGATGAACGTGAATTCTAAATTACCCTTGTAAGCTTATCCAAACCAAACTTTCTTTGGTGCGGACTTGAATTCAAATTACTGAGTTGAACAACCCTATTTACTAGGGGAGGTTACTACGCATAGCGTTAGGATGTTTGTGCACAATACATGGTACGAAGGGCTGATCCCCCTAAGTACGAGTTAAGGTCCATAGTCTTATTGACTGTTAAAGGTTTAAATAGAAATATTTATAACCTAGGACAAGAGTTCAAAGGTCTTATGACACTCAGATAAATTCTATATTCGAATTTTAATGTTGATAGAGAATTATTATTCAATTCTTTATTATTGAAGCAAGCTAAGTTGTTCAGATTCTTTTAAATATATCCTGTCATGTCTATGTTATTGTTAAACTCCAGTGAGCTGTGGTTTGCTCACTCTTGCATTAAATAACAATTTCAGTTAAGGTTGATAACGCTGATGCTCCGTCTACGAGTAAGGGCAAGGGAAAGCAAAGCAAGTGAAGACTTATTTTTATTTAATTGAGAATGATTGTAATAATTGAATGTTATGTTTTATTTTCGCACTTAATTATATATTCATTTCAAGGTTAGAGTAACCCTGGGATTGATATGGAGAAGGTTGTAACCCTTGTTTTAAGGGAGATTTTATTAATAGTTGAATAAAGGTTGTAATTTATTTTAAGATATATTGGGTAGATGTTTGTTATAGTTAGAAAGTGAACACCAAATTATGTGGAAACGAAGTACCCGGATTTGGGGGTGTCACAGGTTGGTATCAAAGCTATAGGTTATGAAACCTTAGGTGGGGAAAAACCTGAGGTTAGTAGCCTTATAGGTAAGATCGAAAAGATAGGGGTGATAGGTAAAGATAATAAACTACCTTATGTGCTACGTGTTTACATTATAGTATTCGAAGAGTGACGATTCGTTATCATGTAATAATGAACTTTAAAATTCTTTTGTCAGGATGTTGAACGTGGGAGAACCTAGTCAGGCTAGAGAGGATGTACCTCAGGTGCCTAGAGAGGAAGAGCCCCGTGACATACATATTGTCTGGGAGCAGCTGGTTAGGAGAGAGCCATCTCCAGTGATCACCGTAGCTGGTCGGGAGCGTGAGCTGACACCTATTCCAGAGGATGAGGACAAGGACGAGTCTGAAGAGGAGGAAGAGGATCCCGAAGAGGAATTCCCACCTCACTCTACTAGTGCTGAGATGTACGAGGCAGTCTACGATAGCAACGTGGAGCTTCATGGACGAGTAAGAGATCTCGAGGAGACTATCCAGCAACGAGATGAGACGATCGAGGAAATGGCAAGTGACCTGGGAGATGCACAGTGGAACCTGATACATATGGAGGTTGAAAGAGATGCTGCTCGTTTTGAATTGGCAAAGCTGAAGCAAGACATCAAGGACAAGTCGAGGAAGCGTGCCAGAGTTGAGGAGTCAAGCTTGAGGGCTAATCAACGAGCTGATCGAGCTGAAGATGAAGCTGAAGCCAAGAGGGCCAAGCTGAGGGAAATAGAATATGCATTTTATACAGCGATAGAGAGAGCTCAGGACCGTATTTTCTACTACCCAGCTCAGTTCCAAGGGTTACCGTGGTATGTGGTGGACCGAAGAACGGCATTTCGGGTAATAGAAGAGGAACGTAGAGAGGCTGTGCGACGTATTAATATGCCTAGGCAGTAGCAGCAGTAGCAGTAATAGTAGTAGTAGCAGTAGCAGTAGTAGTAGTGCTTTTATTTATGTATTGCTTTTTGTATTAAATAATGTAAATTCCATAATTTGAGATAAGAATGGGATGAGTTAATAATATAATCCTGCAACTTTTCCAGTTCAGGAAGGGTGATGTAAATGGCAGAAATGCTATCTGGTTCATGTTTTTAAACTACGACTAATGAATAAAAGAAGTTTGTTGACGTGCTATGTGTTCTATGTGCACTGAATTGTCTAGAACGTTTAAGTATGAACTTGGATACTTAATAATTGAATAAACGGTCTAATAATAATATTTTCTTAACAGAAAATGCCTCCTAGAAGAAGAGTAACACGTTAAAATCCCGAGGGTTCGACGAACAACAACAATAACGAGGGAACGAATCCCAATTCGGTTCAGCAGTTGGTGAACCTGTTGACAGGAGCTCTTGCGAATCAGCCGCAGGTGCAGGATACTACTTTCAAGGAATTCAAGGCAGTAGGACCGCCTGAGTTCAAAGGATCGACTAACCCTATTGAAGCTCAGACATGGATTATGGAAATGGAGAGGGTATTTGACGTGGCTAGGGTAGGAGAAGACCAAAAGACAATGTTCGCGACTTTCATGTTGAAGTCGGATGCTAGCTTTTGGTGGCAGGCTAACAAGACTCGAGAGGGAGAGGGAGTCATCACGTGGGAACGTTTCAAGGAAATGTTCTACGAGATGTATTTTCCAGTGAGTTCGCAGGACCAGATGGAGGTCCAGTTCCTAGAACTTAAGCAAGGAGGGATGACGGTGTCTGAGTATACCGCTAAGTTTAACGAGTTGGCCAGGTTCGCTACATACCAGGTCAGCACTAACGCTAGGAAGGCGAGAAGGTTTGAGCGGGGACTAAATCCCTGGCTCTACAGCAAGGTTTCCATGTTCCAGCTGAATACCTTTGCAGCGGTGCTGGAGAAGGCCATACTTGCTGAGGGAGGAAGCGAAGCGGTGACGAAGTTCAACCAGGATAAGAAGAAGAAGAATGAGGTAGAAACCAAGTCTGGGGGTAGCAGCACTGTGAACTAGAAGAGGAAGTGGTTTGATAATACCTTTGCTGGGAGTCAGCAAGGAAGCCAGCAGAAGAGGAAGTTCGAAGCATGTGCTATATGCGATAAGAATCACACTGACGTGTGCATGAAGGGGAAGCGGGTGTGCTTCAACTGTGGTCAGGAAGGCCACATCGCGCCTAATTGCCCAAAACTGAAGAAAGGAGCTTGCTCTACATGTGGATCCAAAGATCACATGGCTCACAACTGCCCGAAGAAGCTGACGGCAGGGTCAACAGGGAGCGGAGGGAATGGAAGCGGCAGTACCGTTACTATCGCTGCACCATTGCAAGCTGTTCGACCCACTGCACGGACATTTAATATGACGGTGCAGGATGCTGTGCAATCAAAAGATATGGTGTCAGGTATTATTCCGGTCAATAGTATAAATGCATATGTATTATTTGATTCGGGTGCTACATGCTCATTCATAACTGATGATTTTGCTAGAACCCTAGACTTACCTGTAGAGGAGTTAATTTACCCTTTGAACATAGAGATTGCAAATAGGGAGGTTATTCCTGTTAGGAGCATTTATAAGAACTGTAGATTGGATATTAAGGGTCAGGAGCTTAGAGTAGATTTGATTCCGATAAAACTTGGGGAATTCGATGTCATACTAGGTATGGATTGGTTGTTCAACCATGGGGCGATAATCGACTGTCAGAAGAAGTCGGTAAACCTTACGACTCCGTCGAAATTGGTGTTCTATGGTAGTAAATCGCCTAGGCAAGCGAGTTGTCTGACGGTTATGCAAGCCAAGAAACTTCTGACGCAAGGCTGTGTAGGATATCTAGCCTACATAGTAGATTCGCGTAAGGAAAGCCCGAAGGTGGAGGAGATATCGGTAGTTAAGGAGTTTGTGGATGTTTTTCCAAGCGATTTGCCAGGACTTCCGCCAGATAGGGAGACAGAGTTCGTGATCGATCTAGCGCCGGGAACTGCTCCGATTTTGAAGGCTCCGTACCGAATAGCTCCAGTCGAGATGAAGGAACTGATGATTCAACTGTAAGAACTGCTAGACAAGAAGTATATTCAACCGAGCGTTTCGCCGTGGGGAGCGCCTGTCTTATTCGTAAAGAAAAAGGATGGGTCGATGCGTCTTTGCATTGATTATAGAGAGTTGAATAAAGTTACGATCAAGAATAGGTATCCTTTACCTAGGATCGATGACTTGTTTGATCAACTGAAGGGTGCGAAATACTTCTCGAAAATCAATTTGAGAAGCGGGTATCATCAATTGAAGGTGAGGAAGGAAGATATACCGAAAACGGCTTTTAGAACTCGGTATGGTCATTACGAGTTCTTGGTGATGTCATTTGGTCTCACGAATGCCCCAGCTGCATTTATGGACTTAATGAACAGGGTGTTCAAGCCATTTCTGGACAAGTTCGTGGTAGTGTTCATAGATGACATCCTGGTTTATTCCAAGACCGAGGAGGAGCATGCTGAACACTTACGACTAACCTTAGAAGCCCTGAGACGAGAAAATCTTTACACTAAATTCTCAAAATGCGAATTCTGGTTGGAACGTGTGCAATTTCTTGGCCACGTGATCGACAAGGATGGTATTTCGGTAGATCCGTCGAAAGTTGAGGCCATAATTAGTTGGGAACAGCCGAAGACGCCGTCTGAAGTGAGAAGTTTCTAAGGATTGGCTGGTTATTACCGAAGATTTATTCAAGACTTTTCTAGAATCGCAACTCCGTTGACGAATTTGACTCGTAAAATAGTTAAGTTCGTTTGGATGGAGAAGTGTGAGGAGAGTTTTCAAGAGCTGAAGAAGAGGTTGAGTACTGCGCCTGTATTGTCTTTACCGGATAGTTCGGGGAATTTCGTAGTATATAGCGATGCCTCACATAAAGGATTAGGCTGTGTATTGATGCAGAGCGGCAAAGTCATTGCATATGCGTCACGTCAGCTAAAGGGTTACGAGAAGGGGTATCCGACCCATGATCTAGAATTGGCGGCAGTAGTGTTTGCCCTAAAGATTTGGAGGCACTACTTATATGGAGAGAAGTGTGAAATATACACAGATCACAAGAGTCTGAAGTATATATTTACCCAAAAGGATTTGAACATGCGCCAAAGAAGATGGTTGGAACTGATTAAAGACTATGATTGCGAGATACTTTACCATCCGGGTAAAGCTAACGTTGTTGTCGACGCTTTGAGCAGAAAAGGTCGGGAGAAGCTGAACGTGTTAACTGATCAGGATCGGTTAATAGAACAAATGGCTAGATTGGAGTTGGAAGTGAAGTTTCCGAAAGAATCGGATGAGATGTTGTTTCAAGTAACCACTGGTTCTACTTTAATAGACAAAGTGAAAGAAGCACAACTTCATGATGAAGAATGTGAAAAGATTCAAACGAGGTTAATTGATGGCGAAGAGTTCAAGTTCAAGGTTGATAATGAAGGATTGTTACGATTTGAAGGTAGAATCTGGGAACCGCCAGTACCAGAGGTCAAAGAGGAGATTTTGAGCGAAGCTCATAGTTCTAGATATTCTATTCACCCTGGGAGTACGAAGATGTACCAGGATCTCAGGCATCATTTCTGGTGGCCGAATATGAAGAGGGACGTGGCTGAATGCGTTGCGAAATGCTTAACGTGTCAGAAAGTCAAAGCAGAACACCAGAGACCAAGTGGTTTGCTGCAACCGTTAGAAATTCCAGAGTGGAAGTGGGAGCACATCACGATAGATTTTATGGTAGGACTTCCAACGACTCAGAAGGGATATGATGCAATATGGGTTATAGTGGATCGACTGACAAAGTCAGCCCACTTTCTGCCGATCAGGGTTAAGTACAACCTAGATAAACTAGCGAAGCTCTACGTGAAGGAAATTATTTCTTGACATGGTGTTCCGGTGTAGATTGTGTCCGACAGAGATCCACGTTTCACGTCTAATTTCTAGAAGCGATTGCAAGAATGTATGGGAACGCAATTGCGAATGAGTACAGCGTATCATCCTCAGACCGATGGCCAGAGCAAAAGAACGATTCAAACACTTGAGGATATGCTGAGAGCTTGTGTGATGGACTTCAAAGGAAGCTGGGAAGATCATCTACCATTGGTGGAGTTCGCCTACAACAATAGTCATCATGCAAGTATTGGCATGCCGCCTTACGGAGCGTTATACGGTAGAAAATGCAGAACTCCTTTGTGCTAGGATGAAGTCGGTGAACGTCAATTGTTGGGACTAGAATTGGCACAACAAACCGCCGAAATTGTAAAGCTGATCAGAACGAGATTAGTTGCTGCTCAAGACAGATAGAAGAAGTACGCCGATTTACATCGATAGAATCGAGAATTCTTACCAGGAAGTTTCGTGTTCCTGAAAGTATCTCCCTGGAAGGGGAAAATTCAATTCAGTAAGAAGGGGAAGCTGAGTCCCCGATTCATTAGACCTTTTGAGGTACTACGAAAGGTGGGCGAGGTTGCTTACGAGATTGCATTACCTCCGGAGCTCGAGAATATACATAATGTCTTTCATATTTCTGTATTAAGACCTTACAAGCATGATTATAAACATGTAATAGAATATGAACCTTTGCTATTTGATAAAGACTTATCATATGAAGAAGTGCCTGTTCAAATAGTTGATAGAAAGGAACAAGTACTTAGGAATAAAGTGATACCTTCTGTTAAGGTAATCTGGAGAAACCACAGTGCTGAAGAAGCTACGAGGGAACTCGAAGATGTTATGATGAAATCTTATCCGCTTTTATTTGCTTAGTTGTGTGTAACCCCTTATATACTGATTCTGGGGACAGAATCCTTTTAAGGAGGGAAGAATGTAATAGACGAGTTTTTTTTTTGTGATTCTGGGGACGGAATCCTTTTAAGGAGGGAAGATTGTAACGATTGAGATTTTATAATTAATTTTAATATTTATTGAGATAAATAAATATTTTATGTGATTTATTTATTGAGTTAAATAAATAAATTATGTGATTTATGGAGTGATTTAATTAAGTGTTATATACTAATTAAATGAATGTGTAATATTTATTTAATTAATATTAATGTTATATTATAGTTCTAATTTAATTGAGATAATTGAATTAGATGAATTATGTGATGAAGTGTTACATGGATTATAATTAGCGAGTAATTATAATTATGTGGCAATTTTATGTGATTAATTGATGTTAGATTTTAATTGATTAAATTAGATGATTGATATTTAATTAATTAAAATGTGACATTAAAGTATGTATTAAATAATTTGTTAAAATAAAAGAAAAAGGATTTTAAATGAGTTTAAATAAACAAGGCTTTGCATTTGTTTTAAATATATTCTACCAAACATGGCCTTAGTAATAATAACCTATTTTTTAAAAATAATGTTATTTTGGCCAAACAAAGCCTTAAAGCTTTTTGAATTTTGAAACTTATGTAACTGCTAAATTAATTAGGCTAATTAGTATTAGTTAGTACGCGTATTATATTATATTACGTTAGTTCTATACTACGTTAGATTAATCCTAAGTCTAAACTAAGAGCAAAGAAGAAAGAAAAGAGCAGAGGAAAAAGAGAAAGCAGAGAAGAGTTGGAGAAGAAGAGAAGGAAGAAGAAGCTTGTGAAGGCTAGAGTGAATCTTTGTTTTCTTCTCCTATCACCGAAAGGTAATCCACAATCTCTACTTTCATATTTTCAAAACTTGATTTAAGTTTCATGTTTTATTCTCTGTGAAAACTGAGTTTTCATGTAATAGCATAAACATGGATGATATATATATATATATATATATATATATATATAGGTGGTGTTGTTCATGGTGAATTATATGGTTATCAATGATTTTCAGAAATCAAATTACTGTAGAAATATATTTTAACAGAAAATTCATGTTTATATGAGTTCATATGGAATTTCATGAGTTTATATATTATGGGTGATTTTACATTAAGAAATTGGTATATGTTAGTATGTTGTTTAGAAATTTTCTATGATACTACCTTGAATCATGAGAATAAAGCATGTGTTATAAGTTGGATTGCTTAAGAATTTGATTACAGTGACTTATTTTGGAAAATATATGAGTTTTCATGAAAATGGCCAAATTGGATTTTTAAAACTTGTGATTATCATTGTTTAAATGGTTTTGTGTTGTGGAAGCATGTTATATATATGTATAATTGCATAGGTATAATTTACAATGTTTAAGTTACTGTAAATATCCATTTGTTGGCTTGTATGGGTAAATCGGTGAAGCAGAGTAACGTGGCTGTCTGCGTCTGGCCGAGTTGCTGCGCAGCTGCGCCGACAGCAAGGCCAGGAGCAGCGCAGCTGCGCCGCTTGTCCTTCCCAGATCCTTACCCTGCGCAGCTGCGCCGGTGCCAAGGCCTGTGGCTGCGCAGCTGCGCCGTGCACAGTGCAGTGGCAGTGAGTTTTAGTCAAGTGTGCAGTGTGTTGTTATGTTTCCATTATATTATTGCTAAGATAATGAGCATGTATCTAGCTGCTATAACATGTGTTAACATGAAGTTGATAATTTCATAATTCGAGAAAAAGAAAGTTTTGAAAAAACTAATATGGTATTTAAATTATAAACTATAATTGCTTAATTGTACAATAAGTTACTTAATTATAATTTTATTAATTATAATTAAGAGTAAATGTTTAATTTAAATTATAATTTTTGTGAAATTATAATGTATAGAAGTTGATTTATTTTAATCAATTAGATGTTAATTTAAATTATAATTTATGTAATTATAATTTAATAAATGCATGTTTAATTATGGATTATAAATTGATAATTTCATGATTAATTATAATTTGTGTAATTAAATGCATGATGTGGTTTAATTGATTATAATTATTATAATTTGTTTATAATTATAATTTAAGTAATTATAATTTGATTACGTGTTTGAATTATAATTGTTTAATTATAATTTAGTTAAATACATAATTGATTTAATTAACTATGTGATAGTTGATTATTATTATTAGAGTGAGTTAACCATGAGGGTTAACCACTTATGTGAATTAGTTACATGTTAACTAATTTAGGTTATTGTGATTAAATATATATGTGTAGGAAGTATTAAAGTACGTGAATTGTGTTAAGTAGCTTGCGGTTGAGGCAAGTCTTCTAAACCCTAAACTCGTTAATTTTATGCAAGTTTTTTAAACCCTAATCTTGTATAATTTCTTGAGTTCATATATTCTTGTTAATAATGTCCTTTTCTATTTATGTATTAGACAATTGTTTATTTAATTAAAATGATCTTAACTTATTGTTCAAGTAAGATCCAGTTATTATTTTAAATGCTTTAAGTTGATTCTAAAGCATATGTTAATTCATAATTCTTTATTTATGAATTATTGGAAGTCGATTCAACTAATCCTTAGTTGATGAACGTGAATTCTAAATTACCCTTGTAAGCTTATCCAAACCAAACTTTCTTTGGTGCGGACTTGAATTCAAATTACTGAGTTGAACAACCCTATTTACTAGGGGAGGTTACTACGCATAGCGTTAGGATGTTTGTGCACAATACATGGTACGAAGGGCTGATCCCCCTAAGTACGAGTTAAGGTCCATAGTCTTATTGACTGTTAAAGGTTTAAATAGAAATATTTATAACCTAGGACAAGAGTTCAAAGGTCTTATGACACTCAGATAAATTCTATATTCGAA
This sequence comes from Panax stipuleanatus, assembly GCA_020205555.1. Classification (NCBI taxonomy): domain Eukaryota; kingdom Viridiplantae; phylum Streptophyta; class Magnoliopsida; order Apiales; family Araliaceae; genus Panax; species Panax stipuleanatus. The sequence continues at coordinate 37,470,461 of CM035115.1, forward strand.
TTTTAATGTTGATAGAGAATTATTATTCAATTCTTTATTATTGAAGCAAGCTAAGTTGTTCAGATTCTTTTAAATATATCCTGTCATGTCTATGTTATTGTTAAACTCCAGTGAGCTGTGGTTTGCTCACTCTTGCATTAAATAACAATTTCAGTTAAGGTTGATAACGCTAATGCTCCGTCTACGAGTAAGGGCAAGGGAAAGCAAAGCAAGTGAAGACTTGTTTTTATTTAATTGAGAATGATTGTAATAATTGAATGTTATGTTTTATTTCCGCACTTTATTATATTCATTTCAAGGTTAGAGTAACCCTGGGATTGATATGGAGAAGGTTGTAACCCTTGTTTTAAGGGAGATTTTATTAATAGTTGAATAAAGGTTGTAATTTATTTTAAGATATATTGGGTAGATGTTTGTTATAGTTACAAAGTGAACACCAAATCATGTGGAAACGAAGTACTCGAATTTGGGGGTGTCACACAGACGATAGATTTAAGCAAGACACCCTAATTAACTAACTCACTATATCTCTATGTGAATTATAATTAAAGAGAGTTTAATATCAAGTTCTCTATAAGATTACATATGGCATAAAGGCATAACTCTACCCTAAACACGAATCGTAACTTCCATCTACGCAGAAATCACGAACATATGTCACTGTGGCTCGTTCTAATCCTATATGTCCCTTCTCAAGTTCATAAAGGATAACAGATAATTGTTGATCAGGCAATTATATAGATTAAACACACACATAACAAATAATCTGGGAATAACCTCCATAAACTGAATTTAAGAATAATTAATCATCCATTACATAATAAGATCCGTCATAGGCTTAACAAGATAATTAGTTCATAACGAATCAAATAAAATCCATAATCCACAAAGTATTAATCATAACGAATACAAAGATAATATGAATCGAGGATGATAGGAATATAAAACTCCTGTCGTTACTGTCTCCAAGTTGCTTCACGTTCATCCGATCATAATCTGCTTCAATTCTCCTCTTCAAGTTTGGATCCACACTTTGTGCTTTTTGTGGTGGCTCAATCTCTTTTTATATATTCATACGAATCCCTTTTATATCATAACAGCCACAGCCCCTCCTTTATTCCCCATACTTCCGCGTCCAACTCACAAAAGGAAACCACCAGCCTTGTATGCTCCTCCCCGCCCCAGCGAGGAGTTCTTGCCTATGTGCCCCGCCCTGGCGGGTTAATGCTCTGCCCATCTCCGATTTTCTTTTCCAAGTTAAGTTACCCTCCTCTATCTCTCCTTCCACTAACAGCCCTTGATCCCTCCATTCCTACTAGCCAATCAAGGACATACCACATATATATTCATGTTGCATTTTGCCTTTAGACTACATATATATACTAAATTGCATTCAATTGCCATAATGCTGCTTTTCAAGTTGCTAGGACATGTGGGTCCATCATAATTTTGGACATAGCTCCTAATTTCGTGGGCACCTCATTCTAAATTCGAGTGTTGCATGGCTACTTGCCATATTCCTTTGCAATCTTGATTTGTTTTACTTTGTATGCAATAAAACCAACTGTAGCCCACATACATATATGTTGCTTGCGTGAGCTGCTCTACTGGCATATGATTATTGCTAATTTCTTGAGCTGCTAACTGTGGACCACTTGATCCTTATACCAGCTGCTCCGTCCATTAGATGCTCCTTGTTCATCTGGCCCTCTTGCATATGTGACCCACTTAGCTTAATAAGGAACTAGCCCAACCAATTTATAAATTGCCAGGAAACCCATATCAGCTAGGAAACTTTAATAATCCATAATGCTCAGATTTTCCTCCAGTTATTACCAACATCACGGAACTCTTCACTTGTACCTAAAATAAATATATAAGAATAATGAATATATTTAGGCACACAATAAAAAGAATAAGCATTAAAGAATAGATATATAACATGCAAATTCATCCTTTAAAGCTACTTTCGCCTCCATTTCATTCCCTGCACATAAACGTGAAAACTTAATAGAAATGATAGGTAAATTACTTGAAAACATTCAGAATCAAGCTATAACGACTACTGATTCGTAGGTACGAATCCCACTCATCAAATACCCCCAAACTTGAGACTTTGCTTGTCCTCAAGCAAAAAACCATGCATATGCAAGAATATACAATGCTTATGAATGCAACTGTCAGTGTATACAAAGCTAACTCATCGTGCCTCAGAGAATTCACAACAGATATAAACATTAAATCCAACCAGAGACGTATCCATAATTAAAACCAATTTATGAATCTTTACCTGCCAACACCACTGCTCTGTGTATGTGCTCAACAACAAAATACTCAACTACAGATCAAATGTATCACATAATATGCGTCTTAGAATGCAATCTGAGTTCAACTCAAGAAATCACATAAACAAGGTACAGTGAATTCAAGTGAACGTCAACCAAGTTGGAAGTTAATATAAGAGATTTTCTATCTTTCTTTATTCACGAAATCATTTTTCTCTTTTTCAGTATCTCAATTTTCCTCATGACTGTGCAATGTCTAGTTCCCTTAGGCTCTTCAATGATACCCATGTAGCGAGCTTTCGACCAACGACTCCCAAACCGAATGGCTTTAGGGCGCTGGGTGTAAAGACATCCCCTAGGGTGTATTTACTCGAATATCAAAGGCCACGAAACTAAACTAGTCACAGTGTTTATTCTATATATATATTTTTTTCATTTGACAATTTTTCATTTCTTTTCTCATATTTTTTTTTCTTTTCAGATAGCTCCCATATCTTCCCCCAAACTTAGGTTTCAGTATACTCTTAGTCTCTACTACCAGTTTACTAAATTTCCTTCATTACAACCCAATTTTTGTCCAAGACGACCATTATATTACTATTTGAACTGAGTTGACCAAATTGGTTTCTATTGTGCTAATCGGTGCCATAATGTCAAACAGGTAAGGACTCATGTAAAGGTCTGAATACACATCAACATTCTGGTTATCCTTATGTTTATGTTCTTATGTAAGTCCAGTCTCATCATAGGCTAAAGTTATTTCTTACCACTGACATACTGACTCATACAATCCTAATTACAAACTCTTTTTGGTCTTTTATGATTTTTCATTTTTTTATAAGCATAAACCTTACTAAAGCTACTAAAACAAAGAAAACTAATCTACTATGTAAATTATACTAACTTATACTATTCATGCAATCATGCTAACAAAATTATGATTATTAATAAACTCCCACCCCCAAACTTAAACTAAGCAATGTCCTCATTGTGAAAATTATTGAATTGAAGTGCAAGGACTTTCCTGTCAAGTCAAGCGTCAGGTCCGCCACCCTTCTCCGTGTCAGAGTCGGAGGGTGGATACGCTGGGAGTGGTTATGGGCTATGGAACTGCATAGGATCGAAGGCCATGGTGATTCGGGCAAAGGCCGCGGCTACATTGGCTTGAAATTGGATCTGATTGCTGAATATGTGACTCTATCTGGCTGCTACTCTATCAGTCCTTTTTCTTTGTTGAGATTGGATTTTTCTTTGTTGGGCCAATTGTCGCTGAATGTCGCTGAGAATGGCATTGGTTGGACTTGAAGGTGCCTCAGCGTCCACTTCATCGTCAGAGATTATGTAGTCTGCATCCTTAGCCTCATCTTCCTCCCCATCCGAGTCTGGAAAGATAAAACCGAGGCTACGCAGATGTGATGGTGCCCCCTTCCAAGGATCAAATCTAGCCATCAGCTTTGAGTCGAGAACCATCAGTGGTGGTTGAATTGGCTCACTTGGTGCCCATACGACACCTGCTTGCAAACACAACCCAGTGATTAGTGATGGGTGTGGTAATCCTCCCGTTAATCCACCTTGTAGACACCGGCGAATTGAGAAGTTAATGATTGTCCCAATATTTATGCTGAGATCCTTGACAATTGCATATAATAATGAGATGTTTTCTTTAGTAATGTCGCTGGTGTGTGTTGATGGCAACAACTTAGCACAGAGGAAAGAATACCAGACTTTCCCATACTTGTTCAACGTGGAGCTTGGGATGATTGTGCCTTTTCGTCTGTCTGTCAGCCTTACAGTGCCGGGTTTGCAAATTTCTGCAAGAATCTGATCATAATTTATTCCGTTATTTCGCAACTCAGTGTACTGACAGACAACAGGTGGTGTGATATTGTAGAAAGCATTTATTGTCTGGGCGCTGAAATCTACCATTTTGCCTCTTACAAAAGCTCTAAACGGAAGGGCATTCTCTGCATTAGCATTGAACTCTTTTACTATGGCTACCACTGCTGCTTCAGGCTGTTGTGTGAAATAGTGCCAACGACGTTCATGGATTTGCAAATGCATTTGTCCATCCGCAGGATCCGGTCTAAGTCCACGTTCTGGGATGAGGGCCTTTCCTGACACATACTCAAAACGTTCGGCAGTGGCCGCGTTCCAAAATATTTTCTTGTAGAATGGTGGAACGGTGGTGGAGGATGACCCTTCACCCTTTTGCTTCTTCTGGGGACGTGGTGGCATGATGTTATTGTGCTTAAACTTGAAGAACTTTTGAAGATTTTGGGTTAGGGCTTTTGTCGAACACGTGGTGTGCACTATCAAATTGGGTCAATATTGAGTGATGTTGTTGTGGTTAATGTCCCCAAATTTTTGTCAGTCAGCCCATCAATCAATAGTAGTTTATCACAATTACCCAACTTCGTAACCAAAAAATAGAATACCCACTTGTTTGACCAATTATAATCTAGTTGAACGATTAAAATAAGTTACCTTGGTTTTGAATTGATAATGTTCTGGTGGAGGATTCGGTTGATGTTTCAAGGGGGAGAGGGGTGGTGCCTGCACTTCCTGAATTTGTGACATCTGTATGGGTGGGGTATTGGCGACTTTATATGATGGTGATAGTGGGATTGGGAATAATGGGGGGGGGGGGGTTAATGCTTTGAGATTTCGTGGGAGGGAGTTCAGTGGGGTGATAGGAGTTCGTCGGGGGATAATCTGTAGGTTTAGTGTCGTGCGGTTGAGGCTTTGGGGATTAAGGATTTGGGAGGGGGAATATTAGTGGGGGAATATAGTGGGGTGATAGGATTCTTGGGGATGTAGTGATTCTTGGGGAAATATTGTTGTGGGTGTTTTATTTGAGATACGATAGCGGGATGAGGGTAGGTAGTGTATTTGAATTAGGAGAAGGGGTTAGTGTATTTTTTGAATTAAAGGTTTCAGGATCCCGTCTCTCCGCCCCAGCTGATCATTTTGCTTTTAATCCCCCGCCCCAGCGGCTAATCCCACTGTCCAGCAATATTTAAGGCCCGCCCCTGCGGGAAATTGATTCCTATTTCACCCGCCCCAGCGGGTTGATGTCTTGTGATGGTTTAATTTGCTTAGCTGCATCCCTTCCTTTTACTCCTCTTCCTCTGCTTGTTGTATTAATCTTGTTCCATCCATAAATTAACTTTTCTGTACTACCTTTAAGTGACTATGTGCCCCCACCTTGAATGTGTGTTCGATAATCTTCCTGTATCAATTACACCATCAACTACATTAGACATGCCTCATGCAAAAAGATTTCTAAGTATTTTACGTTATTACAGCTAAATGATAGTCATGCGACTAAAAATAAAAATAACAATAAAATAACAGATGGGTTGCCTCCCATCTAGCGCTTAATTTTAAGTCTTTAGCTTGACTCCTTTTGTGTTTCATTTTGTTTCGGCCAGATCGACCGTGGTTGATTGGCGATCGATTTCACCGCCCCAATAGTGCTTTAACCTTTGACCATTGACTTTAAATGTGTCGTTCGAATCCTTGCTATATATTTCAACGGCGCCTTGTGGAAACACTGTCTTGATAATAAAAGGACCTGACCATCTGGACTTCAGCTTTTCGGGAAATAGTTTGAACCGCGAGTTGAATAGAAATACTGATTGCCCCCGGTTCAAACTTTCTGTCCATTATTTTCTGATCATGCCATTTCTTCATCTTTTCCTTGTATAATTTTGAATTTTCATATGCCTGCAAACGAAATTCGTCTAGTTCGTTGAGTTGTAACAACCGCTTCTCGCTTGCTGCTGATAAGTCAAAATTCAACTTCCTGATTGCCCAATAAGCTCTGTGCTCGAGTTCTACAGGTAGGTGATATGCTTTTCCGTACACAAGCTGATAGGGAGACATGCCTATCGGAGTCTTGTAGGCGGTCCGATATACCCACAACGCATCGTCTAACTTCACTGACCAATCCTTCCGATTCGGATTGACAACTTTTTCCAATATTTGTTTTGCGTCCCGGTTAGACACCTCCGCTTGCCCACTTGTTTGAGGGTGATAGGCTATGGCAATTCTATATTTGACCCCATAATTTGCCAATAGACCCGTGAAGTATTTGTTGCAAAAGTGGCTTCCTTCATCACTAATCATTGCTCTTGGGGTGCCAAAACGGGTGAATATATTCTTTTGCAGAAACCTTAAAACAACTTTTGCATCGTTTATCGGTAGTGCAACAGCCTCTGTGACGACCCCAAATCTGGGTCTCTCAAACACCTCGGATCCGGTCCGCCACGATACATCTATCGCGGAACTATACATCTTTTATTCAAAACTTAATGAATACATTTTACTTATTACAATATAGAAATATAATTTCTATTCATATCCAAGATCTTGTATGATGACCCTAAACCTTAATATAAGTTTTCAAATCTCGGTCATATACCATCCCTGTCTACACATCACATTCGATGTTTACAAAAATGCGGAATAACTAAAACTTTTCTATCTCCTTGTATAAAAATCTTTCCTTGAATTTAAAATCTTGAATCAATTACATAACCTTGAACCAATTATAAAGTATGATTCACTATGTTCGAATTACTGTATAAATGTATACATCTTAGTTCGAAACCCCTATGTGTTACATAACATAACCTTATAATTTAAACATGTATAAAACATTGTAATCTACTATCGTATACATCTTCTAGAACTTAAACATGATTCAAGAGAATGTATTTAAATAAACAAAAATCTTCGAACACTATCACGTAGCACGTAACTTTTATCGTGAGTCCTTAACCAACAAAAGTGGTTATTTAAAAGAGTGAGCTCGACAGCTCAACAATTCTAACAGTTTTCATGCATCACATAGCACATAATATCATACCCAGTTCATGCATTTATAATCAATCGATATATACTACGCATGTTACTTCTCACATAACAAGTATATCATCAAAGATCAACTTTCAATCTCATACATATCTCATATACAGTTCATATATAAGTTAACATCATCATGGCATAATATAATTCATCGAACAGTTATTGAATTCATATATCAAATAAGAACTGAAAGACTTGCCTGATTCGTAGTTTAACAACTACGACTTAACTGCTTAAAGATATTTGCGCTTCGTGTATTCCTACACAATTATACAATTATGGATTCACATATCAGTTATACACATTCATACATTCTCAATATAATAACCATTGATTACATTGTTATCTAACTTGGTTCTTAGAACCTTCGTTTTACTTTCCCATCACGTTCTTAGAAAACTATGTATGTATAGGTATACCTTAACCATACATACTTACTATCATCTTTCATATACATGTATCACACACTTAACTAAAGGTGTTCGACATATATTTAAAACTTATATGATCCTTATTATTCATACGTTTCTCCAACATTAACGGAATTATATTTTCGAGTTTTATATAACCATTGTACAAATCAACACTTAATGCATCATTAAGATTCTATTTTATAACTTAGAAATAATAATGTAAACATGCTACTATGTTCATCACGTATATATGCGAGGTGCCATACCAGTTAATATGCATGCTCACAATTACCTTTATCATATACGTACAACTAGCTTCGATAATTGCTTTAAAACATGTCTAACTCATGTTTAACTAACTTTCATAGTGTCTAGTAAGGTGTGTGCACATACATGACATTTAAAAGCACTAGCATGTATGCTCAAACATATTAGAACACTAATACATTATGATCACGCATCTTAGTTTGCAAAAACTCAGAATCTTTCTTTTGAAACCATTACGACTTAACCATAAATGCTAGGGTAAACTTAACACTTTTAAATTTACATTTCATGCCTATCTAGACCATGCAATCATGCTCAAAAAGTCAGAACATAAGCATCAATAGTATGTGTCAAGGCTCATTTTAAAAACTTATAACATTCTTTAGAAATTGCACACTAACGAAGTCAATAATGTTCATGCTATGTCAAGGTACTTATTCATACCTGTTAAACCTGATTTCATGTATGTCTAAGTCATTTACACATACTCAAATGGTCAGAAATTACAAGACATAAGTCTTGGTTAAGTTCACTTCAAATGTCTTTAAGTTTTTCTTGAAAACCTCTTGAATCTATCAATCATGTATGCTAGTGTGTTCAACACTTTAAACAAGCTCTTCATGTCAATATAAACCATACAATTATGTTTGCAAAAATCAGAATACACATAATACGTATATGTCAAAGTTTACTTTAGCAAGTCTAAGTCCATTTTGTAAACTTTAAACCTATTTATCAATTGAGTGTATTAACATAGTTATACATGCTCATGTTTCGTTCATCTACATATATATGCATATTAACCATGTCCATATACTTGCCAAATAAGTTACTACATGATAGCATATATAAAAGATCCTAAAACAGAAAGCAGAATCCAGCAAGCAGGGCCGGCGCAGCTGAGCAGGCGTGCGACCAAGCATGCAGCTGCACTGCCTCGGCAGTTTACAAACCCAAACGTATAACTTTCTTAACCAATCGATTGTAAACTAGCTATATTGCATTACTATCATGATTGCAAGTTAATATAACAAATAACAAGTATTCCCCAATCTAAATAATCATGAATTTAAGCTTAATCCAAAAATCAAGAGGTAAAAATTTCAAAAATGAAAAGCATGGAGTTATACCTCTGTTAATGACTAAACGAGTCTGCTGCTAAATTGGACTCCTTAAATCTCAGAATGCTTATCAGAGATATATATACTTGCTCTCAATTCTATACTTAAAGGAAAATCTCAGCAAATGGAATGAGAAGGAAAGAAGCTCCATTTATAGAGAATTGGATATCCAGACAAAGCTTTCTTACAGTATATTAAACCAACAAATTAAGAGATTGTATAATGGTTAAGGAGATGGGTTGGTAGAGTAGTTGAAGAACACTGTTATGCCCACTCCTCCTCATGATCAATAGCTAGAAATGCAGAGTTTGAGAGAAGAGGTATAGGCTAGCCTTCATGATTTATACACGTGAGAAAGAGAAGTGACTATCATATTGGGACAAGCCAAATGAATCTCAGCAACTTGCAAATATAATACACTAAGGTTATATATATATACCTACCATGCTTACTTAGGTTACAAATATACATTCTATATACATTTAAATCACAATGTCACTTCTAATAAGCAATTAATAATACGGTGTATCAAATAAGGGTTCATATATATAATCCATGTACATTTTCCTTAATACCAACTATAATTTAATTGGGTATTATCATTACTCATTATCATAACAGTTATTATAATAATTATAATAACTTATTGAAATCATTATCAATTAATAATGTTTATTAATATAAGGTAATAGGATATTCATTAAATTTCACCCACACACATCATGTCACATAAACAATATTATTATGTAACTTACATACTGAAATTAATGTTACTATATAGTCTATATATATAATACATAGCCTCATTAATGTGCCACATTGCACTATATACAACATAGATAACTACCATATATTAAGGTTTAATTATTGCATGCTTGTATAAAATAATTAATCAAGTAAATATAATCTCATTATATTTATTAATCCTTTGCTCATTAACATATTATTTATTCACAATAATTGTTAATTGAATATTATCAATTAATTACTCGTAAATCGTCCATCCTTTGTACTCACAATTAATCCTTTACACGCTTATGTTTTATTATTCTCAACAACAATAAATTCATGTGTTATCGATTAATTATCCAAAATATTAATTAATCAATCACATTTAAACCTCTACACTATATTCAAGTAAATTGAATATTTAAATACTATTACTTCTATTAATACCCTGATATAAACCTTAGGGTTGGTCTACTAATTTAATAACCGATTAGTGACTCCCTTTAATTAATCCTAGCAAATATACGCGCAGATACTAACTCTCATCACATGTATATTTGCACATAGCAACATCAATAAATCCCGTTTAATCATTCCTTCATAACATGATATAATAAGTTTATTATATAATATTATCTCCAATAGATGCATTAATCATTAAAAATAACTTACTCATTTCTTCAAGATATTATTTAAATATAATATCTTAGCATTGATAATATAGTTAAATGTACAACACATATACACCTTCTATATAGAAAATAGACCATAAGTTATTTCCCATCAATATATTATATATAGCAAATATGTTTCAATATATTTACCCTCATTCATATTACCTCAGTCAAAGACATACAAGGTATTATTATTATTATTATTATTTAAAATAACATTTCCCCCTGTTTATCAATACAAGAGATTATTTTAATAATCTTTATTAGAAAAATATAATAATTATTTCTCTTTCCACCAATCCACATAATTCAAGATATATATCTATAACACATATATACATTTCTTTAATACTCACTTATTGCCGTGAATTCAATTAATTAATAATTCTCTAACCAATACATATCTAAAGATATATTGATTTCTTTCTCTCTTTAACAACGTACATAAACTCTAGAAAAATGGTGACTATCAAAAATATTTAATGTCATCATCTTACAATGATAAATAATTCTATAAATTATTTAATAACGATAGATAAATATTATCCATCTCCTCTATTAACTCATCTCTAAAAATATATAATAATGATATATATCTATTAAACACTAAGAATCACGTATTACATAGTTCATAACACCCTATGTAATTCAATACTACAAACCTCATATCATAGATATATACATATTCGAATCTATCTCATGCTCTAAGAATTTTATTCATTAAATTCTTATTAATAATGATTCTTGGAAATTCAGGTTTTTACAGCCTCGACCCATTTGGAGACATAATCTACAGCCAGCAGGATGTACAAATTGCTAAATGATGACGAAAATGGCCCCATGAAGTCGATTCCCCATACATCAAAAATCTCGACTTCCAAGATCATGTTTAGCGACATTTCATTTCGGTTCAAAAAATTCCCCACTCTCTGACATCGGTCGCAGTTTGTCACGCACTGGTGTACATCTCTGAACAACATGGGCTAGAAGAACCCTGATTGAAGGACTTTTGCGGCCGTGCACTCACTCCCATAGTGTCCCCCGTATAGTGATGCGTGACATGCCTGAAGGATGCTACCCACTTCACTCTCCGGTATACATTATCCGCACATTGGCGGAACAGATATGGTTCATCCCACATATACCACTTTACATTATGTAAGAATTTTCTCTTTTGGTGGCGGGACGAGTCTGGTGGGATGATGTTGCTGACCAAGTAATTAGCAAAATTCGCGTACCACAAAAACTCGTCGTCTGTCACAAATAGTTGCTTGTCAGGAAAGGACTCATTTATTGCTAACTTATCTATTTCGTCCAGCTGTGGGTTTTCAAGCCTTGAAAGATGGTCGGCCACCTAGTTCTCTGTCCCCTTTCTATCCTTTATTTCCAGGTCAAATTCTTGTAGTAGCAACACCCAACGGATAAGCCTTGGCTTTGCGTCTTTCTTCTCAACTAAATACCTGATAGCGGAGTGGTCGATGTACACCTCCACCTTAGTTCCCACCAAGTACGAACGGAACTTGTCAAAAGCTTAAACAACTGCAAGCAGTTCCTTTTCCGTGGTTGTGTAGTTTAACTGTGCATCCGTCAGAGTCTTGCTTTCATAGTAGATGGCATGGAAGATTTTCTCCTGTCTTTGTCCCAATACTGCTCCAACTACAAAATCACTTGTGTCACACATGAGTACGAATGGCTTGGTCCAATCAGGTGCTATGATTACTGGGGCAGTGGTCAACTTCTTCTTTAACTGTTCAAAGGCCACTCGACAGTCTTCATCATATTTGAATGGGACATCTTTTTCTAATAGACTGCAGAGTGGTTTAGTGATTTTCGAGAAGTCCTTGATAAATCGTAAGTAACATCCAAAATGACTGAGAAAACTCCGAATACCTTTTACTGACGTAGGCGGCGGTAGATTTTTAATTGTTTCTAATTTTGCTCGATCGACTTCCAACCCTTTTTCTGAGACTTTGTGGCCAAGAATTATCCCCTCTTGGACCATAAAGTGGCACTTCTCCCAGTTGAGCACTAAGTTCGTTTCCACACACCTCTTCAAAACCAATACCAAATTTTTGAGGCATCTATCAAACGACTCCCCAAATACGGAGAAATCGTCCATAAAAACCTCAACACTTCGTTCCACCAAATCTGAAAATATAGCCATCATGCACCGCTAAAATTTCACCGGTGCGTTGCATAGTCCGAATGACATCCTTCTAAAGGCAAAGGTGCCATAGGGACACGTGAAAGTCGTCTTCTCTTGATCCTCCGGTGCGATGACGATCTGGTTATATCCTAAATACCCGTCCAATAAGCAGTAATATTCATATCCGGCTAGTCTGTCCAACATTTGATCAATGAAAGGCAAGGGGAAATGATCCTTTCTAGTTGCCTTATTCAATCTTCTATAGTCCATGCAGGCTCTCCAGCCGATCACTGTTCTTGTCGGTATCAACTCATTATTTTCGTTCTTCACCACTGTCATACCACCTTTTTTCGGCATACATTGGACCGGGCTCACCCATGCACTGTCTAAAATTGGGTAGATGATTCATGCGTCTAGCCATTTCAAGATCTCTTTCTTCACCACTTCTTTCATTATAGGATTGAGCCGCCTCTGGTGTTCTACTGTGTGCTTGCTATCCTCCTCCATCAGGATCTTGTGCATACAAAATGATGGACTGATCCCTTTAATGTCGGCGATGGTCCAGCCAATAGCATATCTATGTTCCCTCAGCACTCTCAACAGCTTGCTTCCTGCATTGGGTTAAGTGCAGATGCAATAATAACAGGTAAAGTAGATGAATCTCCTAAAAACGTGTACCTGAGGTGATTAAGTAAGGGCTTTAGTTCAAGCTTAGGTGGTTCCTGGAGCGATGGCTTCATTTTTTCTGATGAAGCTCGTGCTATTTCCAAAGGCTCAATGGGTACTGTGAATCTATTTGCTCTCGGATGAGCATCTAACAGCTGTATATACTCTACTATTTTGGCATCCCCCTCATCATAATCTTCCATCAATGCTAATTCTAGTGGGTCAGTATTCAGTATGCGAAGTTATTCCTCATCCACCACTGTGTCTATTATATCCATCTGACAACACTCCTCATCTTCCTTGGGAAAGTTTATGGCCATGAATACATTGAAGGTGACTTGTTAATCATGTACCCTCATAGTCAACTCTTATTTCTGCACGTCGATGAGTGTATTGCCAGTAGCCAAGAATGGTCACCCAAGGATTATTGGAATTTCCTTATCTTCTTCGTAGTCGAGGATGATGAAGTCTGCTCGAAAGAGTAATTTGTTTACTTTCACCAAAATATCTTTGATAATTCCCCGTGGATACGTTACTGATCTGTCCGCCAATTTTAGGGAGATGTTGGTGGGTTTAGGTGCTGGTAACCCTAGCTGAGTGTACACTGATAAGGGCATGAGATTAATACTGGCACCTAAATCACAAAGGCATTTGTTGAAGGTTACACTCCCTATAGTGCATGGAATGGTGAAACTACCCGGATCCTTCAACTTCGGTGGAAGCTTCTTTTGTAAGATCGCACTACATTCTTTTGTCAGTGCCACAGTTTCGAAATCCTCTAGTCTTTTTTTCTTTGAAATAATATCCTTCATAAACTTGGCATAACTGGGCATCTGCTCTAATGCCTCCGCAAAAGGTATATTTATATGTGGCTTCTTGAACACTTCCAGAAATTTTGTGAACTGTTGCTGTAGTTTCTGTTTATGGAGCCTTTGTGGATACGGCGGTGGAGGGTAGACTATCGATGGACTTACCTTTTCTTCTTCCTCGGGTTTTTATCGTGCTTTCCTTTCTACCGTCTATTCCTTATTAGTCTCGACTTGCTCCTTGGTTACTGGCTTTTCCAAATCTAACTCATCTAGCTATTTTCCACTCTTGAGTGTCACAGCTTGACATTGTTCATGTCCTCCCTTCGGATTCTTCTCTGTGTCACTTGGCAAAGCTCCTTGGGGCCGGCTATTTAGTGCAATCTCCATCTATCCTATTTGATTTTCTAGATTCTTAATTGCTGCATGATGATTATTTTCTAGATTCTTAATTGCTACCACTTGAGATTTCATTATTGCTTCTTGATTTGTTATATGTTTGGTCAACATCTCTTCTAAATTGAACTTTTAATCCTGCTGTGGAGTTGCCTGTTGCTGTTGATTCTGAAAACCAGGAGGGTATGATTGTCGTGGAGTCTGCTGTTGGTTTTGAGTCTGGGTGTTGCTCCATGAGAAGTTCGGGTGGTTCCTATTCCCCTAATTGTATGTATTCTGGTAGGCATTGGCTGGTCTATTATAGTTACCCACATAATGTACTGCAGCTGGGTTGATTACACACTGTTTAATCGGATGTTCTCCTGCACAAAGTTCGCATACGACTGCTACCTGCTGCATGTTTCCCTTTGTCATGGTCTCAATACTCTTTTGTAACGATGCCAGTTGTGCCAATATAGCTGTCGAATTATCCACTTGCAGAACACCTGCTACTGCGGGTTGAGTTAATCTTTCAGTCGGCCATTGGTACCCATTTGCAGCCATCGTTTCTATCAATGTCCATCCGTCCTCAAATCTATTTGTCAGAAAAGCTCCCTGTGATGCTGCATCAATGCTAGACCGTATCTGACTCGATACTCCATTATAAAAAATACTCAACTGCATCCAGGGTGGGAATCCGTGATGTGGGCACTTCCTCAACAATTCCTTGTACCTTTCCCATGCTTCATACAGTGGCTCCCCTTGGTACTATGCAAACGCAGATATCTCTGACCTTATCTTGTGTGTCTTCGATGGTGGGAAGAACTTGGCCAAAAATTTTTGTACTAGATCATTCCATGTCGTGATCGACCCTGGTGGTTCAGAATGTAACTAAGCCTTTGCCTTGTCTCTAAGCGAGAAGGGAAATAACCTCAACTTAAGCGCATCGTCTGACACTCCATTAACCTTGAAAGTGTCGCAGATTTCGATGAAGGTGAAAATATGACTATTCGGATCATCATTCGGAAGACCCCCAAACTGACAAGTGTTCTGCTCCATCTGTATTGTCCCAAGCTTAATCTCGAACTTATTTGCATTGATTGCTGGCTTGGTTATACTTGAATGGATTTTTGAGATTTTTGGTATATCATAGTCCTTCATTGGTTTGTCTTCCTGTTGCTGTTCTGCCATGTTTGTTCTGGGTATTTCAAATTCCTCTCGATTCTTTGCAATCCACTCAGTTAACCCCCGAAACTGTTTGTCGATATCATCCTCTAAGGGCAACAACCCTGGCTTCTTCAATCTAGTTTGCATGCACTACTCGAAAGTACCTGAAATAACCAAACAAACAAAAATAAAAAAATATATATAAATATGTTTAATTAAAACTAATCTACTTAAATCGATATTGTAAGTAATAAACGCAATTACGGTCCCCGGCAACGGCGCCAAAAACTTGTTGAGTATTTTCTACGCGCAACACGCAAGTGTACGTGGTCAACAAGTAATAAAGTGATAAATCAGATATCGTACCCACAGAGATAATAATTACTGTTCAATCAAACAAGTACCAACTTTATAATATTTCAGCTTTATCAAACTATCAGTAAAAAGGTGTTTTTTATAACTAAATTATTACTTAACACAGTCGCAACACTAAATCGAGATTTTAACAAGATTGAGAGAATTAAGCCTACAACTTCACTTATTATTTCACTTCAGATAATATCCTTTTTTTCCCAGTTTATTTCATTTACCCCCAGATTATTAATCAAGAACACTAACGCAGATAAAACCACCTCTCGATGCATAATATCCATACTTACTTACATCCACAGACGATAGATTTAAGCAAGACACCCTAATTAACTAACTCACTATATCTCTATGTGAATTATAATTAAAGAGAGTTTAATATCAAGTTCTCTATAAGATTACATATGGCGTAAAGGCATATCTTTACCCTAAACATGAATTATAACTTCCATCTACGCAGAAATCACGAACATATGTCACTATGGCTCGTTCTAATCCTATATGTCCCTTCTCAAGTTCATAAAGGATAACAGATAATTGTTGATCAGACAATTATATAGATTAAACACACACATAGCAAATAATCTGGGAATAACCTCCATAAACTGAATTTAAGAATAATTAATCATCCATTACATAATAAGATCCGTCATAGGCTTAACAAGATAATTAGTTCATAACGAATAAAATAAAATCCATAATTCACAAAGTATTAATCATAACGAATACAAAGATAATATGGATCGAGGACGATAGGAATATAAAACTTCTGTCGTTAATGTCTCCAAGTTGATTCGCGTTCATCCGATCATAATCTACTTCAATTCTCCTCTTCAAGTTTGGATCCACACTTTGTGCTTTTTGTGGTGGCTCGATCTCTTTTTATATGTTCATACGAATCCCTTTTATATCATAACAACCACAGCCCTCCTTTATTCCCCATACTTCCTCGTCCAACTCACAAAAGGAAACCACTAGCCTTACATGCGCCTCCCCACCCCAGCGGGGAGTTCTTGCCTATGTGCCCCGCTCCGGCGGGTTAATGCTCTGCCCATCTCCGATTTTCTTCTCTAAGTCAAGTCACCTTCCTCTATCTCTCCTTCCACTAACAGCCCTTGATCCCTCCATTCCTACTAGCCAATCAAGGATATACCACATATATATACATGCTGCCTTTTGCCTTTAGACTACATATATATTCTAAATTGCATTCAATTGCCATAATGCTACTTTTCAAGTTGCTAGGACATGTGGGTCCATCATGATTTTGGACTTAGCTCCCAATTTCTTGGGCTGCTCATTCTAAATTCGAGTGTTGCATGGCTACTTGCCATATTCCTTTGCAATCTTGATTTGTTTTACTTTGTATGCAATAAAACCAACTGTAGCCCACATACATATATGTTGCTTGCGTGAACTGCTCCATTGGCATATGATTATTGCTAATTTCTTGAGCTGCTAACCGTGGACCACTTCATCCTTATACCAGCTGCTCCGTCCATTAGCTGCTCCTTGTTCATCTGGCCCTCTTGCATTTGTGACCCACTTAGCTTAATAAGGAACTAGCCCAACCAATATATAAATTGCCAGGAAACCTATATCAGCTAAGAAAGTTTAATAATCCATAATGCTTAGATTTTCCTCCAGTTATTACCAACATCACGGAACTCTTCACTTATACCTAAAATAAACATATAAGAATAATAAATATATTTAGGCACACAATAAAAAGAATAAGCATTAAAGAATAGACATATAACATGCAAATTCATCCTTTAAAGCTACTTTCGCCTCCATTTCATTCCCTGCACATAAACGTGTAAACTTAATAGAAATGATAGGCAAATTACTTGAAAACATTCAGAATCAAGCTATAACGACTATCGATTCGTAGGTACGAATCCCACTCATCAGCGGTGCGAGCGCAAGGCAAGTCCAAAGCCAAACTTTTAAGCCGCTCGTACTCCTCCAAAGTCGGAGTCAACTCATGCCGCTCGAAGCAGAAAACTTGCCGCTCAGGTATCCAACAGGATAGAATGCCATCTATTAATCCATATGGAACCTGGAAGTCCACAATGGCCAATGAATGGCCTAACATCCGATCCACTATCCCTCTGGCTGGGAAGGGCAGGCTATCATACCACGACCTCAAGGACGATGCCACCATGGATGGTGGTAAATGCTCAATGCGGCTGACCGTCGATGACGACATCTGTATCACCGTATCACAAGACCATCCAGGGGTCAAATATGAACTCATCTGTCTAAGGGCATATCTATGACATAATACATGCATAATGACAATGATAAACATGATGCAATAGATAAAAAATATCATGCATATTTATAATAAACTATCTACTGCAAGCATCACCTCTAACTTATAATACCATTTAAAATAAAAAGTACAGGGATATGGGGCACAACCGCCCAACTACTAATAGAGGCCTATCCAAATAGGGCACAGTAGCCCAATAACTAAACAGAGGCCTATCAAAAGACATAGCGAGAAACGCTATCAAAAGAGATCCAGAATATCTATCTCCAGGCTATCAACCTGCTCCAGCTCCTCCTGAGACACAAAATCGCGGCTAGTGGGAATGTCCAGTCGATATAAGGGAGGATCAACACCGGTAAAACTGCTAGAAAATGGAATTGATGAGGGGCCCGCTCCAGAGCCGGAAGGATCAAAGAAGATGCCTCTGATGGATCTCGGCCAAAATGCCTGATAAACAAATGAGCTCTCTCAAACTGCTGGGTCAGTCCTGTAATCTGGTCCAAGTTGGTAGGCTCTCAAAGGCACGCTATCCAGTCTGTCATCATTATAGACCCCGACACCATATCTGCCATGAACTGGGTAGCACGAGTCTGAGCCCCAATAGTGCGAGGACTACACCAGCTATGAAAAGCCTCCGAGCTGTACGGACCCTCTGACAGGGTAAAGCCATCTACGCCTTTCATAGGAATGTCTGTGAGTGGCTGAGCAAGTGGCCAATGATGCCAAGTAGGAGGAACAAAGGGAATGCGGATCTGCCCCGTGATACTCTTGATAGCGCGGTCTCCTAAATAGAGCTCCCAACCTTCCATTCTCAAAAATAGGACTCTGCGGGTGGATAATGCAAACTCCCGGCCAGTGGGAAAGCCACCCTCAAACTCGACTATCAAAAAGTCTGAGGTATACGGTACCCATGAGATCGATCCGCATGTCAAAAGCTCAAGCTGCAGGCGGGAATGGGTGAATCCCTCAGCTACAGGGACCTCCGTCAGTGGTGCCAATGCCGTCCCCCAGGATAAGTCTTCATGCCCAAAGTAGTGGCTGGACGTAGACAAGGAAGCCTCTCATATGCCCAAAACTGGCCATGTAAATATCAAAAGTCCTCAGTGACCAAGACTGACAAATGTAAATGCAGAAATTAAAAAGGTACAAGAAAGATGTACTCACCAGCAGGAATGGGTAGAACCCTAATCAAGCCTCCGTCACATCCTCCGAGCGCATGCACATACCTCGGAGAAAATAGGCAAAGGTGTAGGTACCCCAATCAAAGTCACTGAGGCGCTCCACATGTTGAGTGGCACTACATAGGGAAAAGGACACCGTCGCTGAGTTGGCTGCCATAAAATAACCCCTGATGATCACCAAAAACAATCGCCTCAGGATGCGATCTCTAACCCTCTGATCATCAGGAAGAGGCTCAGTCAAAGCCCCACTCTGGGCATCTACGCTCAAGGGACCCGATCGGACCGTCCGCCCTTGATGGCCGTAGCAGGATCTCCCAGGAGGGACCAAACGGCAGTGGGTGTAATGTCAGCCACAACAGGCACTAGCTCACCGTCAAACTCTATATCGGTGATAAACCTATAATCCATAGGTATCTTCATCACCTCACAATCCAGCAAGTGGAGTGACTGAGTCTGGTGGAACTAGCGCTTGGACAAAGCCCTCATATAACCCCATGGGCAACGGCGAGGAGGGATAGAAAAGAATGCCTGAAGCCCCCATGTATAAATAATATCCCTGTAATCCTGGTGTAGAGTGTGGTTAAGAGAATCCACATTAAACTAGTTCCCTCTGGGTTGCGTAACGCCAAGAACCTGCATCAAAAGCCAACCATATCAAACTTGTGCCCCAAGAATGGCAATAGAAAGAAAAAAATCCAGAAAGAGGGAAACTACAGTCACCTTGTTGACGTGAATGAATCTCGAAGGATGGCGACTTAAGTCTCCCATCAGCTCCTGGAGTGGCACTATTATGCCTAGAAGCCCCGCATATGGAGCCTGAGCTGGAGCAGGAGAAACAAATGGAGACTCCTCATCATCTATGTCAACCGACGGATCAGCCTGGATCGGACGGATCACTGACTCAGCCAATCTACGAGGGGGCCGGGCTAGCCGTGGCTGAGGGACATCGAAGAATCTCCTCTGTCTAACTCCTGAAATGACCCTACTAGCACTCCCGGGTCTATCTCGGTCCATAACCTGGACAAAGTCTCCAAATCACCTCAGAAAGGGTGAGGTAAGCCTAAAACATGTGGCTTATTAGTTTAAATCAGTATTTTATGCATTCTTAAATCCTAAAACATGCATGGGTCAGTCAAAATCCCCAGTAGAGTCAAAAATGCATGTTTATCAAATGCTCAGGCTTTTTGAATTTTTTTTGCCAGAGTCTCCTTTGTAAAGTGGACTGTCCGCATGCACATAGGTATGTCTAGGTGGCCATTTAGTAGTACACCTTCCCAAAAATAGAAATAGTTCATATTTATGAAAAGAATCAAAAATAAACTTCACATGGTAGCCAAATTACCATGGATATTTTTTAGTTGAAAATCCAGGCTCACTAGGCCTCAGAAAGGATGAGTAAACTGATAAAAAAGAGCAAAAATTAAATGTCTCATAATTCAAATTTCCTTACATCAAACGTGCATCACAATAAAATATGCATATTTATGAGGTCAAAAAATTTTTGTCAAGTCATATAAGCATACATTTTTGATACGTTATGTTCAAAAGCACCCTACGCGATTTACACAGTTCTAACAATCAAAACTTGAAAAAAAAGGGATGTAAACGTTACTTGAGATGTGCAGAACGCATGGCCACTGATGGAATCTGAAAAAAGCTGCACGAACTCTGTAGATCTGAAAAAGAAAATCGAATTTCTATTGAAACTCAAAACTGAAAATGAGTTTGAGAGCCCCCGCTGCCCAATATAAATCCACAAGAGGGATAGGCCCAACCCGCTATAGCCGCACCTCTACCTGCGGCTCCCAAGGGTGGGCCCCACCTCCTCCGACTCGGTCCAGTTTGAGTTAAAAAAGAGTTTACAGGAGATGATAAGTCAAATCTGAGAAAAAACTGCTACGTAATTGAGCGGATTGGCCTAAATCCCGCGTTTAAGCAGCGAATTCCTGACAGACAGAGGAACTTCATCTGAAACATTGGTTGTCATCCCGAAGCAATATTTGGGAACCAATGGTGAAAATTGCTATAAAACTGCGCAAAACTGCCGAAAACTGCCACTGTCAAAGCATCGGGTACAGACCGGTGACTTTCAGCGGTTGGCACAACCCCAGCGAAGCATCGGGTACAAATCGGTGATATTTCAGCTGTTGGCACAACCCCAGCGAAACATCAGGTACAGACCGATGACAGTTCAGCCGTTAGCATAACCCCATCGAAGCATCGGGTACAGACCGGTGACATTTCAGCAGTTGGCACAACCCCAACGAAGCATCGGGTATAAACCAGTGATAGTTCAGCCATTGGCACAACCCCAGCGAAGCATCGGGTACAGACCTGTGATAGTTCAGCCGTTGGCACAACCCCAGGGAAGCATCGGGTACAGACCAGTGACAGTTCAGCCGTTGGCACAACCCCAACGAAGCATCGGGTACAGACCGGTGATAGTTCAGCCGTTGGCACAACCCTAATGAAGCATTGGGTACAAGACGATGACAGTTCAGCCGTTGGAACAACTCCAGCAAAGCATCAAAAATGGTCCGGTGACATTCAGCCGTTTAAAGCCACTTCAATGAGGTTCAGATTGCTTGACAGCTTAGTTATTAGCGAATACTCCAGCAACGCATTGGGAATGATCCGGTGGTGGAAACAGTACATCAATCTATCCCCACATAGGACAGATGATGGAATCTGTTATACAAATCCTTAGAAGGAACATCGAGAAGGATTGGTGATTCAACCTCCTGTTGCAAACTACTGGTGTAAATTATCGTCAGGATAGGCATCGGAAGCACCCACTAAGGTAACTTGACAACAGAGATATATCCCCAGTAGAGAAGCCTTCAAAAATATACAACGGCATCAGCCGAAGGAAAATATGCCCTGCGGAGAGTATTGACAGACGTGGGAAACCATTGGTCTCAAACCAAGGTAGCATCAAGTGATGTCATGGATAACGTTATCCCCAACAGAAAGTAACGAGAATAATCTATCATAACCTAATTCTGATAATCTACCACTGGTACCCTACCAACACCAAGGGCTATCCAGGATAACGTTATTCCCAGTAGGTAATGACGTGAGCAGTCAGTGATAGCCCCGCTCCCCTCGAAGGTATCTAACATTCATCGTATATTATGTTATGCATTGCCTTACCTTTGCATTTGCATTTCTAGTGTTTAGCAATTTTTATCCTGTTCATTCCATTACATTGCATGAACAAGATAAAGAAGGGCATCTGTAGACATTAAAAAAAATTTAGTCATGCTGTAAACACTCAAAATTTGGCATTCCTGTTACTAACCATACAGGAGGGAAAAATAGTCAACTCAACTCCGGTCTCAATACCGGGATGCCAGTTCAACCCCGGTCTCAACCCCGATCTCAATATCGGGATGCCAGTTCAACCCCGGTCTCAATACCGGGATGCCAGCTCAACCCCGGTCACATCCCGGGAGGTACAGATCAGCCCCGGTCTCAATACCGGGATGACAGGTCAGCTCCGGTCACATCCAAGGAGGTACAGATCGGCCCTAGTCACATCTCGGGAGGTATAGGTTAGCCCCGGTCATAACCCGGGAGGTACAGGTCAGCCCCGGTCACATCCTGGGAGGTACAGGTCAGCCCCAGTCACATCTCGGGAGGTACAGGTCAACCCCGATCACAACCCGGGAGGTACAGGCCAACCCTGGTCACATCCCGGGAAGTATAGGTCAGCCCCGATCAACACCCAAGAGGTACAGGTCAGCCTCGGTCACATCCCAGGAGGTCAAATCAACTTCGAAGACAACCCCGAAGCTTCACATCATCTCCAGAGATAAACTTGGAAGGACCAAGTCAGCCTCAAAGACAACCCTGAGGACAAACAGAATCGGCTAGGATACAAACCTTGGAGACAACCCCGGGAAATCCGCGGAAGGCCATGCCAGCACTAAAGGCAACCCCGGGAGGGGAAAAATGGTTATTTTGCCAACTTGAAGCCGATTTGGTCAAACTCAAGTCGAATTGATGCCACCAAGGTCAGAAAGAACCACAACGGTGATCCCGAGTGAAAACAGCGCAAGATAGCTCAACGGACAAAATGTGAGGAATCGAAGACCTGGTTATGAACCCGTATTTTTGGACTCGGAAAAGGTTCACTCCCATGTTATTGCGACACTCTCGGTGAGGGCTTTTCGGAATGGGTTATCTTCCCAGTCCCGGTTTGACTACGTAACAGCTTTTATATATATATATATATATATATATATATATATATATATATATACGTATACATACCCTTTACCGGACTGGGTTATCTTCCCAGTCCTGGTTTGACTTTTTTTTGTATATATTTAACTATATATATACTAAATTTTCAATTCTGTCAAGCCCAGATGTCAAATCCGTGACAGTTTATCGCTTTTATATATATAATTATATATATATATATATATATATATATATATTTTCTAATTTATTTGGGTCTGGATTTCTACTTCATGGCCTTTTTCTTTCTTTAATATATATATATATAGATATATATATATATTAACTGTATATATTAACATTTACATTCCAGTTTGGCCTGGATCATTCTGTGGCCCTTTTACTGCTTTTATAAATATATATATACTTACATTTCTGTCCGGGCAAAGGATAGAATGTCCGTCGCCCTTTACATTATATATATATATATATATATATATATATATATATATATATATATATATATTTACTTTCTGCAGAGCCTGGACAATTTCCTGGCTTTTTTACAGCTTATATATATATATATATATTTCAATTCGATTTAGACTGAATCATTCTGTGGCTCTTTTACAGTTTTTATATATATATTTACATTCAGTCAAGCATGGATCATCCCGTGACTTTTTACAGCTTTTATAAATATATATATATATATATATATATATATATATATATTCATTCCAGTCCGGGTATAGGATTTGACATTCGTCGCCCTTTATTGCTTTTATATATATATATATATATATTTCCATTCTGTCAGGCCTGGATCATTCCGTGGCTTTTTACAGCTTTTATATATATATATATATATATATATATATATATATATATATTATTTCATTCCAGTCCGGGCATCGGAGTGAAAACCCATCGCTCTTTACCATTTTCGTATATATATAACTATATACATATCTTTTATTCATTATGATTAAATTGTTGCTGTAAATATTCATTTGATATTAATCGGCGCTGACATCTCTTCGGGCGAAACTAGATTTCTTTAAATCTCGTCAACTATATCTTCCAAATGGTTTAAAATAGGTTCAGACAGAATTGAAAAGCTAGAATGGCTGAGATTTACATAAATCTAGCAGTTTTTCTAGATTTATTCTTTTAGGAAGCAATCTCGCGGCCCTTAGATCGCTATCTAGTGGGAACGAGTTACTTTGGGCTACGCACAGGACAAGATTTACAAATGAATCCTTGGTTCTTGCGACGGTTAGATGTAAATATACATTTCTATGCATATTTTGAGCTGTGCAGGTTTTATTGGGTTCCCTTTGAGAGCCTAGTAATCGTGGAATTCGTGATCAAACTGATCAGAATCTGATTCTCACGATGGACAAACTACGCTTTACAAACGTACCCTGCCAGTTTTTTTTGTAAAAATGTACATCCAAAAGGCCTTAAAACGGTTATCCGAATTTAAGGTCGCAACATAGTGAAATAATGGTTTGTCATGTCAGTGTCACTTCGATGGCTGTCATGTCCATGAGAAAACCAACACTTATATATATATTTTGTGTTCGAGGATGCTTCGCAGCCCGACAATCACCATTCAAGTTGGGCCAAACTTCTATTCCTATGAGAGCGTAAGGGTTTGAAAACCTGCTTCAAAACATCATTTTAATATCTTGCCTAAAAAAAGGACTTTTGCAAATCAAATCAAACCCTTCGTATATAGGTTCAATGAAGCAAAGCACTACTTCCAATTAACAAACATAGGCCCAATTTCTTCCAGCATTCACACACACACATTGCAGATTTAAAAGGAAAATATTGAAAAGATGTGGTACCGTATTTTCACGGGAGTTGTGGGGTGCCTAACACCTTCCCCACAATTAACCAAGCCCCCGAACTTAGAACTTTGGTTTCAAAGATCAAGTTTCGACAGTGTCCAGAAATTGGGCCTCCTTTCAAACAAGACTCGGTTGAGTTGGTACAACCATTTCAAATCTACCAACTGGCGACTCTGTAAAACATACAAATCGTCGACATGATACATGTTGGCCTTTTCCTCAAAACCCTTCAAAACCTTTTTCATAAAAAAATAAAATAAGGGTAGACAAAACTTAGGAAAAGAGAGAAAGATCCGGGTCCCGACCTTACCTGCGCATTTTTTTTTCCAACGTCGACAAAACATACAAATAATTTTTGTGATTTTCTTTCTTAGTATGCTAGATATGTAAGTTATGAACAAAACCCCTTTGGAATCATGCAAAAAATGTTTTAAATTGAGAAAGATATGAATTTTATACCAAAACACCTCATTGTTAAAAATCTGTGCACAACAGTCCATTTCCGGCCCATTTTCAGTAAACAAAACTTGTCCAAATTTGGATTTTGATGATGGAATCTTGTAGTTAGGAAAGATACAAATCCAACAACACCAAGTAGACATCAATTGGAGTTATAGATTTTATTTTATTCAAGTTTTAGTGGATGACCCCAAATCTGGAAATTACTCAAAATCCCTGTCGGTTTTCTTTTCCGGTGAACCGGCAAGCAACTTTCGACGACCGGTTCACCACGTTTTCGGCCGGTTCTTAGGTCGGGTCTTGGACCAAATTTTTTCTAAAATGCTGAAGAATATTATAATATTTAAATTGGAATTTTTTGGTGTAATTAAGTAATTATTAGTGTAATTAATGGTTTAAACCCTTTTAAATCTTTTAAAATTACTAACTAATAAATTTTTAATGCCACTAATTGATTATTAAACTAATAAAATAGTATTTAAAGTATAATTTACTATTTAATTATTATTAGGTAATAATTAAATAGAATTAGTGTTATTAAATAAACTATTTATTATTAAATACGGTTAAATAATAAATTAATTATTATTTAGTTTATATTAAATAATAATTAAAGAATGTTTAAGTAGATAAACTAATTATTTATTATTTAAGTAAGATTAAGTAATAAAAAATGGTACTTTCTTACTTACATGCAATTTAATTAACATAAAATTAATAAATAAATTATTTATTATTTAATTAATATTAAATAATAAATAAGGATAAATATCAATTAATTATTATTTAGTTAATATTAAATAATAATTAAAGACTAACAAATTAATTAATTATTATTTAATTAATTTTTATTAATAAGTAAGGAAAAATATTAATTAGTTATTATTTAATTAATATTAAATAATAATTAAAGACTAATAAATTAATTATTAATCAAAGCTAAATAAATAATTATTTATTATTTAATTAATATTAAATAATATATAAGGACAAATTTTAATTAATTATTATTTATTTAATGTTAAATAACAATTAAAGACTAAAAAGGTTAATAAATTAATTATTTGTTAGTCAAAGATAAATAATTAATTATCTATTATTTAATTAATATTAAATGGTAATTAAAGAAAAATAAGATTAAATTTGATTAACATTAAATAAGGAGTTAATGTAATTAGTTATTATTTATTATTAAATAATAACTAAAGATAATTAATTAATTAATATTTAACTACTATTAAATAGTAATTAAATGAAGATAAAATAAACAGAATTTAAATAACGCATTAATTAAAAAATTATAATAAATTATTTAAGGGTCTAATAAGTGTTTATCACTTAAGAAAAACATTATTAATTAATTAAATCATTAACCTAAGATCAATTAAAAGTCTTATAGGATTAATGATAGTATATTATATTATGTGTGTCTTGTGATTGACTTATTTGCTAGATAAATAGCATAAGTAAGCGTATGAATATGCAATTATACTCAATACTAATTGATTGACCAATATTATCAATGATAGGTCATTCAAAGTGTATTAATTAAAGTTAGATAGTTGTAGCTCGTTAGACAGACAAGTCTCTAACCTTAAACTCCCTACGTTATTGCAAGTTTCCTAGCTCAAACTCAAGTTATTACTTTCCAAGCATGTTAGTGGATAATTATTGTTAATTATTCCACATCTTTAATTATTATTGTTAATCGCACTTTGTGCAATTAATTCATGTTCTATTATTATTGAACTGTAAATTAATTAAAATTCTTTCATTCGTGAATTGTTTATGAGATATATATATGCTAATTGTGTCAGCTAGATTGAATATGTTTAAATTTGATAAATTAAATATGCTTTAAAAGCTGTTCTTAACCAATTGATTTGGTAAGGACTCGAGACTGAGAAAAAGAACAATTTTATTAAAGTATTATATTAAAAAATAATTGTTGCTCGACTATTAAGTGTTTATGCATAATTCACCGGGTATGAAAGATTGATTCCCTTGACTACCAAAACTTATTAAAAGGACCAGTTTAAATACTGACAACCTTAGTATATGTTCATGGTTATTCTAAACCACTCAGTATCTATTATTCAATTATTCGAATAATCAATTATTGACACATAATTCATGTTCTTTCAAAATCGATTTCTACTGTTGAACATTGAAAATTAAATTATTTTTTAATCATGTTATATCTTCTTTGTATTTAAACTTGCTAAGCAAATTGGTTGCTTACTCTTGCTATATCATGACGTTTATTTCAGCTAAGGCTGAAGAATCAAATAAGAAAGACAAACGTAAGAGCAAAGTCCAAGAATAGTTTAATGTGAATAATAATTATTATATTATCTGATGTGATTAATTATGTAAACCTTTTGATAATATTAAAGGTATATGTTAGTTCCCAGTAGGCACACAATAGATCTAGAAGGGGGGGGGGGGGGGTTGAATAGATCCTTTGAAGTTTTAAACTCTTTTGCATTTTATTTTGTATAGCTAAGAAGTTAGCATATGACAAACATAAGAATCATTTCAAGCACAACGGAATAAGTTAAATCTCCCCTTCATTGATATATTGATAAACATTGATACATTGTTCTTGGAGTTAGGTTAGTTGTAAGTAGTTAGTACATACATAGCAGTTATAGCAATTAAGTACATAATGTAAAGACATAAAGTAAATGACAAAATGTAAAAGACACAAAAGAGTTTTAAGTTGTTCAGAGCCAACTCGACTCCTAATCCACTCTTCTGCACTCTCGCATGAAATCCACTGAGGAATGGGCAGCACCCTGAATCACTAAGATTCCTTTAAGGCCAACAGCCCTGGAACTTTAGTTCACTTTTGAACTCTTCAAGCCCTTTGGCTTGGAACTCCTTTAGTTCACTAAGAACTCTTCAAGTCCTTTGGCTTGGAATTCTAGTTCACTAAGAACTCTTCAAGACCTCCGGCTTGGAACTCATTTAGTCCCTCCGAACAAGGACCCTTTGGCCCTGGCTACTTGTAGTTGTAGTTGTTGTTTGTGCTTTGCTGCCAAGATATCCTGAAGCTTGATCATCTTGGTACTTAGCAGCTAGGCTTGGTCCTCAGCATTCTGCTTTGAGTCTGGACCTCTTTTATGGTGCAGCTGATCTTCAGTCTGTTCAACCCATCTTCACTTGTTGTCAGCTATGCACCATCACCACATAAGACTGCAAAGGCTTTTCATTGTAGGTAACCTTCTTCTGACCCTTAGCAGCCCTTGAACCCTTCTTGAATGATACACAGACATGGTTCTGCATCTTTTCTTATTTAGGTTTTGGTTCTTCATGGTGATCCATAGAGTGGCTCTTCTGATCTTCTTTATGCTCAGCCACCTTCTTGAATGCTATCTTATTGGCCTTCTCGGCTCTTAGCTTGGCTGCTATCTTCAGTGGCATTCTCATCCTTGTTGAGTGAAGCTTTAGTCTGTTCAGTCCTTCTTCAAGTCTGCTTCACTTCCACCTTCGTAATATCACTGCCACTGAGACTTGTTCTCTTTAGCTCTGGTGGAACTCGTAGAGTCAACAATGTAGCATTCCAACAACTCGACAAATCTACAACTCAGCAACAACTCTTATCTTTGAAGCTTGTCCTTTAAATATCCTTCCATAATCTTCCCGTTGGAAAGTAGCCGTTGGAAGCTATTTGAATTTCTTCGCAGATCTTGAGTTATTTGGTGCAGATTGCTGATGTGACGTGACAGGTTCTTTTTGACTTAACTGACACAGCAGTCTGCTTTCTCACCTACCGCCTCAGAGATGTCACTGTTTCATGTCAGGCTGGTAGTCTTCTTTATTTCTCCTTTCTGATTCTTTCATTCGAATCCTTAGGAGTTATCCTTTTGCATCGATGCTCTCAATTAGCAATGTTCGGATGTCAGTCTTCATATTGATTCATTGCCAGTGCTTCAACACTTAGAAGCCCGAACTCCACATTTCTGATGCATATGTTCTTGGACCTTTATCGTAGTGTGTCTTTGTTGACTTTTGTTCTTTGACTGGCTGAGACAATACTACAATTCTGAAGAGTGTTCTTGGATCTTCAATGTGGAACACTTCTTCCTTTTCTTGTGCAGTGCTTCAATACTTCTGTTTGCCTTGACTGATCTCAGGAACTGATATCTTGACTTGTCGTTCTAACCTCTTCTGAATAGCAAGACACTTCAGATTTATGGCATACCTAGCTCCTTTCTCCTGGTGATCTCCCGTTCACCTTTGTTCAATGGTCTGACCCATGCTTAATCACTTCTGTCTAGTTCATCAAAAGTTGGCCGGTATCTCTGTAGGTTGTATTAGTTCCTCCTTCACTTTGGCAAACACTAAGATCTTGAGTGATTCTCAAGATCATTATTTTCTGTTCTCTTGACAGCTACTTCACTTGCTGACTTTCTCTAGTCAGTCACTTAGTATAGAGTCTTCTTCTGATTGGCTTGTGGAAAACTTTATCTCGAATGGCTTCACAACTCAGTCTGCATGTTGATAGAGTTGATGCTTAGATCTTCTGTTAGCTTGCATGCCATTCGGTGAGTGCTCTCTGGTACTCTTCATGTAGGATGTATCTTTGTAGCTCAGACCAGAGGCTTCATGCTTTGGATATATTGGGAGTGCCCATTTGATGAGAATTGTGTTGACACTATGATTCTTCCCTTAGTATTGTAGAGCAACCTTTATGGAAGCTTTAGTTATGCAGATTACGATTTAGCTTTATTGCTGCAGACATTACGATTTCGAGATCAGACCTTGACAGACTACGATTCTGCCTTCATGCTTGCTGCCTTCGTCTGATCTTATCCGACTACAATCTCTGCCTCTGATGATTATTAGACTCCACTACTTTAAGTGTGATATACGATTCTTAACTTAGCACTGGCAGTTTCTCGGTCAGCTCATAGATAGGCTGTCTCTTCGATTCTGATCATGACTTCCTCAGCAGACTACGGTTTCTAGGAAGTACTTTTTGACACACTACGATCCTTCCTCGTTTCTCCTGGCAGACTACAAACTCCGAGATCTACTATCTTGCAGACTATAATTCCGCCTTGATAGCACTTGGAAGACTACGATTCTGATGCAGTGCTTCGACGATCAGACAGTCCTATCTATTACATTATAAGATGAACCTAACAAGCTTGATCTTTCTATCTTTATAGTCCTTGTACATCATTTCTTTTTAAGGACTTTACAAAAACTATTTTGCTTATGTAGGATCAACCTATCATATTTGATTAGTTCATTCTAAGTTTTTGTACATATATTCTTGTTATCTATCAGTGGACTTTACAGCTTTTGTCAATGCAAGCATACTTGCATATTCATTCATTTATATCATAATCAAATCATATATAAATAGGAATAACATTCTCATTTATATTCCTAATAATCTCCCCCTATTTGATTATGATAAAAACAATTAGTGCATATGCATGAGATGAATGAATCTTATATACAGTGAGCAGCTATATTTCTAAAGCAGATAATCATAAATGTCATTGATGATAATATGAAATTATATATGTTATGACACTCTACATTCTGGATCCAGAACATACTTAATTAGATA
Source organism: Panax stipuleanatus (assembly GCA_020205555.1). Lineage (NCBI taxonomy): Eukaryota > Viridiplantae > Streptophyta > Magnoliopsida > Apiales > Araliaceae > Panax > Panax stipuleanatus. The sequence continues at coordinate 37,501,897 of CM035115.1, forward strand.
GAGATGTACCTCTTCTGCTCCATGTATGTATCCAGAATGTCTGTTGATCAGCTTCTGCTGCTGCTCATCTTTCTTTCTTCTTTTTCTTCTTTCCCCTGCTCCCCCTTAGATGCGTGCTTCTCTTCTTTGTTTAGTTCCCCCTCAGATTATGTGTTCATTGGGTCATCAAGTTTTGGCTCCCCCTCAGATGATGATTCTGCTTCTGCTGCTGCTTCCTTCTTCTTCTTTGCCTTTGTCCTCTTGGCCTCTCTGATCTTCTTAGTGGATTTCTTTAGTCTCTTCATTGAGTGCTTTCCTCTTGAATGTCTCTTTTGATGTCTCTTTTGATGTATCATTTTCTCCCTCTTTTTATCATTAATCACTTGAGAAAGTTGCTCCACGTTTAACATAAGCTGCTCCATCATGTGAGATGAGTTACCAACCTCAATCTTGAGTTCTTGTTGGCTTAGCTCAAGCTGGAGGGAGAGAGACTGTTTTAGATCGTAAATCTTGTCAGAGAGAAATAGGATTTGGTCTTCATTAGCCTTTTGAACTTGTAGAGCTTCTTCCTTCTGATCACTCAAGGAATTCTGAAGTACTTTATCCCTTAGTTGAAGCTTGAGATATATATCTGAAAGTCTGGCTTGAAGTCTTGTAGTCAATTCATTGTCTGCTCCTACTGACAGGTCTTTTACTTCTACAGCCATACGAGAGACTTCCTCAACCAATTCTTTTGAAGACTTTTGAAGTTCCTGCTCTTGAGAAGATCCGATATCATGTTGTTCACTTCCCATCTGATCAGCTGTTTGATCATTCTCCTTTTGAGTATTAGTTTATACTCCATGATTTTCTTTTTTCTGAGCATCAGATTGGACTCCACGATTCTCACTCTTAGATAGATCTTCAAAGACTGTGAGAATTTGGTAAATCGTTGAGTTCCATGCTACTTGGTCAGAAAACATCTTCTCAACTTCATCGTGAGCATCTTCATTGGTAGAAGGAGAGAACTTTACGATTGTAAACTTGGGCAGAATTTTTCTTCCATCTGAATCTGCTCGACAGTCATAGGGGATATAATGATTTTCAGCATGTCTGTATATCTTGAAGTGAGACTTATCTTTGATCAGCAGAGTTGCAAACTTCTTCACTATTGGGAAGTTTTGTGCCACCAATTCTAGGTTGGGGAGTTGAGAGAAGCACCATAAAAGATAACTGTTGTCTCCAGTGAGAGATGCCTTTACCCATGGCATGTGAGGATGAAACCATCTTATATCATGATCCTTGACTTTAATATTATAAAGCAAGGTTGAGGAATCCAGCTTTATAGTATCTTGATGGTTGAGTAGATGTGCTGCAGTCATTTTCACCACTTGCAACCTTCCATTCCCATGATTTATCCATTTCTTTGGAAGTGCATCTAGTGGTTCTTCATCAATTTCTACCACTATTCTCCTCTTGCGTTGAGCAGGACAAGGAATGTGAAAATCTTCTGGCACATCATTCTCAGGACTATAGTCTCCTTCAATTTCTTCACGTTCTTAGCTGGAGTCAGACTGTTGCAGACTTCCTTCAACTTACTTATCAGTTTATTCATGCATTTGATCATCAGTTTATTCATGCATTTGATCATCATCTTCCTCATCAGCAGAGCTAATCTTTGTAGACTCAGTATCTCCTCCCTTTGATTCAGCTTCATAATCACTGATTTCGATTGTCTTTGGAGACAATTTTCCTCTCTTTGAAATAATCTAGCAATCAGTCTATTGCTATTTCTTTTCCTTGGAAGCTCAACTTTATAAGTTTCAGACTTTTCTTCATCTTCAGAACTTGAGGTTTCTGATTCATCAGACAGACTTCCTTGAGGTTCAACAGCAGGAGTGACAGATACTTCTTCTTTAGATTCTTCATCTTTTGCTTCATCATATAGACTTCTTGACACTTCTGCACTGGGAGATCTAACTGCTTCATGTTCAGATTCTCCCTTATCAACAGAATGGCTACCTTGAGGATGAGCCACAGGACTTGCATATTCTGTTTCATCACCAGACTTGCTCCTCGAAGGTTCACCCTTGGACTTCTCAGTTCCCATCTTATTTTATGACTCCACGTTTTCTTCTTCAGTGGATAAACTTCTTTGGGAAACTGACTTCTGCCTCTGCACCACTTTGGCTTTCTTCTTCAAAGGCTTTGCAGCCTTGGGCTCTGGGATAATTGCACCTTTAGAGGATGAAGACTCTTCTTCTTTTATGGCACTTGCCTTCCTCTTCTTTGAGGAACTCTTGCTGCTGCTGCCATATGTTAGCCATTTATTCTCTGTTGGATTCTTCTTCCAGTTTGCAAACAGTTGTGTAGTCATTATCTTATGGCAATTAAAGACTTCACCCTCATCATCCTTAATTTTGTTCTTCAGCTTCTTCTTCAGAATGATACTCAAAAACCTTCTATGGAAAACCTTTATGAGTGGTTTTTCTGATAGCCTTTTCTTCTCCGCCTTGTCCAGCCATTTAGACATTTGATCAAGCAGGATAGCTCCAAAATTTATCTGCTTCTTTAGAACTATGGCAGATATAATCTTTAACTGCTGATCACTCACAGTATCATGTGCAGTGTCCTTGCATAGTATACATTTGCCTACAATCTCTGCAAGGAACTCAAATTCTTCAGGAAACTCCTTTTTCTTCATATCCTTCAGACTCGAATTTCTTTTGTATCCCATAATCTTCTTGGCTCCTTTGATATCAACTTTATCAAGGATTTTTAGTCCTAGGTCAGGAAAACCTAAGCACTGATTGATATCAGAAGACTTCAGCTTCAGAATTTGCCCTTTTACTTTGATAAAAAGAGTTCCAGAACTCATAATTGCATTTGAGTGAAATTCTTTAACCATGTCAACATATATCCGAGTGTTTGACTCAAGGCATTCTGAGAATCCAGCCTTCTTCACCAGTTCAAGAATATCTATGAACTTCTTCTCAGATTTCTCGAACATTTTGGTTCCGAGCTGAATGCCAGTGATTACTCGCCAATTTTCCATTTGAAGAGTTAGGATTTTCTGAGTATAACTCTGTAAGGATCTTGTGAGATGTCAGGGAGCGATTCAAGGTTTGATAACTGTTTGAGAGGATCTTGGGTGTTTGGAAGTATTTAGGTTTTGGCTTTGAGAGGATAAGTGTATGGGTTTGATAGGTTTGCAGCTTTTGATGAACCCGCTAAAGTGAAACTGTCAATTATTTGAAATTCCCTCTTGTAGCTGTTCCCTTCACGTTTCTTAGTGGGACAGCTGTATGTTGCTAATAGGTCACAATCTGTGACTTCTCCATCGTGTCAGTTAACCAGATTTGACTTTTTCTTCTATTGACTATTGACTTCTTCAATTCATGGAGTGACTTGTCTTTTCTTAGTACTCCACGATTTCCCTGACTACTCTACCATCTTTGCTTCTTCTTCGATGATCATAGTCTGTGGTCATGCTTCAATAGACAACTTCTCCATTAGACTCTGAGGGATTGGCAATTCTCATCTGTAGCTTGTAATCTTCTGAGGAGATGATGCTTGCTTCAGTAGAAAATCTTGTGATGGATTTCATATTAGCATTCCTTCTAAAGTAAGGTAGCTCAGGAAGGGCCAACCTCTTAGCTGAATGCTAAGGATCAGGTTTGTCCCTGAGGAGCTTACTAGATAAAAGGCTTTAGACATGATTAGTATTGACATCACATTTGACCTTTTTCTTGGGGAGTTCATCTTCCAACTCTGGATTTTCGTTGGCGTTGGATTTTGTAGAGGTTATAATCGTGGTGTCCTCTTGCTCATTTGCTATGATCAGATGGTTGATCATAGGTACTCCACAATTTTGAGATTGATGGCTGATAGGGTTATAAGTAGCATGTTTTGGGACATTACTGCTGACTATAATGGATATTCATTTGGTTCATCAGTCACAGAGTTTTGGGATTCTGTAGCTGGAATCTTTCTATTTTGGTTTAGCTCCTATTTATCTCACACCTCTTGGTAAGAATTGTATTTCTTCTTTTACCTGAAGTTCACAACTTCTTCATCTTTTCACTTGATCTTTCTGAGTTAATCAAGTTACTATCTTTTCATCGAAGCACGAGTTCTTCTTCTCCATAATTATCAGAAGATAGCCTTTCAGATCTTCTTCTGACTGGAATCATCTCTATCAGATAAGCTTCCTTGATTTATGGAGTGAGATATCTTTGAAACTGATCACTCCACGATTGTTGACATAACTACGAATGTAGTCTCCTTCATTTGACACCAGACTAGATGTTTCGGCTGCTCATAGTCCTTCCTTAGAATCTTTATTTTGAGTTAAGGATGAGTGGAGGATTCCTTGAGACTATCAACTTGTCAACATCTATCAGCCTTTCTTCAGTAATTTGCCATTCCTCCTTAAACAGAACTAGAATCTCTGATGCTGATTTGAGAAGCACTACGATTTTGGTCATTGTGACACAATCGTCGTGTGTTGACATGCACAGGCTTGGCAAGGTCTTGATCGTAGAGAACACTACGATTTTCTTTCAGCTCCTTGATAGACTACATTCGTGGAGTTCTGCTTCTTTGATATTTCCTCTGAGTGAATATGCTTTGAACGGATAAGCATAGAGGATCTTGTTAATCTCGGCATGACTTACCAACTTCCATATGGTGATCAGCAATCTTGTGAGCTTCATTTATGTGAGCTCAACAAGTTTTCAAGAATAGGCTTTGGCATAGAGTAATTTGTCAAGCACATTGCTGAAATGTCTTGAGCCTCCAGCTGGTTAAGTCCTTGTGACTAAAGCCATCTGTTTCAGTATTCCTTAGTGTGGTCGAGTAGACCAAGTACCTGCAGGTTTAGTATCCAATTTTGATTGGATCCTGCTAGGTTAGTTTCTTAAAAACCCCTATTCCTCATATAATAGATTTTACATCCATTTTAGCATCAATGAACATATCTATGCATGAACTAGATTTAGATATAACATTTATCATGTATGATTTTGAGTGTGTGCAAGATTAGTCATTTTAATAAGACACTCATTTTCTTTGATGGTTTTATCCTTTGCTAGGATATGTTCACAGGTTTTGAAAGTTTGCAGAGTAGGAATCAATTCTTTAACTTAGTTGTATCTGGTTGATTCACGGAGATGATCAGTTTCTAAGAATCTTCAAGATACTACTTTAGAACTGATCATACTCTACTTATTATCAAAAACTTAGAACATAGGTTTGTACATACATACAACCCTTTAAGCAAGGATTACTCCACTTAAACTTAATTAATTCTTGATATGCTCATGAACTATTTCAGACATCTCTCAAGATGTTATCCTCAGTCTAAAACTTGGGTGGAGAGATGGTTTGTTAGCAATTAAGTTTCCAACCTTAGTGTATCTCTATTCCCCTTTTTCGGCAGACTATGGTCTCTTGATAGAATACTGATATAGTACATGAGGTGATGCAACATGATGAACACATTTATATCAATGAGGAACTGTACCTTTACACTGTCAGTCTCTTGATAGTCATTTACCTTGCTATAATGAGGTTAGGCATTGATGTGCATATCTTTACATTTCTTTCTGACAGCTTTTAGCTCCAGTTATCCTTCAATCAATTAGTCACAGCCTTGAAGGGGTAAGCTAGGAAAGTCTTGGCATCTTTAGATCTTTAACAATCTTGAACCTCAAGGTTCACATCCAACTGCTGGTTCGTCAAAAACATAGTTGAGAGAATCTTCTTTCTCCTCTGTATAAGTATTTCTTAGCATGTATGACCTTTCATCTTTCATAATGAAGGATGTTTGATTCTTTGCTGTTGATCCTCCTTGACTTCTCTACTCTGGTCTTCAGACTACAAGATTGACTATGGAAACAGATTGGTCTTGATGCAATGGCATTTAGGAACTAGACCAATCTGAGCAGCTTCAGGTGTATATACACATTTACCTGTACACATTATGTCCAACGTGTGAGCTCATCTGCATTTATAAGTTACTTACTGCTAAACAAAGTTTAGAACAATGTTTGTGCCTAGGATCAAACTCAAAGAGATTAGCTTTAAAAGATAGCATGAGAACCTGCTCCAATTGTTTGTTCCCAGTAGGCACACAATATATATAGAAGGGGGGGTTGAATAGATCCTTTGAAATTTTAAACTATTTTGCATTTTATTTTGTATAGCTAAGAAGTTAGCATATGACAAACACAAGAATCATTTCAAGCACAACGGAATAAGTTAAATCTCCCCTTCATTGATATATTGATAAACATTGATACATTGTTCTTGGAGTTAGTTTAGTTGTAAGTAGTTAGTACATACATAGTAGTTATAGCAGTTAAGTACATAATGTAAAGTCATAAAGTAAATGACAGAATGTAAAAGACACAAAAGGGTTTTAAGTGGTTCAGAGCCAACTCAACTCCTAATCCACTTTTATGCACTCTCGCAGGAAATCCACTAAGGAATGGGCAGCACCCTGAATCACTAAGATTCCTTCAAGGCCAGCAGCCCTGAAACTTTAGTTCACTTTTGAACTCTTCAAGCCCTTTGGCTTGGAACTCCTGTAGTTCACTAAGAACTCTTCAAGCCCTTTGGTTTGGAACTCTAGTTCACTAAGAACTCTTCAAGCCCTTCGGCTTGGAACTCATTTAGTCCCTTTTGGACAAGGACCCTTTGACCCTGGCTACTTGTAGTTGTAGTTATTGTTGTTATTTATGCTTTGCTGCTAAGATGTCTTGTTCTCTCCAGCTCTGGTGGAACTCGTAGAGTCAACAATGTAGCATTCCAACAACTCAATGAATCTACAACTCAGCAACAACTCTTATCTTTGAAGCTTGTCCTTTAAATCCCCTTCCATAATCTTTCCATTGGAAAGTAGCCGTTGGAAGCTATTTGAATTGCTTTGCTGATCTCGAGTTATTTGGTGCAGACTGCTGATGTGACGTGACAGGTTATTTTTGACTTAACTGACACAGCAGTCTGCTTTCTCACCTACCACCTCAGAGATGTCAATGTTTTGTGTCAGGCTGGTAGTCTTCTTTATTTCTTCTTTCTGATTCTTTGATTCGAATCCTTAGGAGTTGTCATTTTGCATCGATGCTCTCAATTAGCAACGTTCGGATGTCAGTCTTCATATTGATTCATTGCTAGTGCTTCAACACCCAGATGCCTGAACTCCACGTTTCTGATGCATATGTTCTTAGACCTTTATCGTAGTGTGTCTTTGTTGACTTTTGTTCTTTGACTGGCTGAGACAATACTACAATTCTGAAGAGTGTTCTTCGATCTTCAATGTGGAACACTTCTTCCTTTCTTGTGTAGTGCTTCAATACTTTTGTTTTCCTTGAATGATCTCAGAAACTGATATCTTGACTTGTCGTTCTGACCTCTTCTGAATAGCAAGACACTTCAAATTTGTGGCATACCCAGCTCCTTTCTCCTGGTGATCTCTCGTTCACCTATCTTTAATGGTTTGACCCATGCTTAATCACCACTGTCTAGTTCATCAAAAGCTGGCCGGTATCTCTGTAGGTTGTATCAGTTCCTCCTTCACTTTGGTAAACACTACGATCTTGAGTGATTCTCAAGATCATTATTTTCTGTTCTCTTGACAGCTACTGCACTTGCTGACTATCTCTAGTCAGTCACTTAGTATGGAGTCTTCTTCTGATTGTCTTGTGGAAGAATTCATCTCAAATGGCTTCATAACTCAGTCTGCATGTTGATAGAGTTGATGCTTAGATCTTTTGTTAGCTTGCATGCCATTCAGTGAGTGCTCTCTGGTACTCTTCATGTAGGATGTATCTTTATAGCTCAGACCAGAGGCTTCATGCTTTAGATATATTGGGAGTGCCCATTTAATGAGAATCGTGTTGACACTACAATTCTTCCCTTAGCGTTGTAGAGCAACCTTTGTGGAAGCTTTAGTTATGCAGACTAAGATTTAGCTTTGTTGCTGCAGACACTACGATTCCAAGATCAGACCTTGACAGACTACGATTTTGCCTTCATACTTGCTGCCTTCGTCTGATCTTACCCGACTACGATCTCTGCCTCTGATGATTATTAGACTCCACTACTTTAAGTGTGATCTACGATTCTTGACTTAGCTCTGGCAGTTTCTCGGTTGGCTCATAGACAGGCTGTCTCTTCGATTCTGAACATGACTTCCTCACAGACTACAGCTTCTAGGAAGTACTTCTCGACACACTACGATCCTTCCTCGTTTCTCCTGGCAGACTACGAACTCTAAGATCTTCTATCCTACAGACTACGATTCCGCCTTGATAGCTCTCGAGTCTCCTTTGTCTTTCCTGGAAGACTACGATTCTGATGCAGTGCTTCGACGATCAGATAGGACTATCTATTACATTATAAAATCAACATAACAAGCTTGATCTTTCTATCTTTATAGTCCTTGTACATCATTTCTTTTTAAGGGCTTTACAAAAACTGTTTTGCTTATGTAGGATCAACCTAACATATTTGATCAGTTCATTCTAAGTCCTTGTACATATATTCCTGTTATCTATCAGAGGACTTTACAGCTTTTGTCAATGCAAGCATACTTGCATATTCATTCATTTATATCATAATCAAATCATATATAAATAGGAATAACATTCTTATGTATATTCCTAACAGTATATTTAAGTTACGGTTAATAGGCCTTGGGGCTATGTTGTAATATTTTATTGTAATGAGCAATGTATGTTTATTATTCCGCATTAGTTTATAGAATGCTTATGATGATGATGTATCGTGAGCACCAAACTCGAGCTTAGAGAACCCGGATTTGTGGGCGTCACAGGTTTGATTGCGATCGTATTCCTTTAGGGTTGTCTCCGGGATATAAAAGACGGTTATGTTCTCTTGTAAGGTTAGTAACATGAATGCAAAATTTTAAGTGTCTACAGATGCCCCTCTTTAACATGTTTATGGAATGTAATGAAATAAATAGGATAAAGATTACTAGACACTAGAAATATGATGAATGAAAATGTAATGATGCCATTATAAGATATATCATAATGTTATGAATGCTATATGCCTTCGTGGGGTTAGTTTCCACGAGTTGTATCAACGATCATTCCTTGTTCTCTACTGGGGATGATTCTTATGGTTGATACCATCAGACCTTATCGAAATTTATGTTGGGGTTGTTACCAATGCTTTCTTTTCCAGATAAATATTTTTGTTTTACCTCTGCTGAGGATATCTCCCTTTCTACAAGTGACTTCATTCGGGATTCCCGATGCCTATCCTGAAAATAGTTTGCACTACCGGATCTTTCTCGATGCTATGCTGGGGTTTTCACCAACGGTTTGGATTTCCATCATGTTGATGTCGGATTTTCTGCTCAGGATAGAGCTTTCAATGATTGATATCACCAAAACCTCCAACGCCTACTCAAAAGGTAGTTTACAAAGGTTAACCATCATTGAACTATCTCGATGCCTACTCGAATGGTAGTTTACAAAGGTCTTCATCACTAACTATTCTCGATGCCTACTCGAACGATAGTTTACAGAGGTTTACATTACCGGATCCTTCCCAGATGCTACGTTGGATTGATGCCAACGGTTTACAATATCAGACATCCCGATATCTTTGCTGAAGTAGTGTTCAACGACTTACATCACCGGACCCAACCCGATGCTAAGATAGGGCTGTCACCAACAGTTTACAATATTAGATTCTCCGATATCTTCGTTGAAGTAGTTTTCAATGGCTTGCATCACCGGACCCAACCTGATGCTACGCTGGGGCTGTCGCCAACGATTTATAATATCAGATTCTCCGATATCTTTGTTGAAGCAGTTTTCAATGGCTTGCATCATCGGACCCAACCCGATGCTACGATGGGGCTGTCACCTACGGTTTACAAGAGATTTACATGCTTCAGAGGTTTAGTACCCGATTTCAGGGTTTCAGGCCCTTTCTGCTCAGTCACGTAGAACCTTTTTTGCTGATTTAACTTTTTGGCTTCAGGGGACTCTACCATGACTTAAATTTGATCAACCTGGAGGGGGTGGGACCCACCCCAGGCTATCGTAAGTCTACCTGCGGCTGCCATAGGTAGACTCGCAGCAGACCGCAGGTGGTTTTAAACCTCTCTGGCCCCTTCAAAGGTCATTTTCAACTTTAGATCTTCTCAAAAATCTGAAATTTCTCTCTCAAATCTACTCAATTTGGGCTTCTTTTCGCAAAATTCGTCACTGTACAAATGTTCTGCACAACCCCGATAACGTTTACATCCTTTCTTTTCAAGTTTTGACCGTTAGAATGTTAGATTTCATGCATAATAAGTTTAAACGGAATGTATCAAATATGTATGTATAGATGACTTAATAAAAATGAATAGACTTAGTGAAAAAAATACATTTTCATTATAGTCATTTTTTACCCATTTTGACTAGTTTAGTCATCCTATTTGAGGACAGATGAGCATAAAAAATACCCATAGTGATTTGGTTGCCGTGGTGGACTTAATTTTTAATGTTTTACACATGCCATATGAAATGTTCATGATTTTGGGTTTGTGTGCTACTAAATGGCCACCTAATCATGCTTAGGTGCATGCGGATAGTCCATTTTACAAAGGAGACCCTGGCGAAAAATTTTCACGAGTCTGGGTATTTAATGTACATGCAAATTTAACTCTACTAAGACTGTATATTAAAATAATGGAAGCTTACACACGTATACCATGCATGATGCAATAACTTAAATTTAATGGGCTTAAAAATGAAAAATACATCATCCTTTCTGAGGTGATTTAGAGATTTTGTTCAGGTTATGGATTCAGACAGATCGAGTAGCTCTAGCTCTCGCAGGGTTTCATTTGATGTGAGGAGGGCAGCTTCTGATGTCTCTTTGCCTCGTCTGGCCCGATAGCCTTGTTGGTTGACTGAGTCAGTAATTCGTCCTATTAGAGTGGATAAGATGGATGTTGTAGGTGAGGAGGAGGATGTTCCCATTGTGGACCACACTTCTTCTTCTTCTACTCCACGCCGAGACCTTCCTGGAATTAATGTGACGACTTTTGATCTTTTGGACGATTTTAGACGTCGCCCATCCGTCCATCTACATGCGAATGAGGTAATGGAAATTTGCATTTTTGAATTTCTTCTTTTTCTATTTTGGTGCAATGGTTGAATCTTGATTTTACACTGATGCAGGTTCTCGGATTTACTCAGCTCAAGGGGAACTGGTTCAACATTCATTCTCTATATTGGACTCGTCATCCGGAGTACCAGGCCATCATCCATTCCTGGGGGCTTTCTTTTCTATTGCTCCCCGCCGCTGTCCCTGGGGTTATATGAGGGTTTTTTCTAAGGTGATGATGAAACCGATGGATTGGCGATTCATCACAGGATTAGAGTTTACAAAGGAGCCAGTGCCCTTAGTGGCTGACATTTCCCCGATCGCAGTTCGATCCTTGTTAGGAGTTCCTACTTCGGCCCTTAAAGGTCGGGCGGTCCGTTCTGGTCCCCTGAGTGTTGACGCTTTGAGTAGAGCCTTGTCCGAGCCTTTACCTGCTGATTAGACGGATAGAGATCGCATTATTCGGCGATTATTCTTGATTAATATCAGGGGTTGTTTCCTGGCAGACAACTCCTCGACGATCTCTTTTGCCATAGTCAGCGCTACTCGTGATGTGAATCACATCAGAGACTTTGATTGGGGATCATTCACCTTCACCTATTTCCTTCGTGGGATGCATTTAGGCTCAAAGGGCGTGACAGAGGCTTGGCTAGGTTTTTATCAATTTTTGCTGGTGAGTAATTTCCCCTTATCTTTTAATTTCCCTCGCTCGAGTTGTCAATCTTCATAACTGATGACATTTAATCTTTGAATTTTTAGTTTTGGGTATATGAGAGGCTCCCTTGCCTACGTCCAGTTACTACCTTAGGCTTGGAGACATATCTGCGGGGACAACGTTGGCATCACTCTACTTTGGCAGAGGTCCCGGTGGCGGAGGGCTTTACCCATTGTCGTTTATAGCTGGAGCTACTGACTGCAGACGTCATCACTTAGGTTCCTTATACCCCAACCATCTGACAGTAGACTTTGAGGATGGCTCCCCGATCGGGGCAGAGTATGTGTTTTCCACTCGTCAGATTCCCTTCTTGACTGAGGGAGGCTGGGAGCTTTACTTGGGAGAGCGAGTTATTAGGTGCATTACATGGGGGATTCGCATTTTATATCTACCTCCTGCTAGACGCCACTGGTCTATGTCTCAGCCAGTTATAGAGATTCCCCCGATGGACTTGGATGGCTTTACTTTATCAGAGGGTACACTTAGAATGCTTTCTATCGCTGGTGGACTCTTTGTACCATTGGGGCTCAGACTCGTGCCACCGAGTTCTTAGGATACATGGTTCCTGGGTCTGTGACAATGACAAACTGGATTGCATATGTCAGGGAGCCTACCCACTTGGAGCAGATTGCTAGCTTGACCCATCGGTTTGACTAAGCACATCTTTTCATCAGACATTTGGGCAGAGATCCATCGGAGGTAGATTCTTTTGATCCTTCCAGCTCTGGCGTTGGTCCCTCAGGTGGCCCATACCCTGATTGTTTCACTGGAGCAGATCCCCCTTTGTATCGACCAGATATTCCCTTTGGTGGAGATACATTAACTTAGGAGGAGTTACAGCAGGTTGACCGGCTGGTGAAAGTAGTATGCACACAAGCCAATCATGTTTGATGATAAAGCATATACTTTGTAACAATCTTATTCATTTATTAAAAAAATAATTATATATTTATAGGCATTTATTTATCTACATGATGTTGTTATTATAATATGTGATAAACTCATAGTTTTAAGCAATGCTTTTAGAATCATGATGATGATCATGCTAATGAGATCTAAATTCGTAGATAGCTTAAAAACTAAAATTGTTCCCAATCGTTGGATTACTAAAAAGGAGATTAGTGAATCCGGATAGATTGGTACATAAGTTGCTTGCTCATTGGATGAGGATGATTGATCTCATGATCATTGTTGTGGAGACACTAAAGCAAGTATGTAGGTGCTTATTGGAGAATAAGTACACTGAACTTATCTCGCTGAGGAATACCTAATGGAGTTTTACTTGCCTATCAATAGGAATTCCTCCAGTGATAGTAGTACAACTGATCCTTAGACTTGAGATCATCATAGTATCTTGTGTATGATGAGTGGTGACACATCCGAATCAAAATTATCCAAGTTAAGTCCAACCTAGCACTTTCATATATTTAAATAGAAAAATATCGTCCTTGTGGTGACACAACAAAACAGTATTATTCAATTTCTTTATAAGCATCAAATCTGAAAAATCAACATCTTAAATATTTATTACTTACCTTGTGGTGACACACCAAATATCTTTGAACGTTTTGGACTTAATATAAATTCTTTGAGGGGTTTTATTATTATTTGTCTCATCTTGTTTAGCGCGTATACACACATATATATAAAATACGCGTCATATTAATTAACAAGTGAAGCATGTTGTATAATATATAAAATATATTTAGTAAACATGCACATATAGAATAATATATTCTACCTGAATTGATTTTGGACTTTTATTCTAGTTTGGTTCACTCGAGCCACCAAGTGAACCAAAAGGTCAAACCTAGGGGTGCAAGATATAAATTTAAATATAACTATTACATTTGATAGGCTTCTGTTAGCTATTGGGCGGATGTGACCCATTTCCCTATACTTTTTATTTTCAGTTGTAGAACCGAGATGATGTATTTTGATCTTTATAAGATGATGTATTTAGAGATGTATGTACAATACTTTCTATTTATTGCACCATATTGTCATTTATTATGATGCATGCATTATATGTCATGGATATGCATTTATATTAATGAGTTAGAATTGACCCCTGGATGGTCTTAAATACGGCTCTACAGATGTCTTCATCCTCCATTACCCGTATTAAGCATAGTCCACCCACATTGATATCCTCAGCCTTGAGGTCTTGGTATGATAGCTTTCCTGATTCGGATCGCATGGCCGCACGTCGCATGCTGGGACATTCTATGTCCTTCCTGACTTTCCAGGTCCCCGTGGGCTTTATAGAGGGCATGATATCTTGTTAGATCCCCCAGAGATAGGTTTTCAGGTTTGGTATTCACGAGCTGACCCCGACACTGGAGGAGTATGGATGTATCACTGATTTTCCTTTGGATAGGCCATGTGCTAGAGTAACTGTCGGTCTGTTGCAATGGCAGTTTATGACCATGACAGGTCTATGACGCACGATCATTTTGGATGAGATCACATCTGGGAACGTGGCGTCCATGGGCTTCTTGATTGATCGCTTTGAGTCTGCAAACAACTATTTAGCTTATTCAGTGGATTTTATTATTTTTGAGGATGCTTTGCGGGTTGTCCGGGTGGATACTTTCTTGTTGTGTGTCGTAGCATATTTGTACATGCCTTTGTATATGGATCATCTAGATATTGGTTTGATCACCATAGTTTGTGCTCTAAGGGAGGATAAGCCTATCCTTCCTATAATTTTGGCAAAGACTTTAATGTTGGCTTCATTTTGCCATACCCGTCCTATCGAGTTTTTTAGAGGCAGCGCTGTATTGCTGTATGTTTGGTTCATGATGCATTTGAGACCGATTGGTACTTTCAGATGCCATGGATATTGCTTTATACACGACATAACTATGTCTTACTCTTTTTGACCTGCTAACTATATTGAAGCATCATCCTGGTTTATCTTCCTGGCTGTGATTGAGAAGCCCTACTCCATCTTGCTTTACTTAGGATTCAGTTCCCCTTTTAGTTTTGTTACTCCTGCCGTGGGTATGAACTTCTTTCCATTGGCTGATTTGAGAGGGGTGACTAAGTACCACCCATTAGTTGTTATAGGACAGTTTGATCAGTTTTACGGTGTTCATCATTTTGATGGAGCTTCAGATCATCGATCATCAGCCTTGTCTTTGTTAGAGGATGATCTAGCCAGAGTATATGATTACTAGACTCATCGGGAGAGGGCTAATTTTTCACATTTCCATTCGGGTTGTTCTTCAGAGTATTTTGCATGGCTGGAGGCAGACATTGCATCAGCTATGGTTATTTATTCAGAGCCTAGCTCCAATTTTGATGAGTAGGAGCCTATGGAGGATCCCGTTACCCCTACAGATGAAGAGCTATTCGCTGGTTTGACAGCAGCTATAGTTAGTGCCACTCCTAGCTCTTCGGCTGCTGCTGCCCCACTTTTAATAGAGGCTCTGGAGCAGATAATACGTCTTCTGACCTTTGAGAGAGATCAGGCTAAGACATTAATGTTGACAACCCTATCTGGCAGGGATGCTACTTACCTAGAGAGGGATGAGGCCCGAGATGCTTGGGATTTTATTGCTGAGAATGCTGCTCTCAGATCCTACACGGAGGACATTGTTGCAGAGATGACTGCTTTTATGGATGATCATGGTAGTACTCTGCATATAGCCGTAGATCTTCTGACCCGTATTTAGATCACAGGACAGGAGCTCGGAGATGCACCTCCATCTTTAGAGAGGGATGCGATGCTGGATTTGCTGACCCGTTTGACTGCGGGTTTATAGACTAACTTTTATTTCCTATATAGACAAGGTTAGCCACTTTTGTCATGTACATGACACATTGTATATATTAAACAGCAAGGAAATATATTTTAGTTCATTTCCCTTTTGGATATGTTTTGATATTTGTTTGATGATTGCCACTTTTCTTCGTGATTTACTGTCTTGATGTATCACGGTCTTTTCCCTGATGGTCTGACATTGAGCTGTCAGAGGATCTCTCAGTGGGTTGATGACCTTGGAGGCTTTATAGGATTTGGGTTTATGTAGGGTTTGGTGTCTTAAGAATTGTATTTAATTGGATATTTAAGTTTATAAGTAGGGTGTTTGGCTGTTTACTTTTGAAGGTTAGATCGTGATAAGTAGGTTTTATACCTATTTATTTGCTATCAACTTGCTAGGATTATGGCTTATGCTCAAGTATTTTAGTGTCTTTTGATATGTTTTATCTTTATTTTATAGGTTTTACTATGGAAACTCAATTGCCAAAGGAATGGCATGGTTTTGGCATGGAAATGGTGGGAAGGCAAGATGGAAAGCTTTTGGTGAACCAAAGGTGGAGTTGGCATGGGGAGATAGCTTATGGCCTATGCAAGTGGCCCATGTTCTGAATTAGGGAAGGCAAGTGAAGGTGAAAGAAGCAGCAAAAGAAGCAGCAATTATCAGCATTACACCAGAGAGCACCAGTAGAAAACACAGCACCGCGCTGCCACGCCGGTTTGAAGAAGAAAAGATGTGCGCCCGTGCCAGGATGCAATTATTCTGGAATTCTAAAAAACCGTGCGCCCGCGTCCCAAATGAACTACGGGGCCGAGGGGCCGCGCCAGTTAAGGCTGGAAATTTGTTAACTTTTCATTTAATCATTTTTGCTGAGCGTGTATTCCATATATGGGTCTAATTTGTAAGGAACGATGGAATTCAGTATTCATTATTCAGTTTTAATTTCTATTTCTAGGGTTAGAGAGCTAGAGAGGGTTTGAGAGCTTCACTTCTTCTCTCTTCTAGTTCTAAGTAGATTTCCATTCTAGGGTTTATATTTGGATTTATTGTGATTTGAACTGGAACTTGGAAGCTTATTGTGGACAGAGGAATATCAGATTTGCATTCTCATCATCTCTTTATCCCTTTGCTCTCATTTTATATTTTATATGTTTAGATCAAATCCCATAATGGTTATTGGTTCAGAGATGAACTAACCACCATTATGGGATTCTAATGGATCTTATTGTTTAGTTCAGATTAGTATGCCTTATCATTATGTGTGATTGATTATATATGGATTGCCTAGCATGGTTGTTTTTAATGTTTAGATGCCTGATCACCATCTACCTTAATAGCTTATATGGAATTGAAAGAGGAAGTATAAACTCAGATTTGGCTATGCTAGCATATGTTCATGAAATTTACATGTGATGAATTTTGTGATTCGTAACCCAGATAGACATATACCGGCTTACCATATGTAGTCAATAGAGAGCTTGCACTTAAATTGATATTGCTTGTAAGTCACATAAACATATAGTGATTAAGGTTTTATTGATGCTCATATGAATTCTATCTCTTTTGTGGATTTTATATGATATGGACTTGGTATACTGAAAAATAGCCATTTCTCACCTTCGTGCTCTCGACTAGCAATCCTAAGTAATTAATTATGCTTAATAAGATGTGTATGTTCTGAATGATGCAATAAGTGAAGTTAGGATTCCATATTTCTCCAAATTGAATCAATTGTCTGTTATTTAGTTAATTTTAGTTTATAATCATTCTAATCAGTAATTCACATTTTGATACTCGTTTGAGCAGCCGAAAATAGCTATAAAGTTGTTGCATGATAGTTTAAACATAATTGCTTTTCTCCGTGGGAGCGATCTTTACTTATCATATATTACTTATTGACTGTGTATACTTGCACATGTTTGTATCTGTTTTGTTAACACCGAAACGGAGCAACAAGTTTTTGGCGCCGTTGTCGGGGATAAGTTGTTATTTTTATTACTATTGACATCAATTTTTGTTACATTTGTCTGACTTTAACAATTCACACCTTATCTCATTTCTATTATATTTTTATTTGTGTTTCAGGTACTTATGGTTAGTATATGCACACTCGATCTACAAATTCTGCGTTGGTGCCTCTACAAGAAAACATCAATGGTAGAGCTTGGAGAGCGAACACAAGAACTACTAACACACAAGAGGACCCTGAACAGCCGGCACAAATGGCAGCTGAGGAACAGAGAGCGTTGAGGGATTACTCAATGCCAAAGATCAATGATTTACAATCCAGTATAGTCAGGCCAGCGATAGCAGCAAACACTTTTGAGATCAAACCAGGGATAATTCAGAGGCTTCAGAACACAGTCCGATTTTGGGGGTGCAGCTACAGAAGATCCTAGTGAACGTATCTTGAATTTTATCGAGATTTGCGATACATTCAAGTACAACAATGTGTCAGATGATGCGGTGAAGTTTTGACTCTTCCTATTTACTTTGAGGGACAAAGCGAAGAGTTGGTTGCATTCACTACCATCAGGCTCAATTACTACGTGGGAGGACATAGCACAGAAGTTTCTCGCCAAATTCTTTCCCATGGCTAAGATTGCTCAGATGACGAGTGCCCTGTCTCAATTTACATAACAACAGGGGGAATCTTTATATGAGGCATGGGAATGATTCAAAGAGATGCTAAGAAAATGCCCGCATCATGGAATGCCAGACTGGATGGTAATCAGCTCGTTCTATAATGGTTTGGGATGGCAGTCAAGGCCGATCATTGAAGCCGCATCAGGAGGAGCTCTGTGGGCCAAGAGCTATGAGACAGTCAATGATTTAATAGAGACCATGGCGGCCAATGAATACCAGAATCTGACATCTAGAATGCCGCAACCATAAGTGGTCGGGGTATTGGATGTGGATACCGTCACAGCACTTTCAGCTCAAATGGCGGCTATTTCGAAGAAAATTGACTCTATAGCTGAAAACAGAGTTCAACAAGTTGCTTTTGTATATGAGTTATGTGCGGGATCATACCCAACAGAACAATGTGCCATCACTACAGAATCAATGCAATTCGTCAGCAACTATCAAAAGCCTCAAAATTAATTTTCAAACTCCTACCATCCAAACAACAGGAACCATCCAAATTTCAGCTGGAGTAACAATCAAAATGCTCAATAGTCTCAATACCAACCTCAGCAACAACCATACCAAAGTGCTCAACAACCTCAATACCAACCATATCAACAACAAAAATCTTAACCGCAACAATCTCAACAGCAGTATGCCCCTAGACCGTCACATCCTCCCGGATTTCATCAACAACAAAATCAACACAATCCAGCTCCTAATTCACAATCAGAGGAGAAGGATGAAATAGAAGAACTTAAGTTGATGGTTAAGAGCCAAGCGGTGTCTCTTAAAATATTGGAGACTCAAATAGGCCAGATTTCCAATGCACTCCTTAACAAACCGCTAGGGACTCTACCGAGCAATACTGAAATAAATCCAGGAAGAAGGGATGGGAAGGAGCAGTGTCAGGCCATTACACTACGGTCTAGAAAGCAAACTGCAGATCTGGAGACTGGCGCGGCCTCACCCCAGGAAAAAGGAAACCTGTCGCGGACGCGCCTATGTGCAAAAAATGATGATACAGTTCTGAATGAAGGGAAAGATGGGGACAATGCAGTTGAGTCAGAAAAGGAGGTATCCACTGAGAAAATCAATGCTACACCACAAGTGATCTACACTCCTGCACCATACCCTAAGAGGATTCAGAAGTAGAGACTAGACAAATTATTCGCGAAGTTCTTGGAGGTGTTCAAGAAACTGCAAATTAACATTCCGTTCACAGAAGCTTTGGAACAAATGCCAAGCTATGCAAAGTTTATGAAAGGAATCTTGTCGAGGAAGAAGAAGCTAGAGGATTATAAAACAATTTCCTTGACAGAGGAATGCAGTGCAGTCTTGCAAAGAAAACTATCTCCAAAGCTCAAAGATCCAGGAAGTTTTACGATACCATACTCCATTGGAAAGTTATCCTTCAACAAGTGCTTATTCGACTTGGGGGCAAGTATAAACTTGATGCCTCTATCGGTATTCACTCAGTTGGGATTGTCGGCTCCTAAGCCGAAACGCATATCATTGCAGCTGGCTGATTGGTCCATTATCTACCCAAGAGGTATTGTAGAAGATGTGTTGGTGAAAGTGGACAAGTTTATCTTCCCTGCTGACTTTATTATTCTGGATTTCGAAGAGGATAAGAACATACCAATCATTCTTGCAAGACCATTTCTAGCTACTAGGAGAACACTCATAGACGTACAAAAGGGAGAACTAACTATGAGGGTTCAGGACCAAGAGGTCACCTTTAATGTCTTCAAAGCTATGAAGTGCCCCACAGATGACGAAGAATGCTTCAGAGTTAATATTGTCGACAAGGTACTGCATGAAGAGGCTGAGCAGGTTATGAGCATAGATCCATTAAATGGTGCTCTATTGCGAGACTCTGATAAGGAAAATACAGATGTGGTGGAGTACATACAACTTCTTGAACACGGTTTCTCAGATGAGAAAATTAAAGGTTCCCATTGAACCACTCGGACATACCGGGGAGACATCAGAGCGACTAAAGCCCTCTCTTGAGATGCCTCCCACCTTTGACCTTAAACCCCTTCCTGATCATTTGAGATATACGTATTTGGGGGAATCTTCCACGTTGCCGGTTATTATTGCTTCTGCTCTATCATCCTGTCAGGAAAGCAAGTTGCTGCGGGTTCTACGAGAGTTCAAATCAGCTATTGGGTGGACCATAGCTAACATCAAGGGGATCAGCCCCTCATATTGCATGCATAAGATACTCTTGGAGGATGATAGTAAGCCTACGATAGAGCAACAGAGGAGATTGAATCCAATTACAAAAGAGGTCGTCAAAAAGGAGATCTTCAAGTGGTTAGATGCCGAAATCATTTATTCAACCTCAGACAGCTCTTGGGTGAGCTCGGTGCAATGCGTTCCAAAGAAGGGAGGCATGGCAGTGTTGTCAAATGAGAAGAATGAACTTATACCTACCAGAACAGTCACAGGGTGGAGGGTCTGCATGGACTATCGCAGATTGAACAAAGCTACAAGGAAGGACCATTTCCCTCTCCCGTTCATTGACCAGATGCTAGGTAGGTTAGCGGGACACGACTACTATTGCCTCCTGATTAGTTATTCAGGGTATAACCAGATTATTATAGCCCCAGAGGACCAAGAGAAGACTACCTTCACGTGCCCATATGGTACTTTTGCATTTAAGAGGATGTTTTTTGGATTATGCAACGCTCTAGCCACTTTCCAGAGATGTATGATGGCAATATTTTCTGATATGGTCGAACAAATTGTAGAAGTCTTCATGGACTACTTCTCCTTCTTTGGAGACTCTTTCGACATCTGATTGGAGAATCTGGTATTGGTCTTAAAGAGGTGTGTTGAGACAAACTTAGTACTGAATTGGGAAAAGTGCCATTTTATGGTACAGGAAGGCATTATTTTGGGTCACAAAGTCTCAGAGAAAGGATTAGAGGTGGACAGAGCGAAGCTGGAGACCATTGAAAGTTTGCCGACACCAACGTCTATAAAAGGGGTCCGTACTTTCCTTGGGCATGCAAGCTTCTATTGGCGTTTCATAAAAGACTTCTCAAAGATTACTAAGCCTCGGTTTAGTTTGCTTGAGAAGGATGTCCCATTCAGATTCGACGAGGAATGCTTGGTGGCCTTTGAACATTTGAAGAAGAAATTGACTACGGCACCCATTATTACAGCTCCTGACTGGTCTTTTCCATTTGAATTGATGTGCGATGTAAGTGACTTCGCTGTGGGGGTTGTCTTGGGACAACGTACGGTTAAGGTTTTTTATGTTATCTACTATGCAAGCAAAACCCTAACGGATGCCTAAGTGAACTACACCACCACAGAGAAGGAGCTTCTAGTAATGGTGTACGCATTTGATAAATCCAGGTCTTATTTGATTGTGAAAAGGGTAGTTGTATACACAGATTATGCTATAATCCGATACCTAATTTCAAAGAAAGATGCTAAGCCTCGTCTCATTCGGTGGATACTTCTTCTTTAGGAATTTGATTTAGAAATCAAAGACAGAAAGGGGACCGAAAACCAAGTGGTTGACCACTTATCTCGACTGGAGAACCCGAGGATGGACACAAACGACAAAGTGATGATTAATGAGTCCTTCCAGGACGAACAGTTATTTGTGGTGCAAGGCGAAATGCCCTGGTTTGCGGACTTTACGAACTTCCTAGTGAGTAATATTATCCCTTCTGACTTCACTAGAGCCCAGAAGAAGAAGTTTCTACACGATGTTAGATGGTATAGTTGGGATGAGCCGTATTTGTTTAAGTAGTGCGCTGATAAAATGATCAGACGGTGCATCCCAGAAAGTGAGATGGGCAGCATACTTCAGGATTGCCATTCATCAGTTTATGGTGGACACTATAGGGGCGAGAGAACAGCTGCCAAAGTACTTCAGGCATGCTTCTATTGGCCAGCATTGTTTAAAGATGCTTATAACTTCGTCCAAAAGTGTGATCGGTGTCAGCGAGTGGGTAACATATCCAAACGGAATGAGATGCCTTTGAATATAATCCTAGAGGTCGAGATCTTTGATGTCTGGGGGATAAACTTCATGGGGCCTTTTATTTTGTCATATGGAAATCTGTATATCTTGCTGGCAATGGATTACGTGTTCAAGTGGGTAGAAGTAGCAACCTTACCGACTAATGATGCTAGGGTGGTCTTGCATTTTCTTCAGAATAGTATATTCACGCGCTTCGGGACCCCTATAGCTATCATAAGTGATGAAGGAACCCACTTCTGCAATCGTCAATTTACTGCTTTATTGGCTAAGTATGGGGTGAATCACCGAGTCTCTACGGCGTACCACCCCCAAATGAACGGCCAAGCTGAGGTGTCTAATCGTGAGGTGAAACGGATATTAGAGAAAATTATAAATCCCATGAGGAAGGATTAGTCCCTCAAGCTTGACGATGTAGTGTGGGCATATAGGACCGCCTACAAGACACCACTGGGTATGTCACCATATCAGCTAGTGTATGGGAAAGCATGTCACCTTCCCATGGAACTTGAACACAAGGCCTACTGGGCCATAAAGAAGCTGAATTTTGACTTGAAGGCTGCAGGGAAGAAGAGGCTTCTCTAACTAAATGAGTTAGACGAATTCAGACTGCAAGCCTATGAAAACTCCAAGTTATATAAAGAAAAGGTAAAAAGGAGGCACGATCGGAAGATTATGGAAAGGAAATTCGAGTTGGGGCAAGCGGTGTTGTTGTATAACTCTCGCCTCAGACTTTTTCCTGGAAAGCTCAAATCGCGGTGGTCGGGTCCTTTCATAGTGAAAATTGTGTTTCCATATGGTGCAGTGGAGATTTTTGATCAATACCCAGACAAGCCTTTTAAATTGAATGGATAGAGGTTGAAGCACTATTATGGAGGTGAGGTCAATCGAGAGAAGGTCACCTCGATTCTTTCCAGCACATGACCAATTCAGATAGAGTCGAGCTAATGGACTGTAAACAAACGCTAGATGGGAGGCACCCCATCATCTCTCTTCTCCCTTATATATAATTCTTGTTATATATCTCCATTCCCCCCCCCCCCCCCCATGTTTAATTCTAAGCATTGTGAAAAGTTTGAAATTTTTTGGACAGTTTTGGTTTTAGGAGCTTATTGCATATATTTTTGGAATTAGGAGTTGTTGCAGATATTTTTGGACTTAGGAGCTTATTGAATATATTTTTGGAGTTGTGAGCATATCGTATATACACTCATATAGTATTTTTGACGATTCACGTATATATGCTTTGCACATATAGTATTTTTGAGGTTTCACGTACATATGCTTCGCACATATAGCATTTTTGAGGATTCAACCGTATATACATCTTACATAGTTCAATTGCAAGTATAGGATCAATTTACATATGATTTTCATAATACATATAGTATTGAATGTTGGTTGTCTAAAAATCATGACAATTTTGAAAGTTTTACGATGAATACATGTGCATATAGTATAGACAGATTCCAATAGAGCATGATGTAGAGATACATAGTCCAATTTTGGGTTTTAGATTCTTTTATATCTTATTTGTTTGCATTCACGTGTTTCAGGAAAAGAATGCTATTCAAATCGCTGCTTAATCTTCATTTCATGCTGCAAAAAGGAAAATTTTTGGTTGGGCTAAGGGCAGCGCGGCCGCGCCATCATCAAGGCTAAATACAGGGCGGCCGTGTCAATATGCAGTGCCAGATACAAGTTCTGGGTACACGCGAGCCCGCGCCCTCCTCATACCTAAACTCTATGCGACCGTGCCTGACTCCAGCAACCTTCCAAATTTTAAATGAAAAAGAAACAAACCCATCCCTTATACAACATCTTAAGTGGATCGAATTCTCCTATCAGAGCATAAACAAACATATTCTCCTATTCTACCCAAAACTCTCATATATAAACCCACTCTCATCTGAATCTCACTTCTCCTTCTTATATACGAATTCTACATACTATAAATCCAATCCCTAACCCTAGCCTCCACTTACATTCTATCAATTCAATTCAACTTCCTTCAGAGATAAGGTTTAGAGATACTAGGTTTGCAGAGATATTCAGAGAAAAGTTTGGGGGTTATTCTTCAGCAGTCATCTAGGGTTTACAAGGCTAATTTTCTATAGATTATAATGGGTCCAAAAAGAACATGTTCTGCCACTCCCAGATCGCCCTCTCAGAGTAGCCAGGGCGAGGACACTGTGGATTTGACTAGGTTCATCAGCCTTGAGGCATAACTTGAGTATTATCGAATCGCGGCCAAGTCATTTGTAAAGGAGCGGGGACTAAAACCAGTAAGGAAAGATGGCCAGATGCTTTCCATGATCAGAGAGATGAGTTGGCAAGGAGTTTGTGCAACTCCGCCGCCTGTCTCGTTGGCCATTGTTCATGAATTCTATGCTAACGCCGAGGAGACACAGAGTGGTTTCTTTTTCGTTTGGGGCAGAAACGTCGATTATCGTCCGTCGACGACCCGTGAGGTGTTAAGCGTGCCTTCAATCTCAGCTGACCAAGTAAATTGGGTCAAGGAGGAGCATTTTGAAACTGACTTGGACCAGTTGCTCACTGATTTATGCCTGCCAGGCAAGAAGTGGAAGTATAGGCAGGGCACAGATGAGCCCACCACTTTCCCGGCCTCAGCGCTGAATAAATATGCCAAGGCTTGGAATTTGTTCTTATACTCCAATTTAATGTCGTCCACTCACCAGCACGAAATTATGGCCGAGAGGGCCATTATTCTATGGGGGATCATTACGGGGAAGAAAATTGATGTCGGACATTTGCTCCATCAGAACATGTTACGATTCATGCAAGGCAGTACCACCGGGGGAATTCCACACGCATCAGTGGTGGCTCATCTCTGTTCTAAGGCAGGCCTTGAGTGGGAAGACGAACAGGCCCAGATGTCGAGCAAGGACATAAATCACAGCATAATTAAGAAGTTTAAAGATTGGACTGGTGGCACGGTACATCTGCGGGGGAAAGGATTCATCTTACCGACTCATCCCCCAGTTCCCCCACCACAGCCAGCAGTAGTAACCGGTCCTTCCACCTCCAGTACAGGGCCGCGGGATCGTCAGATGAGGCGATAGGAGAGGAGGATGGATGCGCTTCATGATAATTTATCTGCTTTTGCAGGCGGACTGACCCGAGCCCTGGGTTAAGCTTTTGCACAGCAGGGAACGTTAGTGGAGTGGCCTGTCTTTGGTGCTGCCATGCCATACCCGCTGCCAGATTCACCACCCGAGGAAGGTGGCCATGCCGATACATAGGGGAGTTTTCTAACCCTTTACTTCTAATGCGGACATTGAAAATTTTAAGTTTGGGGGTATTGGGTGTAGTTAGTAGCGTAGTTGCATATAGTATTATTACATGTTTAGGTTGCATAGTAGTTGCATTTTAGTATTCTATTAGTTAAATTTTGCATTAATTTTTTTCTATTTTGTTTTTTTTTGTTTAGTAGTATGTGTTTAGTTGCATTGCATAGCATAATCCCATGCTTTAGTCTGTTGAATTCTAGTATAGCCGATGATGATATTAAAATGTGATAGATTTTTGAACTTAGTTGATAGTTTAAGCTTAGTTATATCTTCATACATGATGTAGTCTATACCTATCGCTTTGATGTTACTGGATAGCACGGAATTGTTATTATTTGCTTGTTGGTTAGATTAGCACATGCTTATCTTCTGAGGGGAATATTTTATTTTTAATGATAGAATTGTGTAAGAAAATGATTAATGGCCTTAATAACACAAAAATGCATGTTTGGGGTAACACATTGGGTATGCATGCTAAAAAGAAAAAGAAAAAAAATAGAATAAACACCTTGGCTAGCTAAGTCTTATGGCCTTTGATACTCGAGCAAGTAAGCCCTAGGGGATTGTCTCTACACCCAGCGTCCTAAAGCCTTTATAGTTTGGGAGTCATTGGTCGAAAGCTCGATAAATAGGTATCATTGAAAAGCCTAAGAGGGCTTAGCATTGCGCAATCGGGTGTAACCACGAGAAAGTGCGAATATCACCCCCGTGTGTGAATAAAAGCATAATAAATCCTTTGTTGAAACTTAGCTTGTATTGATGTGTTGGATTGGTCGTTGTTCCATTTATGTAAAAAATTCTTGACTTAAAACCTCAGTTTTTCCTTCCTTAGAAGTATATCATGTGGAATCTTCGCCTTTATCAAGCTTATTTGTGATATAGCACACACACACTACATCTTAGCAACATGTTGTGATTTCTGGATTGTATGTCTTTATGACTTTAGCTTGAGTTGATACTTTGTTCATAGTTCTTGTTATTTCTCTGAGGCACATTTTATTGGAATTCATAGCATGGCTGAAATTTTGGGATTCATTTTCATGTTAGTATAGTTGTATAGCATGTAGTTTGCATTTGTGTTTGTTGCTTGAGGGCAAGCAATAGTTCAAGTTTGGGGGTAATTGATAAGTAGGTTTTATACCTACTTATTGGATATCAACTTGCTAGGATTATGGCTTAATCTCAAGTATTTTAGTATCTTTTGATATGTTTTATCTTTGTTTTATAGTTTTACTATGGAAACTCAATTGGCAAAGGAATGGCATGGTTTTGGCATGGAAATGGTGGGAAGGCAAGATGGAAAGCTTTTGGTGAACCAAAGGTGGAGTTGGCATGGGGAGATAGCTTATGGCCTGTGCAAGTGGCCCATATTTAGAATCAGGGAAGGCAAGTGAAGGTGAAAGAAGCAGCAAAAGAAGCAGCAATTATCAGCATTACACCAAAGAGCAGCACCAGAAAACACAGCACCGCGCGGCCGCGCCGGTTTGAAGTAGAAAAAACTTGCACCCGCGCCAGGATGCAGTTATTCCAAAATTCTGAAGAACCACGCGTCCGCGCCCTAAATAAACTACGGGGCCGCGCGACTGTGCCAATCAAGGCTGGAAATTTATTGCCACTTTTCTTTGTGACTTACTGTCTTGATGTATCATGGTCTTTTCCCTGATGGTCTGACATTGAGCTGTAAGAGGATCTCTCAGAGTGGGTTGATGACCTTGGAGGCTTTATTGGATTTGGGTTTATGTAGGGTGTTTGGCTATTTTCTTTTGAAGGTTTTACCGCCCCATAGATGGTTGGCTGCCTACGTACTTCCGAAGATGGGGGAGATTAGGTCATTCGTAGTTTAGACCAAGTTGTAAAGACCTGAATTGATTATATTTAATTTGATTGATTTTTTTTCCAGGACCAAGATGGTGGTTTGCAGGTAGTTCAGACATAGTACCTCTTCACGGTGTCTGAATTGATAAGTTGGGGAAATTCTTCTCTGTCCATTTCTTGCAACCTGATGGCTCCTCCTGAAAATACTTCCTTGACAATGAAAGGGCCTTCCCAGTTTGGGGTGAATTTTCCTCTGGCTTCATCTTGATTGGAGAGGATTTTCTTCAACACCAAGTTATTTTCTTTGAATTGCCTAAGCCGGACCGTCTTATTATAGGAACGAGCAATCCTTTGCTGATATAACTGTACATGGAAGATGGCTACAACTCTTTTCTCATCTATCAAAGATAACTGGTTGTACTGCACTTGTAACCATTCATCTTCTTCCATCTAAGCATCCATCAACACTCTTAATGATACCATCTCTACCTCTATGGGGAGTACTGCTTCTATGCCACAGATCAATAAATAGGGGGTAGCCCCAATAGAAGTGTGCATTGATGTTCTATATGCTAACAGAGTTAGAGGCAACAAGTTGGGCCATCCTTCGTAATTGGCGGACATCTTTTATATGATCTTATTAATATTTTTGTTGGCTGCTTCGACAGAACCATTCATGTTGGGACGATAGATGACAGAATTTAGATGTTTGATGTGGAATTTACTGCATAATTCCTTCATCATTTGGTTCTTCATATTTTTAGCAATGTCTGATATGATCACCTCCGGTTGTCCGTATCGACAGATTATATTGTTTCTGATGAAATGGATGATTACCTCCTTGGTGACTTTAGGAAAGGAGGCAGCTTCTACCCACTTAGTGAAGTAGTCGATTATGGTGAAGACAAACCTATGACCATTGCCAGCTTTGGGTTCTATTGGCCCGATCACGTCCATCCCCCACATGGAAAAGGGCCACGACTAACTCATACAGTATAGTTCGTTTGGAGGAGCGTGGATGGCATTTCCATGGACTTGGCATTGATAACATCTCTTAACATGATCATCACAGTCAGCTTTAAGAGAAATCCAATAATGTCCTGTTCTTAATAGCTTCTTGGCAAGTAAGGGACCGCTCATGTGTGGACCACATACTCCACTGTGGACTTCATCCATAAGTCTTTGGGCTTGATCTTTGTCTAGACACCTTAGAAGGTCTATTCCATCATCTCTTTTGTAAAGAGCATCTCCACTTAAGTAAAATTTCATAGCCATTTTATGGATCCACTTTGTTTCAACTTGACTTCCCCTAACTGGTGTAGATCCATCCCGAAGATACTCTTTTATATCCTGGTACCAAGGTTGTCTAATGGGAAGTAGTTCATCTGATACTTCTCCAATGTAGTTGTTATAGGCTGGTGCCTTTTGGCTTGTAAATTTGATATATGGGATTCCTCTCCTTACGAATATGTGGATAAAGGAAGCCAAGGTTGTCAATGCATCCGCGAAATCATTTCTATTTTGAGGGATGTGGACGAGGGCTATTTCTTCAAACTCCGTAGCCATCTTGATAACCTGCCGATGATAGGGCTGCAAATGCAATTCTTAGGTATGATATGCCCCGGTGATTTGTTTGATGACCAGCTCGGAATCCCCAAAGACCGCTAACCGTTTGATACCCATAGATTGGGCCAGTTTCAATCCCATTATACAGATGTTGGGTATAATCTAACTACGCACAACATGCAAGTATACGTGGTCCACAAGTAATAAAGTGATGAGTCGAGTATTGTCCCCACGGAGAAAATAACTGAATTTTATCTAACAATTACGAACTTTATATTATCTCAATTTTATTAAACTAATGATCAAATCTATGAAATCGATGAAAACTACTAATGAATTCAAAACCAACTAACTACCCACTCTTTTAATTAAGTATTGGAGAATTAAGTCTACACTTTCACTTTATGCTCGAACTTCTTGCTTTAATCCTCCAAAAATGATCCTTCAGTTAGGGTTCTGTTAATGATAATGATAATGTCTTTTTTGCCCATCTAGTTGCTTAAAATACTCTCCTAATCGCAAGACAAATCCATCACAATAACCTGTCTAGAGTCCTTCCCGAACCAGGAAAACTTTAAGTTAACTGCCGCGTAGTTTGCCCCGCGGGTAATTTATACTAAGGATGCGCTCCCCAGCGGGTGTTCAATATCTGATGAAAAGGTGACCCCCGCCCCAGCGGGTGGTTTGGCTTGTAGAAGCCCGCCCCAGTGGGTTTGCTGGCTGAAAACTGCATCTTTTTGCCTTTAACTCCTACTTTCCCTCCAATCCAAGTCCTGTAACACAACCACAGAAAACAAAGTAAAAACAATACTAAAACTACACGAAGTAGCAACGAATTAAGCTTGAAAGGTACCCAATTCGTAGGTATAAAACCCACTCATCAACATCCTTCATACTCAGCTGTGTTGTTGGTGTTAATAAACTGTAGGTCGGTGGCCACGGAATACTGTTCTCCCGTAATAGATACAAGAACTGCCCTTGCTTCTGCACCTTTTATGTTTATCGCCCCGTCGAAGTACAATTTCCAGAATTGGCCTGTATCTTCTTGATGGATTTGTTGAATTGTTATTACCGCATCATCTGGGAAGTAAGTTTCCAAGGGTTCGAAGTCCCCTGATGGTGCTTCGGCCAATTGATCTGCAATTCCTTGACCTTTGATGGACTTTTGAGTCACGTAGATGATATCGATTTGTTTGAGGATTAGTTGCCATCTCTGGATAATCGACAATTTAACATGGGCTTGTTGAATATGTACTTCAGACGATCTATGCGAGAGATGAGATAGGTTGTATGCCCATGAAGGTAATGTTGTAACCTCATGGAGGCCCATGCTAAAGCACAAAAAGTTTTTATAATCAAGGTGTACTTTTGCTCACAACTGCTGAACCTCTTGCGGAGGTAATATATATCTCTCCCTTTGCCTCTATCATCTTTCTGCCCCAGCATGCAGCCCATAGAGTTGGAATTGACCGATATATACATGAAAAGTGGAATTTTGTCCTAGGGAGGCACCAAAACAGGGGCTTTAATTAATTGTTTCTTAATGGTGAGGAAGGCCTTTAGACAGTCTTCATTCCACTTTCTAGAGGAATTTTTCCTCAACATCTTAAAGATGGGTTCACAAGTTGTAGTGAGTTGAGAGATGAATCTACTTATGACGTTGATTCTCCCAAGAAATCCCCGTATCTCCTTTTCTGTTTGGGGTTCAGGCATCTCAATTATGGCTTTAATCTTGGCGGGATCCCACTCAATGCCTCTTTTGCTTACCAGAAATCCCAATAATTTGCCAAATTTAACACCGAAAGAACACTTAGTTGGGTTTAGCTCCAAATTATATTTGCGAAGCCGGTTAAATAACTTTATAAGATGGTTGGCGTGGTCATCTTCCCTTCTGGATTTGATGATGATATCATCCATGTAAACCTTTTATCTCTTTATGCATCATGTCATGGAAGAAGGCCATCATAGCTCTTTGATATGTAGCATCGGTATTGATAAGGCTAAAAGATAACCGCCAATAGCAAAAGGTTCCCCAGGGAGTGATAAAAGCTTTTGTCTCCCTATCTTCTTCAGCAACCATAATTTGATGATACCCGACGAAGCAATCAACAAATGAGTGCATGCCAAATTGCGTCGTGTTGTCTATTAATATGTGGATGAAAGGTACTGGGAAGTCGTCTTTGAGACAGACCTTGTTTAAATCCCGGTAATCCACACATACTCGTACCTTCCCTCCGGGATTAGGCACAAGAACTATATTAGACAACCATTAAGGGTAGGTTGACACCATGATAATGCCTACTTTGAATTACTTGGCAATTTCTTCTTTGACCTTCAAGCTCCACTCAGGCTTCAGTCTCCTGAGTTTCTGTTTGACTGGTTTAAATCCTTCTCTAATGGGCAGTCGATGAATGATAATATCAGTAGAAAAACCGATCATGTCTTCATACGACCATGCAAACACATCCTTGAACTGGTTTAGGAGGTCAATCAGGTCTTTTATTTTGTTTGGAGTAAGGTCATTGCCTATTTAGATTTCTTTAGGGTTTTCTATGGTCCCAATATTGATAGTGTGGGTTTGTTCGAGGTTTGATTTGGGCTTGTCTTCGACCCATTCTTTGATCTCCTTAGGCATCTCATAGTCATCTATCTCCTCTTGATCAATCCCCATCAAGTCAAAGTCCAGTTTTACATCAAAGTCGTAGTCACTATTTAGACTTGGCAATTCATCTGCAAGGCTAAACAAATCCAACTTTGGGGACCTAAAAATAAAATGCTTTTACTTAATATATGAAACTATTTAATCATACAAAGCATTATTAAAAGAATGACAAAATTAACAACTAACACTAAGCAACAAAAATAAGCATTATAATAATATCTACACTTCAGGGCAGATGGACTCTCTTCTTGTTAACCCTTTCCGAGTGATGCAAGGAGTACTACTCCAGTTATCCAGAGTCATGTCATTATTGACAGGTGTGATAAAGGGGGTTGCTGTTGTCCTCTTCTTCATTGATGGCCATAATTGAATCCATATGTGGGCCAGCTTCTTTCCTTGGAATATCAACCTTAGCCCCGTTTATGCAAGGGATCACGGGTTGATCTCCTGGATAATCACCATCTGGGATATCTTTGTTCATACCCTCAGTATGTGCCAGGAAGAACATCTTTGCAAATTAATCTTGAATTCTTGTAGGAACCTTTCATTCCTATCTTTCATTTCCTTAGCAGAAATCTGGATATCTTTATCACTGACCGGCTTAACCTTAGGAATCAGTATACTGGACAAATAAATAAGGATTTTCCTCATAGGTTTCCCAAATCCTAAATCAGCCAAATCTGATAATAGAATGGTGGATAGATGAACCGGCTGATGTTTGTACGGGTTTTTCTGATTAGATCCATAGGAATAGCCTAATCTAGCCTTTCCGATTTTGGCTATGTATCTGAACTAGATTTTTCATCCCTTGTTGACTTTTCCCTAAACCTTTGTCAGGCCATCAACCCAAGGATATCATTTCTTGATTGATGGACATTACTTCCGAAGAGATTCTTTGCTTTAAGGCTGGGGTCCAAATTGGACAATAGTGAGTGTTACTTACTTCAAAAGCTTGAAAACTAGTAGGCGCAATTCCATCATTTTGGCTGATCAAAGGCATATCCCCTTTTACGTAGATTGGATACTCTGGTTCGGCATTAACAGTTACCAGATTGCCATTATTGATGTATTTTACCTATTAATGAAGGGTGGAAGGATCTGCTCAGGCCATTTGGATCCACGGTCTTCCCAACAATAAATTATATCCCATGGTGATGTTCAACACTTGGAAGGATACGTAGAAGGTATGTGGGCCAATCTCCACTGGAAGTTTTATTTCCCCTATAGCGTCTCATCGGGACCAATCGAAGGCTCTGATGATGACATGATTGATTCGAATTCGATTTGGATTAATTTTCATTGTTTCCAAAGTGTTATAAGGACAGATGTTCAAGGAAGATCCTCCATCTATTAACATGCCTCCTATCACATATCTAGAGGATATCACTACTATATACAATGACTTTCAATGACTAGTCCCTTCTGCAGGTATGTCATCATCAGTAAAAGATATTACATTGCTGTTAAAAATGTGATCCATCAAGTGATGGAATTTTTCTGTATCCACCGCCTTTGGAAGATGTGCTTCTTCCAGTACGTGCATTAAGATCTTACGATGATCTTCCGAAGATAATACCAAATCCATGATGGATATCTGTCGGGGTGCCTCTTTTAATATTTGCACCACTTTGGCTTCATTATGCCCCATTTTACTGAGGAATTCTTTAATTTTCTCCTCGGGCACTTTCCCCAGGGTTTTAATAACTAGTTTTATCACTCGCTGAGATAGATACAACGGGTTGTCCTTTGATATGACAACAGTGTGATCTGATGTTGATCCCTCATTCTGTCTATAATTCCATGGGACTCTTTTCACGATGATTAAGGGATATTGTGGTCTAAATGGCAACATCAGTGGTTTTGGTTTAATAACTTTCACAGATTTCTTTTCGCTTTTGAACCCCTTTCCTTGAATTGTCATGGGCACTGCAGTTGTGTCCTTCTCACAGGAAATGACAGCCACAACTTCTTTCAAACTCTATGTCATGAGAGGAAATATCGCTTCTTCATCTTGAAAGATATTATCCTGACTTAATCTTAGAAGTTCACTACTTTCAATTAGGTTCTAAATTAAGTGACAAAGTCCCCAACATTCTTTTGTATCATGACCAGGAGTGTTAGAATGTGATGAGTGGAATTTATACCCATGAATCGACAACTTTTATACTTAAGAAGTTGAATGTTTTTATTATTTTATATTGCTTTTATATTGTTTAATTATTATTTTGCTTAATATTTGTTTTTGCAGGAGTTTTCAGGTCATTTCCAACTTTCTGGGGAAAAAAGGGCATTTTTATAGCATTGGCGCTGCAGCGCCGATTCTTAGTGTAATTATGGCGCTGCTGCGCCCCCTCAATTCCAGCTCACCCATTTATCGCGTCGCAACGCCTCAATTCCTTTACAAATCTGGCGCCGCAGCACCACTTATTGACCAGAGCACTTGACCAAGGGCTGCAGCGCAGTTTCAAGGCTTAATCTTGGCACCGCAGCGCCACCTTCTGTTTTCAAACAGGAACAAGTGGAAATGACCTAGGGGGAAGGAGAAAAGCATATATATCATTCTAGCCTCCTTTTATCAGCATCTCTCACTCTCTCTCACAAGAGACCATCTCTTTAGCTCATAACTTAGTTTATTTTCCCTTTAGTTCATTGTATATAGCTTTTGATAACAACATAGAGTAGGGAGAGGATTGGGATTTCATGGAACTCAAGAGCACTTAGCAACATGGATTGGAAAGCATGAATTGATTGTAATTCTTGGAGATTGAAGAAGGGTTGATAGAGTTTATTCTTCTCTATTTATTTCCTTTGATTTTGTAATCTATAAGTGTTGTATATATTGCTACTGATGTTTAGTTTAAAAGGTACAAACTAATTATTGGCTCTAAGATTATAATGGAATCCTTTGTTATATTGAATTGAGTTTCTTATCTCTTTGGTTGACACCATATGGGTTAGTCTAATATATTTGTGCTTAACTGATTAATTTCTAAGGAATTAGTGATTAACTTGGTAATCTATAAGAAATTGGGAAATAAATTGTAGATTTATACCTTGAATATTTGGCACGTGTTTATGATTTGTCTGCATGAGTAGACTGCGTAATTTGTGTATAGGATAGGAATATACTTGTGCACCATGTGTGACCTACTTGAGAACCTAAGCTTTATTTCTTTATCTATGGATAATTCACATAGGAATGTGTCAAAATATTTAGCTAGGACGTTCTTTTTGTTCTATTCCCTTTTGAGTATGTAACGAATGAGATTTTGTATATTTAATTATAAATATTTATTTAATTAAAATAAATATTTTAATTTATTTATTTATGGAGTTAAATAAATACTTTATGTGATTATGTTATGGAGTAATTTAATTAAGTGCAATATGATTAATTAAATTGATGTGTAAGTAATTGTGTAGTATAATTTTAATTTAATTGAGAATAAATAAATTAGAGGAATATTATGTGCTAAGTGTTTATATAGATTTACTAATTTATTACATGAATTATGATTAATAAGTGAATTACAATTGTGTAGCAATTTAGTATTATGTGGCAATTTAATTAATGAATGAATTTTAGCTTGTATTTAATTAAATTAGAATGCTGGGATTTATTTAAATAAAGTGTAACAGTTAAACTATGTGTTAAAATGATTTATCAAAATAAATTAAAAGAGTTTTAAAGAGTTTTGCCAAACAAGGCCCTTACATCTATTTTAATCTGTTTTACCAAACATGGCCTTAACTATTAATAATCTGTTTTTAAAACTAAATGGTTTTGCCAAACAAAGCCTTATGACTTTTGATTTTCAAAAAATTAGTAACTAATATATTTATTAAGAGGAATTAAGTATATCAGTTATATATTATATACTTATATCCTATATCTATCAGTTATATGTATATAGTTTATACGTTATGTTAGTCTAAGTTAGAAGAAGAACGAGTAAGAAAACTAGAGAGAAGAAGAGAGAAAGAAGAAAAGCTTGTGAATTTATAAAGATAATCATCATCACAAGAGTCACCATCTTCATCTCCTTCATCTAATCAACAAAGGTATAATTTAGTTTAAAGTTTTGTTCTTCATTGTTTTCATAGTATAAGTTCTCTGTAACTTGATTTTTATAAGAATTTGTGTAATATGGTTCATATATGTTTAATATGTGTTATAACATGCTTATATATGATTCATATGGTTGTTTATATAGTTCAATTCATGTAAATATGATGAACATGAATAAATCATGTTCATAGCAATTTATAGTGAACTAACTTTGAAAGTCTTTAATTATCAAAATTCATGTTTGATTGTGATATATTATGTAAATTGATGATAGATTATGATAATATATCAAGAAACAAAATTAGCATGCTTTGAATTGTTTGATTTGGTTTAAAAACAAAGTCACAGTGATAATTTTCTTCAACAACGCTTAAAAATGGTGCTTTCTTCAAAAATCATGGAATTAGGTGTTTTCATTATGTGTTGTGGTGTTTATAAATGTTAAAAACATGTTAGAACTTTAAGATTTTGTTTTCACAAAGTTTCATATGCATTGTGTTAGTTAAAATAGGAATTTGGTGCGAAGAAATTAGCCAAATTGGCTTTTTCTCTACACAGTTTGAGAGTCGGGGAACCCACCAGTAGGGGGACTCGCCCCAGTGGACCTTTTGGCCTAGAAACACCCGCCCCAGCGGGTGTTGTTGCTGTCCGGAGATTTTGCTTTGGTTCCGAGTAGTCTTTATGCATTACATGATTAGCTAACTTAATGTGATGACATATTAAGGGTATTAAACAATAAGATAACATATTTTGACATGATTAAGATAATTTAAAGTCTCATATTAACATGTTATGTGTGTATATAGATATTGTTATCACAGGGCATAATTTTGATAGTTTAAAGTGTTATACACGTATTATGTGCACGTTGTGAGTTTAGACTCACGTCTGTGGTTAGTTAAGCGAGTTAAGTTTACAAACCATGTTATAAAGTTGAACTTATGTAAGAAGTTCAACGGTTTAACGTAGTGGTTATATAACTAATTGGTATTTTAAACGTAATGTAATGTGTAAGACGATTGAGAAAGTGATTTGTAAATTATAAAGTGTTGCTTGCGCTTGAGGCAAGTTTTCTAAACTCAAACTTGTTATTGATATGCAAGTTTTCTATATTCGAATCTTAATTGTATTGAGCATGTCTTTTATTTCTGCAATGAACAAGTAATTCTTTAAAGTTCACGATTTAATTAAAGTGACCTTGACTTAATTGTTCAAGTAAGGTCTATTTTATCCTTCGAATGCTTTAAGTTTAGTTCTAAAGCATAAGTTATTTCATAATTCTTTATTGATGAATTATTCTAGATTATTGTAAGTCAATTCAACTACTCCTTATTTGATAGTGGTTGAACTCCAAATTTCCTTCTATCTTATCCAAATCAAACTTTCTTTGGTGCGGACTTGTATCAAATACTGAGATGAACAACCCTATTTAATAGGGGATTACCATACGAAAGCGTTAAGATGTTTGTGCACAATACATGGTACGAAGGGCTGATCCCCCTAAGTACGAGTTAAGAGTCCATATAGTCTAAAAGACTGTTAAAGATTTTAAATAGAAATGTTTATAACCTATGACATAGTTCAAGGTCTTATGACCCTTAGATGATTTATATATTCGAATTCTAAATGTTGATGAAAGAATTATTATTCAGTTTTTTATGAAAGAAAAGTTATTCAAATCTTTTGAACTTATACAATTTATGTCATCACTATTATTGTTATTATTCCAAGTGAGCTTTGTTTGCTCATTCTTGCAATTAAATAACTCTTGCAGCTAAGGTTGAAAGCGTTGATGTATCATCAACAAGTAAAGGCAAGAACAAGATGAACAAGTGAA
This sequence comes from Panax stipuleanatus, assembly GCA_020205555.1. Classification (NCBI taxonomy): domain Eukaryota; kingdom Viridiplantae; phylum Streptophyta; class Magnoliopsida; order Apiales; family Araliaceae; genus Panax; species Panax stipuleanatus. The sequence continues at coordinate 37,539,364 of CM035115.1, forward strand.
GACTTGTTATATTTATGATATGATTGTAATAAGACATAAGACTTTTTATGTGATGTTTATTTTCGCACTTATTGTTTATGTTAAGGTTAGATAAACCCTGGGATGTTTTGAACAAAGTTGTAATTCTTTTATGAGGATGATTGTTATATTTATTTAATTTTAATTTATTTTACATTCCTTATTTTGGGCAGTAGTTATATCTTTATTTAGATAGTGAACACCAAATCCTATGGAATTGAAGTACCCAGATTTGGGGGTGTCACAGGTTGGTATCAAAGCTTTAGGTTATGAACCTTAGGTGGGGGAAACCTTAGGTAGTAGCCTTCTAGGAGATCGAAAAGATAGTGATGATAATTAGAGATAATAAACTACCTTATGTGCTATTTGTTTATGTTTATGTACGCGAAGAGTCTCGATTGATATCACATAATATTTGAACTTTAAAACTTTGTTGTCAGGATGACGAACGTTGGAGAGTCCAGTCAGGCTACGGAGGAGTTACCCCAGATTCCTAGGGACGAGGAGCCCCGAGACATCCAGGTTATCTGAGAGTAATTGGTCTAGAGAGAGCCATCTCTATTGATCACAGTAGTTGGTCAGGAGCATAAGCCAATATCTAACCGAGACGATGAGGATGAGTTAGAGGAAGAGGAGGAGGATCCTGAAGAGGAATTTCCACCTCACTCGACTATCGCTGAGATGTACGAGGAGATCTATGACCGCAACGTGGAGCTACATGGTCGAGTCAGAGAGCTTGAAGAACTGGTGGATAAGAGTCGAACGACCATACAGCAGCGGGGCGAAACCATTGAAGAGCTGGACAGTGAGCTTGGAAACACAAAGTGGGATCTAGTTCACGCGGAGAGCGACAGAGATGATGCACTAGCTGAACTAGCGAAGCTAAAGAACGACATCTAGGAGGAGTCAGCGAAGCATGCCAGAGCAGAGGAAACAAGCTTGAGGCCTACTCAACGTGCAGATAGAGCTGAAGACAAGATTCAAGTGAATAAGGCCAAGCTGAGGGAGACAGGCTATGCTTTCCATACGGCTACAGTTAGGGCCCAGGATCGTATCTTCTATTACTCAGCTCAGTTTAAAGATTTACCATGGTATATGGTGGATCGCAGAACGATGTTATGGGTGATGGAAGAAGAACGTAGAGAGGTTGTGCGACGTCTTAACATGCCTAGATAGTAGATTCATTAATTATGTGATTCCTTATTTAATAAATAAATGTAAATCCCAGAATTTGAGATAATAATGGGATAAAATAATAATGTGATCCTGTAACTTTTTTAGTTCAGGAAAGATGATGTAAATAGCAGAGATGCTATCTATTCTATGTTTGAGAACTATGAATGAATAAAATATTGAAGTTTATTGACGTGCTATGTGTTCAAGTGTAAATTAAGATATTTTTAAATGTTTAAATTGAACTTGAATTTCTAAGAAATGAGTAAAGGAGCTAATAAGAGTATTTCTTAACAGAAAGATGCCTCCTAGAAGAAGACCTACACTTCTACACCCCGAGGGTTCAACTAATAACAACAATGACAACAACAATGATGGGACGAATCCCTATTTGATTCAGTAATTGGTGAACCTACTGACAGGAGAGCTTGCAAATCAGCCGCAAGTGTAGGGTACAACGTTTAAGGAATTTAAGGCAGTAGGACCGTCGGAATTCCAAGGGTTAGTGAACCCGATAGAGGCCCAGACATGGATAATGGAAATGGAGAAGGTCTTCGATGTGGCTAGAGTTAGCGAGGACCAGAAGACGGCTTTTGCGACCTTCATGTTGAAGTTGGAAGCTAGCTTCTGGTGGCAGGCCAATAAAACTAGAGAGGGGGAATGAGTGATAGCATGGGAATGTTTCAAAGAGATGTTCTTTGAAATGTACTTCCCCATTAGCTCTCAAAACCAAATGGAGGTTCAGTTCCTAGAGCTAAAGCAGGGAACGATGTCGGTACCAGAATACGCCGCAAAGTTTAATGAGCTGGCCTGGTTTGCAACGTACCACGTCAGTAGTGACAAGAGAAAGGCAAGAAGATTTGAGTAAGGACTGAAGCCTTGGCTCTATAGCAAGGTCTCTATATTCCAGCTGAGGAAGTTTGCAACTATACTGGAAAAGGCCATCCTCGCTGAAGGTGGAAGTGACGCGGTGACCAAGTACAATCAAGACCTGAAGAAGAAGAAGAAGAATGAGATGGAAAATAAGGCTGGTGGTAGCGGGCTTTCAACCAGAAGAAAAAGTGGAACGACAACACTTCTGCTGGGAGTCAACAGGGAAGCCAGCAGAAGAGGAAGATTGAAGCATGTGCTACATACGGGAAGAATCACGCTGGAGTGTACCTAAGGGGGAAGCGAGTATGCTTCAACTGTGGTCAGGAAGGCCACATTGGGCCTAATTACCCGAACCCAAAGAAGGGAGCTTGCTACACATGTGGATCTAAGGATCACATGGCCCGTAGTTTCCCGAGGAAGCCAGCTGGAGGGTCAGCAGGAAATGGAGGAAATGGCAGCGGCAGTACTTTAACTATCGCTGGACCACTGCAGGCAGTTCAACCCACTGCCAAATCATTTTACATAACAGTACAGGATGCTGTGCAGTTAAAATATGTGGTGTCATGTATTATTCCGGTCAATAGTATAAATGCATATGTATTATTTGATTCAGGTGCTACTTGTTCGTTCATATCTGATGACTTTGCTAAGACCTTAGATTTCTTAAAGAGAAATTGTATACCCCTTGAACATAGAGATTGTGAATAGGGAGGTTATTCCTATTAGGTTTGTTTACAAGAACTGTAGATTGGACATTAAGGGTCATGAATTGAGGGTAGATTTGATTCCGATAAAACTTGGGGAGTTTGATGCTATACTAGATATGGATTGGTTGTTTAACAATGGTGCTGTAATCGATTTCCAGACAAAATTAATAAACCTTATGACTCCGTTGAAGGTAGTATTTTATGGTAGCAAATCGCCTAGACAAGCAAGTTGTCTGACGATTATGCAAGCCAAGAAGATTTTAAAGCAAGGCTGTGTAGAGTATTTAGCCTACATAGTGGATACTCGTAAGGAGAGCCCGAAGATAGAAGAAATATCACTGGTTAGGGAGTTTGTGGACGTATTTCCAAGCGATTTGCCAGGACTTCCGCCAGATAGAGAAATAGAGTCCATGATCGACTTAGCGCCGGGGACTGCTCAGATTTCGAAAGCTCTATACAGAATGGCTACAGTCAAGATGAAGGAGTTGATGGTTCAACTGCAGGAATTGCTGGACAAGAAGTATATTCAGTTGAGAATTTCACCGTGGGGAGCGCCAGTATTGTTCGTGAAGAAGAAGAATGGATCGATGCGGCTATGCATTGGTTATAGAGAATTGAACAAAGTTACGATCAAGAATAGGTATCCTTTACCTAGGATCAATGACTTGTTCGATCAACTAAAGGGTGCTAGATACTTCTCAAAGATAGATTTGAGAAGTGGGTATCACCAGTTGAAGGTGAGAAGAGAAGATATATTGAAGACGGCTTTTAGAACTCGGTATGGACATTACGAGTTCTTAGTGATGTCATTTGGTCTAACGAATGCACCAGCTGCATTTATAGACTTAATGAATAGGGTGTTTAAGCCATTTCTGGACAAGTTTGTAGTGGTGTTCATACATGACATTTTGGTCTATTCCAAAACTGAGGAGGAACGCACTAAACATTTAAGGCTGACATTAGAATCACTGAGACGGGAGAAGCTTTATGCAAAATTCTTAAAATGCGAATTCTGGTTAGAACGTGTGCAATTTCTTGGCCACGTGATTGACAAAGATGGGATTTCAGTGGGTCCATCGAAGGTTGAAGCTGTGATGAATTGGGATCAGTCGAACACACCGTCTGAAGTGAGGAGTTTCTTGGGATTGGAAGGTTATTACCAAAGATTTATCCAAGACTTTTCCAAAATCACAACTCCGTTGATAAATTTGACTCGTAAGACAGTTAAGTTTGTTTGGATGGAAAAGTGTGAGGAGAGTTTTCAGGAACTGAAGAAGAGGTTGAGTACTGCACCGGTGCGTCACGCCAACTGAAGGACTACGAGAAAGGGTATTCGACCCATGACTTAGAATTAGCGGCAGTAGTGTTTGCCTTGAAGATTTGGAGACACTACCTATATGGAGAAAAGTGTGAGATATACACAGATCACAAGAGTCTGAAGTATATCTTTACAAAAAAAGATTTGAACATGCACCAAAGGAGATGGTTGGAACTTATCAAAGACTACGACTGCGAGATTCTTTACCATCCTGGTAAAGCTAACGTAGTTGCGGACGCGTTAAGCCGGAAGGGTCTAGAGAAGTTAAATATATTAACGAATTAAGATCAGTTAATAGAAGAGATGGCTAAATTGGAACTGGAAGTTAAGTATCCGAAGGAATCGGATGATAGTGGATATGGGTGACTCGGAAAGGTTTTGATGCGATATGGGTGATAGTGGATCGACTAACGAAGTCAGTATATTTTTTACCGATCAAGATTAGATACAACTTAGATCAATTAGCGAAGCTGTACGTGAAGGAAATTATTCTGAGACACGGTGTTTCAGTATTGATTGTGTCCGATAGAGATCCGTGTTTCACGTCAAATATCTGGAAGCGATTACAAGAATGTTTGGGAATGCAATTACGAATGAGTACGGCGTACCATTCTTGGACTGATGGACAGAGCAAGAGAGCGATTTAGATTTTAGAGGACATGCTGAGAGCTTGCGTCATGGACTTCAAAGGAAGCTGGGATGATCATCTACTATTGGTGGAGTTCTCTTACAACAATAGTTACCATGCAAGTTTTGGCATGCCGCCTTACGAAGCATTGTACTGCAGGAAATTGCAGGACTCCATTATGTTGGGATGAGGTCGGTGAAAATCAACTGTTGGGACTAGAATTGGTGCAACAAACCGCTGAAATCGTGAAGCTGATCAGAACGAGATTGGTTGCTGCTCAGGACAGACAAAAGAAGTATGCCGATCAACATCGACAGAATCGAGAATTTGTAGCAGGAAGCTTCTTTTTCCTGAAGGTATCTCCCTAGAAGGGGAAGATTCGATTTGGAAAGAAAGGGAAGCTGAGTCCCCGATTTATTAGATATTTCGAGACATTACGGAGAGTTGGTGAAGTGGCTTACGAGGTTGCATTACCTCCTGAGCTAGATAATATACACAACATTTTCCATATTTCTGTGTTGCGACCGTACAAACACGACTACAAGCATGTGATAAAGTACGAGCATTTACAATTCGATAAAGACCTAACTTATGAAGAGGTTCCTGTTCAAATAGTTGATAGAAAATAACAAGTTCTTAGAAACAAAGTGATATCTTCTATTAAGGTAATCTGGAGGAACCACAGTGCTGAAGAAGCTACGTAGGAACTCGAAGATATTATGATGAAAACCTATCCCCAACTAATTTTGTAATTTCTTGTATTCCGATTTTGGGGATAAAATCTTTTTAAGGGGGGAAGAATGTGACAAATGAGTTTTTTTATTGTGATTCTGGGGACAAAATCCTTTTAAAGGAGAAATATTGTAACGAATAAGATTTTATATATTTAATTGTAAATATTTATTGAATTAAAATAAATATTTTAATTGATTTATTTATGGAGTTAAATAAATAATTTATGTGATTATGCTATCGAGTAATTTAATTAAGTGCAATATGATTAATTAAATTGATGTGTAAGTAATTGTGTAGTATAATTTAATTTAATTAAGAATAAATAAATTAGAGGAATATTATGTGCTAAGTGTTTATATAGGTTTACTAATTTGTTATACGAATTTTGATTAATAAGTGAATTATAATTGTGTAGCAATTTAGTATTATATGGCAATTTAATTACTTAATGAATTTTAGCTTGTATTTAATTAAATTAGAAGGTTGGGATTTAATTAAATAAAGTGTAACATTTAAACTATGTGTTAAAATGATTTATCAAAATAAATTAAAAGAGTTTTAAAGAGTTTTGCCAAACAAGGCCCTTACATCTATTTTAATCCGTTTTTCCAAACATGGCCTTAACTATTAATAATATGTTTTTAAAATTAAATGGTTTTATCAAACAAAGCCTTATTGCTTTTCATTTTCAAAAAATTAGTAACTGATATATTTATTAAGAGGAATTAAGTATATCAGTTATATTTTATATACTTATATCCTATATATATCAGTTATATGTATATAGTTTATACGTTATGTTAGTCTAAGTTAGAAGAAGAACAGAGTAAGAAAACTAGAGAGAAGAAGAGAGAAAAAGAGAAAGAAGAAAAGCTTGTGAATTCATAAAGATAATCATCATCACAAGAGTCATCATCTTCATCTCCTTCATCTAATCAACAAAGGTATAATTTAGTTTAAAGTTTTGTTCTTCATTGTTTTCATAGTATAAGTTCTCTGTAACTTGATTTTTATAATAATTTATGCAATATGGTTCATATATGTTTAATATGCGTTATAACATGCTTAGATATGATTCATATGGTTATTTATATAGTTCAATTCATGTAAATATGATGAACATGAAGAAATCATGTTCATAGCAATTTATAGTGAACTAACGTTGAAAAATAGTCTTTAATTATCAAAATTCATGTTTGATTGTAATATATTATGTAAATTGATAATAGATTATGATAATATATCAAGAAAAAAAATTAACATGCTTTGAATTGTTTGATTGGTTTTAAAACAAAGTCACAGTGATAATTTTCTTCAAGAACGCTTAAAAATGGTGTTTTCTTCAAAAATCATGGAATTAGGTGTTTTGATTATGTGTTGTGGTGTTTATGTATGTTAAAAACATGTTAGAAGTTTAAGATTTTATTTTCAGAAAGTTTCATATGCATTGTGTTAGTTAAAATAGGAATTTGGTGCGAAGAAATAAGCCAAATTTGGGCTTTTTCTCTGCACAGTTTGCGAGCCGGGGAACCCTCCAGCAGGGGGACCGTCCCTAGCGGGGATTTAGGCCTAGAAACACCTACCCCAGCGGGTGTTGTTGCTGTTCGGAGATTTTAATTTGGCTCCGAGAAGTTTTTATGCATTATATGATTAGCTAACTTAATGTGATGACATGTTAAGTGTATTAAACAATAAGATAACATATTTTTGACATGTTTAAGATAATTTAAAGTCTCATATAAATATGTTATGCGTGTACATAGATATTGTTATCATAGGGTATGATTTTGATATTTTAAAGTGTTATACACGTATGATGTGCATGTTGTGAGTTTAGACTCACGTGTATGGTTAGTTAAGCGAGTTAAGTTTACAAACCATGTTATAAAGTTGAACTTAAGTAAGAAGTTCAACGATTTAATGTAGTGGTTATATAACTAATTGGTATTGTAAACGTAGTGTAATGTGTAGGAGATTGAGAAAGTGATTTGTAAATTGTAAAGTGTAGCTTGCGCTTGAGGTAAGTTTTCTAAACTCAAACTTGTTATTGATATGCAAGTTTTCTATATTCAAATCTTAATTGTATTAAGCATGTCTTTTATTTTTGCATTGGACAAGTAATTATTTAAAGTTCATGATTTAATTAAAGTGACCTTGACTTAATTGTTTAAGTAAGGTCTATTTTATCCTTCGAATGCTTTAAGTTTAGTTCTAAAGCATAAGTTATTTCATAATTCTTTATTGATGAATTATTCTAGATTATTGTAAGTCGATTCAACTACTCCTTAGTTGATGGTAGTTGAACTCCAAATTTCTTTTTAGCTTATCCAAACCAAACTTTCTTTGGTGCGGACTTGTATCAAATACTGAGATGAACAACCCTATTTAATAGGGGATTACCATGCGAAAGTGTTAAGATGTTTATGCACAATACATGGTACGAAGGGTTGATCCCCCTAAGTACGAGTTAAGAGTCCATATAGTCTAAAAGACTGTTACAGGTTTTAAATAGAAATATTTATAACCTAAGACATAGTTCAAGGTCTTATGACCCTCAGATGGTTTCTATATTTGAATTCTAAATGTTGATGAAATAATTATTATTCAATTCTTTATGAAAGAAAAGTTATTCAAATCTTTTGAAATTGTTATGAGGAAGATTGTTATATTTATTTAAGGTTGTAATTTATTCTACATTCTTTATTTTGGGCAGTAGTTGTATCTTATTTAGATAGTGAGCACCAAATCCCGTGAAATTGAAGTACCCGGATTTGGGGGTGTCACAGGGTAGATCTAGAGCGGATATGTTTATACTAACCTCGGAAGAGACGTATGAGCACTTGTGAGTTCTCGGTCGATAATCCGTCGTGACCACTAAGACCAAAGGGAGAGTTAGGATGTTTAATGAAACATGGCATGCCAAGTGTTCGACAAAATGCTAGTGTGGGGGGGGGGAGTTATGATCTTAGCTTGTAGCGCCTTAGATACCAGTCGTTATCAATTTACTTGCTTTGATAATTAGAATTAACTAGATTAATTACATATCTTCTATTTAACTATTTAAATAAGACTTAAGCGATATAGAGTCGGTACTTGGTAAATATTAGCAATAAGTCCTCGTGGGTTCGACACTCATCTTATCATTATATTACTTGTGGACCGTGTATACATGCGCGTGTTTTTTTGATTGCAAAATTGATCAACAAGTTTTTGGCGTAGTTGCCGGGGAACTATTTCTTCTAATATTGTCTAATATTGATTTCAATCAATTTTGTCTTAATTTGAACGTGTATATTTGTTTTTAATCTATTTTTGTTAAGTTCTTTCAGAGATGAATGAGCATAACTGTGACGCCCCTAAAATTCCAAGACCGCCACTTGGTCTCTCGAATTCGGTTCATCACGTGCTCATGGTAATACATCACAACAATAATAACTAAATATCACACAATCACAGCGAAAAATCTAATCTAGAATAATTTACAATAATTTATTATAATTATTCCCCCAAGTCTCGCAACCTACAGTACTTAATAGATTACATAATAATATCAATTAATGACTTATTACATAATCTAACTTAAGCTTAAATATAATCAAATCCAGTCTTACTACATCATCTTAATACAACATTAAAATATTTAAAACATAAAAGAGACAAGCTAATTGGTAGCCTTGCCCTTGCCCTTGTCAACGCCCGAAGGTTCACCATGCTCTGCCTTAACTGAAATGTTTTAGGGAAAGCAAGAATGAGCACAAATTGCCCAGCAAGTAATATACAATAAGGGTAAGTGATATAATTCTCAATTCTCGAAAGGGTATAACAAGGTTTGATAGTTCAAGGATAACAAGAATATCAACAACTTTCAATAACAGTCGCTAAGGACATAATAATAATAATGTGATTTAATAATAAATCAATTCAAGATTTCAAGATAACTGAATACTGAGCAGTTACTAAGGACCATGAACTTCTACTAGAATTAACAGTAATAAACTGAAAATCCAACAAAAATAGGTACAACAGGTGATCAGCCTAAAGTACCATCGTTATGCATAACAATCAATCATACTCAAGTGTGCACGTCGGTTCTCCGATAATTATATATTCCCTTCAAAGAAGGTTGTTCTTCTCAGTCAAATACAAGATCCCGCACCAATCAATTAGTTTGGGTCGCTTTTCAATAATATAAGTCTAGCCGAATCAAATGGCATAGACACTTTCACAATATTCAAGAACAATACTAAGTTCAACATGAATAATAGCTTTAATGAAATAAGAGTTCAAGTATGCTAATTCAATTCAAACGATTAAGTAAAGAAACTAGTTCGCAATATACAATATACAAGGATAGAATACTTGCATAAAATAAATGCGTCGGTTAGGATACTTGCACCGTAAAAGAGTGTAAGTTAGGAAACTTGCCTTATGCGTAGTTTACTCACGTAAAGCTAGCCAACACTTTTGAATTCCTATCGTAATATAGTTACGTATATATATGATATTCATTAGTCATATAATTTAACTTCACATTTTATCTCCGAATATACGATCAACACATAAGCTAAGTTTTAACCTAGCTACACCGTTATATAGTATTATATTAATATAACTTCTATCCTTAACTATCCTCTTTTCTCAAGTTGATCATATTTATACATCATTACTATCATGTGAGACTACCACAATTAGCAAACATACTCGCATATTATTAATATCACATAAGACCACAATCAATACTGAATATATTTCATTTTAGCAAGTTATGGCATTCCCCTAAGTTAACAGTCAAAATCGGGTTCAAGTAACATCGTAGCATATAATCATTCTTGAGTTCATTATCACAATTTTAACTTACATTTTACATGGTATTAAGGGATAGAAAAACCATGTGGTTATCATGCTTTATAACTTGGCTATATGTTTACATAGATGCCACATAATCTATTAATACACATGCTTATGGTGTTCACATTATTTATTCATAACTAGTATTGTTTAATACTTGGGAGCATGCTTTAAACTCATGTTATCATTATGTCTACTATATACGAAACATGTTTAGAGGCATATCAAACCCGAACATGCCATCATAACCCTTTAGAATCTAGATACTCACGTGATGTAACTATCGTTTTGAAAATATGTTCAAGTTTTACGTTTCAAACTTATACTTTTACTTAGCAAGGTTCACAATTGAAGTCCACATACTCATGTCATGCTATGAAACATATCTAAGCAAGTCAACATACCTTTCGTGCATTCTTAAACCATATTAACATGCTTGTACGATCAGAATATCAACATGAATATAATTTATCAAAGTTTATTTTCAAACTCTACGCTTTCGTTAGAAATGTTAAATGATGGAGTTCGCATGCTCACATTTCATCATGAAGCTTATGTAACAAACATGTCTCGAAAGTCAGAATATTAACATGCTTCATATATATTAACGTTCGTTCATAAAACTTTAAGTTTACTTCAACACTATATGTTGTTTCCTAATCCTTGCATGTAATCATAGCCAAAGCGTGTTTACGCTATCTCCATATACTGATATAAGTATGTTAGACCCATTAGCATGCTCATCTAAGCCATGTAAACAACCTAACACTTAGCAGACTTAAGCAAGAAGCAGGGAACTGCTGCAGGCTGCTGGCGCAGCTGCGCCGGCTCCCAGCCAGCCGCAGACAGTTCCAGAAAACGGCAAAAACCCAGCCCAACACAGAAATTACACTACGAATTTGATTGTAATCACACCACATTGCTTACTAACATGCTCATTAGTTCATGTAACACTTAAACAATCATTATATAACCCAATTACACTTTAATTCCACATAATTAAGAATCTAAGAAATCACAACAACATAAACAGAAAATGAAAATGAAAAATAAGGAAGCTATTTTGTAATCCCAACATGTATACAAGTCCATATAACAACTACACAGCTTCCTATAATTCAATTAGCATGAATGGCATCCATAATCCAGAAGCTTACTTTGACAGAGAATTTCAAGAATACAAATTTTTGACAGAAATCAAGAATGAAGAATACAGAAATGGGATTATACCTCTGTTAATGGAGTTTGAATTCTCCACTTCTCAGAATACTACACTGATGTATATATATTAGCTCTCAACTTATCAAACTCAAGTAAAATCTTAGCAAGATGAAATGTGAAGGAGAGATGCTTCATTTATAGAAAAATTAAAACACAGTCCATGCTTCTAACTCTCAAAATAAACTAACATATGTTTGAATTGCATGCTAGATAAGAAGAAGTTCGTAGATAGTTGTTGAAGGTCGTCATCATGCCCACACCCCATTGTATGATTGCTATGAAGGTTTGCTGAGTTTTAAGGTTAAAGGGGAGTAGGATAGCTTGAGTATATCACGTGAAAGAGATAGTGACTCTCTCAGCAAAACAAACTCAGCCTTCTAGCAACATACTACACTTAAATCATTATACACATATGTATTAAATACTTAGGCTATCTACACATATATATATATTTTATACATATGTCTTTAATTGAAATGTCACACTATAATTCACATAATGTAGTAAGTGTGACTTGTACACATATAATCCAGGTACATTTTTATCACACTGGTATAATTTTCTCGGATATAATCACATCACATTATTTCCTTTATTATTAAATTCTATTAATCAACCCTTGTTTACAACACTTTCAAGATGTATTAATTTAATGTATACTTACATACATATTGTCACATAGGTATTTAATCATGTAGCTTACATAGTTTAATAAATCCCAATACATGGTCCATATATATAGTATAGTCACATAAATGTTGCACCACACTATATAATATAGTTGTATTCTATATACTTTATATTTAATTATTGCATGCTTGTACAATATAATCTTATTATATTAGTAACTTACTTATTTATTTTATTATTCATAATGTCAAATAAATAAATTATTCATCTCATTGATGAATTAACGATAATATTAATTAATCCATTCCTCATTGATTAATAATGAAATTATTAATTTCCACAACCATTGCTCATTTATCACGCACAGTATATAAATATAAATCTTATTATATTATAGACACGTTGCTCATTATTATTATTATATTTCTTGCAATAATAATAATCACATATTATTAATTAATCATATATAACAATTATTCTACGATGACAATTAATTAATATTCTACGATTAACAATTAATATAGATTAATTGTTTGCTTAAATTAATATAATCATTATTATTTTCCATCACGGTGCCACACAAGGCATTTCATCGAGTTTATTATAAACTCCATATTTTTCTCAATTGTCATAAATATTCAATTTAATATAATTGAGTTACTCTCCTCATAACACAAAAATCATTTATTTTCAAATAAATTTTCATTCCCATTAATATATTTATTTAATAATATATGAAAATTCTCGGGTATTACAATAACTATCAATGGTCTTGTGAGAGGACGACACAATCGAGTTTGGAAGGAATACTTGAGCGATTGAAAGAACAAGTCAAAAATCCCTCAAGGTTCTCTAACAATCTTGAGTGCTAATCTACTCAGAATGCCTACTGTCAGGATCAAGCTGACTACTGCTCAACCTACTATCATCTGGAGAGCTATCCAAGCTTTTCGTTGGACGACAACAAAGAGAAATCCTTAGCTCCAAATTTTTCACAACAGTAAGAACTTTCATACCAACTGATAGTAGTGTGCATACAAGCCAATCATGTATGATGATAAAATATATACTTTGTAAACAATCTTATTTATTTATTAATAAAAAAACTCATTTATTACAGGCATTTCATTATCTACATGATGCTATTTTTATAATATGTAAATAACCCATAATTTTAAGCAATGCTTTTAGAATCATTATGTTAATCATGCTAATAAGATCTAAATTCTTAGAAAGCTTAAAACTAAAATAGTTCCCAATCGTTGGATTACGAAATAGGGGATTAGTAAATACGGATAGATTGGTACATATGTTTCTTGCTCATTGGATGAGGATGACAGATCTCGTGATCATTTGTGTGGAGACACTAAAGCAAATATGTAGGTGCTTATTGGAGAATAAGTTCACTGAACGTGACTCGCTATGGAATACCTAATGGAGTTTTACTTGCCTGTTAGTAGAATTCCTAATGTGATAGTAGTACAAGTGATCCTTGGACTTGAGATCATCATAGTATCTTGTATGTAATGAATTATAGTTTGACTTATTCCTAAAGACCCTTAGGGTATATCAAAAGGTATGCTTGGGTGTAATGAGTTACATATGGAGATAATGAATGATCAATAAAGAATCTATCACTTCTAGTAAATAAAGAGATATGTCCTATGTGATTCGTTAAATGACAACCTAGTAGTCCTTAGCCAAGACAAAATGAAATTAGAAAGGAGTTTTTAATTTGCATTATTTGGAGTTGTGCATTTTTTAATCGAAATACATATAATTAAATAAAATAAGACTTGACAGTAATTCTATGTCTTATATTTAATTGGGACATTATATGGTGGAAGGATTGAATTGTACGGTAACTATTTACTCACAGGTTCTTTTATGATTAATGTTGATATCTATATTATCTGGAAAATCGTTGATCGCTTGGGAGGCTTATCCGTATTGTAGAATAAATATTATTTATTTAAATAGATTATTAGTTTCATTTATTTATTAAAATAAGATTAGAATTGTTCTAATTGATTTATTCACAACCGTTTTTGTGACACCCCCAAATTCGGATACTTCGTTTCCACATGATTTGGTATTCACTTTCTAAATAGAACATACATCTATCCATAATAAGGAATGTAAAATAAATTACAACCTTGAATAAATAATAAAATCTTCCTTAAAAAGGAATTACAACTTTATTCAAAATCATCCCAAGGTTTATCTAACCTTAACATAAATAATAATGCTTAAATAAAAACATAACATAAAGTCTTATTACAATCAAAATTAAAAGATAACAAGTCTTCACTTGTTCATCTTGCCTTTCTCTTTACTCGTTGACGGTAGGTCAACGTTCTCGGCTTTAACTGCAAAAGATTATTAAATATGCAAGAGTGAGCAAACAAAAGCTCACTTGGAATACAACAATAATATAACATAACTTAATAACTTCAAAAGTTTTGAACAACTTTACTTTCATCAACATTAAAGAATTGAATAATAATTCTTTCATCAATATTTGGAATTTCGAATATTGATACATCTGAAGGTCGTAAGACCTTGAACTTTGTCCTAGGTTATAAATATTTTTATTTAAAACCTTTAACAGTTATATAGACTATGGACTCTCAACTCGTACTTAGGGGGATCAACCCTTCGTACTATGTATTGTGCACAAACATTTAACGCTTTTGTATAGTAACCTCCCCTAATAAATAGAGTTGTTCATCTCAGTATTTGATTCAAGTCCGCACCAAAGAAAGTTTGGTTTGGATAGTTAAAAGAAAATTTAGAGTTCCAACTACCATCAACTAAGGAGTAGTTGAATCGACTCACAATAATCAAGAATAATTCAATAATAACGAATTATGAAATAACTTATGCTTTAGAATTTAAACTTAAAGCATACGAAAGATAAGATATACCTTACTTGAACAATTAAGTCAAGATCATTATAATTAAATCATAAACTTTAAATAAGTATTTGTCTATTACAGAATTAAAAGGACAATCTCAAATTCAATAAATATTTGAATTTAAAACACTTGTATAACAATAACAAGTTTGAGTTTAGAAAACTTGCCTCAAGCGCAAGTTACAGTTACAACTCACGTTCTTTAACACTTCTTACACATATATATTTAACCATAATAATCTAAATTAGTTAACACGTAACTAATTCACATAATTAGTTAACCCATCTAGGTTAACTCATAGTTATATAACTATCAAGTTAATAATTAATTATCACGTAATTAATCACACCACATAATTACACATTCACATAATTAATCAAATAATAATTATGTACCTCATATTAATTAAGTTAAAATTAAACAAATTATAATTCAATTTAAACATTCACTTCAATTATAATTAATCAAATTATAATTACATCATATATTAATTAAATTATATTAAACAAATTATAATTTATAATTAATCAACATGCATTTATTAAATTATAATTAAGCATATTATAATTTAAATTAACATTTACTTTATTAAAATTAATCAAATAAGATTCATTATAATTTAACAAAATTATAATTTAAATTAATATTTTATTAATATTCGTTTAGCATTTTAATGTATGTCTAACATGTTATCACATAATCACATTAGATTAACTTTCATGATCTAAATAAAAGTACACAAGATTTAAAAAAAATTCTTTTTTGCCACCCCCCCCCCCGGCCGGGGCAGGGTTTTTAACCTTGATAGGCCCGCTAGGGCAGGTCCCCTTCAGCGTCGGCAAGCAGGTTCGCGAACTATGCAAAGAAAATGTCAATTTGGCTTATTTCTCCACATCGAGTTTCGAATTTAGCCAACCAATTACACATAAAACTTTACAGAAACATAATATTAAAGTTTCTAACATGTTTTAACACATTGAATCATTAAAACACATAATCAAAAACTCAATTTCATAATTTTTGAAGAAAAGTCATTGGTAAGTGTTCTTGATGAAATTGAATACTGTACTTTTGTTTCTACTTCAAAATACCCAATTCAAAACATATTAAATTCTTTTATAAACATGATATCATTATCTAACATCAATTTAAACAAAATTTAACAATCAAACATAAACTTTTGATTTTAAAAGAAAACTATGCATATTTTCAATGTTTTCCACTATGATTCTTGATGAACATGAATATCTCATGTTCATCCTATATCTACGAATTTATAACTTAATTAAACATGAGATTCATATACAAGCATGCTATAAACATAATATATATATAAATCAAGTTTATACAAGTTTCATAAGAATTCAATTAATAGAGAACTTAAACTCATGAAGAACATAAAAACATATATAAAGAAAATAAGGGAATTGATATTATACCCTTAAGCTAATTGAGGTGAAGAAGATGATGATGATGTTTTTTGGTATGTCAAGAATTCTCTCAAGCCTTTTCTTCCTCTTCTTCTTCTTCTCTCTTATTCTTCTCTCTAACTCTCTGTTTCTTTCTCTCTGACTAACCTTTGTTTTGTTCTAACACTGACTAAACTAACGTATGACTAATATACGTGTATTATAACTGACAAAAAATAATATATATAATAATGGTCAATTAAACCCATAATGAATTATCAGTTATAATATTTTTGAATTTAAAAGCCATAAGGCTTTGTTTGGCAAAACTTAATATATTTAAAAAATATAGATTTTTAAGTACTTAAGGCATTGTTTGGTAAAATTCATTTAAAACAAGTGCAAGGGCCCTGTTTGGCAAAATCTTTTAAAACAAAAGTAAGGGCCTTGTTTGGGTAAAACTAATTTAAAAGCCCTTTTTATTCTTTTAATAAATTATTTAACATATATTTTAATGTCACACTTTAATTAATTAAATCTTTAACATTCTAATTTAATTAATAAAAGCTAACATCAATTAACCACATAACAATTTA
Source organism: Panax stipuleanatus (assembly GCA_020205555.1). Taxonomy (NCBI): domain Eukaryota; kingdom Viridiplantae; phylum Streptophyta; class Magnoliopsida; order Apiales; family Araliaceae; genus Panax; species Panax stipuleanatus. Next base: position 37,556,438 of record CM035115.1, read on the forward strand.
TAATTAATCGCTAATTATAATTTCATGTAATCATTATCACATAAACTTCATCTAATTTAATTATCTCAATTAAATTAGAACTATTCCATAATATCAATATACATCAATTAAATTAAATACTAAATATTCATTTAATTAATATATAACACTTAATTAAATTACTCCACAATAATTACATAATTTATTTATTTAACTCAATAAATAAATCAAATCAAATATTTATTTAATTCAATAAATATTTAAAATTAATATATAAAATCTCATTCGTTACAATCTTCCCTCCTTTAAAGGATTTTGTCCCCAGAATCACAACAATAAAAAATCTCATCTGTTACATTCTTCCCCCCTTAAAAAGATTCTGTCCCTAGAATCGGTATATACGGGGTTACACAAATAGCTAAACAAATAATTGGGGATAAGTTTTCTTTGGGACTAGTAACACCTTTTGAATGAACGGCGTACGTTTATTATATTCCGCATTTTTGTTATCGTTTGTTGTTTAGAGGTGGATGTTAGTATTGTATCGTGGCGACCGGACCGGGGTCAGAGGACACAGATTCGGGGGTGTCATATGTACTAAGGATGAATGTAGAATTATTGGGACCATCAATTTGTCAACGACTATAAGCCTTTCTTCATTTGTTGCTCTTCCTCCTTCATCAGAACTGCGAACTTTGATGCTGACAGGAGGAACACTACGATTGTGGTCATTGTACCATGATCATTGTGTTGTTGGCTTGCACAGGCTGGACTCAGTTTTGATCGTAGAGAACACTACGATTTCTCTTAAGCTTTTTGGTAGAATACGATTCCTTCTTACTTGTCTTGCAGACTCCACGCTTCTGAGAGCACACTGCGATTCTTGACTCAGCTCGGCAGGCACTCGGATCTTCTCCACGATTCTCAATTTGGCTTCCAAGGACAGACTATGATTCTGGACATCTTCATTTAAGCTCTACGATTCTGCCTTGGCTTCTGCAGACTGGCTTTTGACAGACTACGATTCTGTCAAGCCTAACAATTACATCTCAAAATAGATCAACCTAACAGTTTTGATCTCTCTTCTATACATTCATTTACAGAATGATAAACATTAAATCTCATATCAACTTAACAATTTTGATCTATCATCTAAGTCCTTGTACATATGATCATTGAAGGACTTTACACTTAAGCATTTATATTTACTTTCAACATCAAATTTGAATATGCAATTCCCAACTAATTAAACTCATTTAATTAATTTGCCTTCTAATCTTATTAGAAAGAAATGAGAGTACTAATATTAAATTAATTTCTAAACTCCTTTAGAAATTAAAATAATAATAATTGTAATAATATTAATAAGACTCCTTTTATTAATTTATATTAATATTTCTAAAATATTAAATAATAAATATTGAGTTATTTAATTTATTCTATCACCATAGATTAAATTAATTACACTTAATGCATTATGATGATTATGCCATTACCTTCTTAAATAATTATTCTTCCGTTTATGGTGTGACCCTTTAGGTTCTCCATATTAAACCGGTTGTGAATAAATCAATTAGAACAATTCTAATCTTATTTAAATAAATAAATTAAACTAATAATCTATTTAAATAAATAATATTTATTCTATAATAGGGATAAGCCTCCCTAGCGATCAACAACTTTCTAGATAATATAGATTTCAACATTAATCATAAAAAAATTTATGAGTAAATAGTTACCGTACAATTCAATCCTTCTACCATACAATGTCCCAATTAAATATAAGACATGGAATTACTGTTAAGTCTTATTTTATTTAATTATATGTATTTCGATTAGAAAATGCACAACTCCAAATAATGCAAATTAGAAACTCCTTTCTAATTTCATTCTGCCTTGGCCAAGGACTATTGGGTTGTCATTTAACGAATCACATAGGACATATCTCTTCTTTTACTAGAAGTGTTAGATTCTTTATTGATTATTCATTATCTCCATATGTAACTCATTATACCTAAGCATACCATTTAATATACCCTAAGGGTCTTAAGGAATAAGTCAAAGTATAATTCATTACACACAAGATACTATGATGATCTCAAGTTCAAGGATCACTTGTACTACTATCACATTAGAAATTCCTATTTATAGGCAAGTAAAACTTCATTAGGTATTCCATAGTGAGTTACGTTCAGTGAACTTATTCTTCAATAAGCACCTACATACTTGTTTTAGTGTCTCCACACAAATGATCATGAGATCAATCATCCTCATCCAATGAGCAAGAAACATATGTACCAATGTATCCGAATTTACTAATTCCCTTTTTAGTAATCCAACGATTGGGAACTATTTTAGTTTTAAGCTTTCTAAGAATTTAGATCTCATTAACCTGATCAACATCATGATTCTAAAAGCATTGTTTAAAATCACTACAAGAAATTACACAAAAAATGACATTAAAATTTGTCATATAAAATTCATTTTTCGTCACTAAAACATTTGGTGACGAGTGTTAATCGTCACAAAAACCGTCACTGTATAAGCGTGGTAAAAGGTTTATTTGACAATATTTGATGTTGTCACTAAATGTTTTCACTTATGGTGACGATCTACACCATTATCACTATAATTAGTTACTTGTAGTGACGTTAATAGCGTCACTATTTGAATGAAACTTTCGTCACTCTATATTATGTTTCGTCATCAAAACGTAGTACATTAAATGATGCCAAACTTTTTTTCTCATTAAATGTTATTGTTTTAGTGACGAAAATATGTTACTCTATTTAAATCATCTAATTTTAATGACGACAATATTGTCATATTTATGATTATTCTTTCGTCATGTTATTGTGTTTATTATCACCAAAAATAAGAAAATAAATAACAACAGAATAATTCATCACCTAATAATATATTTAACATGACAATTATGTCATTGTTATTTAATATTTTAAATAATATTATAAAATAATTTGTCACCAAAGAGTTACTTTTTGGGACACATTTTTCAATGTCACTAATTGAATACTTATGATGATGATACATCTCGTCACAAAAGAGTTATTAATAGTGACAAACTTAGCTGTTGTGACTAAATGAATATATAATAGTTACGATATAGTTTGTCACCAAAGAGTTATTTTCTGTGACACATTTTTCACAGTCGCTAATTGAATACTTATGGTGACGATAGAACTCGTCACAGAAAGAGCTATTAATAGTGACAAAATTAAAGGTCATCACTAAATGAATATATAATAGTGACGTCATAACTTGTCACCAAATAGTTAATATTAGTTACAAAATCAGTTGTCATAACTAAATGAATATATATAATGACAATACAATTAATTTTAAAGAGTTAATATTATTCGTCATTAAATTTTGAATTACCAAACAAGTACTGCCAATGTCATGATATAGCTAAAAAGCTCTAAATTCTCATTTAAAGTAAAAATGTATCAAGCATTCTAAGTTTCAAAATACATCCTAATAATATATTCCATACGTTTACAGTTTCAAATTCACTTTTCAATATATATCAAAATATTTTGCCATTGCTTACTGCTTCTGCAGGCTGCTTGGTCTCCGATAATTTCAGTATGCCACCATCTATTAAGGGTTGCAGCTCTTCTTTTGCTAGTTCACGAACAGCGGAATTGGAAGATTCCAAGAATGCAGTAACTACTTTGCAACTGCAAACGAGTATCCATCAAACATTAGTTAAACTTTATGCTATAAAAAATGCACTGAACTTAAAAAGCAGCAAGTTGTGTGCTCCAACCTTTGACCTTGGGTCCACATTTCACATTTCTCTTTCAACGCATTTTCCCATAAAGTGGAAGCAAAGGTGGGGCAATCTAGAACTAATTTTTTGATGGTCTTGCTAGAATGGAAATTTTCAAGAAGATGTTCCTCTTTTGATCCCTCCGATTTAGGCTTTTCCACAAGAGATGATATAGCTTCGTGTAAGGTATGCAACTTACCATCCAAACCTAAATGGAGAATGCCACCGGTACCCCCAACTGCAACCTGCAGACATGATCAACGTAAATCAAGTCAAGGAGACGCAAGAAATGTGCATAACGGTGAAACCCTTAATAATGATAACTGTACTCGAGCCAAAATTTACAACATACTGGTATAAAAACAAGATAATTACCTCGTATATGACCTCTTTTCCAAAACTTGATACAAGTAATTCTCCAGCCAATTCACAATAAGAATCAATAAGACTCTGAATAGATCAACCAACAAATTAGTGGAAAAATAAATAAGAAATTGGCCAAAGATTCTAGAGACTACTAATTATACTAAATAATACACACCTCGAAAAATGAAAATTATAATGCTCTACAACTCTCTGTTCCATAAAAATTATAATATTTAGGATCAACTTTACATACATGATTCCAACCATTTTCAAATTACACAGAATGTAATATATGATATTATAAAATAAATAGATTCCTAACCTGTATAACACAACAACCATACGGGTGGGTGGGCAGTGTAACAACTTGATCATAAATAGTGCATGTTTCATGACCATCAAAACCATTAGCATACATGCAATAATTATAAACATCAAACATGAGAAATATCAAGAAATGAGGTTCACAAAATAAAGTCTAGAAAGTAGTAAAGTACTATCAAACTAACCATTCTGAAGCACAATCTTCACAGAGGAAATGTTTACAACATAATAGAACTGGAACATGATAGTAGTGTGCATACAAGCCAATCATGTATGATGATAAAGCATGTACTTTGTAAACGATCTTATTTATTTATTAAAAAAATATATATATATTCATTTATTAAAGGCATTTAATTATCTACATGGTGCTGTTTTTATAATATGTAAATAACCCATAGTTTTAAGCAATGCTTTTAGAATCATGATGATGATCATGCTAATGAGATCTAAATTCTTAGAAAGCTCTAAAACTAAAATAGTTCCCAATCGTGGGATTACTAAAAAGGGGATTAGTAAATCCGGATAGATTGGTACATATGTTGCTTGCTCATTGGATGAGGATGATTGATCTCATGATCATTTGTGTGGAGACACTAAAGCAAGTATGTAGGTGCTTATTGGAGAATAAGTTCACTGAACGTGATTCGCTATGGAATACCTAATGGAGTTTTACTCGCATGTCAATAGGAATTCCTAATGTGATAGTAGTACAAGTGATCCTTGGACTTGAGATCATCATAGTATCTTGTATGTAACAAATTATACTTTGACTTATTCCTTAAGACCTTTTAAGGCATATATAGGGTATGCTTGGGTATAATGAGTTACATATGGAGATAATGAATGATCAATAAAGAATCTACCACCTCTAGTAAAAGAGGAGATATGTCCTATGTGATTCGTTAAATGACAACCCAGGAATCCTTGGCCAAGGTGAAATGAAATTAGAAAGGAGTTTCTAATTTGCATTATTTGGAGTTGTGCATTTTCTAATCGAAATACATATAATTAAATAAAATAAGACTTGACAGTAAATCCATGTCTTATATTTAATTGGGACATTGTATGGTGGAAGGATTGAATTGTATGGTAACTATTAACTCACAGGTTCTTTTATGATTAATGTTGAAATCTATATTATCTGGAAAGTCGTTGATCGCTAGGGAGGCTTATCCCTATTGTAGAATAAATATTATTTATTTAAATAGATTATTAGTTTAATTTATTTATTTAAATAAGATTAAAATTGTTTTAATTGATTTATTCACAACCGGTTTAATATGGAGAACCTAAAGGGTCACACCATAAAAGGAAGAATAATTATTTAAGAAGGTAATGGCATAATCGTAATAATGCATTAAGTATAATTAATTTAATCTATGGTGATAGAATAAATTAAATAGCTTAATGTTTATTATTTAATATTTTGGAAATATTAAATATAAATTAATAAGAGGAGTCTTATTAATATTATTACAATTATTATTATTTTAATTTCTAAAGGAGTTTAGTAATTAATTTAATATTTAGTACTCTCATTTATTCCTAATAAGATTAGGAAATAAATTAATTAAATGAATTTAATTAATTATTCCCATGTGGTGGGAAGCCTAAATTAATTAAAGGAGTTTAATTAATTAAAAGAAATCCCATGTCTAATAGGATTAGAAGGGTTGACCAATGTCTATATAAGAGAAGTCTTATAATAGATATTAGATGATGTAATTCCAATTGTTGGAGAGTACTCCTTTTCTATAGAGGATAGAAAACTAAGGTTAAGCCAAACACCCTCCTTCTTGATAATTCCTCTTCCTTGGTGGATCACCTCTAGAGGCCAAACACTTGGGTGGCTAACGTTGATCAAAGGAAAGAATCTAACCCAAAAATTCAAGGAGATCACGAAGAACAAGGAGTTGAACTAGTACCTGTGGAAGCTTCGTTCTACAAGGGTATGATTCCATAACTTCTTATTTATCGTTTTAAATTAATAATTTGCATAAAGGATGATCCGGGTAATGGTTTTGTAGAAATTTTTTAAACTCTGATATACCATGCTTCCGCTAATTTTTGCAATTTGATTGCGTCACGATTTCGTACAAACCCAACAGAACATGCATCTTTTCCTGGCAAATTGCACACAGGTCTCCTACTTCATTTACCTGCATTGAATGACTAGCAAGATTAGACTTCACAAATCATCCTATTACGTAACAGAAGTAAATTGTGTGTCAATTATCCCGATACATGTATCTTACTTAAAATTTATACGCAAGCTTAGAAATTGTATAGAAGGCTGTATAGACGGATCATAGGAAACATCATTTTCTTGACAATTGAGAGCATATTATGCTCAATTCAGCATATATCTAATGCTTATATTCATGTATATAGTGGATTGCTTTCCTACGTAACTCAAACTGAATGAAGGAAACTTGAATTACCCATTCAAGCATTCTTCTTGGGTGGTGAAGTCGCAAATTAAGAAGATTAAATTCAATTACAAAAACATGGAACTGAGCTCCTAATTCAGTTGGGAGCATAAAACACCCACTGTGTGACAAAAAATCCAAATATATGGTTGCCTTACACAGCCATCAATTCCTATTAACAATAAAATCAGTATGAACATGTATAATTTCTCCATGAAATGTGAAAAACTGTTACAGGAAAAACCATAAAAATTAGGAGGTGGTAAGGAGGAACAAGAAAGAAATAGCAGTATAGGGTTCCAATATATTTTTTTTACTGCCACATTGTGATAGTATTTTTTGTCACAACCATGGTGTACACCAGTAGCACCCAGATTCAGCTTAAAGAATTTCTAAATAATTGATAGTTACAAGCTACTAATTACCTATTTTGGCGTGGCATAAGACCCGTAGTGCACTTCCTTTCGAGATAATGCTCAAACAATTATACAAAAAACTATACCTTTTGATCACGCATAGGCTGCAGATGGAACAGATTCTAGATTTTGTTGCCTGGAAATTCAATATGAGAAGGAAAATGATTATATATTGACTAATTTCATATCAAATGTAGGTTGCGACTAATGTGGAATTGAAATCTATAAAATAGAACAATAATGTGTGAATTCCTTCCTTACTACCTCTTAGTATCCACATATCGACATAAATTTTTCATCATACATAACAACACTCATATGAGAATAAACTATAACATTTGTAGATTATAGAAACTTAAATATTTAGACATTTCTTGAATGTAGACTGACTTCTCACATAGAAAAGTAAGCAAAAATGCCAAATTTTTATACAGTTACAAATTTTTTTCTTCTAATTTTAATTCTAATAGCAAGTACCACTAAGAAATGCCAAAGGAAGAGGCTTTTTGAAACAAAATAATACAACCTAACAAGGAAACCATCTACTTGTACCAAAGAGGTCAAACTTTAGCTTCTTTTACTAGGAAGACAAAAAATATAAACAAGTAATTCTCCATAAAGCATTTCAAAAACATTAAAATCACCTGGACCAAACTACATAACCCCTGAGCATGATATTTCATCGTTTTCATAGTTTGAGAATAGAAAAACTAGTATTCAGCTGGCAAATTTCAACATTCAAACACCAATAAGATGCCCAAAATAGCTAAACAATTCAAACACCACTGAGGATTGGATGCGTCTTGTCTGTTACCTGAAAATTTCACAACACGAGACTAATATTTAGATTAATATAGGTATGCTATCCAACAATATGTTTTCAATCTTTAAATCATTCCCAAAATTTGCAGGTGCAATTCCTCTTTGCAAGAATTGGATACCCTTTGCAATACCCATTATAATAGTCATTCTCTACAGCCACACATACCTGTCAGATGATTATCTACCACCACACAATTCCTATGTGCATGAATTGGATACCCTTTGATTTAGTACATGAAGTGTGAACATCTACTACCACACATACCTGTCAGATGATCAATTAATAATACCCTTGCTATGTATTCTTGAACAACAAAGATGGTGCTCTCCGTGTTGGGGTGGTTAATGTATATAACAGTGCTTTGCCCAATATGGAAACTTTAGTTTAAGCTATGAAAGCTCTTAGGTAGAACTGTAAAAGGATTTCTTGTATGCTTTTGAAGACGGGAAATGAATTGCTTATGCTTTGCAAATGTTTTGTTTCTACCCAGGCAGGTTTAATAGCTAAATTTGTAGGATTAGATCTTCTAGAGTCTGTCGAAGGAGGAGGAATCCCCCACCTTTACTTTTTCTCCAAGAATTACTCCCATAATTTATTATTTTCTTTCATATTTTTAGTTTACTATCCCAGGTTGCACACATAGTCCTCACTCCTCTGTCTGGTAACAAGAGAATGTATGGACATAGAAACTGAATTTAGACACCAAGTCAGCAACCACATGCAATAGAGTCTATTTCAAGTGTTTCGGATGCTAATTATTGTTCTGTGCCTTTAGTTTAAAATCAAACTCCAATCAGGAAAACATACATAAGATCATTAATTTAAATTTTATTCCCTTGTTTAATACAAAACTAAGAAGAGCACTAATGAATTTCTTAAGAGTTTCCATGACAAAAGAGAAAGAAAAAATTGGGTTTCAAATAAGCTAATTAACCAATATAAAGTATATTTCAGCTGGAGAGAAAAGAGCAGCCTTACAGTGGGACAAAGGCGGAGTTATTCGAACAATGTTGCTATTAACTGCATCTACATCATACAACTCGCCATCTTGTGAAACACGAATCGAATAAGGCATGACTCCCAATTCATTCCCTTCCACTACAGTTTCAACTAGGTATCCGTCTTCAAATTGAAGAACATTTTCATCTATTCAAAAGAACTCAGAAGAATAAATCCATGTAAACATACATATACATTAAAATAAGAATAGATAATACAGTAAACATATTGTTCAATAAAATTATAATTACTTAATTGGGGGGTTTTGGAAGACGACCTAGCAGTAGTCCATTTCAGAAGAGAAGATAAATGCTTTTTGACAGGCGCTGAAAATCACAAATAACAAATATAAGTGAAGAAATAAAAACAAAATAAGCATACCCATGATCTAGATTCCAGACAGATCAATTAAAATTATAGAATTTGAATGAATGTGTGTGTTACCAGCAGGAGCAGCATGAACTTGAAATCGAAGAACATAGGTGAGGATGAGGGTTAAGAAGGTGATATAAACAAGAGAGGTTCTCATGGCTCTCTCTCTTTGTCAACCACTACTCAAACCTAAGAAAAATAAAGTTAGGAAGAGATCAGAGAAATAGAGACATTTGATAATTTAAAATAGAGAGAGTATTAATTTTATATTTATCATGAGATATAATAATTTTTCACAAATAGTCTTAAAAATGATAAAAATAATAATTTATATGACTAATTAAAATACTATTAATCTCTCATCATCGAAAAAAATAATCCAAAATAATATTAAATTAAGATAAATAATACAATCTCAAGTATATTTTTTACAAACAAATATAACCTAAACATCTATATAATTATTTTTATTATAGTTATTATTAATGGAGATATTACCTTAAATTATATTTTTAAAATCTTCCATTAAGAATCTGTCAATTATTAACCCGATTTCAATATAACAAAATTTTCAATATTTTTTATTTCTCCTCTCATACTCTTATTTAAACGTGCCTTACATTTATTTGTCCATTTTGTTAAGTATGTCATCATTATTAAATTAATAGTTTATTATTTTATAACAAATATACCCTCTTAATATTTATAAATAATTTTTCTTCTTTTTTTGGAACTTATGGAGTACCAGAAATGATACACAGTGTGACGCCCCCAAAATAGGTCCATACAACTCATTCTGAGTAGCCAAAAATACACATAAAAAAATTCAAATACAAATATTTCTATTTACAACTATTACCATGTCGTATATAGTACGACAGTATTTGCACCCAAATTATTATAATGTCGTATCAAATAAAGCAACAAATATTTTAAGTCCTCAAAGGAACCCGAGAAGATTTCTTCTCTCATCATTCTAATGGGGTGGATTTTTTACGCTTCCAAATTCGGGTTCATATCACCCTATTTGATTCACCAAAATCAACTGTTAAATGACGTATAAAATAAGACACGCACATTTTAAGTTCTCAGTGCAGTTATTATGCCACACTATTCTATAACTTGATGAGAACCGCGACTAATTTGAAACATCACTTTATACCCATATTCTCTCTTCTAGTTCCAACTACACTTTTATTTCCTGAAAGGAATTGTGAAGCAAAAAGGGGTGAGCACAAATAACACAGTAAAAAATATCATGACTAAGATAATTAAATTATCAATAGCATTCATCAGTAATAAATCAGATATTTAGAACATATAGTAGATGATAAAAGTTTTCAACCATAATTGCAACGGAATCAACAATCCATTAGGAGAGTCAAGTAGAACACAATGTCCACTATCTTCTCCAAATTAAAAGTCCATCATTAATATTTTATTTCTATAACACCAATCAACAGTTCTTCGTTGTACCCAAGACAAAGAGAATTTTCATCAACTGTATTTACCTGAAACACTAAAGATCATGGTTATACCAATTCACAGATCCTGTTCATAAGCATGCTATAAAATTCATCTTTGCACTCAAGGACAAAGATATTAAACTGTAACACCAATGGTTATGCCAATTAACAATCCATCTTTGCACTACGGGCCAAAGACATACAACTGTAAAACCATTCATAGAATTTTTCATTAATTTTTTCTATTTTTAAACTAACTATAAATAGCTTAAAAATACAAAAAAATATTTTTTTTATTCAATAATTTTCCAAAATTGTCCAAAAATTATAAAATAATATTATAGGATTTTCCACCAAGTTTCATAATTTTTCATCATTCATAGAATTTTCTATGAATTTTCTCTGTTTTTAAACTAACTATAAATAGTTTAAAAATACAATAATTACTTCTTCATTTCAATAATTCATCAAAAATTCACAGAAATTCTATAATGATATTATAAGATTTTTGTAAAAATATTTCAGCCCAAATAATTTTTCTGATAATTTAATTATAATTTCTAATATTCAGAAATTTTAATAATTCATAATAATTAGCTCTTTTATTATAAAATTATGAATCTTATATCCTTTCCATGTGAAATTTAATTCTCTACAACTTTGTAGAAGAAAGTTTTTCCAAATTCCAAACGAAAAATGACTCAAATAAGCTCTTGCCGAAAAGTTCGCCAGTGGCGACTTTTCGATCATCTTCTCCGGCGATCCAAAACTTTTTCAGCGAGTTTTCTTAAATACTCTTGCCTAGATCAGATCTATTATATTTTAGGAGTCTAACCATATTTTTAGTTTCAAAATCCGTTAAAGATTTCATGTTGAAACTATATCCGAAAATATTTTTTTGGACGGATGTTTCTTTCCTTTGATTTCTTGATTTCTCTTGTTTATACAAGTTTAATCCATCACAAATATACATATATATAATCTCTTAACATAAAATACATACAATTTAAATCTAAGAATAAATCAAAGGTTTTAAAAATATATTTTACTTGATTTCTTCTTTCTTTATTTTTCTTCTTCATCTTCTTCTTTTCTTCTTCTGCAGAGCTTCTCTCTCTCTCTTATATGTTTCTCCCCGAGTGAGGAAAAAAATGCCTTCTTTTGTTTTTGTTTTCTTTCTTTTCTTTTTCTTCTTTTCCTATTTTCCTCTTTTTCTCCTCCTTTCTTTTTCTTCCCCCCCCCCACCTTGTCCCCCCATCATTTTCCTTTCAATTCATCAGCACATGGGTTGCTCCTTCAACAATTTATATCCCTTTCCTTTTTATTTGCTCACTTATCCGTTTAATTGATCATTCCGACTTTTAAAAATTAACTTTTACATTAAAATTTCAATTCTCATTACTCACTTCATATTTATAATTCTCATTTCATTAATTAAAAATTCTGGGATATTAAAATTTAGAATAATATTTATAAAGAATAATAGACTTTTATTTCATAAAAGTCGGGGTCTTACATACATAACTAACAGAGCAGCCTTATGAATTTAAGTCTCCTGATAAGCGAAATCACTACTCTCATTTTCTTTTCAAGAAAGCAGAACAATTCTATGATGTCGATTCACTACACTTACTAATCAAAGCTATGAAGTTGCTTCGTCAAAAATTTAAACCAAATAGTGATTTAGATTATCAAAATTGTACAAAATCATCAACAACAATAGCAACCATTACAAATCATTTTAAAATCGAAGTTGTTCAATTAGAACAACTACTAATAAATTCAAATCAAAATATAAAAACATACCAAAAATGTCAAACAATTTTTTCCTTCAAATTGGGATTATTGAAAATTGATAATGTAGGTTCTTGACTAAATGGAGGCTGTCAATGATGAAAGGAAGACCAGTGACGTCGCTTGGATAAAAGTTTGTTTGGGAAATTTTTTGCCTCTATATAAAAATGTGACGCCATTGCATACTTTGTCACTGTCGACATTGGAAAATTTAAGAAATATCGCGGGTCGGTTTATAATCCGATTTTTCTCAAATCGATCTTCCTAAGTTATCTTTACCCTTATTCTTTTTATTGCAAAAAAGGTTTTGAATGGTTTTTTAGGAAAGAGGCCAACATGTGTATATGTCGACGATTTGATTTAAACAGAGTCGCCAGTTGGTAATTTTGAAAATGGTTGTACTAACTCAACTAAATTTGATTTGAAAAGAGGCCCAATTTGCTAGACACTGTCGAAACTTGATCTTTGAAATTGGAGTTTTGAGTTCAGGGGCTCGGTTAAGTGTGGGGAAGGTTTTAAGCACCCCACGACTCCCGTGTAGACACGGTACCGCAATCTTTTCAATATTTCTCTTAAAATTGAATGCGTGAGTGAATGCTATTTGAAAATTGGGCCTTTAGATTGATTGAAAGCTTTGACATGCTTCGTTGAGCCTATATACGAAGGGTTTGATTATGAAAATCCATTTTTTGATTTGATTTTCCTTGAAAAGCTTTTCTTTTGATTGAATTGAAAATGATGTTTTTGAAATCTGGTTTTATCACGCTGACATAGGAATTGAAGCATATCGCTACTCTCAATTTTATCTTTATAGCCTTAAGGCTGCATGCAAATGGTGATTTGTCGGACTGCGAAGCATCCTCGACTACAGAAATATAAAGTGTCGGTCTCCTCATGGGTATGAAAACCATCGGAGGGACGCTGATACAATAATCCATATTTTCACTATGTTGAGACCTTAAATCCGGATAACCGTTTTAAGGTATGCGCATGTACATTTTTAAAGAAAAACTGGCAGGATACATCTATAAATCGGAGTTTGTCCTTCGTGGGAATCAGATTTTGATCAGTTTGATCATGAATCCCATGATTCCTAGGCTTACATACGAGTAGCCAATAAACCTGCATAGTTTGAATTTATACAGAGATAAATGTATGCGTCATCGCGTCGCAATGGAACCAAGGATTCATCAGTAAATCTTGGTTGCGCGTGGCCAAAGCGTCTCGTTCCCACTAGATAGCGATCTAAGGGACGCGAGGTTGTTTTTGAAGCTGAAACTATAAAAATAACTAGATTTAAAAAAATCTCAGCCATTATAGCTTCCAGGTTCTGTCGGGACCTGTTTGAAATGTTGAAAGCTAGAATTGGCGAGATTTGGATAAATCTAGTTCGCCTGTAGATGTGTCAATGTAAATTCATATACAAATAAATGTTAAATGCAGCAGTTGAATAAATTGAATAAAGCAATATATATAGTTATATATATATATATAAAAGCTGTAAAAGAGCGATGGATTTTTCACTCGCAAGCCCGGACTGGAATTTAAATATATATATATAAAACTGTAAATAGCCACAAAATAATCCCGGCTGTGACAAAAATGAAATATATATATATATATATAGAGAGTAATAAGGGCGATGGATTTTCACGTCGGTGCCCGTACTAGAATTGAAATTGACAGAAAGTAGTCACCCAGTGACTGGGGAGAGTACCCAGTATGGGGAAGTGTGCAAAAGCAGTAAAATGGCCACGAAATAGTCCAGGCCGATTAAAAATATATAAATATATATATATATATATATATATATATATATATTGACAGAAATGTAGTCAACCAGAACTAATTGGAATACCAGTGATGGTGAAAGTAGCTTATATATGCGTAAATATATATAAAAGCGGTAAACTACCTCGAATTTGACATCCGGGCTTGACAGAATTGAAATGTTAGTACATAAACATTTAAATATATACAAAAAAAGGCCAAACCCGGACTCGAAAGATAACCCAGTCTGGCGAAGTTGCTAAAATGTGCGTGCTAGTGCATTGAATCTGCTGGAGCTGACGGATCGTCAATCCGAGTTGTAGAAATGTTGAAAACGAAGTTTATGTACAAAAATATATTAATTTTTGACAAAAACGGCAACGGAACTAAGTTCCGGGCATATTTAAAAGATGAAACTTTGTGTGCAAGTGTAAAGCAGTGCAAAGTAGTAGTATTGACTTTCAGATCGTAAAAATACTTATAATGGACCACAATACGGGCTTTTTGCCAAATTATAGGCTTTAAAGGTCCAAATCTATCGGTGGTTTTTTGATATGTGGTAGTATATGGGTATATCTACGTGTTGGAGTGAAAATATTTGGGTTTGGAAGAGGTGTAAAAGTCAAAAAATTAAACTGGCAGGGTTTCGCTGCGTTTCTGAATTGTTAAAAATGAACGGGGGGGCACGTTTATTTATAGGCCAGGGAGCCTCCACTCTACCTGCGACAGTCGCAGGTAGAGCTGTGGCTCCCCTAGGTGGGGCCCACGTGCCTAGTTTGGTCGTCTTGAGGTGCGTGCATGCCGGGCGACGCGATGTCAGGTTTGAAACTTCATAACTTTTGATCGGAGCGTTCGTTTGGGGCGTGCTATAGCTTTCCAGAAAGTCCTCACTGTGAGTGTCACAATGACATTGGTTTTAACCCTTCTTAAGTCCCCAAAAGTGGGTTCATGACCGGATCTTTGTTTCCCCACAGTTTGCCCGATGAGTCGTCTGGTGCTGTTTTCACCCGGAATTACCGTTGTGGTTCTTTCTAACCTTTGCGGCATCAATTCTGCTTGAGTTTGATTGAATTAGCTGAGAGCTAGTAAAAAGACCATTTTGCCCCTCTCGGGGTTGCCCTTGGTGTCGGCATGGCCTCTGGTTGACTTTCAGGAGCTGTTTCTAAGACTTGGATCCCATTCGAGTGTGTTTGTCCCAAGTGTTGCCTCTGTGGCTAACGTGGTCATTCTAGGTTTTCTTCTAGAAGTGTTGTGGTGCTTCAGGTTTATGTTCGAAGTAGACCTGAATTCTCGGACTGTTGTCGGGGCTGAACTGTACTTCCCGGGTTGCTGTCGGGGCTGATTTGTACCTCCCGGGTTGCTGCCGGGGCTGATTTGAACATCTCGGGTTGCTGTCGGGGCTGCTTTGACATCTCGATATGGTTGATCGGTGCTGTGGTTGTCCCGATATCAGTGACCAAGTTTGAGTTGATGTCCCGATATTGAGATCGGGGATGATCTGACGTTCCGATTAACGATCAGAGCTGGATCGATGGTTCGATTGACAATCAGAGTGGGCTGGAGTACCGATAGTGATGATCAGATTAGCGTAGAGGACCGACATTGGTGGCCGGATTTAGATCGGATGTCTGGTGTTGGGACCGTGGTTGGCTTAATTGACGATTTTGCCCTCCTACAGTGTTAGTATTTGGGTAAGGAAAATTTTGAGTGTCTACAGATGCCCCTCTTTATCATGTTTATGCAATGTAGTGGAATGGACAGGATAAAGATTGCTAGACACTTGAAATATGACAAGATATTGATGATGCAAATCGCAATGCAATGAATGTTAATTATGTTTTTGCACTTCGTATATCGCATCGAAAATTGTATCGCCATCGTATCGCATCGCATCGTAAATTGCATTGCATCGCATATTACATCGCATCGCATATCGTACCGCATCGCAGATCGCATCACAAATTGTATCGCATCGAATTACCTTTACCGGTGTTTGTGTTGGTGCCGATATCCATGATTGGCTTTCATCAATGCTGCTGATGTCTATGTTGGTGTTGACTCCAATGGTCAGATTTCCATTGGTGTTGCTGATGCTTGTTTGATGAAGATAAACTGAAATGTTTCCCATATTTCTGCTGGGGATGATGTCGTCTGTGATGGCCCTTGGTGCTACCTTGGTTTAAGCCCAATGGTTTCTCACATCTGCTGATACTCTTTGTGGGGCATACTTTCTGATGCCGTTAGTATATTTTTGAAGACTCCTCTGCTGAGGATATATTTCATTCGTCGAGTTACCTCAGTGGGTGCTCCCGATGCTTATCCTGATGATAACTTATACTGGTAGTTTGCAAAAGTTCCTACCCTGATTATAGGGGCAATGGTTGATCATTGGACTGTCTCGATGCCTACTCAAATGGTAGCAGACTTTTCATCGAGGTTGTGTGTTTAATGTGTATGTATTTTTAACTCTAATGGGTATGCATGCCTAACTTTTTAATGAGGATGTGTGCTGATGTAGCGCTTGTTGCACATGTGCAGACCGGACATGATATGATGATCTTAATTTGTCCTAGGTTGATGCATATGCTTAATTGAATTGATGTAGAACCATACCTCACCCTTTTTTGAGGTGATTTGGAGTTTCTTTTCTGGCATGGATTTTGATAGGCTTAGCAGTTCTAACTCCAATATGGCTCCTTTTGTCATTCGCTTAGCAGATTTGGATGTTCCCATTTTATATGTTGTTTTTGGTGAGGATCTCGCAGGGGCTGCTATTTTTTGGATCTGGATTTGGTGCTGGTCCCTTTGGTGGTCCAAACACTGATGGCTTTATTAGGAGGTATCCAGATATCTTCGCTGAAGTTGCATTCCACGGTCTACATTACCGGATCATTCTTCGATGCTACGCTGGATTGATGCCAAAGGCTTGATCATTGAGTGTGAAAAAAGGGTAAGCTTTTCACTTGCAACCCATGCTGGGTTAGACGCTGGCCTGGCTGATGACCCGGGTGATGCTGACGTCCTGGAGGATGTAGCCCGTTCTTTTATTGCCTAGATTTGAACTTTAGTGTAGAGGCCTCGACTTGTGAGGACTTTGCGCAGGTTGACATGTTTGACGATGCAGATTTCCTTCGCTAGATCTTTTGGTCATCGGGAATCTGTCCTTCTCGAGTTCAGGACTCTGTTGAAGGCTTTTCCCTTTTTATGGAGGGACAGCTGATGTCGCCTTGATTTCTTTCAGGAACTCTCCCTTTTCTTTTGATGAGAAACTTGGTCCCGCCGTAGATCCTTTCCATTTCTTGGAATGGAAAAATGCCCCAGCCCTTTCGCAGGTTGTTATTGGGGTTCATAAAAAAACTCGCTTTGTTGACCATGTCCACGGTGAGCTATTCTGCACATTTAGACAAACAATAATATGTGCCGACAGCTTGATGGCTCGGGCCGTCGGGATTAGTATGATCTTGTGAATGAGGCATTTGAAGTTGAAATTGAATGCTTGTATTCAATGCGCTCTCATCTTATCCCTAAAGATCTTGAAAGGGAGTATGAAAATGAATTTTTCCTAAGGAAATCAAAATTTTTGCTTGACAAGTTATGAAATTGCAAGAAAATATTTAAGCGTCCATGGTCATTTTTCATGGGTAGGATTAGATTCACAAGACTTATCTCCCTCTATCAGAGACATCTCATCTTCGCTTTAGACACTGCTCTTCACAAGATTAAGATCATATGATATGTGCACTATGTGTGACGCAACCCTTAGCAGGGGTTTCTCTTCTATGATTTCTAGATGATCTCATTTTTTCTTGCAAAGTTTTTTGCTTTTCTCGCTTAACTTTGTCTCGTTGTCTTAGGCTTTTCAGAGTTACCCATGTAACGAGTTTTGGACCAATGACTCCTAAACCAAACGGTTTTAGGGCACTAGGTGTTAAGATATCCCTTCGGGTTTACTGGCTCGAGTAACAAAGGCCACACTTTGAGACAAGTCAGACGGTCTACTCTTTTGATCCTTGCCTGAGCTGGTGCAAGATTCATTTTCTTAGGCTCTAAATTACCCGTGTAGCGAGTATTGGGCCGGTGACTCCCAAACCAAACGGCTTTAGGGCACCAGGTGTAGAGACACCCCTCGGGCTTAATTACTCGAGTAACCTAGGCCACGATTCGAATATGCTTATACTTTGATTTCTTGCAATGCTCGTTTTCTTAGGAACTGAGTTACCCATGTAACAAGCGTTGGGCCGGTGGCTCCCAAACCAGATGGCTTTAGGGCACCAGATGTAGAGACACCCCTCGGGATTAATTACTCGAGTAACCTAGACCACAATTCGAATCATTAGGTTGGCTACTAATTGTCATCCTTGTCGTCATAGTTTCATACCCCACAACTAAGAGTCAGGTCAATCGCAGAGTGCTGACATCTATATGAGGTCAAGTTTGCTCTAAAAGTGCTTTGAACTAGGACGTCGTGCCTAATCAAAAGGTTGAATAGTCTTAATTCTCTAATCGCTTTCATGATTCTTGCTCCACGGACGCTTATCAGAATTAATCCAATTTATAACAAGTTTAAGCAAAAATCTCTTCTTCTTTTTTTTGAGACTCTAATGTAGGAATTATGTGTATTATCGCTAATGCATGGAAATTGAAAATACATAAAGAGATGAAAGAGTCATACCTTATCAGCGGATCGCAGTATTCTAAGAAAATTATGATTAGCAAAGGTAAATTGGTCATACCAGATTGCCAATGATGGAAACTTGGATGATGATGGACCACGCTGATGGTGCCGACTGGTGCATATTGATTGGATGGTTGATAAATGCCCCAGTATTGAATTGTGCAATTTCTAAAATTGGTCCAGTCTTGTTGTAATGGTCCCCATGTCGGGTTGGCGTTGACTTTGAACTTGCCCCTGTCTTGCTTGTCTCTGGGTGGATTGCTTGGTTGTATATTTGATCGATGGGCTGATAAGATGTCGAGATCGCAAGAGTCTTTAATTGCATTACCCCCATGGTGAACAGGTAGTGGATTTTGGCTTTAATGCTTGGATGCCCCAGTCATTATTTTTGATTTGTAGGAGCAATTAGCTTTGATGGCCTTTCTTCTGGTTTGATGAAGGTTTTAGATTGAGGCTTCAACTCTTCAAAGGTCTTTGCGGATGTTTATGCTTGATATATCACTGTGTTGTTGTTCCAACTTTGACGATTGATGTCGAGATGCCTTCGGACTCTAATGAATTGGATTTAAGGGCTTGTGATGGTTGGTGGTGATGGCTTTGACCACAACTTTAGCCGATGACCTACCGAGTGTCCCTGTCGGGAAAGTTCTGGCTATAGCAAATTCAACAGTTCGGATGACCTTTGAGAGAGATCAGGCCAGGGCGTTGATGTTGACGACCCATTTTATTAGAGATACGACTTCTGTTGACAGAGGCGAGGCCCGAGCCACTCGAAATGTTGCCTTTGCTGAGAGGGACGAGGCCATAGTATGCAAATGGCAGTGGATGTTCTAGCTCGTATGGAGACCGAGGGTTAGGAGCTCACATCTACTCCTCTATCTTCAGAGAGATGCCATATTGGTACTGTTATCGCACTTATCCACGGTTTCAGAGTCCAGCTTTGTTTTTCTTTAACAAGGCCTGTTGACCAGGTGGTTTGATAGAATTTGGCTTTTATTTGTCTTCGGTGTCTTGGAACTGGTCTTCCATTTTTATTTTTTTCTTAAAGGTCAAACCGTGCCGTAGAGGGCTGCCTACGTACCCCCAGGTTGAGGGAGATCAGGTCATGCGTAGTTCTATTTTTGAGAGAAGACTGAGAAGTGTCCCTTTTGGGCTCTGAGTTTGGTTTGATAAGCTTTTGAGTTTTTGTTTGTTTTGTGTTTTGATTCGAGGGTTTTTGAATTTTTTGTTTGGTTTGACCGCACCAAGATGGTTGCCTATGTACTCCCGGGTTGAGGGAGATCAGGTCTTTCATAGTTCACATTTCTCTAGTGAAGAGGTTTGCAAAGAGTTTATCTGGGGTTTGAATTTGGTTCGATGAACTTTGGAATTTGATGTTGGGATTTGCAAGTTCTTTGGATTTTTACTTGGTTTGACCGCACCACAGATGGTTGCCTACGTACTCCCAGGCTAAAGGAGATCAGGTCATTCGTAGTTCAGGCCCTTGTATGAAAGGCTCGATTTTTGATTTTTTCCTTTTTGATTTTTTTTTTAGATTTTTTTTTTGATTTTTTTGATCTTTTGATTTTGTATGCATGGAAAATAAAAGGCATAAGGCTAAAGAAAAGGATAACGTCCTGACATCCTTTGGAACTCGTAACTTTCCTCTGGCTCTATGTCCTCCTGGCTAATTGAGGCATGATAGTCCAGTCGTCCGTGGTTATGTCGCCTTCGAGACTAGTGATAGAGGTTCCCTCTTGGCTCTGAATATCTTCAATCCCTGCCATAAATTGATCGCCTCCTGAGTCAGCATATCTCTTAAGAAGGCTTAAACTGGAATTTTCGCAGAAAGGTATGAACTCTAGATTTCTCGAGGGGTTGGCTTCCTTGAGAATTTTGCCACCTTTTTCTTCGTCTGTTCCTTCACCTTTCTCATAGCCTTGAGAGGATTTGAGTCTGACATCCCCCTCGCACTGATGTTGTATCTCTCGCAAGGAACTTTCCTTTTAGGCTTTTTCCATACGGGGAAGGATCAGTATCTCCTCCTCATCTTCCAGAAGGATAAGGTCAGGCATGTAGTTGTTGGCTTTGGGCATCAAGATATTTGATGATGATGGATGAACTTCATTGGGAGATTCTTTTGTTTCTTCGGTCACTCCCAGTATTAGGGTCGGGGTCCACCTTGTGTTTTGCCAGGATTGGTACTCATAGCCATCACATCCTTTGACATGCCGCTTCGAGTGGACATCTTGAGCTCTTTATCTCCATCTCTCCTTTTCTGGTCATGGGGAATTCTTTCTTCAGTTCTCCATTTTTAATGAGGTTCTGGATTTTGTTCTTTAGAGACCAGCATTCCTCAGTTGCATGTCCGGGTGAGTTAGAATGATAGCGACATATCTTTGTGGCATCATAACTTCTCGTCTCGGGCTTGGTAGGAGGCAGGAACTCAGTAATCTTTCTTTGCGCAACCAACAATGCTAACATATTTTCCAATGAGTCCTCCATAGGTGTGAATACCCTTCTTCGCCGACTCTCCCCGACTCTCGGTACCGTAGGATTTTGAGGGTTTGGTCGCGTTTGGAATGTCTCTTGATATATCCTATTTGGGAATTCGCATTCCTCCGGATGATCTTTACTTTGGTGAGATCTTCGGGAAATTTTATCATTCCACCCTTCTCGTTCATTCAACATGCTTTGATCCTCTTCATTTAGTCGGCGAATCTTGGAGGGAGATATGCTCTCATTCTGAATTACCTCCTCTTTCTCTTGGCTTTGAATGAAAAGCTGCCTTGTACCCTGATGTTAGCGCACAACCAGATTAGCCAGCAGAGTTACTTGATGTTGGATCGCATCTAATTTTTGCATTATTATCATACCCTCCTCTGAATTTTCTGACTCGAGGAAATTTTTCTTGTTCCTTTGGGGGTAATTCTATATCCTTCGTATGTATTTACGATTTGGATACATTTCATCGCTTCCTGAACCGATCATGTTTACTTCCTCTGTATCATGCTGCATCAGAAGGTTGGGGTTGACATTTGGATGGTAAGGTTGTTAGATCATAAGATCACCGCTTTCGATTAGGTTTTGGATTTTATGCTTTAAGGACCAACAATCTTGTGTATCGTATCCTGGAGATCCTGAATGGTAAGCACATCTTTGGCTAGGATTGTATCTTTTACTTTTTGGATCCAGAGGTGGAGCCAGTTCGGTAATTTTCTTGTGATCTATTAACATCACCAATATGTTTTCAAGGGAATCGCATAGTGGAGTGAACTCCCGATTTTCAGTTCTTTCGAATTTTCTCTTTCTCTCCTGGTAATTATTGAATGCAGTCTGTTGTGACGGCAGATTGCTTTCCCTCTTCCAAATGGGGGGGACTATGGTTAGATCTCCTAGACTGCCCCTATACAAAGAGGGATACATCTTCATCGCCTTCCTTGGGTACCCTCACGGGATCACTTGCTTAGTTGCCAGACTGTATATCCTCGGCGACTATTTTCAAGGTTGTGAGATCTTTGATCTTGCCTGCTTTCAGGCCCATATCTGTCATTTCGCCATGTTTGATCATCTCTGAGAATGGCTTTCCTATTCCAGCTAAGATCCTCTCATAGTAGGGTGCCTCTTGGATGTCTATGAAAGTCATCACCATTTCAGCTTCTGTCATAGGCGGACTGACTTGTGCTGCCAGACGTCTCCATCTTTGGGCATACTCTTGGAAAGACTCGTTGCTCTACTTTTTAACTTTGGTCAATTGATATCGATTCGGAGCCATCTGAGACTAGAAGCTGTATTGAGTTAGGAAGGCGTGAGCTAGCTCTTCCCAACTGTGAATTTTTGCATTATCAAGTCGGGCACACCAAGTCTTAGCCTTTCCAGTGAGACTCTTTTGGAAAAGCTGCATTCTGAGGTTTTCGTCTTCAACATAAGACCCTAGCTCACCAATGTATACTTTCAAGTGCGAATAAGGATTACCTGCCCCATTGTACTTTTCAAACTCTAAGACTTGGAATTTGTCAGGATATCTAGCCCTTGGGAATATGCAAAGATCTGAATAGGTGACATTTTCAAGGTTTCCAGTCCCTTTGGTTGAACGGATGGTTTCTTCCAGTTGTCGAACTTTCCTTCGGAGATCGCCAGTTTCCCGATCCTCCCTGAGATTTATGATTTCAGGGGTTTTGTTGGTTCTTTTAGTGGATCGAGGTTCAGGGATCTGCATTTCCCCCTTTTTGTCAGTACTTAGATTGCCACCCTATGAGGAGGACTCTGTTTGTTTGAGCATTGACTGACCCTAAGTGCTTTTACTCTGTTCTTTCAGAAGGATAGCCAATTCTGCTATTTAATTCTTAAGTCCCTCAAACTCTTTTCAAGATATGGAACCTGACTCGCTTTGGCCACTTTTAGTCATGTCAGTGGATAGGCTTTGTGCCTTTTCAGATTGTGATCTAGTAGTGAGACCACTTTTTGTACCTACAACAAAATGTAGGCGTGTCAGTTTCCTGAGGTAGGTAATGACTGGATGCATTTATGATGTGTGTTTTTAAGTTTATCCTACAAAACCGAGGTTAGTTGTTTTGATGGCAAGATGACAGGATATCTGACAGGAAAGTAAATCTTTCATTATTGTCATTTACATTGTGCTCCTCAGTAATTGGAGACTTGACATGGAATTAAAAGAGGAAGGCATGAAGAAGCATCCCGTCGGATTCGATTGATCAGAAGCTGACCTATCCTAGGTTACTCTCGAGGCTTTTGTTTTGGCATGAAGGTTCCCAGATCATCGTAATCTATTAGAAGGGAAGTTAATCCGATCGTTTAACTTGAGCGATTCTAGGTGGTGCATTTTCAGGAGGCAGCCCCGAAGACTTAGTCATCCCCAAAGTCCTTACTTATCACCGACCGGGTTAGCCTCCTGGTGGAGGGACACACAACATACATTCACATACATCGGCCTCACCGCTTATGCATGTAATGACAGTTCGTCCGAAGCACTAATATGGGTGCGAAGCACTAAAGCATTCATTATCATTCATTCAATGTAAAGGCATAGCATTCATACATTCAATGAAAGACGCAGCATTCACTCATCCATTGATTGTGGAGACGCAGGATTTCACGCATTCAATAGTTTTGAAAGAGAAATGTTTGAAAAGATTGAAAGCGGCCTAAGCCCTCTACTGTCCCTAGCAGAGTCGCCACCTGTCGACGTTGGAAAATTTAAGAAATACCGCGGGTCGGTTTATAACACGATTTTCCTTAACTTTATCTTCCTAAGTTATCTCTACCCTTATTCTTTTTATTGTAAAAAAAAGGTTTTGAAGGGTTTTTTAGGAAAGAGGCCAACATATGTATATGTCGACGATTTGATTTAAACAGAGTTGCCAGTTGATAATTTTGAAAATGGTTGTACCAACTCAACCAAATTTGATTTGAAAAGAGGCCTAATTTGCTGGACACTGTCGAAACTTGATCTTTGAAATTAGAGTTTTAAGTTCGGGGGCTCAGTTAAGTGTGGGGAAGGTGTTAGGCACCCCACGATTCTCGTGTAGACACGGTACCGCAATCTTTTTAATATTTCCCTTAAAACTGAATGCGTGAGTGAATGCTGTTTGAAAATTAGGCCTTTAGATTGATTGAAAGCTTTGACAGGCTTCGTTGAGCCTATATACGAAGGGTTTGATTTTGAAAATCCATTTTTTAATTTGATTTGCAAAAGCATTTGATTTGATTTTCCTTGAAAAACTTTTCTTTTGATTGAATTGAAAATGATATTTTTGAAAGCTGGTTTTATCAAACCCTTACGCTGACATAGGAATTGAAGCATATCGCTACTCTCAATTTTATCTTTATAGCCTTAAGGCTGCATGCAAATGGTGATTTGTCAGACTGCGAAGCATCCTCGACTATAGAAATATAAAGTGTCGGTCTCCTCATGGGTATGAAAACCATCGGAGGGACGCTGATACAATAATCCATATTTTCACTATGTTGAGACCTTAAATCCGGATAACCGTTTTAAGGTATGCGCATGTACATTTTTAAAGAAAAACTGGCAGGGCACATCTATAAATCGGAGTTTGTCCATCGTGGGAATCAGATTTTGATCAGTTTGATCATGAATCCCATAATTCCTAGGCTTACATACGAGTAGCCAATAAACCTGCACAGTTTGAATTTATACAGAGATAAATGTATGCGTCATCACGTCGCAATGGAACAAAGGATTCATCAGTAAATCTTGGCTGCGCGTGGCCAAAGCGTCTCATTTCCACTAGATAGTGATCTAAGGGACGCGAGGTTGCTTTTGAACTGAAACTATAAAAATAACTAGATTTAAAGAAATCTCAGCCATTATAGCTTCCAGGTTCTGTTGGGACCTGTTTGAACCGTTGAAAGCTAGAATTGGCGAGATTTGGATAAATCTAGTTCGCCTGCAGATATGTCAATGCAAATTCATATACAAATGAATGTTAAATGTAGCAGTTGAATAAATTGAATAAAGCAATATATATAGTTATATATATATATAAAAGCTGTAAAAGGGCGATGGGTTTTTCACTCGCAAGACCGGACTAGAATTAAAATATATATATATAAAATTATAAATAGCCACGAAATAATCCAGGCTGTGACAGAAATAAAATATATATATATATATAGTAATAAGGGAGATGGGTTTTCACGCCGGTGCCCGTATTGGAATTAAAATTGACAGAAAGTAGTTACCCAGTGACTAGGGAGAGCACCCAGTATGGGAAAGTGTGCAAAAGTAGTAAAATGGCCACGAAATAGTCCAGGCAGACTGAGAATATATAAATATATATATATATATATATATATTGACAGAAATGTAATCAACCAGAACTGATTGGAATACCAGTGATGGTGAAAGTCGCTTATATATGCGTAAATATATATAAAAGCGGTAAACTACCTCGGATTTGACATTCGGGCTTGACAGAATTAAAATGTTAGTACATAAACAGTTAAATATGTACAAAAAAGGCCAAACCCGGACTGGGAAGATAACCCAGTCCGGCAAAGTTGCCAGAATGTGCGTGCTAGTGCATTGAAGCTGCTGGAGCTGACGGATCGTCAATCCGAGTTGTAGAAATGTTGAAAACGGAGTTTATGTTCAAAAATGTATCAATTTTTGACAAAAACGGCCACGGAACTATGTTCCGGGCATATTTAGAAGATGAAACTTTGTGTGCAAGTGTAAAACAGTGCAAAGTAGTAGTATTGACTTTCTGATCGTAAAAATACTTACAATGGACCGTAATACAGGCTTTTTGTCAAATCGTAGGCTTTAATAGTCCAAATCTACCGGTGGTTTTTTGATATGTGGTAGTATATGGGTATGTCTACGTGTTGGAGTGAAAATATTTGGGTTTGGAAGAGGTGTAAAAGTCGAAAAATCACACTAGCAGGGTTTCGATGCATTTTTAAATTATTAAAATAAACGGGGAGCACGTTTATTTATAGGCCAGGGAGCCTCCACTCTACCTGCAGCAGCCGCAAGTAGAGCTGCGGCACCCCTAGGTGAGGCCCACGTACCCGGTTTGGTCGTCTTGAGGTGCGTACATGTCGGGCGGCGCGATGTCAGGTTCGAAACTTCATAACTTTTGATAGGAGCGTCCGTTTGGGGCATGTTATAGCTTTTCGAAAAGCCCTCACTGAGAGTGTAGCAATGACATTTGTTTTAACCCTTTTTAAGTCCCCAAAAGTGGGTTCATGACCTGATCTTCATTTCCCCATAGTTTACCCGATGAGTTGTTTGGTGCTGTTTTCACCCGAAATCACCATTGTGGTTCTTTCTGACCTTGGCGGCATCAATTCTGCTTGAGTTTGAATGAATAGGCTAAGAGTTGGTAAAAAGACCATTTTGCCCCTCCCAGGGTTGCCCTTAGTGTCGGCATGGCCTCTGGTTGACTTTCGGGAGCTGTTTCCAAGACTTGGATCCCATTCAAGTCTGTTTGTTCCCAGTGTTGCCTCTGTGGCTAACGTGGTCATTCCAGGTTTTCTTCTGGAAGTGTT
This sequence comes from Panax stipuleanatus, assembly GCA_020205555.1. NCBI lineage: Eukaryota > Viridiplantae > Streptophyta > Magnoliopsida > Apiales > Araliaceae > Panax > Panax stipuleanatus. Next base: position 37,583,663 of record CM035115.1, read on the forward strand.
GTGGTGCTTCAGGTTTATGTCCGAAGTAGACCTGAATTTCCGGACTGATGCCGGGGCTGAGCTGTACTTCCCGGGTTGCTGTCGGGGCTGATTTGTACCTCCCGAGTTGCTACCGGGGCTGATTTGTACATCCCGGGTTGCTGTCGGGGCTGTTTTGACATCTTGATATGGTTGATCAGTGTTGTGGTTGTCCCAATATCGGTGACCAAGTTTGAGTTGATGTCCCGATATTGAGATCGGGGATGATCTAACGTTCTGATTAACGATCAGAGCTGGATCGACGGTTCGATTGACAATCGGAGTGGGCTGAAGTACCGATATTGATGATCAGATTAGCTTGGAGGACCGACATTGGTGGCTGAATTTAGATCGGATGTCTGGTGTTGGGACCGGGGTTGGCTTGATTAACGGTTTTGCCCTTCTACAGTGTTAGTATGGGCGAGGAAAATTTTAAGTGTCTACAATCACTAAATATAAGAATTTATGATGAACCAGTGTTGTCACTTATCCACTTATCTTATTAGTGACGAACTAGTATCTCGTTATATAAAATTGGTTTTTGTGACAATAAAAATTTTCATAAACTATTAATTTTTCGTCTTTACAAAATTTGCCTCCAAATAAAAATGTGATGATATTACGTACTTTGTCAATAAATATAAGCATTTATGACAAATCATTGTTGTAACTTAACCACTCATCTGATTAGTGACGAACTAGTATCTCGTCATATAAAATTGGTATTTGTGATAATAAAAATTGTCATAAACTATTAATTTTTCGTCTTTACAAAATTTGCCTCCAAAATATCTTTAAAAAAATTTGCCTCCAAATAAAAATGTGACGATATTACGTACTTTGTCACTAAATATAAGCATTTATGACGAATCATTGTTGTCACTTAACCACTCATTTAATTAGTGAGGAACGAGTCTCTCGTCATATAAAATTGGTATTTGTGACAATAACAATTGTCATAACTTATTAATTTATCGTCTTTACAAAATTTTCCTCTAAAATTTTTTAAAAAAATTTTGCCTCCAAATAAAATTGTGACGATATTACGTACTTTGTCACTAAATATAAGAATTTATGACGAACTATTTTTGTCACTTATCCACTTATCTAATTAGTGACGAACGAGTCTCTCGTCATATAAAGTTGGTATTTGTGACAATAAAAATTGTCATAAATTATTATTTTTTCGTCTTTAGAAAATTTCCCTCCAAAAATTTTCAGAAGAATTTTGCCTCTAAATAAAATTGTGATGAATTTGTATTTGGCGTCACTAAATGTGAACATTAGTGACGAAATCATATTGTCACTAAATTTTATAAATAATTAATGACAAACTATTATGTTGTCATCGAAAGAAAAATTGTGTGATAATAAATATTGTCATCAATTATTACAAACATGTTACTAAAAGGTTTCCCTCCAAAATTTTGGTACGAAATTCTGCCTCCAAAATAAATTGTGACAAAATTTGTCAACCGTCATCAAATGTATAAATTAGTGACGATATAAATGATTAATAGTAACAAAATAAAGGGTCATCACAAAAGCAAAAGTTTTAGTGACGATTATGAATTTCGTAATTATTAATTAACAAATTGTGACAAAATGTTATGCGTGGCAAAAACATTCGTCATAAAATGTGTGATTTTCTTGTAGTGAATTATAGGTTATTTACATATTATAAAAATAGCATCATGTAAATAATTAAATGCCTTTAAAAAATTAATACTTTTATTAATAAATAAATAAGATTGTCTCCAAAGTATATGCTTTATCATCATACATGATTGGCTTGTATGCATACTACTTTCAATTTTCTCATTAGAATCTTCATCATCACCTTCCATGTAGCTTTCAGCTTATAGAGCTAAAGTCTTCCTTTTAGGTCCTTCATCTTCTTCATTATACCTCTTGAGTTGATTTTCAAATTCTTCAAGCTCTCTAAATAAAGTGAGTTTCCATAGTATTGATTGTTGTTGAGTCTTGAAGAGTTGTAACCTTTGGTGCGAACCGTTTGGGCATGACTTTAAGTATCTTTCTGTTAATTTCCCTTTGATCAATTTTCTGGCCAAGCATACTTAGAGAGTTCATCAAAGTGAGAAATCTAGCTTGTGCTTCTTTGATAGATTCATTCTTCTCTAACTAGAAAAGCTCATTTTCTTGCATTAACATGCTTAGCTTGACTTCTTTCACCTCAGTAGTTCCCTCGTGGCTCATGATGATTGTATCTCATATTTCTTTTGTGGTATTACATGTAGAGACCTTGTCAATTTCAACTTGGATCATACCACTTAGCAGCGTGTTCATGGCTTTGGAATTATAGGATACCATATATGATTCGTTCGGATCCATTTCCATGAGATTTTTGGGTCTCCCATCATCATGTCTCAGAATGACAGGCCCATTTTCAACAACCCACCATTCCTATGGGTCTCGTTTGAGATAGATCATCATTCTGAACTTCCAAAAATTAAAGTTTTCACTTCCGAGCAACAGAGGTTGCCGGCTTGTGGATTGACCTTCTTGAAAGTTGAGGTGTGCCATAGGATCTTTCCCTACGACCTGCAAAGATCAATATTAGTAGAGCCTTGCTCTAATACCAAATGTAATTCTATAAATAAGTACACCTAGAGGGGGGTGAATAGGTGTAAATACCCAAAAGTGATCTATAGTGTCAATTTTTAAATATCTCAGCTACAGTTTATAATCGGACAGGTTAACCCTATCTGTTTTAGTATATGTTTTTCTTCTGTTATAATCGGACAGCTAATACATGTCTGTTTTAGTATATGTTCTTCGTCGGTTATAAACGATTGGCTAATACCTGTCTGTTTAAGTGTAATTTTTTAGCATGAACTTAAACTGAATATGCAGAATACTAAAGCAGATAAACTACAAATACAGAACAGAAATTGTGACAACTCAAAAATTTATAAGATCTTAAATGATTAAAATAAAGGATAAAGAATAAAACCTAGATAGAAAATTGAGGATTATTAAAAAAAATTAAGTAAAACCTATAAGGTTTAATATTTGAATGAAAATAGAGAAAATATGGGTTACAAAATTTCTAAACCCTAGAAATGAATTTATATGTACTTGAATGAATATTAAGGATAAAGTACTACGATACCTATAAAGTTTGGTGACCTAATATATAAATTAGGTATTTGAATTAAATAACCTCAAGGATTATCTTTATTTAATTGTCCTAGTATTTTAACTATATACTAGTGACCTAATCTAAGATATTTATAAAATATGTCTCAACCTATTAGATTATCTTGTATGATTATGTGAGTGTTTGTAACTCATTAAGCCAATTAGGGCTATTAAGTTAATACACTAGTGGAATATGTTTTGACTTATGAGGATTATGTACGTGATTAAATAAATATACATTATATGATGTATATACATTTATTTTGTATATAAAGGGAATTAAGAATAAAGTTAGGTAACCTAATATATATATTAGGTATGCTAATGAAATAACTTAATTGATTATAATATGAGAGAATGTTAGTATTTAAAAATATATACTAACCCTAAGAGAACTATTTTATACATATCAATTAATTAATTTTATAACCTAAGTAAAGCAAATCTAATTGGGTTATGTAAGTGAAATAACATTATTGATTGATAAGAATATGTGAATATCAATAATGATGAGCATTAGTTAAAGAGATAATCAATTTAATGGACTAAGAAGAGTAAGTAATTTAAACAAGCCCAATTGTTTATTTAAGCATTGGACTTATAGATAATTTGATTTAAGAGCAATTAAATTATTAAACTAGCCCAATATTAGATATATAGGGCAAGTATAATAATTGCACAATTAATTGGTGGTGGAGATCCAAGTCCATTTTAATTTGTAAACAAACTAAGAATAATTGCAAGCCCAAAATGAATTAATCAAAGCTCAAACTCTTAGCCCAATTGAGTGATGACTTATTGGACTTTTAGTAAACTAAATGAGCATTAAAAGAAAACCAACATTGGGCCAAAGAAGGCCCAATTCGGCCCAAGAAAGGAGAAAGGAGGGGGAGTGCATGTAATGATTAGCCTACTTTAGTTGGTGAACAACCCACTTAGGTGTCATCTTCTTAGCTAGCCTTATCATTTTACTAAACTATCAAGCTAACCAAGGAGTGAAAGACACTCAATCATGATGAGAAAGAGAGAGGAGGAGCAAGAGTGGAGATAATAATAATAGAGATACAATATATCTCTTCATTTTTTTAAGCCACAAAGGCTTTTCATTTTCTCTTTCCTCACATTTGTATAACTTAGTAAAGTAAGCAAGAGAGAGGGAGAGAGAGATGCTTATTTTTGGCCACTATAGAGATGAGAGAGGAAGAGAGTTTTTGTAGTTTCATAGCTTCCTAATCAATCTTAGGAAGAAGAAGAGAGAAGAACCAAGCCAATGTATAAAAATTACTACTTATATAGATTAATTTTCTTTTTGGTTTGATTTGAGTTTTGATTTTTGTAAAGTTATGATCTTGAGGTTTAAAACCTTAGATCTATGTGGTTAATAGTGTTTCATATTTAGATCTAACCATTTTGAGGATCAAAAGTTAGATCTAAAATATGAAATAGAAACTAGGTTTTTCAAAAGTTAGAAAACCTTAATTTTTCTTAGCCTTGATTGTGTTCATCTTATGTTTGGTGATTGTTTGATGAAATAGATCATGGATAGTGGAAAATACATGAGTATATGAAGTATTAGTCGGTAATATGATGAGTTATGTTGGTTATTATGAGAGAATATGGAACTTTTCTTACAAAACACAAAAGATTGAAAATTAGATTTTTGAGAAAATAAAGTATGAAATTCAAATGACTATATCTCTCATTCTATTTTGAATTTTTGAGTGTGGTCAATTTTTAAAGTTATATATATGAGTTTTCTAACAGATCCAAGTAGAATCACTAAAAAAATCTTTGTAGATTTTCGCGTGGACTATTTTTAGCAAATGAGTCAAAATCTAGAAAATGCCTAAAAGCAATCTGCCAAAAACTGCTAGGGGATGTTTCGATAACTTAATTATTGAAATAAATTTCAATCTTTTGTGACATGAAAATATATAATATAAAGTAGCTACTGTCCAAAAATGAACTCATTCTGATATAATTGACCGAGTTATGGTCATTGCAATATTTGGGTTTTTCCGACAAAAATTGCTATAACCGGAGTTCTATAACTCCGATGGCCACGAAATATAAACTGGAAGTTCTCGTTAATACGTATAAGATCCCGCCAAGAGATGGGAATTTTTGAAGTTAAGCATGATGTAGCTAATTTCTTAAGCTACGAACTAAAAACGAATTTTTGAAAAATACTAAAGGAAATTAAAAAAAATTTAGAAAAATTATTTTTATGTATGAGATATATGTATATATGTATGGCCAAAGGATAGGAAAATAATAAGATGATTTGGTATTTTTGTGATAAGGGTATTTCAGCTTGCTGATATGAACAATTCAGGTTGCTGAAATGGAAACTGAAAATGTCAGGAAGGGAAGATAGTTTGGTTTCAGCTTACTGAAATAATGTATTCGGTTTGTTGAAATGGTAAATAGTTTACCGAATTATAATGAGAACTTATTAAGTGATCGGGTAAGTGTTAAGTCTAAGGTAGTGAAGTTGTACTCTTTAATGGTTGATGTATAGTAGCTGGGCTAAACGATTCTTTCAGAGAGCAGAGGTATATACGAATTAGTAACCGATCTAACTCGCTGTGAAAATAGTGTAGACGAGATGAAAACTAATTTGTTGGTTGTTTGTGAGAAACCACTCAGTATACTATATTGAATACTATTAAAGACTCGATGTGTGCTATGTTTAGACTTGTAAATTCGTATGGTGTTAAGGTATTATCTAATATTTGACTATGTGTTTAAATATTAGATAGTTTACTTATAAAGTAATAGTATTGTGAGATAAAGTATGTTATGCTAATTGAAAAATCAATCTTAATAATGATAGGTCTTTTCAATAAGGAGATTAAATTAGATTGCATAGAAGTAATCAACGGTATAGGCAAGTTTTCCTAACTCAAACTCGAGTTATTATCTTTCAAACATGTTAGTGGACAATTATTGTTGATTATTCCACATCGATGATTATTGATTCGCACTTAGTGTATGTTGCATATGTTCATCAAGTATGAAAGGCTGATCACCTTCATTACCCTAAGGTTAAGTTAAAGTTGTTCATGGTCCTTGTTGACGTTAAACATTATTGGTTCAGTCATTCATTTATTAAAATTCAAATTTATGCTCTTTCATAATTATTATATTGTTGAATATTCGAAAGCTTATTCTTTCTTTCAATCATGATATATCCTTGTTGTATTTTAACTTGCTGGGCAAATTAGTTGCTCACCTTGCTATATCATGATAACAAATTTCAGATTAAGATGAAGGCTCGAAGAAAGACAGTGGCAAAGGAAAACTCCAAGAGTAGATTATATACATTTATAACTGTTAGTTATCTGATGCAAGTAATGTTGTAAACCTTTTTATTTACTTAAGGTATGTATTCAGTTAAGGTTAACAAACCTTGGGAAATGTTATAGAATCATGTAAAATAAATAATATATGTTTATATATTCCGCATTAGATGATAGAATATGTATGATAATAAAGTACCGTAACGTACCGGATTCGAGGTTCTAGGGACCCGGATTTGGGGGCTTCACAAGTTGGTATCAAAGCTGTAGGTTATAAACCTTAGGTAGGGTTACCTTAGGCTATAACCACAGATATGAGGATAAGGAATAAACTTAGATCCAGTTTAAATGATAATAGATTAATTCAAGAAATTCATCATTAAAGATAAGAATAGGATAAATAAGATTCAAAGAAGAATCTTGAAGAATTATAAGATAAAAATCCGGAGTTACCTGACTCCAATAATAAAGATTAAAATCTTAAATAAAATCATAAAATATGATTAAAGGGAAAGATAAGAAGATCGTAAAATAAAACGATCATAAGATAGGAAAGAATCATAATATAACACGATTATAAGAAAATGTCACAACGTGATCTGATGAAGTCATAGGAGGACTGATGATCAATCGATTGATGTAAAACTTTATAGCAGAATTGTTGTACGACTATTGTACTATGAAAACTCATGAAAGAGTTGTAATAATGAGATACGGATAAAATGAAATCCATATTGAGCAAAGAGGGAGCTAGGATTATGTTGGATTTCAGTTAAGGACTCATGTGATTGCTGAGTTGTACAAACCTTTGTATGGGTGGGGGTTTTGTGCTTGGTCTAACGACTACTTAGTTTATCACATTGATAATCATTGAAATATTGGTGTCGCGCTATTGGCTATATGTATGTTGAGAAAGTGATTCTTTTCTCATGTGTATAACGAATAGGTAGAGAATATAAGAATAGGTGTGAGTTATTAAAACTCATACTTATGGTAAGTTTGTGACTCATAATCGTATGATATATTTTTGAACCCCTAAGCGTATGGACAGTTCCTAATTGATTCTTGAACTACGTATTGCTAGGATAAGTTCCTAAACTCATATTATTGTGGAAAGTTCATGAACTTATAACGTGTGGTATGTTTGATGAACTATACTGGGGTATAGAAAAGTTGTGAATGAAGAATTGAGAATTTTTAGTATAGGAAGTTTTAATGGTGATAGAATAGATAGAATTATTAAGCAATTGATCATTAGAGGAATTGAAGTTGATGGTGGAAGCATAGGTATTCCAAATCTTCTAACTATGCTAGACTTCAAAATTTTTAACATCAAGCTAAATTCGCACTGATGTGCCTTTAAAAATATAAATAAACTTTTGTTATCAGAAACACATGATTGCAAGTGTGTAGAAGTGAGCTTCGAACCACTACCACATCTTTACCTGTTGCGGCATGATAACACCAAAAATAATTTTTCAATGGTTTTGCACTTTTTAAAGAAGAGTCTATGCTAATTATTTTGGCTAGAAAAAAACTATTTGAATATCAAAATGTATTTTATATATCATCAATGCATCATAGAACCTGGTGCAGAGATGATAAAAACGATAGAGTCAATAATGCAGTATTGCCTAATGTCGGATGTGATCTAAGGATCGTCAACCCACTATGGTATGATATAATATAACAAAGTCATAAAATAACGGAATCCTCAAACGTAATGTAAATACAGTGCGGTATCATGACGTCATAAATTGATTTTCAAAATTTTAAAGAAAAGTCAAGTGCCAATTGAATTAGGTCAGACACATGTTTTGATTGATATTCGAATTAGTAGTATATGTCTAAGCTATTTGATTCAGCTAGATAAATATTTATGAAAATTCAAGTATCTCTTTGAGAATTTATCCTGAACCATATTGTTTTGATTCGGAATCTAGACTGAGTATGAACATCCCTAAATTAAAAAATTTGTATGCGCCAAAGGCGGTTATGATAAATGCGAATGTCGTTCCAGCATGTAGCATTTGATCAATGCAGGGTATAACGGGCTGATCACCCACCGTGCCTGTAAGTATGTCGGTTTACAGATGAATTTCTGTTCAAACCTTTTCGAAATTTAAAAATAAAAGTTCATGGTCTATATGGCCACTCAGCATTATATGAAAAGTTTTTTTTTAACTCTTTAGAGAAAAGTCATGGTAGAATGTGATGATGGAGAAGATCCTTGTAGGAGGAAGCAATATGTATTTTAGTGAATAGTGATTCTAGGGACGGAATCCTTATAAAGGGGGAAGAATCTGACAACCCAAAAATTTATAAGATCTTAAATGATTAAAATAAAGGATAAAGACTAAAACCTAGATAGGAATTTGATGATTAATTAAAAAAAATTAAGTAAAACCTATAAGGTTTACTATTTGAATGAGAATACAGAAAATATGGGTTACAAAATTTTTAAACCCTAGAAATGAATTTATATCTACTTGAAGAAATATTAAAGATAAGGTACTACGATACCTATAAAGTTTGATGACCTAATATATAAATTAGGTATTTGAATTAAATAACCTCAAGGATTATCTTTAGTTAATTGTCCTAGTATTTTAACTATATACTAGTGACCTAATCTAAGAGATTTATAAAATATATCTCAACCTATTAGATTATCTTTTATGATTATGTGAGTGTTTGTAACTCATTAAGCCAATTAGGGCTATTAAGTTAATACACTAGTGGAATATGTTTTGACTTATGAGGATTATGTACGTGATTAAATAAATATACATTATATGATGTGTATACATTTATTTTGTATATAAAGAGAATTAAGAATAAAGTTAGGTAACCTAATATATATATTAGGTATGGTAATTAAATAACTTAATTGATTATAATATGAGAGAATGTTAGTATTTAAAATTATATACTAACCCTGAGAGAATTATTTTTTACATCTCAATTAATTAATTTTATAACCTAAGTAAAGCAAGTCTAATTGAGTTATGTATTTGAAATAACATTATTAATTTATAAGAATATGTGAATATCAATAATGATGAGCATTAGTTCAAGAGATAATAAATTTAATGAGCTAAGAAGAGTAAGTAATTTAAACAAGCCCAATTATTTATTTAAGCATTGGACTTATAGATAATTTGATTTAAGAGCAATTAAATAATTAAACTAGCCCAATATTAGATATATAGGGCAAGTATACTAATGACACAATTAATTGGTGGTAAAGGCCCAAGTCCATTTTAATTAGTAAGCAAACTAAGAATAATTGCAAGCCCAAAATGAATTAATCAAAGCCCAAACTTTTAGCCTAATTGAGTGATGACTTATTGGACCTTTAGTAAACTAAATGAGCATTAAAAGAAAACCAACATTGGGCCAAAGAAGGCCCAATTCGGCCCAAGCAAGGAGAGATGAGGGGGAGTGCATGTAATGATTAGCCTACTTTAGTTGGTGAACAACCCACTTAGGTGTCATCTTCTTAGCTACCCTTATCATTTTACTAAACTAACAAGCTAACCAAGGAGTGCAAGACACTCAATCATGATGAGAAAGAGAGAGGAGGAGAAAGAGTGGAGATAATAATAATAGAGATACAATATATATCTCTTCATTTTTTTAAGCCACAAAAGCTTTTTATTTTCTCTTTCCTCTCATTTGTATAACTTAGTAAAGTAAGCAAGAGAGAGGGAGAGAGAGAGAGGCTTATTTTTGGCCACTATATAGATGAGAGAGAAGGAGAGTTTTTGTAATTTCATAGCTTCCTAATCAATCTTAGGAAGAAGAAGAGAGAAGAACCAAGCTAAGGTATAAAAATTCCTACTTATATAGTCTAATTTTCTTTTTTGTTTGATTTGAGTTTTAATTTTTGTAAAGTTATGATCTTGAAGTTTAAAACCTTAGATCTATGTGTTTAATAGTGTTTCATATTTAGATCTAACCCTTTTGAGTATCAAAAGTTAGATCTAAAATATGAAATAGAAACTAGGTTTTTCAAAAGTTAGAAAACCTTAATTTTTCTTTAGCCTTGATTGTGTTCATCTTGTGTTTGGTGATTGTTTGAAGAAATAGATCATGGATCATGATAGATCCATGAGTATATGAAGTATTAGTAGGAAATATGATGAGTTATGTTGGTTATTATGAGAGAATACGGAAGTTTTCTTACAAAGCACAAAAGATTGAAAATCAGATTTTTTAGAAAATGAAATATGAAATTTAAACAACCATATCTCTCATTTTATTTTGAATTTTTAGTGTGGTCAATTTTTGAAGTTAGATCTATGAGTCTTATAATAGATCCAAGTAGAATCACTAAAAAATTCCTTGTAGATTTCCGTGTGGACTATTTTTAGCAAAGGAGTCAAAATCTGGAAAATGCCTAAAAGTAATCTACCAAAAACTGCTAGGGGATGTTTTGGCAACTTAATTATTGAAAAAAATTCCAATATTTTGGGACATGAAAATATATGATATAAAGTAGTTACTGTCCAAAAATGAGCTCATTCTGACTTAAATTGACCGAGTTATGGTCATTTTAATATTTGGGTTTTTTTAACAAAAATCTCTATAACCGGAGTTCTATAACTCTGATGGCCACGAAATTTAAACTGGAAGTTCACATTAATACGTATAAGATCTCGGCAAGAGTTGGGAATTTTGGGAGTTAAGCATGATTTAGCTAATTTCTTAAGCTACGAACTAAAAACGGATTTTTGAAAAATACTAAAGGGAATTGAAAAATTCCAGAAAAATTATTTTTCTTTATGAAATATATGTATATATGTGTGGCCAAAGGATAGAAAAATAATAAGATGATTTGATATTTTCGTGATAAGGGTATTTCAGCTTGCTGAATTGAACAATTCAGGTTGCTAAAATGGAAACTGAAAATGTCAAGAAGGGAAGACAATTTGGTTTCAGCTTACTGAAATAATGTATTCAGTTTGTTGAAATGGTAAACAGTTTACCGAGTTATAATAAGAACTTATTAAGTGATCAAGTAAGTGTTAAATCTAAGGTAGTGCAGTTGTACTCTTTAATGGTTGATGTATAGTAGCTAGGCTAAACGATTTCTTCAGGGAGTGGAGGTATATACGAATTAGTAACCGATCTAACTCGCTGTGAAAACAGTGTAGACGAGACGAAAACTAATTTGTTGGTTTTGTGGGAAACCACTCTATGACGCCCCCAAATTCACGTTCCTTCGAAACCTCGGATTCGGTGCAGTCACGATACTACTATCATCGAACTATTGCAGCTTTTAATCATTAATAAAAGAATACAACTTTGCTTATTACAATTTAGAATATAAATTCTATTCATATCCAAGATCTCGTCTTTACATCATATTCGATGTTACTAAAATGCGGAATAATTTAAACTTTTTCAATCTTCTTTGAATAAAATCTTTTATTGATTTCATAACTTGAATCAATTACAAATTCCTGAATCAACTTTATAATATAATTCATTCTATTTGAGTTATCGTATAACGTTTACAACTCGACTTGATATCCTCTATGTATCAACTAATACATCTTTACAGTACGATAAGTTTTAAACAACATATACAATTATCAAGTACAACTCTTAGAACCTAAACAGGGTTCAAACGATAATCTAAATAGTATTTCTTCGTTGTGATACTATCTATCTTTATCAATCAAGAAGCACGAAATCTTTACCGTGAATCCTTAACCTACAAAAGTGGTTATTTGCAAGAGTGAGCTCGACAGCTCAGCAATTCTAACAGTTTTCATGCATCACATAGCATACAACATCCTACTCAGTTCATGCATTTATAAACAATTTATATTTACTACGCATGTTACTTTTCACATAACAAGTATATCATCAAAGATTAATTTTGAATCTCATTTATATCTCATATACAGTTCATATATAAGTTCACATTATCACAGCATAATATAATTCAACTAACAGTTATTGAATTCATATATCAAATAGGAACTGAAAGACTTGCCTGATTCGTAGTTTAACTACGACTTAACTGCTTATAGATATCTGCACTTCGTGTAATCCTACACAGTTATATAATCATGGATTTCACACTCGTCAGTTATACACATCCATATATTTCATACGCTCTTAATATAAGAACAATTGTATATTGTTTTCTAACTATGTTCATAGAACCTTCGTTTCACTTCCTTATTGTATTCTTAGAACAACTATGTACGTATAGGTATACCTTAACCATACATACTTAATACCAACATCAACACACTTAACTATCTAAGTATTTGACTCAAAAATATATAATCACACTGTCCTTGTGTTTTGCAAACCTTAGGAAAATTTATCAATTCCTGGTTTAATATCACCATTTCATCAATAAATACTCATGTCATTAGTTAGACTCTGTTTTATAACTTAGGATAACAATGCAAGCCTACCACAAGGTTCAGAATGCAATTAAAACAATAAGGCAAAATTGCCCTGTGGCGCAGCTGCACCATATTTAGACCTGGGAGGGGCGCAGCTACGCAGCTCCCTGTCCAGACCAGATTTGGCCTTTTGATTTCTGGTTTCGTTTTAATTTTCTAGCATGCATAGGTACTAACATATAGCATGTTAAACATCCTTCAATATATCCAAATTATTCACTTTTAGCTAGCATATGTCATTCTTTTCAAAACTCTTTAATCGAGACTAAAATAGGTTCATCCCACAAGAGACTCGCTATGTTAACCATTAAGTTACATAACGATATTAAACAATCCTTAATTAATACGCATGATTATGTGTATCAAGCTCGGTTACACATAGTTAGTATAGTCCCTCTTTTGACAACCTACTTTAAAACATGCTTGAATAGCTTATGTTATGCTTAACTAATTGGGTGCACATATCATTCATGCTTATAGGCATAAAAAGTACCATCATGCTGAACATAAGGTTAGAATGCAAGTAACTCAATACTTATTCATCTTACTTTCAAAATTTCCTTAATTTTATTCTTCAAAATCAAGGTCAAAGTAACTTAGCACATATAAGACAACCTTGAACCTCTCCTCATGCTTATGCATAACTAGACCATGCTCACATGCTTGGAAAGTAAGAACTTAACCATCTCAAGTATATGTTGAAGTCCATTTTCAAATCTTACACTTTCTTTAGTCAACGTACACTAATGAAGTCAAACATGTTTATGCTTATGTCAACATGTCTAGAAGCATAATGAATCCTATTATACGTGCTTGCATGATCAGAACGTATCTCACATAGTGAGTGATGATATTAGCTTTCAAATTCTAAGTTTTCATCGAAAATTACAGTAAGTCAACTTAGCACATGCAATGTATCTTGAAATCATAACTCACAAGCATTTGAACACATATCTATGCCATATAAACATACTCAAATGGTCAGAACTTAATGGACACAAGTTTTGTCAAAGTTTGCTTTCAAAACCTTTATATAATCTTTGGAAAATAACCATTTAAGCAACTCACGATATGAAAAGGTACTCAAGACCATATGTCGTATCTATTATCATGCATTTTTATGTTTTATCACTTAGAATAACATATTTCATTGTCGGGGGCACTACAATTGTGTATGTGCATGTCTGACGCCCTCCGATTGCTTCCGAATACAAAGCAGTCACAAAGATGGACATGTTTACTCCTCTTAACGACTTCAAATCAAAAAACTTAAAGAATAAAAGTTGTAAGGCTGCTTGTTAACTTTCTGAATCATCCTGAATCACCTTAATCGGAGTTCGTATGAAAACGTTATGCCTAATTTACTACAGCAGGTCAAAACAGTGTTTTTTTTCTTCTGTCGCGCAGCTGCGCCCAAAATGGCCTTGGGGGCAGCGCAGCTGCGCCACAAGAAGCAGAAAGTTGTTACAGACTTGCTCCTTCGCGAATATTCAGATCGTTTCACTTTCCGATCGCCATAACGCGAGTTTTACTCATCCAAATTAGTCCGTTTTCGAATCTATGGATTCCTAACTCATAAAACTACAACATACCAAATAATCAACAATTAACATAAACATTAACTAGCCCACATATTAATCCAAAACTCATGTTCATACTATATTCTTCAATTTAGCAGGCTTAGACCAACCATATAGGTTCCATAACATACATATGAACTCTAATAACATGTTGACATTACTTGATAAGTCAATTAACAGATAACTCATGAAATCTCTAAGAGTTTGTTAAACCCACCAATTTTGCATTCTTTCATTATAATCCTCATGGTTCACCATTTTATCACTGACCTATGTTTTCAGAAACGTACAGTAGTTAGAATTAAGTACCTTTGATGATTTCTCTCAATTAAAAGAGTGTTCGTCCCTCTTACTGTAATAATCAATGCAAGAGTTTTCTTGGAATTCTTCTTCACTCTCAACTCACTGACTCTATCTCTCTATGCAATAACAAACAATCTTAGCAACTTAGCAGCCTTGAGAATGAAGGGGAAGGCTTTCTTATATAGCCAAACTATTGTCCAATTGGGGGTTTTGCCCAAGAAATTAAACTAACGGGAAGAAGGAGAAGCCATCAGTTAAGAGAGAGTTGGTGGAGAGTGGTTATCAACTCCTTTCCCAGCCATTCATAAAGCAATGATTCATTCTTCTATTTATACACAATAGAGGGGGATAGGCCATTGGTCTGTCATACGATTGATATAATAATTGGGACTATGAATATGGGACAAGCTCATTCTCAGCAATAGCAACTTGCAAATACAATGCTTATGTTCTACATATATATACATATAGTATATACTTAAGTCACAATTCCACTTCTAAATACAATGTAACAATTAGGTACATATACATCAACATATAATTCATGTACATTTTACTAACACCGAATGTAAATCTATTGGGTATTACTCATTATCATAACAGTTATTATTATCATAACGGTTATTATTACAGTTATAATATTCTATAGAAATCATTATCAATTAACAATTTCTATATGCTAATAGGGTATTCCTTAAGGTTTACCCACACACATCATGTTACATAAACAATAATATAATGTAATTCGCATAATGCAATCAATTTTTACTATATAGTCTATATATATAATATATAGTTATATTAATGCGTCACATTGTATTATATACACATTTCATGTAACTCTCACACCTTACTATATAGTTTATAATATAGTCACATTAATGTTGCACTATACTTTATATAACACGTATGTTATTACTATATGTTATACTCTTAATAATCACATCCTTTGCACATATCAACTAGTTGAGCAATTATAATCATATTAATAATCTACTTGTTTATGTATTATTATACTCAATGACAGTTAATTAATTAATAAAATATTAATTAATTCATCCCTCATCAACCAATGTAATTATTAATCTCCATAACAATTAATTAATATTATAAGACAATATATCTCATACCTTATCAATATAATTTTGATTATATCTATAATCAATTTTCTTATTATTATACTACCACTAGTTATAAATCAACATATTATAATAACAATTAATATAGATTAATTATTTAATTAATAATTCTTCCGTCCTTGAATTAATTAATTCATCAACGAATCTACTATCGTGCCACACAAGGCATCTCCCACAAGCTTAATCTTAAGCTTATTATTATTCTCATCACTTAATCATCTCTCACCACTTTACTACTTATAACATGTTCAATTAATTAGAACTATCAAGTCCAAGGTCCACATATAAATATATTACAAATAGAATATTCAAATATTATTTATAACACTTACGGTACTATAGCAATTCAAGTTATTAAAATAACTTAGTTTCCTTTGATTAATTAAACTCCCTGGAAAATACATTAGAAATTATATATTTAGCCATAACATAAAATATTATGTTTTCTCCAAATAAGCACATTCATTATTAGAAAATAATTTACTCATTGTCTCAAGATATTATAATATAATATAATATCGAATAATCACATGTACGACACATGTACATATATTATATATAGAAAATAGATAGTACGTTTGTTTTATAATAAATTGTTTCCTTCAATTTATTTACATATAGTAAATATATTTTAATATATTTACTATATTAATTAATCACACTTCATACAAAACATATAAGGTAATATTATTATTCAAAAACAACATTTTCTCCTTTTATTAAAATAATTCAATATTAAAAATTATTTTAATATCCTTTATTAGAAATATATAATAATTAGTTCTCTTTCTTTTCTATAAATTATTCCCAAAATAATTTCTTCAAATATTCATTTAAAGATATAATGATTTCCATTTCTCTTTAATAACGTATATATATATATATATATATATATATATATTTATTTATTTATTTATTTATTTATTAACGTTATTTGTACATTAGACTTTCTCACATATTATCATTCTAAGTAATATATAGAAGGTACTAATTATAATCATATATTCAACATATATATTAATTCACTTCTTTACTTAAGTAAATTAAACACTGTACTATATCATTAAGGTTCAATATTAATATTATATTATTCCATAATATAACTCCCAACTTAAATTAACTAATATTTATTCCTAGTAGTTAATTCCATAACTAACTCATACTTCACTATCCAAACCTATTCACGGATAGCTTAAGTGCTATTAATAACCTATATAATAAACATACTAGTTATTAATACACATACACAAGAATATGGTGATTATACATTAAGTATATTTAATGTCACCAACTTACTATGATAAAATAATTCTATAAATTATTTAATATCGATAAGAATTTGTCCACTTCCTTTATCTCAACTGAATCGTCTCTACGCTAAGTAACAAATATATATTAATAATATATTTATAAATCACAAAAACACATATTACATAGTCCATATTACCCAATGTAATATAATACCACATACCTCATATCACATATATATACTCTTATTCGAACCCATCTCACAGTTTAAGAATTTTATTTATTAAATCCTTATTTAATAATTTCTGAAAATTCGGGTTCTTACACACTCAGTATACTATATTGAATACTATTAAAGACTCGATGTGTGCTAAGTTTATACTTCTGAATTCGTATGGTGTTAAGTTATTATCTAATATTTGACTATGTATTTAAATATTAGATAGTTTACTTATAAAGTAATAGTATTGTGAGATAAAGTATGTTATGCTAATTGAAATATCATTCTTAATAATGATAGGTCTTTTTAATAAGGAGATTAAATTAGATTGCGTAGAAGTAATCAAGGGTACATTCAAGTTTTCCTAACTCAAACTCGAGTTATTATCTTTCAAGCATGCTAGTGGATAATTATTGTTGATTATTCCACATCTATGATTATTGATTCGCACTTAGTGCATGTTGCATATGTTCATTAGGTATGAAAGGTTGATCACCTTCATTACCCTAAGGTTCAGTTAAAGTTGTTCATGGTCCTTGTTGACGTTAAACATTATTGGTTCAATCATTCATTTATTGAAATTCAAATTTATGCTCTTTCACAATTATTATATTGTTGAATATTCGAAAGCATATTCTTTCTTTCAATCATGATATATCCTTGTTGTATTTCAACTTGCTGGGCAAATTAGTTGCTCACCTTGCTATATCATGACAACAAATTTCATATTAAGACGAAGGCTCGAAGAAAGACAGTGGCAAAGGCAAACTTTAAGAGTAGATTATATACATTTATAACTATTAGTTATCTGATGCAATTAATGTTGTAAACCTTTTTAATTACTTAAGGTATGTATTCAGTTAAGGTTAACAGGCCTTGAGAAATGTTATAGAATCATGTGAAATAAATAATATATGTTTATATATTCCGCATTAGATGATAGAATATGTATGATAATGAAGTACTATAACGTACTAGGTCCGAGGTTCTAGGGACCCGAATTTGGGGGCGTCACAGAAATCACACCAAGATATATATGTGGTTTAACCCTTAAACCTCTAGTCTAGTGGCCTACATCCACGTTCAATACCAAAAGGTATTGGAGACTCACTTTATTAAATTAATATTCAACATATTACACAGAAAAACTCCCTGTACAACGAAGATCGATTCTGACTTGGACACCTCTGCCCCCTTGCACCTCTACAACTCCTCTCACCTCTAAGACTTTAATACTTTCGTTGTACATACTGAATATTACAAAGACCCCCAAGCCAACTTAGACTTGAACTTGGTTTACAAGAGATATGATATGAAGATTACAAAGACTTTCCAGTTAACAATTTAAGAAATTACAAACAGAACTGGAATTAGACTTGTAGAAAGGTTTTTTAGAATGTATTCAGCAGTGAGTTTTAGCTTCCAGTGTTGTATCTTCTATTGTCGAGCATGAATACCATATATAGAGACGTGAGCAATGGCTAGAAATAAACTGTTACCAAGAAAGACTCAACAAAGAATTTCATTCTCAGCAAACTAACAGTTATATAATATTCAACATAATAAAGATGGGAATAAATATGTGCTGAATTAAATAAGTCAAAGAGATATTAAACATAGAGTCCAGATAACCTTAATAGCATGTTTTCATGAAAGTTTGCTCTATCAATCTCGAAACAGATTACTTAACTAATCAATCTCCTTAAAACACTCCAATTCAAATTTGAATTGGTTTAATAGCCAAACAGATTTAGATATAGCAAGAAAACAAATATTAAAAGATATTCTCTAGCTATATCAATTTCCATAAAGGACTGTAACACATAGGGGTGCTCATCGGTAAAAAACCGAACCAGTATCGAAAAAACCTAATCGAAATTGATCCGAAAATACCAGAAAATCAAAAACCGGTACCGGTATCGAATAACCGATTTCGGTACCGGTTCGGTACAAAATCGGTACTGGTTTTTTCGGTTCGATTTTTGGTTATACCGCAATAATTAAATAATTAAATAATTTTTTTATATATTAATAAAAAAAATTAAAACTAAGATTTTTTTGGAATAATTAAATAATAAGAGATAATTAAATAATTTCTACCCCTCATTACTCTACCGCAATAATTTCTACATAACTGTACCAAGCCAATTTTGGAATAAATTGTTGAATTATGCATGCAATTAATAAAGCAGGATTCCAAACCAAAAATTTTAAACCTTCCATAAAGCCAAGGGTTTCGGTGTCTGGGGGAAATATGAGAGATACATCTCAGCAATGAATCACAAAAATTAGATAGACCGTCGAAAAATAACAGATAGATAAAACATCTCAAATTTCGGTTTTTTTTCTGTTCTTCGGTTTTACTGAATCCTAAATTTTCATTACCGCTACCGGTACCGAAAAGTATAAAAAACTAAAAAATCGGTACCGAAAAAAATCGGTACCGCCGGTACCGGTACCAACCGATTCGGTAAAAAAACCGAAAAACCAAATTTTTTGAGCACCCTTAGTAACACATGGCATATAAAAAATCAAATTCCTTAACAGTCTCAAATTAAACCAACATGTTTTAGCAATATTTACATATTAAAGAAATAAGTAACACTCCAACCTGCAATAAACTCCTTTGGGCTAGAAAGATGTAATGCACTCTTCCAGGTTATCTTAAGTGAATAAAAAAGGCCACCATACAAAGCAATAGATTATATAATTTATTCAACCCATTATGAAATCAGCCCATAATATAATTCATGCATAAAATAAGCAACATATTGGACCGTCACAGACTATACATTATTTTTCAACAAACCATTTATTAGCTCATATACTTATGCATATTGTCATCATTAAAATTATAAAATATAAAAACTAACAGTACTTAACCGGAACTAAGCATGTGTTAATCATTTATGGTGGGTCTGAATAGAAACTAGAGAGCTATACAAACTCAAGTTTTTTAAACTGACCAAGACGGCTACAAATCCACTTTAGGGTAAATGGTTACCTTAAACAATGGTGCAGTGAGTTGAAAAAGTTACAAGCAACAAATAGATGCTAAATTAGTAACAAAGACAAAGTATATTATTGTAAATGAAGTTGCAAAGTTGGTTGTTTGGATGAAAAGTTCATTAAAGAACTAGGAATGGTTCCTAAGTCTCATTTGGGATCCAAACACGTGTTGCGATATTTTTTATTTTGTGACAACCCGAAAAATCGGATTGTCCAGAAATTAAGATTAAAGAATTAATAATTAATAAAATAAATTTTTATTAATTATATTCTGTGTTATGTGTTTATTAATCATTCTATGACATATGATGATTAGAAACCGGAAGGATTCTGGCTACGAGCTGGAATAAACGAGTATGAATTTTTAAGACGAAAATAAAAGATTTTCGGGAATAAAAATATTTCTGAGAAAAAGAAGAAATAGGCACTATTCACGTGTTGAAACCCTAAAGGTTAGTGTTTGACCCTAAGGTTTAGGATTTGAGACCCTAAGCCTTTCTGGGAGATCGGAAAGTCGGAATGACGTTCTGTCGAAATATTTAACGGTAATATACTGTGAAAAGTTAAGTTAACCGAGAAAAGTTTTCTCGGAAAAAAATCATTATTCATTCGTTTCTGCTCGGGAATTATTATTAAAATTTCGAGAAACACGTACTGATAGGATTTTAAAACGAGATAGAATATGTAATAATATTTCATTTATGGCTCGCGAAGTTTTCGCTTGCGGACTTAAAACCCTAAGGGTTAGGGAAAGTGAAATTAAAGAAAAAAAATAATTATATGTAATAATAAATGGTTATTATACATAATGAATTCGCATATAATACTAATTATTATATGAGTATAATACGAGGAGGATATGAGATTTAATACGACGTATAATACAAATTTTATACGAAGTAAATAGGTTTAATTTGAGTTAATATTAAAAACTAAACCCGTGGGTCGAACCGATGGGTAAACGGGTGGGTAAAACCCATGGGACAACTCATGAGCACATGGTAGCACATGGTGGCCATGTGCTAGCACATGGGAAGACATGGTGTGCATGTGGAAGGTTTAGGAGGTTTGGTCTAAAGACCAAACTACCCTTGGTTTTGCATTTCAATAAATAGCAAGCTTAAGAGTTGGTTGGTGGTTTGGAAAATCACCAACAACTCTTATATGGGAGAGAAGAGAAAAGAGGAGGAGGAGCTTGTGACAAGCAAATCAAGATGTAAAAGGAAGCTAGCTAATTCTTTTGTTAAGAACACAAAGTCAAAAGCTTAAGAACACTTAAAAGCTATAAGTGTTAACCTTAAGATTTCATCTTTCTTGCAATTCTTAAATTTATACAGAATTGAAAATTGGAAGAGCATGAATTGTAGGAAGTAATTAGATTGATATTAGTGGACTTTAAATCACTAATAATCATGAACAAGGAAAACCATAAGTGAATAGTTAAGAAGTTAATGAAGAAATGAGTAAAAACCAATGAAATGGTTAAGGAACTTAATGAAGAAAATTATTAACACTTAGATGTTTATGATGGTTAGAATTGTAGATGAATAACCAATGGATTGATTCCATTTGGTTCGGAGTAAAAATATCGAATAACGAAGATTCGGCGAAAGTTACGCGATTAGACGTTAATCGTCGAATCGTAAATTTTACCGGAATAGAAGTCAAAACTCGTCGTTTGATTCAAAAATGTTGGTTTTCAATGGCGTAACATATAATTAGGTAAATAAGGCTTGTGGAAGCAAGAAAGAACGAATTCGAAGTTAAAACGAAGAATTGAGCGTCGAACGTTCACGAACGTTTAACGAACGCGTAAAAACGGACGAAACGGTGAATTTTTCGCCAACGGATTCAAAAATGAATTTCGACTGGATGTAATTGTAGAACATAAGATATGTGAACTATCTGCTTTGGAATGAGCCAATTTTGAGTTATAACGATCGCGTTATGAGCTCGTGAATTTCAGAAATTGAAAAACTTAAGAAAAAATTTCAATGGAACAGGGTTGGCGTCGCAGCGCCGCCCAAGCCTAGAAAGTTGGCGCCGCAGCGCCAGAATAAGGGAGTTGGGTACTGCAAGTCGGCGTCGCAGTGCCAAGATTAACCCTTAGGATGGCGCTTCAACGCCCTTAAGGAAATTTTTTCCGACACAGTTATTTTATGTCCTAACTTTTTACATGGTAATTATGGGGCAAGTATATGATTAATATTCATGAAGAGAAAAACCTTAAACAACATGTTTAAGGATAGTTTTAAGAATTAAATGTTGAATAAACGTATTTAAATTTAAAACTCAAAATCCAAAAACGTGAACCGTGGATCGTAGTCGGGTTTAATGTGTGCCTCATGATTACATGATATGTAATAGAGGTGTGGCATACAAGAATGTTAAGAAATGACGTTAAAACTTGCTTAATTTCTATACGAAGTCCGATAATGAGAATCAAATGGAAATACGTGCGACCTAGCTAATCGATTAGGGTTTCGCTTGTCGTGTTGTCTAACGACGATCGACGAGAGTCGGTTGATGATATATGAATGTTAATAAGTCGTAACGTATGGTAATAAGAGAATGAAGAATAAAGTATAACGTTGAAAAGCTGATTTAATGGTAATAACTTGAATAACGTTCTGAGTCGTATGGACCGAACGTGGTATTAAATATAATGAAGAGTAACTTAACGAACATTATAGTTATAATGACTTGGATAAGTTAAGTCTAAAACGGTAATGCAAGCGTAGTCTATAACGGTCGAGATATAGTATCTGAGCTAAATGATTCCGTTAGAGAGTGACGGTTAATACGAACTAGCAACCGATCTAACTCACTGTATAAGACAGTGTAGACGAGACGGAAAACTAGTTTGTTGGTTGTTTGTGGGAAACCACTTAGTGTACTATATTTGACTACTGTTAGAGACTCGATGTGTGCTAAGTATAATGTTATTGAAAGAATAGAAGAAATGAATATGGGGGTTGGTCCCGTAAACTTAGATTATAAGAACGCAAACTATAAGAAGTAAAGTGAAGATAAACTAATGCATAAGTCAAGTATATGACTAATGGATATGTGCTTTCCTTATGTGTTATATAGGGATTTTGATGAAGGTATAGCGTAAGCAGTACGAAGCGCTAAGGCAAGTTTCTTAACTTCATTCATTTTCATATGAATGCTAGTTTCTTAAACTTTCCCAGATGTTGAACTTGGGAAGTTTGACCTATGTACAAGTGTGTGATATTTGTACAAGGTGATAGTATGTATGAGGCCTTGTGCCACAATGTTAACACTTTGGTGTTTCTCTGAGATGAACTGTTCTGTGATCGAACTGTTGTTGTTAAGTCTGTGCTAATGATTCTAGCTAGACATAATATGTATGAAAAAGGTAGATAGATGAAAGTATGACAAAGTATAGATGAAGTATGTTTTAAAATGATAGGAATCAGAACGTATTCCTATTATTCGAGCTGCTTTATAACCATTATTTGGTTATTGAAATCTGAAAAGAATTTTGATTCTTGAGTTGTTAATATTCAACTGCTATGACTTGCTGAGCAATTGAATACTCACACTTGTTTGAAATAAAAACATTTTCAGTTAACGACAGTAGTATGTATTAAAGGACCTTGTGAAGATCAAGATGATCGATGTCCTGCTATAGTGAGATGCTATGTTTGCGAGTACCATTAGCGTCACAAGATGAAGTACTGTTCATGTTATGAACAAGAGTGAAGATCAAGTCAAGAATTGTAGAATAGTTAGTTAAAACTATTCTGTAGATGTAGTGACTAGTTAAGTCACACTTGTAACGTGATAAGAATAATGTAATTATCATTATTTTTAATGAATGAAGATTTTAAGGTAATAGAACTTAGGAATTGAATTGATATATCATTATTCTTCTGGATATAATGATGTATGTATGGAATGAGAAGTACTCGTAATGTACGGAATTCGGGTGTAAAGATAGACCGAATTTTGAGGCGTCACACATTTGATTGGAGAGATCATTGAAAGAGGAGACGTCACCCTGAAGCATGTGGAATCTCAATACAATATTGTAGGTCCTTTTACTAAAGTTATAACACAACATCAATTCGATCGTCACTTAGAGAAGTTGAGTATTAGATACCATGGCGATTGACTTTAGTGCAAGTGGGAGACTGAAAGTGATATGCACACAAGCCAATCATATTTGATATGATGTAGCACACACTTTGTAATCTTATTCATTTATTAATAAAAGAATTAATTTATTTAAATACATTTGGGCCGGTGGATATTTGGGCCGGTCGAATCTTATTTATTTTGGGCTTTCCGGGTCAAACCCATTTTTACTCTTGGAGCATTGGGCTATTATCTAAATGATTGTTTATATAAAGCTTGGGCTAGAGCTGGTAGTGGAAGACAGGTGGCAGCTTATGGGCTAAAGATTATCCCTAATCTATGGGATTAGCAGGAGGCTGATTGAAGTGATGGGCGAAGCCATCTTAAACCACTTTCATTAATGAGGAGTTGACATAATGTTGACTGGGTGGAGAGCAAGGTATGGTAAAGCCTGCATGCAGCCAGCTGACGTAAGCATCGGGGGAAAACATACAAGTTGGTGAGATAATATAAGGCTACAGAGTATCATAACCAAAGAAGGTAGCATTTTTTCTCTCCAGACACTAGAACACACAACCTCCATTGTTAATCTTTTTTTCGGCCTGTACTTATTCTCACACCGAAGCGATCCCCGGTGGCCCAAAGCCGTAGAGATCTGGTGCTGACGTGTTTACTGTGCAAGATTAAAGCGCATTTTTGTGATTGAGGCGCGTGGCAAAATCATGGCGTTAACATTGGCGCTAGAAGGAGGGCTTCTAGTGTTTCTAGTTTTCAATCACAAACATTGAGCATCTTACATCGAAAGTTATGGTGAAAAGTAAGACGATTACAGCTGAAGGGCAGCCAACGATGGCAAGTTCTTCCTTGCAGAAGGTTTCGGTGAAAGATAGGTTGGGTCCCTCAAAAAGTATTCATGATAGACTTGGGTCACAGGAGGCTCCGGGAGGTTCTCAGGCCAGAGACCATGGTGATACCAAGAGGAAGTTATTTTCTACCGCTAGTAAAGGTCTTGACAAGGATCGAAAAAGGGTGGTAGGCACACCGCCTAGGACCCAACACCGAGAAGGTCAAGCAGACAAAATTTCTACCTTGGCAAAGATGGCACAAGAGACCGACACGGCTTTGAAAGCACTTCTGCAGCAGAGGGAGGAGATCTCTAAACAGATGGTTCTTGTGGCTGAGAAAGAAGATGAGGCATCCAGTTACACTCGACCGGAAAGACGGGGTAGGTCACCAGGTCGAAGAGCAAGGAGGGATGAATATTCTAGGCAGTCTAAAAATGGGTTTTGTAGTCATTCTCCTAACATAAGACAAAGTGGGTCACGAGAATATTCTCCCGAGGCTTTGAAAAAGGTGCCCCATATTGAATATCACAGGAACAGTAGAAGGGATGGGCTCCGAAGCCGTTCAAGAAGTTATTCTCCAGAGAGTCCTAAGAGGGTACACCACACTGGGGGTTCTCGCTCCGGCCGAAGTTACAGATGAAGTTCTTCAAGATCGCCTAGTTCGGATAAAAAAGATCGAACTAAATATAAGAAGATGAATTCTCTACTGAAAGAAGTTGCTTCGCCACCCGGGGGAGTAGACGACCTGGTGAAAGAGATGAAAGAACTTCGAAAGCAGCTAATAGAGGTTCAGCAAGGGAAAGAGACTTCAGACAAAAAGGCATCTCCCTTCTCATCAAAAATTTTTAAGGAAAAAGCAGATCCTAGCAAGAAGCTGCCTCATATGGAAATTTATGATGGTTCTGGGAATCCATACGACCACAGTCAAGCATTTTACAGGCTGATGGATTATTACGACTATTCGGATGCGGCTAAGTGTCAGACATTCAGATTGATGTTGAGAAAAGATACGAGGCAGTGGATGGGAACTCTGGCTTTGGATTCGATTGCGTCGTGGGCGGATCTGTGTAACAAGTTCCATACTCGCTTCAGGAGCAATAAGAAAAGGGGAAAGCCCACGAGATCGTTGGCTCAAGTAAGGCAGTATTCGAGCTAGACTCTGGGGCAATACGTGAAGAGGTTCAGAGAAGCTGTGGGGTAGGTTTCAGATCTCAACGATCTTTAGGCAGTAGGGTTGTTACAGAATGGTTTAGATCTGGTGAAGTCAGAGAAACTGGTAAAGAAGTTGATGTTCAAGCATCCGAAGAGCCTGGCCGAAGCGTTTGAGAAGGTTGAAGGCTTTATCATGATGGAAGAGGCGATGGCTAGCTTGAAGCAGAGCTCTTCAGAAAAGGCAAAGGAAAAAGACAAGGAGAAGTCGGATGGTAATCAGAGGAAGAGTAGTGGCGGTAATGACCGGTTTGAAGGTAATCAAAAGAGGTATAACAATAACTGGACACCCAGGGGAGATCGTCCGCCCATTCCGAATCAGAAGGTGAATAAGGTGTATACGCAGCTCAACACAGATCGGGCTACTATTCTAGAACAGATAAAGAACCAACCATACTTCGAACCGCCTAGAAACAATCCCCGACCAGGGTCCGGAGATCCCGCTTTGTACTGTGACTACCACCGGGCAGTCGGGCATGATATGAATTCTTGCTGGAGTTTGAAGGAGTTCATTGAGAGAAAAGTTCAAAATGGTACTCTGGTACAGTATGTAGCAGGTCGAGAACAGAAGAGGGAACAGCCAAGGAATAGGGAGTTAGTGCAAGTCGCCCAGCCAGTTCAACCAGTGCAGAACCAGGCGGCAAGGCATATTGTAGATGTGATCTCCGGGGGTAACATGAGCAAGGTTGCAGGGAAGAAAAGATGGGGATACCTGGACTCGATGATGACTCTGGAAGATAAACCTCCGAAGGCTGAAAGGGCATACCCGGGTTCCGTAATCTCTTTCACAGATGAAGATTTCCCTTCGAAACCTATCGAACCACATGAGGGAGCCTTGGTGATCACTGTACAAGTTAGTTCAGTGAAGAGGATGATGATCGACAATGGCTCTTCGGTGGATATTCTATATGCTCATGCTTATCATCGGATGCCTTTGGATGGTCAGAAGATGGAAATTGGGTAGGAGGCCCCTTTATATGGCTTCAGCAACGATCCAATCAAAGTGGCAGGGACCATTGAGCTGCCGGTTATCTTCGGGACATTTCCCTAACAGGTTCAAATTATGTGTAAGTTTTACGTTGTACATGTGGATTCTGCACATAATGTCATTTTGGAGAGACCTACTTTAACAGCTTTGCTGGCAGTTACTTCAATTCCCCACTTCAAAATTAAATTTCCTACGCCCCATGGAGTTGGCGAAGTGGCAGGAGATCTGGACCTGGCAAGGAGGTGTTATCGAAATGCTCTAATCACTTCGGGAGTGGGAGTCAGTAAGCAGAAACAGACCATGGCTATCAAAATTGAACCATTTACAGAAAGCAGAACGGAACCATTAGTCATGCCAGTAGAGGAGACTGAAGAGATCAAGTTAGTTCCGGGAAAGAAAGAAAAAACTGTGAAAATTGGTTCGGGACTGCCAGAGCCTTTCCTAACAATACTAATGGAGTTACTTTAGTGTTATGCCGATGTCTTTGCTTGGGTTCCTAGTGACATACCTGGGGTGAGCCGAAAAGTGGCTGAGCACAGATTGTAAGTAGATCCAGCTAAGAAACCAGTTCGGCAGAAGAGGAGGATTTTCGCACCAGAGAGGCAGAAAATAATTGACGAAGAGGTTGCCAAGTTGCTGGCTGCAGATTTTATTTTTGAGATTGATTATCCGGAGTGGATGGAAAACGTGGTTCTGGTGCAAAAGCATAATGGAAAGTGGCGAGTTTGTATAGACTATGCTGATCTAAACAAGGCATGCCTAAAGGACTTCTATCCTCTACCTCATATTGACCAACTTATTGATGCAACTTTGGGGTATGCCTTGCTAAGCTTCATGGATGCTTTTTAAGGATATCATCAAATTTCTATGTGCAAAGAAGATATACCGAAGACCGCTTTTATTACCCATCGATCGGTATACGCTTATAAGAAGATGACGTTCAGTTTGATAAATGCGGGAGCAATGTATCAGAGAATGATGAACCACGTCTTCACAAAATAGCTCGGGAAGAATATGGAGGTCTATGTTGATGATATGATTGTTAAGAGCATTTCAGCTCGTGGTCATCTAGACGATCTAAAGGAATGTTTTCAGACGATTCGCCATTATGATTTGAAGCTGAATCCAACTGAGTGCACTTTCGGGCTGGGAGTAGGAAAATTTTTGGGATATTTGGTCAGCAAGAGGGGTATTGAAACTAATCCAGAGAAAATCCAGGCAATCTTGGATTTGAAATCCCCACAGTCGTACAAGGATGTCCAGCGTTTGACTGGAAGAATAGCATCATTGCGGAGGTTCATGTATAAATCGGCAGAAAGGTGCTTGCCGTTCTTTAACACATTGAAAGGGTCGAAGAATGCGAAGACATTCCAGTGGACTTCGGAGTGCGAGGAAGATTTCCAAGGAATCAAGAGGTATTTGTCTTCGACACCTTTGTTGGTGAAGCCAGTTCCTGCTGAACCTTTATATTTGTATCTGGCTGCAAGTTCATTGGCAGTAGGAGCAGTTTTGGTGCGTGAAGTTGGGGGTAAGCAGCACCCGATTTACTATGTGAACCATGCCCTTAGGGATGCAAAAATAAAGTATCCAAACCTTGAGAAGTTTGCCTTCGCTCTGGTCATTGCTAGTAGAAAGCTTCAGCAGTACTTCCAAGGTCGAGTAATTGTGGTATACACAGATCAGCCACTGAAGAAGGTGTTGGGGAAGCCAGAGGTTTCGGGAAGACTTGCTGCGTAGACAATGGAATTATCTCAGTTCTTTATAGAATACTATCCATGGACAGCTTTAAAGGTCAAGCCTTGGCCGATTTTGTGGTAGAATGCTCATTTTCCGAAGCTGATGGGAGTCTGAACGAAGTGAAAGGATCTACGAAAACGGTGACTACACTTCAGCAGGTGCATGATTCTTAGACATTATATGTTAATGGATCTTCTACTTCGGACCTTAGTGGTGCTGGTATCATTTTAACGAGTCCGAAGGGATTCAAAGTGTAGCAGGCTGTCAAATTTAAATTCAGGGCAACAAATAACGAGGCGGAATATGAGGCGGTGCTAGCAGGGTTGCGTCTGGCCAAGAGTTTGGAGGTTCAGAAGTTGATTATTTACAGTGATTCTCAGCTGGTCATTAAACAAATCTTAGGGGAGTATGAAGCTCGGGGCACAAAAATGGTTAAATACCTTGTAGAGTTAAAAGATCGGCTTCAGTACTTCGACTCTTGCGAGTTCAAGGAGTTGGCCGAACTTATAATTCAAATGTCGATGCCTTATCAAAATTGGCTACAACTGAATCGAGTGCTTTTGATGGATCAGTTTACTTGGAGGTTTTAAAGCAGCCCAGCATACAGCACGGGGAGGTAATGTGCGTTGAACGATCTAATTGTTGGATGACACCATATATAAACTATTTGGCAGATGGCGTATTACCCTCAGATCAAATGTTAGCCAAAAAAGTGAAGTACAAAAGTGCAAACTTCGTGCTTATTGATGGAGATCTGTATCGAAGGGCTTATTCCTCTCCATTGTTGAAATGTTTGGTTTCGTCTGAAG
The DNA here is from genome assembly GCA_020205555.1 of Panax stipuleanatus. NCBI lineage: Eukaryota > Viridiplantae > Streptophyta > Magnoliopsida > Apiales > Araliaceae > Panax > Panax stipuleanatus. The sequence continues at coordinate 37,613,767 of CM035115.1, forward strand.
CTGAGTATGCCCTTCGGGAGGTTCATGAAGGTATTTACGGTGATCATATGGCCGCGAAGTCACTAGCATATAAAGTGCTTTGTCAGGGGTATTATTGGCCAACCATTTTCAAAGAGGCTGCCGATTACGTGAAAACGTGCCAGAAGTGCCAACTGAATAGTCCGATCCCACATCAGCCACCAAAAGAGCTATACTCGATTTTATCTCCTATACCTTTTGCTGTCTGGGGGGTAGATATACTGGGTTCACTCCCAAAAGCGAAAGGTCATGTCAGTTTTGTTATAGTGGCGATTGATTATATGACTAAGTGGGTAGAGGCAAAACCACTTTGACTGATTACGGAGCAGGAATGTTTGAAGTTTCTGAAGGAGTCAGTAGTGTTCCGATTTGGTATTCCTATGGTGGTAATTTCAGATAATGGGCGCCAGTTTGTGGGATCAAAGTTTGAGGCATTCTTGAAGGAGTTGGGAATTCAGCATCGAAAGACTTCGGTTTCTCATCCACAATCTAATGGGCAAGTCGAAGTGACTAATAGAATACTTCTAAATGGGATTAAAAGAAGACTAGATGAAGCAAAGGGTTGATGGCCCGAAGAATTACTCAGCGTGTTATGGGCTTATCGGACTTCGCCAAGAACTACGACAGGAGACTCGCCATTTCGACTGGCATACGGTTCTGATGCTCTAGTTCCGGTGGAAATTGGGTCTAAAAGTCTTCGTGTCAGTCAATTTAAAGAATTATACAATGAGGAGGGACTCAAAGCCAATTTAGATCTGCTTGAAGAAGTCAGGGAGGCAGTCTTGGTAAAATTGGCTACATATCAACATCGTGTGGCTAAGTACTACATCAAAGGGGTAAAGCTTTGGAGATTCGAAGTTGGGGATTTTGTTCTTCGGGAGGTAGAGGCTTCTACACCTCAGAATATAGGTAAACTCATGCCAAATTGGGAGGGCCCTTATGAAGTCGTTAGCGTACCGAAGCCCGTAACTAACCGGTTGCGAGCCTTAGATGGGTCTAAGATTAAGAATACCTGGCATGCTGTAAGGCTCCACAAATATTTTCAATAGAGCTAGTGTCAAAGTCCGGAAGTCTGTAACTACTACGACAATTATCAATAAAAGTGGCTTTTTTCTCCAATGATGACTTTTCTTCATGATAGTTATAAGGTTGGATCCCTTCGACTTTTCTGACAAAGCGAAGAGGAATATTTTTTGGGTTGAACCTGTTCGGCTCTCGGAGAGAACAAGGTTTCCAGCTTGGTATAAGGTTGGATTCCTTCGTCTCCTCGTAGCGAAGCGAACTATTGATGGTCCAACCCGTTCGGTTCTCAGAGAGAACGTGGTCACCAGTTATAAGGTTGGATCCCTTCAACTTTTTTGACAAGCGAAGAGGAATATTTTTTGGGTTGAACCTATTCGGCTCTCGGAGAGAACGAGGTTGCCAGCTTGGTATAAGGTTGGATTCCTTCATCTCCTCGTAGCGAAGCAAACTATTGATGGTCCAACCCGTTCGGCTCTCGGAGAGAACGTGGTCACCAGTTATAAGGTTGGATCCCTTTGACTTTTTTGACAAGCGAAGAGGAATATTTTTTGGGTTGAACTTGTTCGGCTCTCAGAGAGAACGAGGTTGCCAGCTTGGTATAAGGTTGGATTCCTTCGTCTCCTCATAGCGAAGCGAACTATTGATGGTCCAACCCGTTCGGCTCTCGGAGAGAATGTGGTCACCAGTTATAAGGTTGGATCCTTCGACTTTCTGACAAGCGAAGAGGAATATTTTTTGGGTTGAACCTGTTTGGCTCTCAGAGAGAACGAGGTTGCCATCTTAGTATAAGGTTGGATTCCTTCGTCTCCTCGTAGCGAAGCGAACTATTGTTGGTCGAACCCGTTCGGCTTCCGGAGAGAACTAGTTCGCCAAGTTATAAGGTTGGATCCCTTCGTCTCTTCGTAGCGAAGTAAAATATATTTTTGGCTGAATAAGGTTGGATTCCTTCGGCCTTAGGACGGCGAAGTGAATATTTTTGGTCTAACCCCTTTGGCTCTCGGAGAGAACGGGATTGCCAAATTGTTATAAGGTTGGATGACATTACAAGTTCTGTGGAACTAATATTCTTATTGAAAGATCGGTGAATTATTCATTCCAACAATGGCATATAATACTGTTCGGTAATGAGTAAGTCTCATCTTACATTGTTACTTGATTTTATTTGAAGTGTTGAGTTTAAATTATATATCGTTTAAATAACAGTATAACTCAAACTGAAAGGGGGTAATAAGGAACAAAATCTATTTCATTAAAAATAGAAAAGAAGTTACAGTAATTGAAAATTTTCACAAAGTTCATAAAAATATAAACACAAAGGTAAAAGATAGGTGGTCTTCAGCACTATTCTTCATCTTCATCTTCGAAAGAATCTAGGAGAGTTGGGTTGAGGGAGGCAACGGCCAATCTGGATTTTCCCTTGTTTCGGGCCGCCTCATATCCTTTGGTATACATTTTGACTATCTTGTTAGTTAGTTCTGAAGATTTACGATATGCAGCCTGTATTTCTTTTCGGAGCTCCTTAGTCAGGGTGGGCCAGCCAATTTGAGGTCGCGAAGTTCCCTTTCAACTTTGCCACGAAGGTCAAAGTGGCATTCTTCAGACTTCTTGGCCTCAATAATTGCTTGGGTCAGGCTTTAGTTATTCTGAGTTATCTATTCATTGGCCCTCTGTAATCCCTCATTCTGCTCAATAGTCATTTGTTGTAGGGCTTCAGCTGCAGCCAGTTGTTCCTTCATCTTGGCCAGATCACCTTGAAGACCTTTGCAGTTGAAGAGGAGGTTCTTATGCTCACTCCTCTCCTTCGCTAAAGCTGACTTCAGAATGGCATTCTACTTTCAAGCCGCCTCCTCATCAGCGTCAACTTCTTTGTATTTTTGATGGAGATGCCCAAAAGACCCATTGGCCTGCAGCTATTCGAAGTTAGAAGAAATTTCAAGAAAATATCCATGAACTAAGATGGGTAAAATTTAATGTACTTACTCTAGCCTGATTAATCATGCCCTTTTCGAGCAAGTCAGAAACAGAGCTGTTATCGAAGTGATGATTGTCGGTATCCAGAACAAATGAATTGTAAAGGTGTAAAGGAAAATCATCCCTTTGATCCGGCCATAAATTGGGTGAACAGGGAACCCCAGGTTTCGGACCATAGAAAGATGATAAAGGGGGCGAAGGGGGTACTTCTCGTTCTGGTGAAGGTGTCGGTTGTCTGGGGGAGGCGATGGCGGTTGATCATTCGAGACAGCTCTTCGCTTTCGAATAAGAGGAGAACTGAGGTCCGCTTCAAACTCGTCAACTTCGGCCGATGAAGGGTGGGGTTGTGTAGCAGGGATTCTTAGCTCTTCGGTGGTGAGGGGAATAATCTTGACTTTGGCTTTTCATTTTTTGGTGTGGATGATTTTGGTGCGTTGCTCTATCGACATATCTAAGAGACTTTCAGTGAGAACCGGAGTTGGAACAATTTTTGATTTCTTGGAGGCTTGTTTCTTCTTGTGGGCTCGACTTGGCCCTTGGGAGGGAGTTGGCTCATTTGTTGGAAGATTGGTGGTTGGAATTTCATTTATTGGGGCTTCTGCATCTTGTGTTTTTGTAATAGGGGGTTCTGCTTGTTGAACTCTGGAAGTTTGGGCCTCAGGGTCCTCGGCTTCGGTAGAAGCTGGGGTCGATTTGGCAGCAAGGAACTTCTCTAAATCCATTCGATCGATGGAAATAGGCTTAATCAAAGATACTGCAAAAGACAGAAAATAATACTTCAGAATAGTTATCGAAAAAGGGTTGAAAAACTTGCACAGAAGTTGAGTTCGGAACTTACATTTGTGGTCATATAACCAAGCCTGTTTGCTGAGGAGCCCAAAACTCCACTCCTTCAGAGGAAGTTTGTTCAGTAGCTTTACCATTTCGGTCCCCCTCTCTAGTGTGACGCCGCCGAAGTCTGGAGTGAGGGTAGGAGTAATGGTCCAGTCCGGGACAGAGGAAATATCAGGTCCATTGACAAAGATCCAATCTTTATGCCATCCTCGGTTGCTCGAAGGGGTGTCTATCAAGGATCGCCTCTCGATCTTGACACTGGACGGTTTGGCCAGTCCCTTGAAGCCTTTCTCTCTGGATTGGCCCACCACGAAGAGGGAAAAGAAGAAGTCAATAGATGGAGGGATACTTTGCTCAAAGCACCAAGCAGCGAACGGGGAAAGCAGAGGCCCTTCTCCAGAAGCGTGAGAGGCATGGCAACATAACCATCAGGACAATGGTACATGCGTTCGGTTGGCAAAGGGGCTCATAGCTGATAATTGGGGGGGGATCTGGTACCGGTCTCGGATGGCTAAGATAACCGAGTCGACAACCAAGGAAGGGGTGTTGGCATGGGCAAATTTCTTAGAGTCGGTGAAGTCAAAAGGGGGTTCTGGAGGAGCGTCGTTAGATGAATCGGTGGGAAGGTTCTTGCTGGATGAGGATTTTGATTTGGGTCTTGCAGTCGGGATAGTTTGTGTAAGATTATGGGTGGTTGGAACAGAGGTCTCATGGGTCTTAGAAGGTAGGAGGGTATTACTTTGATCCTGGGAAGCCATTGTTAGCAGATTGATTGAGGAAGAGAACTGAAGAAAGAAGGAAGCTAGAATATTTTGAGATTCAAACGGGCAGGTAAAGCTATCCAAGTTGGGAGTTTGGGGGTTTTATAGTGGAGTCTTTTTTGTAATTCCCGAAACCCAAAGGCTGCACATTAAATGAAGGCAATGATGGAAAGGGCAGGCGTCCGTTCTTGGAATTGAAGAAGCCGTCGATTGCTTTTTGAATTTGAAAAGTTGGCGTGTGTTTTTGAATTTGGGGGATCTGTATCCGGTCATGGGCCTTCTGTTGAGTGGGCTTTGCCGAGTCTGTTTGGACCCTTTTTGGTGGTTAGACCGAACTCTTATACTCTTTCATCAAACACTCTGTTTGATAAAAGACTATGGGGCAATGTTGGGCTGTGGATATTTGGGCCGGTCGAATCTTATTTTTTTTGGGCTCTCCAGGTCAAACCCATTTTTACTCTTGGAGCATTGGGCTATTATCTAAATGATTGTTTATATAAAGCTTGGGCTGGAGCTGGTAGTGGAAGACAGGTGGCAGCTTATGGGCTAAAGATTATCCCTAATCTATGGGAATAGCAGGCGACTGATTGAAGTGATGGGTCAAGCCGTCTTAAACCACTTTCATTAATGAGGAGTTGACATAATGTTGACTGGGTGGAGAGTAAGGTATGGTAAAGCCTGCATGCAGCCAGCTGACATAAGCATCGGGGGAAAACATGCAAGTTGGTGAGATAATATAAGGCTACAGAGTATCATAACCAAAGAGGGTAATATTTTTTCTCTCCAGACACTAGAACACACAACCTCCATTTTTAATCCTTTTTCCGGCCTGTACTTATAATCACACTGGAGCGATCCTCGGCAGCCCAAAGTCGTTGAGATCTGGTGCTGACGTGTTTACTGTGAAGGATTGAATCGCGTTTTTGTGATTGAGGCGCGTGGCAAAATCTTGGCGTTAACAAGTAAGTATTAAAGGACCTTGTGAAGATCAAGATGATCGATGTCCTGCTATAGTGAGATGCTATGGTTGCGAGTACCATTAGCGTTACAAGATGAAGTACTGTTCATGTTATGAACAAGCTTGAAGATCAAGTCAAGACTTGTAGAATAGTTAGTTAAAACTATTCTGTAGATGCAGTGACTAGTTAAGTCACACTTTTAACGTGATAAGAATAATGTAATTATCATTATTTTTAATGAATGAAGATTTTAAGGTAATAGAACTTAGGAATTGAATGGATATATCATTATTCTTCTGGATATAATGATGTATGTATGGAATGAGAAGTACTCGTAATGTACGAAATTCGGGTGTGAAGATAGACCCGATTTTGAGGCGTCACACATTTGATTGGAGAGATCATTGAAAGAGGAGACGTCAACCTGAAGCGTGTGGAATCTCAATACAATATTGTAGGTCCTTTTACTAAAGTTATAACACAACATCAGTTTGATCGTCACTTAGAGAAGATGAGTATTAGATACCATGGCGATTGACTTTAGTGCAAGTGGGAGACTGAAAGTGATATGCACACAAGCTAATCATATTTGATATGATGTAGCACACACTTTGTAATCTTATTCATTTATTAATAAAAGAATTAATTTATTTAAAGACATTTTCTTTATCACATTGTGTTGTTGATTTAATTGTGATAAACTCATAGTTTTGAGCAATACTTTTAGAATCATGATTGCTAATGAGATCTAAATTCTAAAATAGCTTAAAAACTAAAATCCTTCCTAATCGTTGGATTACTAAGAAGGGGATTAGTGAATCCGAATAGATTAGTACATATTATGCTTCCTCTTATAAAAATGATGATTGATCTCATAATCATTTGTGTAGAAACACTAAAATAAGTATGTACGTGCTTATTAGAGAATAAGTTCACTGAACGTGACTCGCTAAAGGAATACCTAATGGAGTTTTACTTGCCTGTCAATATGAATTCCTAATGTGCTAGTTGTACAAGTTATCCTTGGATTTGAGATCATCATAGTATCTTATGTATAATGAATTATGCTTTGACATGTCCCTTAAGACCATTAGGGTATATCAAAGGGTATGCTTGGGTATAATAAGTTGTATATGAAAATATGTGAATGATAAACAAAGAATTTACCACTTTTAGTAAAAGGAGAGAATGTCCTATGTGATTCGATAAATGACAACTCAGTATTCCTTGGTCAAAGTAAAATGAAATTAGAAAGGAGTTTCAAATTTGAATTATTTAGAGTTGTGCATTTGAGAATCGAAATGCATATAATCAAATAAAATAAGACTTGACAGCAATTTCATTTTTATATTTGATTGGGACATTGTATGGTAGAAGGATTGAATTGTACAGTAATTATTCGCTGAAAGGTTCTTTTATGATTAAATGTTGAAATTTATATTAATTGAAAAGTCGTTGATCGCTAAGGTAGCTTACCCTTTTTGTGGAATAAATATTATTTATTTTAATAAATTAAATGATTTAATTTATTTATTTAAATAAGATTAAAATTGTTCTAATTGATTTATTCTATAACCGGTTTAATATGGAGAACCTAAAGGGTCACACCGCAAAAGAAAATTATTTATTTAAGAAGTGAATGGCATAAACATAATAATAAGTTGATTATATTTAATTTATACTATGGTGATAGAATAAATTAAATAACTTAATATTTAGTATTTAGTATTTTTAAAATACTAATTATAAATTAATAAGATGAGTCTTATTATTAGTACTATTATTATTATTATTTATTTCCTAAATGGTGTAGGAATTAATTAATAAGATTATTCTCATAAAAGTTCCTAATTAGATTAGGAATAAAATAAAATAAAAACTCTAATCCTAAATAGTTTAGGAGGGTTGTTCATATCTATAAATAAGAAGAGTCTTATTATGGATTGAGGTTGAATTCACTTCCATTAGACTTGGAGAGAATACTCATTAATTCTCCATAGAGACAAAACTAGAGTTTGTACTACCCACTTTTTAAATTCTTATTATTCCTTGATGGATAACCACTAGATGCCAAACACTTGAGTGGCTAACGTTGATCAAAGAAATCTAATTGGTGGAATTCAAAGAGGACGCGAAGGATTCGGAGTTGAACTTGTACATGAGGAAGTTTTGTTCTACAAGGGTATAATTCTCTATCTCCTTTATTAATTGATAATTGTGCATACAGATCGATCTTAATTATGATTTGTAAAAAAAAATTAAATTTTGATTTTGCCATGCTTCCGCTCGTTCATATGTAATTAGATTGCATGTTCATGGATTTTACAAACCCGACTAGAGGGTCTTCCAACATTAGTCATTTTTCATCGATCTTGTCCAAACTTTACTCGGGATTCTTTCCGTAATCCAATCAGGACCAAATAGAAAGTTGAACCCCTCCTAGAGGGTCGAACCCTAGGATAGGGGGTCCTCCTACACTTGTCCGTTTTTTAAGTTTTTTCGTTCCAGATTGTCTTTTTCAAAAAGTTTAATTCAATTGAATCATTAGAGTCTGCTTATTGAACATGCACCACTCTTTTTGTCGTACCCCGCTTCATATTTAAGGGATCACAGAACATAATTTAACATGATTGATCAAATACTTAAAAATTACTTGATAAAGCTGATTTAGTTAGTACTATACATTTTAATTTCATTTTAGTACTTTCTCCTTTTGAAAATGTAAGACCATTGATTCACTATTGATTTTTTAAAGTTAAATTAATACATTTTTAAATTCAAAAATGACATGTACTGTTTTAATTTTATTCAATACAATAATGAATTAATATCGTAAGATTTCTCATTCTAAGATTTACTCGTTCATAATTTTTATGAATCATCTTAATTTCAATTTCAAATAATTTTTGAATTCACTTTTAAAAGTTTATAATAGTCTTATAATTTGAAAAGGAAAGAATACAATATTTTATCTTTAGTTAAATTGCCAATAATTATATTCGTATACAAGTTAGTTTGTAATTTAGATATCCTCTCAAGTATCTCTCTTTTATTCTATAAATTGCCAATAATTATATTCGTATATAAGTTGGTTGGTAATTTAGATATCCTCTCAAGTATCTCCCTTTTATTCTATAAAAAAATCATGATGTTTAACTTCGTCAAATTTAGCGGTAAATGTGTGCAGCTCGAGTTCAACCCCTTTACATTATGATCATGATTTTCTTCTTCTCAATTTTCAAATTATGTTTTTCAAATTTTCAAAACATAAAAGATGCTTACTTGCCAGTTTTAAAGTTAATTACATAACATGGTGATAGACACATAATTCATACATTTTATTATCCCTAATTTTGTCCTTTTAATGATATTAGTTTATTAAATTAATATATTTTATTTTATTTTGTAGGGTTTAATATTTATTGCAATAAAGTCAAAATCTTGGTGATCAAGCGATATTTAATGCTCTTATTTATGTAAGAAATATCCAAGAAGAATCCTGTAAGGAGAAGAAAAGAGGTGGAACAATCTTGGTGTGCAAGTCAAATCTAACAAGAGAAATGAAAGTCTATCTAGAAGATCTCTTTGAGAAGTTGATTGCCATTAGGAAGTTAAAACCTACATGAGAACAAAAGTGTCCAAGTTCAATGTATCTAAATTAGGGCACAAGTTTATTTTCCATATAAATAGGTCTCTTGTTTTAGAGAGAAAGGATTATGAGGTATTGTATTAGTTTAGGTTAGGAGTAGAAGTAGATTAAATTACTTCTTCAATATACGCTTGTTGGAGAATCATCAATAAAGGGAGTTTTCTTATTTTATTTCTTCTTCTTTATTTTAGTTAGTTATTTTATTTTTAATGTCTAGTTAATTTTTTATATCTAGGATGAAGATGAAATTAAATAATTATTCATGATAATATTTTTCATCTCTTCTATTATTTATGCATTTATGTTTAATTAATTTCGCCTTCATATTTCGTTATTGAAATACCTTCGTTTTATAGTTCGTATGTAATTTTAAAGTAATTAAGAGGTTTTGATAGATTATTGTTAAGATATGAGTTTTTCATAATCCATGCTTGCTCAAAGAAGTTTTGATGGGTTATAGTTAATCCTTAAATTTTCATAGTCTATGCTTGCCCACGTTAATTATAAAATTACTAAATTAAAGGGAAGGGAGATCAAAATCATAAGTAAGTTATAAAAATAGAATAGATTGAATTATATGTTATATTTATTATTTAATGAATTCGGATTTCTAGATTGTTTCCTCATTATTAGTTTTCATATTCTAATTAATCAACTCTCAATATTTATTTCTAGTTCGCCTAAAATAGATATTAAGGATATATTAAAAATAATCTAGTCTATGTGGGTTCGACCTGTACTTGCCAGTTCTTCAACTTGACACTGTGCACTTGCAGTTACATATTTTTATCACATCAAGTTTTTGGCGCCGTTGCCGGGGACTAGATTTAATTTTTTTTCCTTAATATTTATTTATTCGAATTAGTTTTTAACTGTGACGCCCCCAAATCCACGTTCCTTCGAAACCTCTGATTCGGTGCAGTCACGATACTACTATCGCCAAACTATTACATCTTTTATTCATTACTAAAAGAATATAACTTGCTTTATTATAATTTAGAATATAATTTCTATTTATATCCAAGATCTCGTCTATACATCATATTCGATGTTACTAAAATGCGGAATAATTTAAACTTTTCAATATCCTTTGAATAAAATCTTTTTATTGATTTCATAACTTTGAATCAAATACAATCCTTGAATCAACTATATACTATGATTCATTCTATTAGAACTACCGTATGAAGGTTTACAACTCAACTCGATATCCTCTATGTATTATCTAATACATCTTTATAGTACGACAAGCATTAAACCTCGTAAACAAATATCAAGTACAACTACTAGAACCTAGACATGGTTCGAGTAATAATCTAATCAGTATTCTCCATTGTGATACTATTTATCTTTATCAATCAAGAAGCACGAAGTCTTTATCGTAAGTCCTTAACCTGCAAAAGTGGTTATTTGCAAGAGTGAGCTTGACAGCTCAGCAATTCTAACAGTTTTCATGCATCACATAGCATACAACATTATACTCAGTTCATGCATTTATAAATAATTTATATTTACTACGCATGTTAATTTTCACATAACAAGTATATCATCAAAGATCAACTTTCAATCTCATTTATATCTCATATACAGTTCATATATAAGTTCACATTATCACAGCATAATATAATTCAACTAACAGTTATTGAATTCATATATCAAATAGGAACTGAAAGACTTGCCTGATTCGTAGTTTAACAACTACGACTTAACTGCTTAAGAATCTCTGCACTTTGTGTAATCCTACACAGTTATATTAATCATAGAGATCACACCCATCAGTTATACACTTCCATACATTCTCAATGTAATAATAAAGGTTACATTGTTGTCTAACTTGTTTCTTAGAACCTTGTTTCACTTTTCAAAACCCTTGTCATACTTAACTAGTCATGCAAGGCTACTATGTTCATCATATAGTCATAAACCAGTAGGGGTCAGACCATGATTTGCAGTTTAAGTAATAATACAAGTCTACTACAAAATCAAGAACAAACAGACTGCATAAATCCTGAAAACAGGATGGCGCAGCTGCGCAGGTATTGGCCTTAAGAGTGGCGCAGCTGCGCCACTCACTGGTCAAACCAGAAATGACATTTCATGCTGCTTGGACAACCCGAGTTCAATCAATATCATTCAAGTTACTGATATTAATCAATACGTATGCTCTATGGTTATAATTTCAAGTTCGAAACCTAGGATGCTCATCCTAATCCAATTAAGGCCATATGCCGATAAACTTTAAATAAATCAAGCCCACGTTACTAATGGTCCATTACTAAAGTCATATCAACACACCACGAGGCTAAACAATACTAAGTATACATGCTCGTGCGTTCATCACACATGTATATGTTAATCACATAGTTTATGCTTTAGAATTTTATTTCTTGAATACGTTGGCATAGGTGATATCCATGCTCCATCAAATGATGCTCATGTCAACATGTCTATAGGCATAATGACATCCTAATGCATATGCTTGCATGATCACAACATAATTCATATGGTAATTGATGTCCTTAGCTTTTCATTGGAAATCACACTAAGTCAACAAGGAATCATAATACATGCATGGCATCTATATGTATTTCATATACACTAGAAACTCATATTTAAACCACATAAATATTCTCAAATGGTCAGAATCTAAAAGACATTAGTCTTGGTTAAGTTCGTTTTCGAAAGTCTTAAGTTTATCATTTCGAAAATTATCTTAACTTCTAATACTAGTGTACGGTTAATACTTTAAGCATGCATTTCATGTCAATATAAACCATACTATCATGTTTAAAATATCAGATTATATACATATTACATATGTGTCCAAGTTCACAATCGAAACTATAAGTTTCATTTCAAAACTATAAGTTTTTCTTCAATCGTGTGTACTAATATCGTTACACATGCTCATTTCATATCAAGGTAATCATATATGTATGTTATCTATGTCCACATGCTTGTTCTAATTATATAACTTATGCTAGCATATAACAGAACCTGCAACAGAAAACAAAACCCAGAAACTGGTCCCGGCGCAGCTGCGCAGAGCCCCAGTTCAAAACTGGCGCAGCTGCGCAGGGCCTTGCCCAACTCAAGTCTGGTACCGGCGCAGCTGCGCTGCTGGCCAGTACAAAACTGGCGCAGCTGCGCAGTTGGTCGGCCAGAAACAGAGCAGCTTCTGCTTCGGCAGTACCTCAAGCCAAACTCAGAATTTCGCAAAGATTATCATTCTAAGCTACTACATTACAGTTCTATCATGATTATAAGCTAGCATAGCAACTAATAATCATACTCCAATCAAGTTATCAATAAATTTATGCTTAATTCAAGAATCAAGAAATTAGAAATCTTAGAAATTGCAGAAAACATGAATTGAAGAACATGAGGTGTTATACCTCTGCTAATGTGTATCAAGCTTGCTGAAATCTTCAACTCAAAATGTTGCTATATTACTAATGCATTCTTACTTTAATATGCTCTCAATATCACTTAAGCAAAAATCTCAGCAATGAAAACATGAAGAAGGAGAGCTTCATATTTATAACCAAATCAATACCCAGACAAATGCAAAATCTCCCAAATCAAACCAATGTATAGCAAGATTGTATAATGGTTAAGGAATGGTAGGTGAGAGTTGGTAAATCTCATCATGATCTCCACTCCCCCCATGATCATTGCTAGCCTAAGTTTGCTGAGTTTGAGGCTATAGAGAGTAGCCATGTGGTGTTCACGTGAAGGAGAAGAAGAGGAGTAACTCTAATATTGGGGTAACCAAATAAATCTCAGCAACTTGGAACATGTAATACAACACTTGGTTTATATATACACATTACATATACATTTAAGTTGTACACATTCATTTCATATAACTTAAGTTATAAATTAATGTGTCACAATGTAGTCTCAATAAAACTATCATGTATTAAATTTTAACTTGCACATATAAATTCATGTACATTTCATCCTACCGGATATAATTCTATCGGGTATCATCACAGTGTATTGTCTCCTTTATTATTAAATTTCATTAATTCAATAATTGTTTACAATATATCTATGATATATTATTTTATTGTATACTTAATATACACATTGTCACACCCACATTTCATGTATCTCTTACAACTCAATAAACTTTACTATATAGTTTATATTCATATATAGCATAGTCGCATTGCACTTTATACTTCGTATAACATATAGTTAACTATCATACGTTATACTTTAATATCGCATGGTTGCACATAGAAATTAATAAATTACTTATCTTATCAATTAATTAATAATAATATTAATTAATCCATTTCTCATTAATCCATGGAATTATAATTCCCACGCTAATTGATTAACACTTTATATGATTTATTATCACGTTAAATAAATATAAATCTTTTTATATTTATAAATCATTTACTCATTAATTATCATATTATCAAATAATTACTTGATAATAGTATATTGTTCATAACAATAATTAATATTAGAAGACAATTTATCTCATCACAAATCCAATTATACTTATAATCGATTTCCTTATTATTATACTATCACTAGCCATAATAATTTAACATATTATCATAATAACAATTAACAATTAATTTAGATTAATTGTTTAATTAATAATTCCTCCATCATTAAATTAGTCAATTCATTAATGAATCTATTATTGTGCCACACAAGGCATCTCTCACAAGCTCAATCTTAAGCTTATCATTATTCTCATCACTTACTCATTTCTCACCACATTACTACTTATAACCTGTTCAATTAAATTAGAACTATTAAATCCAAGGTCCACATATAAATATTTTACAAATCGAATATTCAAATATTATATATAACCTTTACGGAAATATAATAACTCAAGCTATTAAAATGCTAAACTACTTCAATTAATTATACTTATAATAAGTATAACCTTTACGCTTATAATAATTAATATATACTTTATTAATTATTCCAATAATAATATTCACGATCAAATAATAACTTAAGTTATTTAATATATTAAAATAACTTAGTTTCCTTTCATTAATTAAACTCCCTTGAAAAATACATTAGAAATTATGTATTTTGCCATAACATAAATATTATGTTTTCTCCAAATAAGCACATTCGTCATTAGAAAATAATTTACTTATTGTCTCATGATATTATTTTTAATATAATATCAAATAACTATATGTACGACACATGTACATATATTATATATAGAAAATAGATAATAAGTTTATTTTCTATTATAATAAATCGTTTCCATCAATTTAATTACATATAGCAAATACGTTTTAATATATTTACCATATTAATCAAACACACCTCATACAAAAACATATAAGGTAATATTATTATTCAAAAATAACATTTCCTCCTTTTATTAAAATAATTCAATATTAGAAATTATTTTAATACCCTTTATTAGGAAAATCATATCTCTTTCTTTTTCTTTATACAACACATAATCCTTAATTCACCATTTTATTTGAGTGAATTAACTTATTTATTCAAATTACTATCTCACCACTGCCACACAAGGTTTTATAATATAATATTCCATAATATCACTTAATTAACCAATATTTATTCCGAGTTAATTAATTTCTCATTCAAATCATGCTTTGCTAACTTAACCCATTCATGACCCACATTTTAATTACTAATATACATATTCCCAAGTTCAGATTACACAACTCTCAGAATTTTCTACAGACCGGCGCAGCTGCGCTGGTCATAAGCTTGGAAGTGGCGCAGCTGCGCCACCTCAAGTTCATAGGCAGACAAGTTCTGCTATAGCAGAACCATAATCTCAATTCTTAAATACTTGAACATGCTTTTTAATGTGCTATCTTGCTACATCGGTTAACCAACATATTTTATTACCTCCTTCAAATGATTCAAAGTTTAAATTATAAGTTCAAACTCTATTCCCCTATAAGGTTCTCATATATATATCTAATTCCTTCCACATAATTCAAGATATATATATATAACACATATGTATATTCCGTTAATGTTCACTTCTCGTGGTATATTAAATCAACTAGTAATTCACTAACCAATGTTTATCTAAAGATATATTGGTTCTATTCTCTCTCTCTTCAACAACATACATATACTCCAGAAGATGGTGATTATCAAATATATTTAATGTCACCAATCTTACTATGATAAATAATTATATAAATTATTTAATACCGAATAGATAAATCTTATCCATCTTCTTGCTAATTCATCTCTATAATAAATAATAAATATATATTAATAATATATTTATAAATCACAAAATCACATATTACATAGTTCATAT
The DNA here is from genome assembly GCA_020205555.1 of Panax stipuleanatus. Lineage (NCBI taxonomy): Eukaryota > Viridiplantae > Streptophyta > Magnoliopsida > Apiales > Araliaceae > Panax > Panax stipuleanatus. Next base: position 37,629,289 of record CM035115.1, read on the forward strand.
TACCCTATGTAACACAATACTACATACCTCGTATCACACATATATATTCTTATTCGAATCCATCTCATACCTTAAGAATTTTATTTATTAAATCCTTAATTAATAATATCTGAAAATTCGGGTTCTTACATCCTCTCCCCCTTATAAGGATTCCGTCCTCGGAATCACCGAAACTTCCTCTACTCGGTGCTATTCCGATTATTACATATTCTCTTGAATAATTTTTATTCATTCTCTTTTCAGAAGTTTTATTATAACTTGCTCACTTGCATTCTACCACATTCTCCTTTCTAAGGAACATTCTACTTACTACATTCATCCTTTAAAAGGATAAGAATCTTCCGTGATTTTTCAATAATCGGGAAGTAGTATGGATAACTCAGATTCCAATTTATGCTGAGGGGTCACAAGACCGTGAACTTTTCTCCAGGTTTACTAATGTTTCAACACAATTCTTCACACTGCAAACCAGAGTGTTTATCAATCACAAAGACTGAAAACACCCTCCACGCGTACTCTAGGTGGCCAGCCTATTGTACCACTACGTTGGGCCGCAACGTAGTGTTTTGTAACGACTATATGCGTTACGTTCGGAACCATTGTCCCCGAAAACATGTCCCCTTTATAGGGTTGTTCACCTCAGCTTTTCAACATCTAAATCCGCACCAGAGCAATCCGGTTTGGCATAAATACACAAGAATGCTTGAATTCTATAATCACTTTTCAATAGTCGCCTAGCCGAATCAAATAGCTTAGACTCTCATCAACAATTCGGACATCAATCGAAATAATTTAGCCAACTTAATTGACCTTCTTCATAATTTACAAGAAAACCAAAAATTCTTTTATGACGTCATGATACCATACTAGATTAGTAGTACGTTGAGGATTTCGCCATTTTATGACTTTGTCATATTACATCATACCATAGTGGGCTGACGATCTTTCGATCACAACATACACTAGGTCCGATTGCATTGATGACTCCATCGTTTACCATTCTACATCATATCAAATGATGCACATGGTCAAAATACATTTTGAAAGATTTTCAAATTATTTTTGTCTTGGCCGAAACAAATAGCTTAGACATACGAATAACGGTGTTGTTTTTAAAACTCATTGGTTTAGTCACCCGACCCAATGTTTTTCTCAAGAAAACCAAAGTGCAAACACTAGCACGAAGTCAATAAATTTTGAAAATCTAGCGTAGCTAGAAGATTTAGAAAAATCCAAATTTCTCCATCAACTCCAATCTCTTACTCCATCAATGCTCACTATTCCAAAACTCTTATATAATATATCTATTCTCAGTACAGTTCACCAACTTACCACACCATGGAAGTTCAGGAACTTACCACAATCATATGGGCTGAGGGACTTATCCTAGTCAGACCAAATTCGTCCATTCGCTGAGGGGTCCCATCATACGATTATGAGTCACGAACTTGTCATAGGCATGAGTCTTAAGAACTCGCACCTAAACTTAATATTATATAATTATATCTTAGAAATCTCTATCTATCAAAATAAACATGAGAAAAGAATCACCTTTCCACCATATGTATAATGATACCGCGACACTAACATTCCAACGATTATCAATGTGACGCACTCAGTGCAAGCACAAAACTTCTGCCCATACAAAAGTTTGTACAACTAAGCCATCACATGAGTCCTCAATGGAATTCCAACACTTAACTATATCTTACTCTATCACTTGCTCATTACGAGCTTTCTACGTTTCATCACATACAACTCCTCATGAGTTCTTCTCGTACTTTTTATAGTACATTCTCTCATAGCATCAAGCTATACACACTTAGTCATTACAGACTATCTATCATTTCACAGTTCAATCTGATCACGTCGTGATCATCGCTTTACCTCAGGGTTCTTTCCCTACTATCAACTAAACTCCATCCGAGTTTATTCTCACTATCCTTGTCATATTCATATTATAGACATCGTCTTCACATTTTCATTACCGGAGTTAGGAAACTCCTGATTCTCATTCTCTAGATATTTCAAGATTCTTCTTTGAATCTTCATTTAGATATATTTTAATCTTATCTTTCACTCTCTCAGGTTATAGTCTAAGGTACACTTACCTAAGGTTTATAACCTACAGCTTTGATACCAACCTGTGACGCCCCCAAATCCACGTTCCTTCGAAACCTCTGATTCGGTGCAGTCACGATACTACTATCGCCAAACTATTACATCTTTTATTCATTACTAAAAGAATATAACTTGCTTTATTATAATTTAGAATATAATTTCTATTTATATCCAAGATCTCGTCTATACATCATATTCGATGTTACTAAAATGCGGAATAATTTAAACTTTTCAATATCCTTTGAATAAAATCTTTTTATTGATTTCATAACTTTGAATCAAATACAATCCTTGAATCAACTATATACTATGATTCATTCTATTAGAACTACCGTATGAAGGTTTACAACTCAACTCGATATCCTCTATGTATTATCTAATACATCTTTATAGTACGACAAGCATTAAACCTCGTAAACAAATATCAAGTACAACTACTAGAACCTAGACATGGTTCGAGTAATAATCTAATCAGTATTCTCCATTGTGATACTATTTATCTTTATCAATCAAGAAGCACGAAGTCTTTATCGTAAGTCCTTAACCTGCAAAAGTGGTTATTTGCAAGAGTGAGCTTGACAGCTCAGCAATTCTAACAGTTTTCATGCATCACATAGCATACAACATTATACTCAGTTCATGCATTTATAAATAATTTATATTTACTACGCATGTTAATTTTCACATAACAAGTATATCATCAAAGATCAACTTTCAATCTCATTTATATCTCATATACAGTTCATATATAAGTTCACATTATCACAGCATAATATAATTCAACTAACAGTTATTGAATTCATATATCAAATAGGAACTGAAAGACTTGCCTGATTCGTAGTTTAACAACTACGACTTAACTGCTTAAGAATCTCTGCACTTTGTGTAATCCTACACAGTTATATTAATCATAGAGATCACACCCATCAGTTATACACTTCCATACATTCTCAATGTAATAATAAAGGTTACATTGTTGTCTAACTTGTTTCTTAGAACCTTGTTTCACTTTTCAAAACCCTTGTCATACTTAACTAGTCATGCAAGGCTACTATGTTCATCATATAGTCATAAACCAGTAGGGGTCAGACCATGATTTGCAGTTTAAGTAATAATACAAGTCTACTACAAAATCAAGAACAAACAGACTGCATAAATCCTGAAAACAGGATGGCGCAGCTGCGCAGGTATTGGCCTTAAGAGTGGCGCAGCTGCGCCACTCACTGGTCAAACCAGAAATGACATTTCATGCTGCTTGGACAACCCGAGTTCAATCAATATCATTCAAGTTACTGATATTAATCAATACGTATGCTCTATGGTTATAATTTCAAGTTCGAAACCTAGGATGCTCATCCTAATCCAATTAAGGCCATATGCCGATAAACTTTAAATAAATCAAGCCCACGTTACTAATGGTCCATTACTAAAGTCATATCAACACACCACGAGGCTAAACAATACTAAGTATACATGCTCGTGCGTTCATCACACATGTATATGTTAATCACATAGTTTATGCTTTAGAATTTTATTTCTTGAATACGTTGGCATAGGTGATATCCATGCTCCATCAAATGATGCTCATGTCAACATGTCTATAGGCATAATGACATCCTAATGCATATGCTTGCATGATCACAACATAATTCATATGGTAATTGATGTCCTTAGCTTTTCATTGGAAATCACACTAAGTCAACAAGGAATCATAATACATGCATGGCATCTATATGTATTTCATATACACTAGAAACTCATATTTAAACCACATAAATATTCTCAAATGGTCAGAATCTAAAAGACATTAGTCTTGGTTAAGTTCGTTTTCGAAAGTCTTAAGTTTATCATTTCGAAAATTATCTTAACTTCTAATACTAGTGTACGGTTAATACTTTAAGCATGCATTTCATGTCAATATAAACCATACTATCATGTTTAAAATATCAGATTATATACATATTACATATGTGTCCAAGTTCACAATCGAAACTATAAGTTTCATTTCAAAACTATAAGTTTTTCTTCAATCGTGTGTACTAATATCGTTACACATGCTCATTTCATATCAAGGTAATCATATATGTATGTTATCTATGTCCACATGCTTGTTCTAATTATATAACTTATGCTAGCATATAACAGAACCTGCAACAGAAAACAAAACCCAGAAACTGGTCCCGGCGCAGCTGCGCAGAGCCCCAGTTCAAAACTGGCGCAGCTGCGCAGGGCCTTGCCCAACTCAAGTCTGGTACCGGCGCAGCTGCGCTGCTGGCCAGTACAAAACTGGCGCAGCTGCGCAGTTGGTCGGCCAGAAACAGAGCAGCTTCTGCTTCGGCAGTACCTCAAGCCAAACTCAGAATTTCGCAAAGATTATCATTCTAAGCTACTACATTACAGTTCTATCATGATTATAAGCTAGCATAGCAACTAATAATCATACTCCAATCAAGTTATCAATAAATTTATGCTTAATTCAAGAATCAAGAAATTAGAAATCTTAGAAATTGCAGAAAACATGAATTGAAGAACATGAGGTGTTATACCTCTGCTAATGTGTATCAAGCTTGCTGAAATCTTCAACTCAAAATGTTGCTATATTACTAATGCATTCTTACTTTAATATGCTCTCAATATCACTTAAGCAAAAATCTCAGCAATGAAAACATGAAGAAGGAGAGCTTCATATTTATAACCAAATCAATACCCAGACAAATGCAAAATCTCCCAAATCAAACCAATGTATAGCAAGATTGTATAATGGTTAAGGAATGGTAGGTGAGAGTTGGTAAATCTCATCATGATCTCCACTCCCCCCATGATCATTGCTAGCCTAAGTTTGCTGAGTTTGAGGCTATAGAGAGTAGCCATGTGGTGTTCACGTGAAGGAGAAGAAGAGGAGTAACTCTAATATTGGGGTAACCAAATAAATCTCAGCAACTTGGAACATGTAATACAACACTTGGTTTATATATACACATTACATATACATTTAAGTTGTACACATTCATTTCATATAACTTAAGTTATAAATTAATGTGTCACAATGTAGTCTCAATAAAACTATCATGTATTAAATTTTAACTTGCACATATAAATTCATGTACATTTCATCCTACCGGATATAATTCTATCGGGTATCATCACAGTGTATTGTCTCCTTTATTATTAAATTTCATTAATTCAATAATTGTTTACAATATATCTATGATATATTATTTTATTGTATACTTAATATACACATTGTCACACCCACATTTCATGTATCTCTTACAACTCAATAAACTTTACTATATAGTTTATATTCATATATAGCATAGTCGCATTGCACTTTATACTTCGTATAACATATAGTTAACTATCATACGTTATACTTTAATATCGCATGGTTGCACATAGAAATTAATAAATTACTTATCTTATCAATTAATTAATAATAATATTAATTAATCCATTTCTCATTAATCCATGGAATTATAATTCCCACGCTAATTGATTAACACTTTATATGATTTATTATCACGTTAAATAAATATAAATCTTTTTATATTTATAAATCATTTACTCATTAATTATCATATTATCAAATAATTACTTGATAATAGTATATTGTTCATAACAATAATTAATATTAGAAGACAATTTATCTCATCACAAATCCAATTATACTTATAATCGATTTCCTTATTATTATACTATCACTAGCCATAATAATTTAACATATTATCATAATAACAATTAACAATTAATTTAGATTAATTGTTTAATTAATAATTCCTCCATCATTAAATTAGTCAATTCATTAATGAATCTATTATTGTGCCACACAAGGCATCTCTCACAAGCTCAATCTTAAGCTTATCATTATTCTCATCACTTACTCATTTCTCACCACATTACTACTTATAACCTGTTCAATTAAATTAGAACTATTAAATCCAAGGTCCACATATAAATATTTTACAAATCGAATATTCAAATATTATATATAACCTTTACGGAAATATAATAACTCAAGCTATTAAAATGCTAAACTACTTCAATTAATTATACTTATAATAAGTATAACCTTTACGCTTATAATAATTAATATATACTTTATTAATTATTCCAATAATAATATTCACGATCAAATAATAACTTAAGTTATTTAATATATTAAAATAACTTAGTTTCCTTTCATTAATTAAACTCCCTTGAAAAATACATTAGAAATTATGTATTTTGCCATAACATAAATATTATGTTTTCTCCAAATAAGCACATTCGTCATTAGAAAATAATTTACTTATTGTCTCATGATATTATTTTTAATATAATATCAAATAACTATATGTACGACACATGTACATATATTATATATAGAAAATAGATAATAAGTTTATTTTCTATTATAATAAATCGTTTCCATCAATTTAATTACATATAGCAAATACGTTTTAATATATTTACCATATTAATCAAACACACCTCATACAAAAACATATAAGGTAATATTATTATTCAAAAATAACATTTCCTCCTTTTATTAAAATAATTCAATATTAGAAATTATTTTAATACCCTTTATTAGGAAAATCATATCTCTTTCTTTTTCTTTATACAACACATAATCCTTAATTCACCATTTTATTTGAGTGAATTAACTTATTTATTCAAATTACTATCTCACCACTGCCACACAAGGTTTTATAATATAATATTCCATAATATCACTTAATTAACCAATATTTATTCCGAGTTAATTAATTTCTCATTCAAATCATGCTTTGCTAACTTAACCCATTCATGACCCACATTTTAATTACTAATATACATATTCCCAAGTTCAGATTACACAACTCTCAGAATTTTCTACAGACCGGCGCAGCTGCGCTGGTCATAAGCTTGGAAGTGGCGCAGCTGCGCCACCTCAAGTTCATAGGCAGACAAGTTCTGCTATAGCAGAACCATAATCTCAATTCTTAAATACTTGAACATGCTTTTTAATGTGCTATCTTGCTTCATCGGTTAACCAACATATTTTATTACCTCCTTCAAATGATTCAAAGTTTAAATTATAAGTTCAAACTCTATTCCCCTATAAGGTTCTCATATATATATCTAATTCCTTCCACATAATTCAAGATATATATATAACACATATGTATATTCCGTTAATGTTCACTTCTCGTGGTATATTAAATCAACTAGTAATTCACTAACCAATGTTTATCTAAAGATATATTGGTTCTATTCTCTCTCTCTTCAACAACATACATATACTCCAGAAGATGGTGATTATCAAATATATTTAATGTCACCAATCTTACTATGATAAATAATTATATAAATTATTTAATACCGAATAGATAAATCTTATCCATCTTCTTGCTAATTCATCTCTATAATAAATAATAAATATATATTAATAATATATTTATAAATCACAAAATCACATATTACATAGTTCATATTACCCTATGTAACACAATACTACATACCTCGTATCACACATATATATTCTTATTCGAATCCATCTCATACCTTAAGAATTTTATTTATTAAATCCTTAATTAATAATATCTGAAAATTCGGGTTCTTACATTAACTCTAACATTTTTTTTAATTTTTTTTTCAGGATTATTGAAGCGGATCGAAGGAGCGAAAAGATAAAGATTTTGTTGCTGTACTTTCTTTGGTACTTTGTATCTTCATTTTTTTTAAAAAAATAAAAAAATAAAAAATATAGTAGTTTAGTTTTTTTTATTAATATATTTTTTTATTTGCCGCACTCATGCATTCACTCACGTAGAGCACATCTTGTTAGATTTTTATTTTTTTTTGTCAAATATAAACTGTAGTGATTACTGGAGGATTGAGGTACGTCAAAATTTCTCTTTCTTTCGTAATTCACATAGTTTTAGGATATTTTATTTGTTTATAATTTTTTGTTATTTGTGCATTTTCATATTTAATCTAACATTAAGGGCACAACCTATAACAAGATAAGGTGGAGATTTCATCACCCTTCCTTGGCCCACAAACAACCCAACTTGTATTTTGCATAACCTTGACCTAATAAAATTAAGTAGACGTTGGCCCCTAGGACTCTCGAGCTCAATTAGGACAAGAAACTCCAAGAGGAAGTTGAATTTTAAATTAATCAAACTACTGATGTCTAGGCAAGTGGTTCAAAAGGTAAACACCTAAAGATTGTGTGGTCATTTAATTAGTCATCGTATCTACGAAGAGATTCCCACCTTTCTTACACTTACCTGGCTAGTGGTGTTATTAATTTTAAATTTTGTGGACCTTACGGTGTAACTTGGAACAGTTAGGAGCTGTCTAGATTTTATTTAGGTTAACCGTAGAATTAGGATTTTATTTTAATTTTATTTTTTTTGTGACTTTCGTTGTTAGTTGTTTATTTATTTTGTGATTTGTGAAAAGATGGATTCTTATTAAAGTTGGAATAATAATTTTGCTTGGAATCAAGAACCCTATGGAAATTTTAATACACACCAAGTAAATCAATATTTTCCAACTTATGAAAATTCTTATCTAAGTTTATATCCATATACATATCCATATTCGGATCTAGAACCTCAATATACACAAGAATGATCAAATGAAGAAGAGGAAAGACTTAGTGCCTTAGAGAAAACTATGGAAGTCTTAATGAAAAATCAATTTAGCATGGATCAAACTATATCTCGTCTAGAAATTCAAATGTGTCGATTAGCCGCCATAATAAATGAACAAGAGGTGGATGAATTTTCTACTAGCTCTGAGGTTAATTTTAAAAATCTTGATGGTTGTGGAAATGATGAGGAAAATGAAAATTTTGTATTCAATTTTACACAATTTGAGTCTAGCGAATTTGAGGAGTCTAAAAAGTATGAGTCTATACTTAAAAGTGATCATGTCACATTTAATGAGTCTGTTGAAAAAGTCTATAAGCCTAAAGCTCCATACCCTGAAAGACTTATTCCTAAAAAATCACTTAGTGATTTTTTGGACCAACCCATTAAAATAAACATGATCCAAGAGTTGTCCATGACCCAAGAAATAATTAAATATAAATTTTTGATTGAAAAAGATCCAATTAATTTTTTCTTAAATCATCTTCACCAAAATTGGAATGAATCTGAATATTTAGATAAGGTCAATGAGCTGTTGAGATCCACTACAAATAAGTCAACTAAACTAGAACATGTATGTGAATCAATTCTTCCATCATTTGAACATGTTAGTGAAAATTTTCTTGAGGTAAATTTTAAGCATAATTCTGATGAAAATTCTGACTATTTTTAATTTCCTAGACCTCCTGAAAATCATGACAAATTCACACTCACTTACCCATTTGTATCATTCATGTATAGTCATATAATATTTAAGATTTATAAAATTCGTAGGTATGCACATTTATTTTTTTTCTCACCATATTTTCTTGCAGAACAAATGCCCCGCATACAAGGTACAATTCTTTCATATCTTTGTTCTCTTTTCTTCATTTTCATACATTGAGGACAATGCATGATTTAGGTATGGGAGGAGTTTGTTTGTATTATTGTATTAGATATTTTTTTTCTTTTTAGGAAAATATTGTTTAAAAAAAATAAAAAAAATTAAAAATTTTGTTTGACTTTTTATGAATTGAATTTATTCTAATAAGTGTCCGTGGAGTTAAAAGTCATGAGTGAGATTGAAAGATTTAGAACTCTTGAATCTTTGATTAGATACTAAATCTTAGTTTGAAATACCATCTGGAATAAAATTAATATTAAAAGCATTTTTGCACTACACATTTGCACAATTTTTTAGTTGTGGGGTATAAACTATGATTCGAGTAATTTCAGAAAAAAAAAAGTTGAAAAAAAAAGAGAAATAAATAACTGCTTCAATGTCCATTGAACGAAATAATTGGGTATCCAAGCCTTAGGAAGCATCGATATTCACGCTGAAAAGTGTGATGGATATAAGCAGCTTGACTAGTCTAATTTTGTGGCCTTTGTTACTCGAGTTAGTAAACCTTTAGGGGTGTCTCTACACCTAGTGCTCTAAAATCAACTGATTTGGGAGTCATTGGTCCAACGCTCGCTACATGGATAACTCTGAAAAGCCTAAGAAAATGAGACATTGCACAAGTCGAGAAAAAAAATTAAAAAATATGAAAAAAAAAAGAAAGAAGAAAAAGAAAAATGAGTTTGCTTGATTTTCATGGTAAAATCCCTACTAAGAGTTACATTATATACACATGCATGCATCACATGGAATAAATTTTATGAAGGATGGTGTCTAGAATGAAGATTGAATATTTTTGATAAGGTGAACGTGTGATTTTGAATTTAATCTTGCTTATGTATAATGCCCATGGATATTTAGAAGTTGTAATTCAATTTCATGACTTGTTGAACTCAAAAATATTTTTAAATTTTATGGGTATATTCACTGCAAACCCTCACGAGACACAACTCGTCCACTTGGGATAACCTTAGGGTTTAAAGGTTTGTTGCACATGCTAAGTGCAATCGTGTCTCCTACGAAAATGGGGTAGTATAATTTTTATTTTTATTTTACTCGAGGACGAGCAAAAGCTAAGTATGGGGGTATTTGATAGACACATAATTCATACATTTTATTATCCCTAATTTTGTCATTTTAATTATATTAGTTTATTAAATTAATATATTTTATTTTATTTTGTAGGGTTTAATATTTATTGCAATAAAGTCAAAATCTTAGTGATCAAGCGATATTTAATGCTCTTATTCATGTAAGAAATATCCAAGAAGAATCCTGTAAGGAGAAGAAAAGAGGTGGAACAATCTTGGTGTGCAAGTTAAATCTAACAAGAGAAAGGAAAGTCTATCTAGAAGATCTCTTTGAGAAGTTGATTGCCATTAGGAAGTTAAAACTTACATGGGAACAAAAGTGTCCAAGTTCAATGTATCTAAATTAGGGCACAAGTTTATTTTTCTTATAAATAGGTCTCTTGTTTTAGAGAGAAATGATTATGAGGTATTGTATTAGTTTAGGTTAGGAGTAGAAGTAGATTAAATTACTTCTTCATTATACGCTTGTTGGAGAATCATCAATAAAGAGAGTTTTCTTATTTTATTTCTTCTTCTTTATTTTAGTTAGTTATTTTATTTTTAATGTCTAGTTAATTTTTTATATCTAGGATGAAGATGAAATTAAATAATTATTCATGATAATATTTTTCATCTCTTCTATTATTTATGCATTTATGTTTAATTGATTTCGCCTTCATATTTCGTTATTGAAATACCTTCGTTTTATAGTTCGTATGTAATTTTAAAGTAATTAAGAGGTTTTGATAGATTATTGTTAAGATATGAGTTTTTCATAATCCATGCATGCTCAAAGAAGTTTTGATGGGTTATAGTTAATCCTTAAATTTTCATAGTCTATGCTTGCCCACGTTAATTATAAAATTACTAAATTAAAGGGAAGAGAGATCAAAATCATAAGTAAGTTATAAAAATAGAATAGATTGAATTATATGTTATGTTTATTATTTAATGGATTTGAATTTCTAGATTGTTTCCTCATTATTAGTTTTCATATTCTAATTAATCAACTCTCAATATTTATTTCTAGTTCGCCTAAAATAGATATTAAGGATATATTAAAATTAATCTAGTCTCTGTGAGTTCGACCTGTATTTGCCAGTTCTTCAACTTGACACTGTGCACTTACAGTTACATATTTTTATCACATCACATGGAATAACTATGAATTTTTGGAGAGATACATAATTATACGAAACAATTTATTGACTAAATCATGTGGACTACATGTGCACATAACCCAAACCAAATAACCCAACAAAACCGAATTAAACCATTTGGTTTTGCCCGGGTTATATAAGTTAATTGGTTCGGTTTGATACTTCTATAAACCGCTCATTATTATATCTTTGATGAACAATAAATTGACTAAATCATGTGAAATTGTGAACTAAGAATATTAGTATACATTATCAACAGCAATAAATAGTTTATAATACAACCGAAAATCATATTATAAAATTGATGGGATTACCTGCTCAAATGAGGGGATTTTTCAAGCTAACTACAACATTGTACATAATAATTACAAGCAGCATACCTGAAAAATTAATTCACACTTATATTTGCAGGAAGGCAGACATTAGCAGCTTGCTCTTCCACAAGAAGCCCTTCAAGGGCAACTAGCTTTACAATAGACCGACTAGTGAGATGGTGCTTTTGCTGGGCTTCCACAAAGCTTCTCTGCAAAATTTGTTGGACCCATTCCTCAACTGCTCGATTATTGCTTGACAACCAAGCGGCCGCAAGAATTTGCACCATTACTTCTTGATCAATCTCCAGCAGGATATCAGATCCGACAGTTTTCCTGAAGCTCTTTTCGATTTCCTTCAATATTTTTTCGGCTAGTGCATCGAAATTAAAAGGCTTGAAGGCGACTTTTTGATCCACTCGGTCCAAGAAATCTTCCAACCAACCATCTGAAGGCTCAGAACTGGAATCGCTCTCACAGATTCCGTAATCATTTCCATCTTCCATCTCCTCTACAGGAAGATTAAGATCAATGCAGGTCCTTGACACCTTTTGCACGCGTTTTGGAATTGCCAGCGAGTTTTCGCTGTCAATTGTCTTTCTTTTATTCACACAAGTTCCTTTCATCGGCATTAGCAACGCATTGGAGCCCTTAGTTCTGGTCATATCCCCTGCAACACTTTCGACTACAATTTTCATTTGCAAGACTTTTGCTTCCAGTATTCTTTCCTCAGAAAATTCTGGGGTTCCTTCTACAGGAAGGAAAGTACTGTTATTACCTGAAGTGGTCACAAAGATAACATTGTTTATACTAATTTCTCGCCCATTTGAATCTGGAAATCTGCCTGTTTTAATAGCCTGAGTCAAGCTATGCTGAGTTGGAAAATCGGCTTTATCAATATTTTCAAGGAGCACTACTGAATGAGGTTTCCTGCTCAACTTCTCGGCAATATCTCCAACAATAGTCTTTCCCCTAAACTTTACACTGCAACTGTTTAAACATTGACGGTCAAATATGGAGTCTGAGGGGGTGAAGAAATTAACGGGGTTCAGATCCACAGACAACAAGTCTCCCCTGCTAATCTCAGCAAGTGCACTAGCTATTCTCCTCTTTCCAACTTTGTCAGGTCCGAGAAAACTGAGCCAAATATCTCCTTTGTGAGTTTGACCACAAAGCCTCCCGTGTCCATTTCTGCAACTGGATACAGTTTCACTGATGGCACAAATGGCTTCGTCTTGCCAGCTGACCTTATCAGCAAGAACTCTCCAGAGGTACTTGAAATCTATCTCATTCATTTGCCCTCCTACCTTGGGACCGGAGTAGGAAGAAGTTTGGGCAATATGATTTTCTGAAGGATTCTTACTAACCCCATCAATATCAGAAGAAACAGACCCTGAAACTTTTAGAAGACGATCTTTAGGATCTTGAAATTTGGGTGATATGTTCTCCTGCTCAGAAGATGCATAAAGAGTTCCTAGTCCCAGGTCCGTGGTCACGGAAGTAACAGATGAGCATGATGTAATATCAGAATGGGGCCTCAAACAGCAGAAAGGGTAAGATGGATAACAACGCTTCTTCATCTCTAGCTGCTGGATTTTTGAAATTTCAACCGATACATTTTGTTGAAAACTGGGAATCCCAGCTTTTGAAGTAACTTGTATTTCTATGTTTTGTCTTTGGGAAGAAAATGTTGGCAAGTTCAAAAGCATGCAAGAACTAAGATCCGTACATGTGCTTTCATTCGGTATATAACCTTTACCATTACTTTCTGTCCTATTGGCATCAGAACAAAAACTCCCAACACCAGGAACCGGGGACCCAATCTGTGATTTATCTTGCTGAAATGACTGCTGATGATGAAGACGCTGGCAGATATCATTCCATTTTCTTTCCAGCCCCATCAATCGTGCATTCAGTACACCACCATCTCTGGCCTGCACTGAAATGATTGAGTGCTTGTTTACACATATGTTTGACGCATTAAATGAATCAAAGAACTTAAAAAAAGTTCAAAAAAGTTACACACCTCTGCTGGAACTGCACTGTTGCATGTGTCAGTTTCATCCTTCTGTAACCAAGAAGATAAACTAGGTAGGTGCTGATCAGCAACTGAAATGGTGGATCCTCCCTTCAGAATAACAGAAGCTTCTTGGTCATACTTCTCATTGCACAGGTCGCAACGAGATATGGAATTTTTTTTGCTGCTCAATAGATTTTTGAACTCGGATGGTGTTGGAAAGAAGCCACCAAATGGTACAAATGACCCCATCAAGCTGTAAGTATATCATGAGCAGGGAACTGTGAGATCCAATGGGCAAAGATAGTCAGAGGCTAAAATGTACGTATTGATGCATAAATGAATTCTATTGGCATAAACAAATTCTGGAACATCCATAGCTCTAGAAGGTTAAAAACACAAAAATGTTAAAGACATAAGAAAATGTTACATATGTAAGGGGAAATCAAACAGAAGTAGCAGAAAACTAAAGACAAAGTCAAAGACAAAGTCCTAATGTTCTTAGTATACAATATTATAACACTTGTGCTTCCTTGATTGACCAACCATTTTAGCAAAAAAAATCCCAGACATTAACTTGAATAAACCATAGACCAAAAGCAAAATCAAGTAACCTAACAGAAGCACACTGAAATTTTAAGTCACTTGACCTCCATCAAATTATCAAGGAAATATAGATGCGCCAAAAAAATTTAATAGAGCGAATGGACAACAAGACAAGGGTTGAAAAAACAAAGAATATCTCCCACCCCTTCGTTTAAGCATTTACGCATTGCAGAAATTCTCATTCTTAGATACCTCATGGAAAATCTCTCTCAGTTTCAAAATATCCAAGTATTCATTGTACTGCATTTTGGGGTTAATCCAATGTTACCTGAATAGTTGTTTGATACAGTATGTGGAATAAAAACAAGAACTAGAAAGCGTCACTTTGCGTGGTACAGAGAAAGGTAGGGGTAGATTTTCTCGAATTGCATAGTTGTTATGAAATATGCACCCTGAAATTGTTATGTCGGGAATAACTTTCTTAAATGTTATAGTTAAAACTGGTTGAAATGTTTTTAAGTGAAATGTTATAACATATGCATTTTCAAGGAGGCTACACCATGCCACTGCTTGCTAAATGTCCATTAGGCATGTTCGGCTACGGTAATTGGTATTCCCCATAATGTTCTTATATAATTTTATTAAAGTGTTCTAGATTGACCCATGGGATAACTATTATTATTCAAATTTTAGATATTCTAGAGGACATAGTCGACTAACTCTACATTAAAAAAATTGATCCTAGCCATTGGTTCTATGGCCTAAGGACTACATAAAAGGATGCCCTTCATTTGTAAATCATAAAACAAAGTTGTCATCACCTTCTGCAATAGAAGTTCATTGGGATCGTCAAATTTAGGAGTTCGAAATGAAAGTGTACTATGTTTTTGAATGTTCGTACCAAAACTGAATTCGTTACCATGTTAGCGTGTTTTCCAGTAACCATGAGTTAATTTCAATATTGAACTTAAGTTAGCCAACACTACTTTAGACACAACCTTAGCAAGCTTTATGGTGCAACCTACAACTACTCTTCCAGTCACAAAGTATCAAGCTACAACATATTCAATACTTAGAGAAGACGATCAACTCAGTGGGGTTTAGTGTCAACTGGAGTGACAGTTTAGGTTAATAGGTACTTGTTCTATTAAACTTATAAATACTTTTTAAAGAATTATTTTTTTAATATTAAGAAATGGAAATTTGTTTCTTTCTCGATCTTATGTATGATTTAGATCTATAATATTAAATTACTAAATTTAGCAAAAGAAAATTATTAATTTACTAAACCAAACTTCAACATGACATGTATAATTTATCAGCTATTGGATTGCTAGAAATTTAGAAGTTTAGTATGGTGCTCATGAACTATGGAGAAGTGACTTGAAACTAAATTGGAATGGCCTGAAGGTAAATTTCATATCTCTAGTTCCTTACAAAGGCAAACTAAATTCTCAGTTCGTTTCCTAGAACTTTTCATATACAATAAAGTCATTTTAGTGCTTTGTCCCACTAACCAGAGCCCATCCATTTTAAATTCATTGTTTTTATGTGTCAAAAAAAACAACCAACACATCAAACTCCACACTTGGATAAAGAAAAATAATCAAAAACTAGTACTAAATACAACAAGGGACACTCACCTGGATTTCGAGTACGATCCCCCATTAGGTGGTGTTGATGTAGTAATGGGCAGCAGATGCAAATCCCAGTCCTTCTCAATGGAAGGAAATCGAGCAAGGAACTTCAAGTAAGTCTCATAACTCCCAGCTGATCCAATCAACCACAATTTTTCACCATGGACATTTATCAAATCACTCAATCTGGAAACCACATAGTTCACAGCTTCAACAGAACTTCCATGAACAAGCACATCCAATTCCCCAAAATTAACAACAATACCACACCCTGTACATTTCTCAACAACATCACCCAACACCTTAAATTTCAAACCCATCATTTCTTCACTCCCTTCATTAGAAACAAACTCCGAAATCTCCGTCCCGATACAATTAACACCAACTCCATCAATTTCAGCTGGTAAACCCCCACCTTTCCCTTTTTCTACAATATCTGTAAACCCATTAAGAGCTTCTTTCGCACAAAATCCAATTAACAACGGATTTTTAGCCTTTTTCTTCACTAAAACTTCCCCAATTCTCCTACAATTTTCATCCCCATTTTCGACCACAAAAGGGAAATTGAAACCATACCCTTTCGGGTCCGAATCAGGTAAATTACAGAGAAATAAAGGCGGTGGATACCTATTTTTGTTGAATCTAGAAATGGGTGGAGGTGGATGAAGAATCGCAAGCTTGATATCGGTGCTCTGGAAACCCGCTTCACCAAATACCCGACTCACAATCGGGTCATCAAGAATCGATAAAATAAAGTGTTTGAGCTCTACTTTAACGGAGGAGAGAGAAAATTGGTTCTGGGCTTGCTGGTACAAATGAAACGTTTCGGGGTGTCTCCTTTGATTGGCTTGTGACCGTTTAATCGCCGCCATCAGGGAATTCGAAATCGGCGGCGGAGGCTCGTCGTCTAGGGATTTCGCCGACGGCAATCGGTCCATCGAAACGCCGACGGAGAGCTCCAGCGCACGGAACTGGAGGCGCGGCGAGTACGCGCAGCTCCGGGCGCGCGTGCAGGCCTCACGGAGCGTGGAGGTGGGGAGAGACAAGAGCGCTGAGACTGCGTGGAGAGAGGTGGTTTGGGAATGGCTTCGGCGGCGAGCGACGGTGACGGCGTCGTCGAGAGCACGTGCCGCTTCCTCCGTCAAGCATTCCCTTGCTGTACTCACCGGCGTCGGCATCGCCGGCTAGCATATATATGTATGTATATATGTGCGGGAGTGTGTATCTCAACCAACAACTTCGAAACTAATTAAAAAATTGGAGTGTAGACTTCATAACCTTTTGAATTATTTATTGGGAGAGAAAGAGAAAGTGAATGTATTTTTGTTCTTGTTGGTGAAGTGGGACATACTTAATACAAATGGTTAGCATAGATTCTCTTAAAACAATCAGATCAGAATTCAAAAGGAAAAGAAAATATCTTTCGTTTTTTCCTTTTTTTTTCCTTCAATATATACTAAACATCCTTTTAAAAAAAAGAAATCGCTATTTTCACAGTAAGAAAGTTAAAAAGTGAGACTCATTTATTATTTATTTAAAGAAGATGTTTTAAACTATCACTTTATGTGTGAAAAATGTTAATTCCTTTTTAGAGTTAAAAATATTTTTTAGGATATGGGGTTATCTCTAGGGTATTCAAGTTATATATTCTAATTTAATAAATTAATTTTATATTAATTTTTAGCAAAATTTAATTGTACGAATAAAAAAATTATATAAAATATTAGTTATTATAAATTTTTATTTAATTTAAACTTGTGTATGACTAAATAAATATACTTTTTGATGGCTTAGACTTGTTGAACTCTCATAATATGAAGTTATTGATAGACATTCCTAAATTACATGAAAATTGACACATTTAAATATTTTCGTTTAGTCTGAAACCTCTTAAGATGGTGGGCATTTAACGCTATTAATTATACTAGTATATAAAAATTATAACTATTAGTATATATTAATATATAAATTTGGAATTATTTTAAAATTTTATAAATTAAATAAAAAATTATATCTATCTTTAGTTTTAGAACAATTGAAGTACAGTTTATTTAGATGGAGAAAGGAGAACTAATGTGTGTGTTAGATTGAGAAAGGGAAAAAAATGGGAAAAAGGTGGTGGGGAAGAGTAGATTACAGACTACCAGTGGGGAGATGCCGTGTCCACTAGATAACCAAATGGCCAAAATTAACAATTCCACTTGAGTCACTGTCTTTCTTTTCAAGCCTAATAAAAATTACAGCTTTTTAGAGAGAGAAAGAAAAAGAGGAAACAGAGCAAGAAAGGTCTATTTCCAAATCAAAGAATAAATTATTTTTAAAGATTTGCAGCGATAAGGTTCCAACTCCTAGCAATAGGGAGGAGGACCAAGATTGGCATTAAATTATGGTTAATACGATAAGACTATATTAGTTATGGTTGGTTATGTAAGAAATAATAATTTTTTAGAATTATTTGATTAGACAAAAAATGGCAAGATTTTGAGATGTTTTTAGAGATATAAAGCGTTAATATTTTTTATATATTTATCTTTAGATTCTTATTATATATATATATATGCTATACTTCTTCCATGCTAAAATAAAAGAGTTGTTTTGATTATTTGAATTTAATTTGAAAAAGAATACAATAAAAAACTAATATAAATTTATTTAATTTTTGTCTACAATTTTGAATAATTATAAACTATTTAAAGTACTTGTTAACGCCAAGATCCGTCCACGCGCTTAATTACAGAATATCGAGTCAAATCCTGCACAGAAACAGAATCACACTGAGAAAGCTAACGGCCTGAGCAGTGGGATAGCTTCGGTGTGAGAATAAGTACAAACTTGAGAATAAGTTTGAAAGTAGTATGCACGCAAGTCAATTATATTTGATATGATAAAGCATATACATTGTAATAATTTTATTCATTTATTAATAAAAGTATTATTTAATTAAAGACATTTATTTACATGGTGTTATTTTTATAATATGTGATAAATCCATAGTTTTGAGCAATACTTTTAAAATCATGATGATGATCATACTAATGAGATCTAAACTCTTAGATAGCTCATAAACTAAAATTGTTCCTGTAACGCCCGGGAAATTTGAACGTTTATATAAATGAATTTTATTTGATTATTTGAATAAAATCATATTTAATGTTTATTAAAGTGAGTAAGCTATTTCTAGGTCGTTCTATGACCTAGAAGATGTGAATATGGTTAGGATTCTGGCTATGTGCTAGAATTAAATCATATGAATTTCTAAGACGAAAATGAAAGTTTTTCGAGAAATTTTCGTAAAATCACTATTCATCTGTTTATGCTCAGGAATTATATTTGAATTTCCGAGAAACAAGTAATGATAGGATTTCAAGACGGGATGGAATATCTAATAATATTCCAGTTATGGCTCACGAAGTTTTCGCGTGAGAACTTAAAACCCTAAGGGTTAGAAAGATTAAAACCTAAGAATAAAAAGGTTACGTATAATAAGAATAATTATTATACGGAATGCATACGAGTATAATACAAGTTATTATACGAGTATAATACAGAGAGGATACAAAAATTAATACGACGTATAATACGAATTTTATACGAAATAAATACATTCAAATTGAATTAATTTATTAACTAAACCCGTAGATTGAACCGGTGGGTTAACGGGTGGGTTAAAACCATGGGACAACCCATGGGGCAACCATGAACACATGTGGAGACATGGGTTGGCATGTGCTAGCACATGGGGCAAAACTTGGTGGGAAAGCAAAAGAGAGGAGCTGGGAATAGTGAGAAGGTTGGGCCTAAAACACTAACCTACCCTCCATCTTGCAAGCCTATATAAACAAGGCTTTGGTCTTCATTTGTTGGTTACCAAAATCACCAACATCTTATTTGAGAGAGAAAAGAGAGAGCTTAAGCAAAAGAAGTGTAAGGAGCCAAGTTATCTTCATAACTTAAGAAGACCAACTGTTGGGGCTCGAATATTTGAGGACCAAGACCCGGATTGGGCTTGGCCTCGGTTGGGCCAAGTTGGGTCCGGTGGGGTCATGATTGGGATATAATTCTTAGTTATATGGAGATTCTATTTATGGGAAGAGGAATTAGTTATTGATTGGACTTCCCATATCTTGGGAGATTTAATACTATCCTGTTATTACGAATTTTATACGAAATAAATACATTCAAATTGAATTAATTTATTAACTAAACTCGTGGATCGAACCGGTGGGTTAACAGGTGGGTTAAAACCATGGGGCAACCCATGGGGCAACCATGAACACATGTGGAGACATGGGTTGGCATGTTCTAGCACATGGGGAAAAACTTGGTGGGAAAACAAAAGAGAGGAGGTGAGAATAGTGAGAAGGTTGGGCCTAAAACACTAACTTACCCTCCATCTTGCAAGCCTATATAAATAAGGCTTTGGTCTTCATTTGTTGGGTCATGATTGGGATATAATTCCTAGTTATATGGAGATTCTATTTATGGGAAGAGGAATTAGTTATTGATTGGACTTCCCATATATTAGGAGATTTAATACTATCCTGTTATGAAAAGGATACATGGGAAAACCCTGATCCAATATGAAGATGGTTTCTAGCATGGATGTGAGGTACTATAAATATATGGCTTGACTATTCACAAAGGACACTTACACAATTTTATTTTTCCAGCAATAGAGTATTTTACCTCCATTGTTAACCTTGTCAGCCTGTACTTACTCTCACACCGAAGCTATCCCCCGGCGACCCAAGCCGTCAAGCTTTTCGGTGTTTACCTGTTTTGTGTAGGATTGGATGCACTTTGGTGATTGGAGCGCGTGGACCAATCTTGGTGTTAACATTGGCGCTAGAAGGAGGACTTTTTTCAATCACAACCAGCAGATCACCACGTCAGAAAATATGGTGAATACCAAGATAATTTCTGGCAAGGGACAGCCATCGGCAGCAGCGCCCACACAGCCGAAGGGGTCGATGAAAGACAGGCTGGGGCCGTCTAGAATCCATACGCGGCTTGGCCCTCAAACAAATTCAGGCGATTCCTAAGTAGGGGATCAAGACGGACTACGACGAAAACTGTTCCACACAGACAGCAAGGATCGGAGGAAGATGGGAGGCACACCACCTCGAACCCAACCCCGAAAGGATCAGAAAGCAGCTCTGGCCCAGAAAGCAAAGGAGATCGAGGAGACAGAGCAAGCCCCGAAGGTCCTTCTGATGCAGAAAGAGGAGCTCGCCAAACAAGTAGTATATATGGTTGATCAAGAGGACGAGGCCTCGAGTCACCCTCGCAATAGAGACCAGAGGAGGTCTCCAGACAGACAACCCAGGGGGAGACATGCTGAGGTTACGAGGAAAACTGAGAGTAGGCTTCGGAGCCGCTTTCGCGACAGAAGAAGATCTAGAGGTCGACGATCCAAGGGTCGTTCGAGAGTATACCGCTCCAACAGCCCTCAGCGTGATGAGAGAAGGCGCAGGTGCCGTTCCCGAGAAAACCATTCTAGAGACGATGACCACCGTGATCAGTGATGAATGAGCCCCCATGTGAAAGAGTCTCACAGGAAAGCGCCTCATCAGGAGGCCAAAGCATCAGTGCAGAAGCCGAAGGGAAATCACCAGGATAGCCCTCTGCAGAACAGAGACAGAGATCACAGAAGCCCCCCCGGAAACCACTGGGTTCGGAGGGATCAAAGGGAGAGAGTATCTCCCAGGAAGAATACCGACCCAGCCCTTTCAGGAATTGAGATGCTGACAAAGAAGCTAGAGGATATGCAGAAGCAGCTGATAGAGGCTCAGTAGGGGAAAGTTAGTTCGGGAAAGAAAGCCTCACCTTTCTCAGCAACAATCCTCCGAGAAAAGGCAGACTTCTCCAAGATGCTGTCGTACATGGAGAGTTATGATGGGTCGGGTGACCCGTATGAGCATAGCCAGACTTATGATAGGCTGATGGACTACTACGACTACACTGAGGCGACGAAGTGTAACACGTTCATCACAACCTTGAAGAAGGAAGCCCAACAATGGATGACAATACTGGCCCCGAACTCGGTCTCATCATGGGAGGATTTATGCGACAAGTTCCATGCACGGTTCGGGAGCAACAAAAGGAGAGGAAGGTCAACTGGTTCGTTGTCCCAGGTCAGACAGTACTTCAATGAGACCCTGGGCCAATACGTGAAGAGGTTCAGAGAAGCCGTGGGGCAGGTGACTGACCTCAACGACTTACAAGCGATAGGGCTCTTTCAAAATGGGCTACATCTGGACAGATCGAAGAAACTAGTTAAGAAGCTCATGTTTAATCATTCGAGGAGCCTGGCTGAATGCATTCGAGAAGGCAAAAGGCTTCATAGTAATGAAAGAGGCCATGAAAAGTTTGAAGCGAGGCTCTACAGAGAAGCCCAAAGATAAAGAGAAGGAAAAGGGCAAGTCTGATGGAAACTCAAAGTGGTATGGGAGAGACAGATCGGGCAACAACCAGAAGCGGTACGACAACAACAGAGGTTCAAGAGGGAGCCGCCCTCCCCCGTCAAAAGATAAAGACCACAGAGTCTACACTCTGCTTAACACCGGCCGAACCACCATTCTAGAGCACATAAAAAAATAGCCTGGCTATCAGAAGCCAGATGATGACTTCAGGCCCGGTATGGGAAACCCCCACAGATACTGCGACTACCATGAATGTATGGGGCACTATACCGAAGACTGTTGGGGCCTGAAGGAACTGATTGAGAAGAATGTACAACATGGGGGTCTTATCTAATTTGTGTCTAGGAGGGAAGCATCAAAGGCACAGCAGACAACTAATGCTCCGACCCAGGCAGACCAGCAACCGCAGCAGAACCAGACTCAGGGGGCTCGCCATGTGGTGGACGTCATCACTGGTGGTATGATGGGAAAGATCTTCGGTAAGAAGCAGCGGGGGTATCTGGATTCAGTAATGTCAGTGGCCGACCAACCAGTGAGATACAAAAGGCCTTACCCGGGTTCGGTCATATCATTCACGGACGAAGACTTCCCCTCAGAATCGATTAAGCCGCATGAGGGAGCACTAGTAATCACAGCACAGGTGAGGTCGATTGACATGAAAAGGATAATGATAGACAACGGGTCGTCAGTGGATATCTTATACATTAATGCCTACCAGAGGATGATTTTGGATGGGAGAAAGATGGAGATCAGACAGAATTCCCCGTTATACGGCTTCAGCAACGAGCCAATTAAAGTTGTTGGAACCATTGAGCTATCGGTAATCTTTGGGACAGCTCCACAATAGGTGGAAATCATGTGCTGATTCTATGTGGTGCATGTGGACTCGGCTTACAACGATATCTTGGGAATACCTACTCTGACGGCCCTCCAAGCAGTGACTTTTATACCCCACTTTAAGACCAAGTTTCCTACTCAGCATGGGGTCAGAGAAGTAGCTAGAGACCTCGATCTAGCGAAGAGGTGCTATCGAAATTCGCTGATCACTTCGGGGGTAGGGGTTAGCAAGCAGAAGCAGGCAATGACGATAGAGATTGAGCCTTTCACAGAGAGCAGCCAGGAGCCATCGGTCATGCCGGCTGGGGAAACAAAAGAGATAGATCTGGTACAAGGGAAGCCAGATAAAACATTGAAGATCGGGACAGGGTTACTAGAACCCTTTCGGACCCACTTGGTGGAGCTGCTACAGAGCTATGCAGACATCTTCGTGTGGGTCCCCGATGACATGCCAGGGGTGGATCTGAAAATTTTTGAGCACAGGCTGCACTTAGATCCAACAAAAAAGTCGGTTCGACAGAAGAGGTGGATCTTCACCCCAAAGAGGCAGAGGATAATTGACGAGGAGATAGCAAAGCTGCTGGCAACATATTTTATTTTTGAAATAGACTACCCGGAGTGGATGGCTAACGTAGTACTGGTTCAGAAGAAGAATGGCAAGTGGCGTGTCTACATCGACTACACTGATCTGAACAAGGCATGCCCGAAGGACTTTTACCCTCTGCCACACATCGATCAGCTCATCGATGCCACTTCGGGGTATGCTCTGCTCAACTTCATGGATGCAGTCTTGGGATATCATCAGATCTCGATGTGTAAAGAGGATATACCGAAGACTACATTCATCACACATCGGTCGGTATATGCCTACAAGAAGATGACCTTTAGATTGCTGAACGCGGGAGCCACTTACCAGAGGATAATGAACTACGTCTTCAAAAACTAGCTGGAGAGGAGCATGGAAGTATATGTGGATGACATGATCGTGAAAAGCATGACAGTCCAAGGTCATCTGGACGATCTGGAAAATTGCTTTCAGATAGTTCGGCACTACAATTTGAGGCTAAACTCGACCAAGTGCACCTTCGGATTGAGAGCAGGGAAATTCTTGGGGTATATGATCAGTCAAAGAGGGATAAAAGCAAACCAAGAAAAGATCAAGGCCATCCTTGATATGAAGTCTCCACAGTAGTACAAAGACGTCCAGCATATGACGGTAGAGAGGTGTTTGCCGTTCTTTGATAAATTGAAAGGGCCGAAGAATGCGAAGTGCTTTCAGTGGACATCGGAGTGTGAAGATGCCTTTCAGGGGAGAAAGAGGTATTTATCTTCGGTGCCTTTGCTGCTGAAACCCGTTCCTACAGAGCCATTGTACTTATATTTGGCAGCAAGTTCGTTGGCAGTAGAAGCTGTATTGGTGCGGGAGATCGGGGGTAAGCAGCACCCAATTTATTTTATAAACCACTCTCTAAGGGATGCAGAAATAAGGTATTCGAACCTAGAAAAATTTGCCTATGCCTTAGTGATAGCCAGCAGGAAGCTTCGACAATATTTTCAGGGTCGGTTGATAGTGGTGTATACGGATCAGCCGTTGAAGAAAGTCCTAGGCCGGCCAGAGGTCTCAGGAAGGCTTGCAGCATGGACCATGGAGTTGTCCCAATTCATGCTGGAGTATCATCCTCGGACAGCTATTAAAGGGCAGGCTTTAGCAGATTGTGGTGGAGTATTCCTTCTCCGAAGCGGATGACAGCATGGAACCAGCCGAAGGGACAGAGCAGAAAGTTGCAATTGTTCTTCCCAAATAGAACCGTTGGACTCTATACACGGATGGATTTACTACTTCAGATGTTAATGGCGCAGGTGACTGACCTCAACGACTTACAAGCGGTAGGCCTCTTTCAAAATGGGCTACATCTGGACAGATCGAAGAAACTGGTTAAGAAGCTCATGTTCAACCATCTGAGGAGCCTGGCCCAAGCGTTCGAGAAGGCAAAAGGCTTCATAGTAATGAAAGAGGCCATGGAAAGTCTGAAGCGAGGCTCTATAGAGAAGCCCAAAGATAAAGAGAAGGAAAAGGGCAAGTCCGATGGAAACTCAAAGTGGTATGGGAGAGACAAATCGGGCAAAAACCAGAAGCGGTATGACAACAACAAGGTTCGGGAGGGAGCCTCCCTCCCCCGTCAAAAGATAAAGACCACAGAGTCTACACTCTGCTTAACACCGGCCGAACCACCATCCTAGAGCACATGAAAAAATAGCCTGGCTATCAGAAGCCAGATGATGACTTCAGGCCCGGTATGGGAAATCCCCACAGATACTGCGACTACCTTGAATGTATGGGGCACTATACCGAAGACTGTTGGGGCCTGAAGGAACTGATTGAGAAGAATGTACAATATGGGGGTCTAATCTAATTTGTGTCTGGGAGGGAAGAATCGAAGGCACAACAGACAACTAATGCTCCTACCTAGGCAGACCAGCAACCGCAGCAGAACCAGACTCAGGGGGCTCGCCATGTGGTGGACGTCATCACTGGCGGTATAATGGGAAAGCTCTTCGGTAAGAAGCAGCGGGGCTATCTGGATTCAGTAATATCAGTGGCCGACCAACCAGTGAGACGCAAAAGGCCTTACCCGGGTTCGGTCATATCATTCATGGACGAAGACTTCCCCTCAGAATCGATTGAGCCGCATGAGGGAGCACTAGTAATCACAGCACAGGTGGGGTCGATTGACATGAAAAGGATAATGATAGACAACGGGTCGTCAGTGGATATCTTATACGTTAATGCCTACCAGAGGATGATTTTGGATGGGAGAAAGATGGAGATCAGACAGAATTCCCCATTATACGGCTTCAGCAATGAGCAGATCAAAGTTGCTGGAACCATCGAGCTATCAGTAATCTTTGGGACAGCTCCACAACAGGTGGAAATTATGTGCCGATTCTATGTGGTGCATGTGGACTCAGTTTACAACGCTATCTTGGGAATACCTACTCTGACGGCCCTCCAAGCAGTGACTTCTATACCCCACTTTAAGATCATGTTTCCTACTCAGCATGGGGTCAGAGAAGTAGCTGGAGACCTCGATCTAGCAAAGAGGTGCTACCAAAATTCGCTGATCACTTCGGGGGTAGGGGTCAGCAAGCAGAAGTAGGCAATGGCGATAGAGATTGAGCCTTTCACAGAGAGTAGCCAGGAGACATCGGTCATGCCGGCTGGGGTAATAGAAGAGATAGAGCTGGTACCAGGGAAGCCAGATAAAATATTGAAGATCGGAACAGGGTTACCAGAACCCTTTCAGACCCACTTAGTGGAGCTGCTACAGAGCTATGCAGACATCTTCGTGTGGGTCCCCGAT
The DNA here is from genome assembly GCA_020205555.1 of Panax stipuleanatus. Taxonomy (NCBI): domain Eukaryota; kingdom Viridiplantae; phylum Streptophyta; class Magnoliopsida; order Apiales; family Araliaceae; genus Panax; species Panax stipuleanatus. The sequence continues at coordinate 37,656,278 of CM035115.1, forward strand.
GATAAGCCAGGGGTGGATCTAAAAGTTTCCGAGCACAGGCTTCACTTGGATCCAACAAAAAGGTCGGTTCGACAGAAGAGGCGGATCTTCGCCCTAGAGAGGCAGAGGATAATTGACGAGGAGATAGCAAAGCTGCTGGCAGCATATTTTATTTTTGAAATAGACTACCCGGAGTGGATGGCTAACGTAGTATTGGTTTAGAAGAAGAATGGAAAGTGGCGTGTCTACATCGACTACACTGATCTGAACAAGGCATGCCCGAAGGACTTCTACCCTCTGCCACACATCGATCAGCTCATCGATGCCACTTCGGGGTATGCTCTGCTCAGCTTCATGGATGCAATCTCGGGATATCATCAGATCTCGATATGTAAAGAGGATATACCGAAGACTACATTCATCACACATCAGTTGGTATATGCCTACAAGAAGATGACCTTTAGATTACTGAACGCGGGAGCCACTTACCAGAGGATGATGAACTACGTCTTCAAAAACCTGCTGGGGAGGAGCATGGAAGTATATATGGACGACATAATCGTGAAAAGCATGATAGTCCAAGGTCATCTGGATGATCTGGAGAATTGCTTTCAGATAGTTTGGCACTACAATTTGAGGCTAAACTCGACCAAGTGCACCTTCGGATTGGGAGCAGGGAAATTCTTGGGGTATATGATCAGTCAAAGAGGGATAGAAGCAAACCCAGAAAAGATCAAGGCCATCCTTGATATGAAGTCTCCACAGTAGTACAAAGACATCCAGCATCTGACAGGTCGGATAGTAGCCATGAGGAGGTTCATGTCCAAATCGATAGAGAGGTGTTTGCCATTCTTTGATAAATTAAAAGGGCCAAAGAATGCGAAGTGCTTTCAGTGGACATCGGAGTGTGAAGATGCCTTTCAGGGGAAAAAGAGGTATTTATCGTCGGTGCCTTTGCTGCTGAAACCCATTCCTACAGAGCCATTGTACTTGTATTTGGCGGCAAGTTCGTTGGCAGTAGAAGCTGTATTGGTGCGGGAGATTGGGGGTAAGCAGCACCCAGTTTATTATATAAACCACTCTCTAAGGGATGCAGAAACAAGGTATCCGAACCTAGAAAAATTTGCCTATGCCTTAGTGATAGCCAGCAGAAAGCTTCGACAATATTTCCAGGGTCGGTTGATAGTGGTGTATACGGATCAGCCGTTGAAGAAAGTCCTGGGCCGGTCAGAGGTCTCAGGAAGGCTTACAGCATGGACCATGGAGTTGTCCTAATTCATGCTGGAGTATCATCCTTGGACAGCTATTAAAGGGCAAGCTTTAGCAGATTTTGTGGTGGAATGTTCCTTCTCCGAAGCGGATGACAGCATGGAACCAACCGAAGGGACAGAGCGAAAAGTTGCAATTTCTCTTCCCAGACAGAACTGTTGGACTCTATACACGGATGGATTTACTACTTCAGATGTTAGTGGGGCTGGCGTCATTCTAACCAGTCTCGAAGGGTTCAAGGTTTAATAAGCAATCAGATTCGGGTTCAAAGCTATGAACAACGAGGCTGAGTATGAAGCAGTTCTGGCAGGGCTTCGGTTAGCGAAGAGTCTTGAAGTACAGAGACTGGTTATCTTCAGTGACTTACAGCTGGTCGTCAAGCAGATCTCAGGGGAATATGAGGCTCGTGGAACCAGAATGGTAAAGTACTTGGCAGAAACAAAGGATCGGCTTCAAATGTTTGAGTCCTTTGAGTTTCAAGGGGTAGATCGATCAAACAACACGATAGCTGACGCACTGGCAAAGTTGGCTACGACCAAAGCAAGCATATTCAGTGGATCGGTCTACCTAGAAATTTTGAATAAGTCGAGTGTTCAGCATATGGAGGTAATATGTCTGGAACGGTCAACAAGCTGGATGGCTCCATATCTGTACTATCTAGAGGATGGTATACTACCTTTGAATCGACTGCTAGCAAGGAAGATAAAGCATAGAAGTATGAATTTTGTGCTGATAGATGGGGATCTCTATCGAAGGGCGTACTCTTCTCCACTGTTGAAATGCTGATTCCATTCGAAGCTGAGTATGCACTTCGGGAAGTTCATGAGGGGATATATGGAGATCATATGGCGGCTAAGTCCTTGGCTTATAAAGTACTTCGGCAGGGATATTACTGGCCTACAATCTTCAAGGAAGCAACCGAGTATGTGAAAAGTGTCCGAAGTGCTAGCTAAATAGCCCGATCACACATCAGCCACCAGAAGAGTTATACTTGGTATTATCACCCATTCCTTTTGTTATATGGGGGGTTGATATACTAAGCCCATTACCAAAGGCTAAGGGGCAAGTTAGCTTCGTCATCGTTGCCATTGACTACATGACTAAGTGGGTGGAGGCCAAACCCCTCAAACTGATTACAGAGCAGGAGTGCTTGAAGTTTTTGAAGGAGTGTGTTGTGTTTCGATTCAGAATACCTATGGCGGTGGTTTCAGATAATGGCCGACAGTTCGTGGGATCAAAATTCAAAGCATTCTTGGCAGAACTCGGCATACAATATAGGAAGACTTTGGTAGTACATCCTCAGTCGAATGGGCAAGTTGAGGTCACTAACAGAACTCTACTGAATGGGATCAAAAGAAGACTCGATGAGGCAAAAGGAAGGTGGCCTGAAGAACTGCTCAGTGTCCTATGGGCCTATCGGACCACACCTCAGTCCACTACCGGTGAATTATCGTTTAGATTGGCTTACGGTACAGATGCTTTAGTACTAGTGGAAATCAGTTCCACTTCTCTTCGGGCCAGCCAGTATAAGGAGATGTTTAACGAAGACGGACTTCGGGCCAACTTAGATCTACTAGATGAGGTCAGAGAAGCCGCCCGGTGAGGCTCACCACTTATCAGCGAAGGGTAGCTAAGCACTATAATAAAGGAGTAAAACTTAGAAGGTTCGAGGTCGGGGATTTTGTTCTTCGGGAAGTGGAAGCTTCTATGCCTCAGAATTAGAGGAAATTGATGCCGAGCTGGGAAGGACCGTATGAGATCGTCGAAGTACCGAAGCCTGGCACTTATCGACTTTGAGCAATGAGCGGGTCAGACATCTAGAATAGTTGGCATGTAGGCAGACTCAGGAAATACTTCCAGTAGGGAGATATCTTCAGTAGGGCAGAATCTTCAGTAGAGTAGGATTTTCAGTAAGGCAGAAGTCAGAGAGTCAAGGGTCTGTAATAGCGCCAGGAATTACCAATAAAAGAAGCATATTTTCTCTAACAATGTTGCTCTGTGTGTTTGTTCTATATCTGGCCAATCAGCGAACCAGATTGTGTCTATCCGACCAGCGGATCAGATGTTGCCTGTCCGACCAGCGGACTAGGTTTGTGGTGTTAAGCTGGGATTCCTTCGTCTCTGCGTAGCGAAGTGAATATTCCTGGTGCACCTTCGGCTCTCGGAGAGAAGGTCATCAGAGGACTAAGGTGGGATTCCTTCGTCTCTGCGTAGCGAAGTGAATATTCCTGGTGCACCTTCGGCTCTCAGAGAGAAGGTCATCAGAGGACTAAGGTGGGATTCCTTCGTCTCTACGTAGTGAAGTGAATATTCCTGGTGCACCTTCGGCTCTCGAAGAGAAGGTCATCAGAGGACTAAGGTGGGATTCCTTCGTCTCTACGTAGCGAAGTGAATATTCTTGGTGCACCTTCGACTCTGGGAGAGAAGGTCATTAGAGGACTAAGGTGGGATTCCTTCGTCTCTGCGTAGCGAAGTGAATATTCCTGGTGCACCTTCAGCTCTCGGAGAGAAGGTCATCAGAGGACTAAGGTGGGATTCCTTTGTCTCTGCGTTGCGAAGTGAATATTCCTGGTGCACCTTCGGCTCTTGCAGAGAAGGTCATCAGAAGACTAAGGTGGGATTCCTTCGTCTCTGCGTAGCGAAGTGAATATTCCTGGTGCACCTTCGGCTCTCGGAGAGAAGGTCACTAGAGGTCTAAGGTTGGATTCCTTCGTCTCTGTGTAGCGAAGTGTATTCCTTGTTGAATCTTCGGCTCTAGGAGAGAAGGTCACTAGAGGTTTAAGGTTGGATTTATTTAGCCCTGGGGGGCATAAATTTTAACTGCTTTTGATTATTTCATGGATCGAATGTTATGTATGCTTGACATAAATGTAGTTCGGGGAACTAAGTGAAAAGACAGATAATTTTTCATTAATAATTTAACAGTTACAGGGTGATCGAGGTTTTATACAAAGACTCCTAATCTGAAGTAGAAGGACCATCACTAGTATCCTCTTCAGAGTCTAAAGTATCTAGCAGGGATGGATTCACAAAGCGCTCGAGCATCTTAGCCTTGCCTTTACTTTGGCAAGCTTCGTAGCCTTCGGAGAATATATTGGCTATCTCTGCATTAAGTTCTGCCGACCCACAGTATTCTTGGATAATCTGAAGTCGAAGATCCTCAGTAAGAGTTGGCTCAGATGCTTTATGCTCGAAAAGTTGCTTCTCTAGAGCTGTGCACATCTGGCGCGTGTCTTCTTCTTTCTTCTTCAAGTCAAAGTTTTCCTGCTGAAGTGCAAGGTTGCTTTACTTCAGCTATAGGATCTGCGCTTGATCAGCTTCGGATTTCTCCATTAGGATGTTGCATTTGGCATCGGTTCGGTCGACATACTCTTTAAAGTTTGTGTTCTCGGCCTGGAGTTTAGATACTTCGGTCTGAAGGTGGGTGTTGGAGCGGTTGGTCCTAGTGTGGGCATTTTGTTCCTGTTGTAAAGCTATTTAAAGAGCCTGCACTTCTTCTATTAGCTTTTTGGTCTCAACTTCATGCTTTTCCCATTTTTGGGTGACCCGACCCTATATAGCATTGGTCTGAAAGGATGATTTGAAGGTTAGTAAAACAGAGCAGTATAAACGATAATATCAGATTAAAGAAGTAAAAGAGGATTACCCTACCCTTTTGAATGAGGCCATCGACTATAAGGTTGTGGTATGGTATGTCTTGGAATCGGTCGTCGTCGGCAGGGAATATGAAGTGTTTGTAAGCCTCTATGGGATAGTTTTTGGGGTTGTTGGAGAAGAACGATTTTCGGGTCGGCTCATTTTCTAGTGGAGGTGGAGGAAGCTGTTGAGATGTAGGAGGTTGTTGTTGAGATGTAGGAGGTTGTTGTTCAGTGTGTGGCTTTTTGAGGGGCGGTTTGGAGGTATTATCTTCGGTGGGGCTTTTGGCTTAGGTTGGTGGTAAGATTGTGATCCGCTTCTGAGATGGGAGCGTTTGTTCCAGAAAGTGGGACTCTCAGTTCTTCGACGGTCAGGGGATTGACCTTGTCACGTCTAGTCTTGACCCAAAGGATTTGTGCTCGATCTTCCACTGAAAGGTCTAGAAGGTTTTTCGGGGTTGCTGCCGAAGGGTTTGCTTTTCTTTTGGTAGAATTTTTGTTGGATCTCATTTTCTTCTGGGTAGTTGGGATGGCCTCAATTGGAATGGCTTCAGTTGGTGTGGCTTCGGTGGGTATGGCTTTGGTTAGAGGGGCTTCGGTGGATTGTATATGGGAAGTTTGGGCTTCAGCAGCTTGGGCTTCAGCAGCTTGGGCAGGGGCTTTGTCGGAGAGGTAAAGATCCAAGTCGCGTCGCTCGGATGTGGTTGGATTAATGAGGGATACTACATAATTGAAGGTGTTAGCAATAATTACAATATAAAGGGCCTAACAGATAAGGGTTCGGTGACTTACAGTTGTGATCATAGAGCTAAGCCTGCTTGGTCAGTAAGAAGTGGCTCCATTCTTTCACGGATAGTTTCTCAATTGTTCAGGCAATCTCTTTTACTCGATCTGAGGAGATGTCACCCACGGGGGGGGGGGGGGGATCATTTAAGAGATGCCCATCTTGGCAGTTTGTGGGTTTCTGGTCCTCGGATGAAGAACCACTCTGTGTGCCACCCTTTATTGCTGGAGGGGGCATCCATCAGAAGGTGTCTCTATATTTTGGCATTCGGTTTTTTGGAAATTTTGCTAAAGGCTTTGAATAGTGATGGGAAAGATTGGGGCCGGAATAGTGGAAAGGGGGATGGTGTCAATAATTTCAGTAGAGGAAGGAGGGATCTCAGAGGGGGCTGCCATTTGCTGGAGCTTGGAGAGAGAGAAAGTTGCTATTTTTGCCGGAGAAGAAGAAGATTTGAGAGGGATGAAATATTTTGAAAACGGTAAGGGAAATGATTGTGATGTTGGGGGGTTTTGTTGTGTCTTTTCGGAGGTTGTTCCCAAATTCCAAGGGATGACGTATTGATGAGGGTGAAATAATGGGGCACGTGGAATGCCAATGGTTTTCAATCTTAAGGAGCTGTTGGGTTGCTCCATTTTGTTGAGGCTTGTGGGCTGGTTATAGACTTTTAGGCCATGTGAGGTGGGCCGATGTCAAGTGGTTTGTTCCTTGGCCTGGGCTCAGCCAGAGAGTCTCAGTTCTTGGTCTGGTTGGGCTCGGTCAGAGAGTCCCAAGTTCTTGGTCCAGGTGGGCTCGATGTTTTGCATGGTTGGGCTATAGTTTTGATACTCTTTCATCAAATGTTCCATTTAATGGAAGACTGGGGGGCAATGTTGGGGTCCGAATATTTGAGGAGCAAGACCCGGATTGGGCTTGGCCTTGGTTGGGCCAAGTTGGGTCCGGTTGGGTCATGATTGGGATATAATTCCTAGTTATATGGAAATTCTATTTATGGGAAGAGGAATTAGTTATTGATTGGACTTCCCATATATTGGGAGATTTAATACTATTCTATTAAGAAAAGGATACACGGGGGAACCCTAATCCAATGTGAAGATGGATTCTAGCATGGATGTGAGGTATTATATATATATGGCTTGACTATTCACAAGGGACATTTACACAATATTCTTTTTCCAACAATAGAGTATTTTACCTCCATTGTTAACCTTGTCAGCCAGTACTTACTCTCACACCGGAGCTATCCCCTGGCAGCCAAAGCCATCAAGCTTTTTGGTGTTTACCTGTTTTGTGCAGGATTGGACGCGCTTTGGTGGTTGGAGTTCGTGGAAGAATCTTGGAGTTAACACCAATAAAGAACCACCAAGAGGTATACATACTTAACTTTAATCCTCCATCTTCCTTCAATACATATTGATAGAGAATTGTAATTGGTGAAACATGAGTGTTAGGAAGTTATAAGGTTGATGTTAATGGACTATAGACCATTAACAACCAAGAACTATTGAACCATGATTAAGCGATGAAGAACTTAAGAATGGAAGCTTTGAAAATGATTGAAATGAAGAAATAAGATCATAATAATTGGTTAAGGACTAATGAAAAAACTATTAAAATCATAAGAATTTGGGTAATAAGTATGTGAAACCATTAAAACATAGAAGTTTGTAATGGTTAGTATCAATAATGAATAACCAATGGATTGATTCCATTTGGTTTGAAGTTAAAATTCCAAGTAACGAAGATTCGGCGAAAGTTACGCGATTAGACGTTAATCGTCGAAACCGTGAATTTTCCCGGAATAGAAGTCAAAAGTCATCGTGTGATTCAGAAATGATGGTTTTCGATTACATCATGTCTAATTAGGTAAATAATACTTGTGAGAGCAAGAACGAACCAATTTCGACTTAAAACGACGAATTGAGCGTCGAACGTTCACGAACATTTAACGAAAACGTAAAAATGGACTAATCAGAGAATTTCTCGCCAACGGATTCAAAAATGAATTCAGACTTGATGAAATAATATAACATGAGATTTATGAACTATTGGCTTTGGAATGAGCCAATTCCGAGTTGTAACGATCGTGTTACGAGCTCGTGAATTTCATAAAATGAAATTTTTTTCTGCAGAATAGGGCCGGCGCTGCAGTGCTGCCCAGGTAGTCGTGCCCAGCACCGCAGCGCCGTAGAGCCAGGTCAGGGAGAGACCCTGTATAGGGGGTGCCGCAGCGCCGCTTGGCAAGGCCAACTTAGCGTCGCAACGGCAAAATAGGGGAAATTTTTCTGCCAGCCAGCGCTACAGCGCTGACTTTAAGCTTAAGTCTGGCGCTGCAGCGCCCTTAAGGGAAAAATTTTTGACGTAAAGATTTCTAAACTTAGCTTTCTACATGGTAACTATGGGGCAACTAAATGGTTGATATTCATAAAGTGAAATCACTTAAACAACATGTTTAAGAATGGTTTTATGAATTAAACGTTGACAAAATGTATTTAATTTTAAAACTCAAAAACCGATAATGTAAACTGTGAATCGTAATCAAGTTGTGAGCATGCCTTAGGGTTATTATTTCTCCGTTTCGGTGTTAACAAAATAGACACAAACGCGTGCAAGTATACACGGTCAACAAGCAATATATGATAAGTAAAGATCGTTCCCACGGAGAAAAGCAATTATACTTAAACTATCATGCAACAACTTTATAGCTATTTCTGGCTGCTCAAACGAGTAAACAAGATATGAATTAATGACTAAACTGATTATCAACTAAAATTAACTAATTAATCGACGATTGATTCTAATTGGAGAAATATGGGATCTTAACTTCACTTATTACGTCAACCAGATTATACACCTATTGTTAAGCTTAATTCATTATTTCGGATTGCTAGTCGAGAGCACGAAGGTGAGAAATGACTATCTTTCAATATACCAAGTCTATATCACATAAAATCCACAAAAGAGATAGAATTTATATGAACATCAATATTACTTAAATCACTATATGTCTATGTGACTTACAAGCAATATCAATTTAAGTGCAAGCTCTCAATTGACTATATATGGTAAGCCGGTATATGTCTATCCGGATTACGAATCACAAAATCTATCACATGCAAATTTCATGAACATATGCTAGCATGGCCAAATCTGAGTTTATACTTCCTCTTTCAATTTCATATAAACTATTAAGGTAGATGGTGATCAAGAATATAAACACTAAACACAACTATGCTAGGCAATCCATATATAATCAATCACACATCACAAAGAGGCATATAGATCTGAATTAAACAATAAGCTTCATTAGAATCCCATAATGGTGATTACTTCATCTCTGAATCAATAACCATTATGGGATTTGATCTAAGCATTGAAAACAAATAATGAAAGCAAAGGGAATAAGAGAAAAGGAAATAGCAAATATGATAATCCTCCTTCCAAACTAAGCCTTCAAGCTGAGTTTAAGATCATAATTAGACCCAATTCAAAACCCTAAATAAGTAAATCTACTAAGAGCAAAGAAGAGATGCCAAAAATGATAAACAATAGCTTAGAACTCTCTTAAGCTCTCAGAAACCCTAAAACTGGAAAATATAACGATTGAATCAATGTTTGATAACTAGTAAATAGACCCTTATATGGAAAATACGTTACAACAATTATTTAAGTGAAAAGTCAACTCAGTGCAGAATTTTGACTGGCGCGGCCGCGCCAGTCTGTAGGTCTTTTGGGGCACGGGCGCGCTGATACCCAAAAATTCAGTTCTGGTTTCCTCCTGGGGCGGGCGCGCCAGGTTTTCTCTTCAAAGCCGAGCGGCCGCGCTGTGCTGCAGTGTTGCCTTTTTTGCTGGTTTTGCTGGTGCATTGCTGCTAGACAATAAGTAGGTATAAAACCTACTTATCAAATACCCCCAAACTTGAACTATTGCTTACCCTCAAGCAGCAAACACAGCACACTACATGCTATGCAACTATACTAATATGAAAATGAATCCCAAAGTTTTATCCATGTTATGAATTCCAATAAGATGCGCCTCAGAGAAATAACAAGATCTATGATCAAAGCATCAACCAAGCTAAACTCATAAGGACATACAATCCGATAATTACAACCTGTGGTTTAGATGTACTGTGTGTGTGCTATATCATAAATAATCTTGATAGAGGTGAAGATTCCACATGTTATACTTCTAAGGAAGAAAAAAATGAGGTTTTAAGTCAAGTAAATTGCACATATATGAACAACAACCAATCCAAAACATCAAAACAAGCTAAGGTTCAACAAAGGGTTTATTATGCTTTTATTCACACACGGGGCTATATTCACACTTTTCCGTGGTTACACCTGACTATGGAATACTAAGCCCTCTTAGGCTTTTCAATGATACCCATTTATCGAGCTTTCGACCAACGACTCCCACACCATAAGGCTTTAAGGAACTGGGTGTAGAGACAATCTCCTAGGGCGTACTTGCTCGAGTATCAAAGGCCACAAGACTTAGCTAGCCAAGGGGTTTATTCTAATGCTATTTTTCTTTTTCTCAATTTATTTTATTTTCTTTTTCTTTTTCTTTTTCTTTTTAGCAAGCATACCCAATGTTTTCTCCCAAACTTGCATTTCTGTGTCATTAAGGTTATTATTCATTTTTCTACTCAATTCTATCATTAAAAACAAATTTTTTCCCTCATAAGACAAACATGTGCTAATCTAACCAACAAGCAAATAATAACAATGCCGTGCTATCCGATAACATTAAAGCAACAGGCATAGATTACATCATGTATGAACTTATAACTAAGCTTAAGTTATCAACTAAGTTCAAAAATCTATCACATTTCAATATCATTATTGGCCAGACTGGAATTCAATAGGCTAAAAACATGGGATTATGCTATGCAATGCAACTAAACACATACTAAATAAACAAAACAAAAGAAAACTAAAATTTTTCTATGCAAAATTTAACTAATAAATACTAACATGCAAACTAAACATAAACTAAACATGCAATTCAACTATATGCAATTAAACTATATGCACTACTACTAACTATAACCCAATACCCCCAAACTTAAAAACTATAATGTTCTTATTGGAGATAAACAATAAGGAAAAACTCCCCTATGGCTCGGCATGGCCACCCTCCTCGGGTGGTGAATCTGGCGGCGGGTAAGGCATGGCAGAACTAATGATGGGCCACTCAACCATTGATCCCTGCTGCGCAAAGGCCTTAACCAAGGAACGAGATAGCCCATCGGCAAATGCTGCGAAGTTGTCATGCAACGTGTCCATCCTCCTTACCAATTGCCTCATCCTACGATCCTGATTCACTTCACTGGCTGGAGGAGAAGCGGCTGCCTCTGCTGGTTGTGCTGGCTGTGGTGGGGGACACTGGTGGAGGAGTTGGAAAGCTAAATCCTTTTCCTCGTGGGTGTGCCTTGCCACCAGCCCAATCTTCAAACCTCTTAATGATGGCGTGATTAATGTCCTGGCTTGGCATCTGGACCTGCTCATCATCCCAGTCAAGTTCCACTTGCGCACATAGATGCGTGATAACTAATGCATACGGGATACTACCGGTGGTACTACCTCGCATGAAGTGCAACATATTTTGATGGAGCAGGTGCCCAATATCTATATATTTCCCGGTAATGATTCCCCATAGAATAATTTCCCTCTCGGCCGGGATGTCATGCTGATGAGTGGACGACATCAGATTGGCACAGGTAAATAGGTTCCACGCTTTGTATATTTGTTCAACGCTGAGGCAGGGAAGTTGGTCTTTGTATTAGTGCCCTGCTTATAATTCCATTGAGTGCCAGGCACGCACAAGTTGGTGATCACCCTGTCCAAATCTGTCTCAAAACGCTCTGCCTCAACCCAATTTACTCGGCCAGCCGGGAGTGAAGGTAAATTTAAGACCTCATAGATCGCCAGTGGGCGGTAGTCAACTTGCAAGCCCCGGATGAACGAGAAGCCGCTCTGTGTCTCCTTGGCGTTTGCATAGAATTCACGAACTATTGCCATCGGGACAGGCACAGGCGTTCCCAAGACTCCAAACCAGGATCTCTCTCGGATCATCTTAAGCATCTCGCCATCTTCCTTAGCCGGCTTCAATCCCCTCTCCTTCACAAAAGTCTTTGCAGCAATCCTATAGTACTCAGTCTGTGCCACAAGGCTGATGAACTTAATCAAGTCCACAGTATCTTTGGCATGGCTGCTCTGAGAAGGTGAGTCAGGCGTGGCAGAACGTGCTCTCTTTGGACCCATGATCTCTGTCAGAAATTTCCCTTGAAAGCCCTAGATGATGATTGTTGAACAACACCCCCAAACTTGGCCTCTTCAATCTGATTGCATAAACCCTAATTCCTTTTTTCCAAACCCTAATTTGAAACCCCCCAGTTTGGATTTCTCTTTCAATCCCTAATTAATGAAAATTAAACCCCCAAGAGTTTCTTTAAAAGGTGTATAGCAAACCCTAGTTTGATGCCTGAAGTGTATTAGAATAATGTGGTGGTAGTGGCTAAGTGATGGATAGGATTTATAGAGAAGATGGAGCGAGTAGTGGAGGCTAGGGTTCGTGGGTATGATGTAGGAGTTGAATTGGAATTAGTTTGTAAGAGAGGTAGAGTTTGGGTAGAATAGGAGAAGTGAAATCTTGTGTATTGTAATGTGGGGAAGTGAGAAGTTCGGTCAATAGATATAAAAGATGAGAGGTGTGGGTCTGTTTTAAAAATTTCCAAACCGGCAGATTTGTGGGGTCGAGAGCAGGCGCGCCGAGTTTAGTCTTGAGTGAAGTGCGACTGCGCGGTTACCTAGACAACTCTCTGGACCTCTGCATATTGGCGCTGTCGCCCAGCTTTTTGCCTTGAGGCTGGCGCGATCGCTTTGCCCTGAGCCCAACCAATTTTTTTTTTCTTTCTGCAGTAATGATGAAAAATAAGCAGTAACTCAACAAGCCAATTATTTCCTGCACAAATAGTATTGAAAACTGAGATGTAAATGATTCCAACATCAGAGTTGGAATATGTAATATGTAATATGTATGCATGTATGTATTCTCAAAAATGCTATATGTGTGTATATGCATTATGCTCATAACTCCAAAAATATATGCAATAAGCTCCTAACTCCAAAACTGTTTAAAAATTGTTCAAAATTTTCACAATGCTTAGAATTAAACAAGGGGGGGGGGGGAAATATAAATATGTAACAAGAATTATATAAGAGGGAGAAGAGAGATGATGGGGTGCCTCCCATTGAACGCTTGTTTACAGTCCATTAACTCGACTCTGTCTGAAATGGTCAAGTAGTGGAAAGGATCGAGGCGACCTTCTGTCGATCAACTTCACCCCCATAATAGTGCTTCAACCTCTGTCCAATCACTTTAAATGGTTTGTCTGGGTATTAGTCAAAAATCTCCACTGCACCATGTCGAAACACGATTTTCACCGTGAAAGGGCCCGACCACAGCGATTTGAGCTTTCTAGGAAAGAGTCTAAGACGAGAATTATACAACAATACCGCTTGCCCCAGCTCAAATTTCCTTTCCATGATCTTACGGTCGTGCCACCTTTTTACCTTTTCTTTGTACAGCTTGGAGTTTTCATAGGCTTGCAGTCTAAATTCGTCTAGCTCATTTAGTTGGAGAAGCCTCTTCTCCCCTGCAGCCTTCAAGTCAAAATTCAGCTTTTTTATGGCCCAGTAGGCCTTGTGCTCAAGTTCCATAGGAAGGTGACATGCCTTCCTATACATTAGCTGATACGGCGACATACCCAATGGTGTCTTGTACGTAGTCCTGTATGCCCAAACTGCATCATCGAACTTAAGGGACCAATCCTTCCTCGTGGGATTTATAATTTTTTCTAAGATCCTTTTCACCTCACGATTGGACACCTTAGCTTGTCAGTTCGTTTGGGGATGGTATGTCGTGGCGACACGGTGATTCACCCTATACTTGGTCAATAGTGTAGTAAACTGCCAATTGCAAAAATGGGTGCCTTCATCGCTTATGATAGCTCTAGGAGTCCCAAATCTTATGAATATATTCTTTTGAAGAAATTGCAAGATCATTCTAGCATCATTAGTCGGCAAGGCTGCTACTTCTACCCACTTGGAGACGTAATCCACTGCCAGCAAGATATACAAATTTCCACATGACGAAACAAAAGGCCCCATGAAGTCTATCCCCCAGACGTCAAATATCTTAACCTCTAGGATCATATTCAAAGGCATCTCATTTCATTTGGATATATTACCAACTCGCTGACACCGGTCACATTTTTGCACGAAGTTATAAGCATCTTTAAACAAAGTCGGCCAATAAAATCCTGCTTGAAGTATTTTGGTAGCTGTCCTCTCGCCTCCGTAGCGTCCACCAAAGACTGATGAATGGCAATCTTGAAGTATGCTGTCCGTCTCACTTTCTGGGATGCACTGTCTGATCATCCTATCGGCGCACTGCTTAAATAGGTAAGGCTCATCCCAAATATACCATCTAACATCATGTATAAACTTCTTCTTCTGAGGTCTAGTCAAATCAGAAGGGATAATATTGCTCACTACAAAGTTCGTAAAGTCCGCAAACCATGGCATTTCGCCTTGCACCACAAATAACTGTTCGTCTGAAAGGGACTCATTAATCATTACTTTATCATTCATGTCCTTTCCAGGGTTCTCCAATCGGGATAAGTGGTTAGCTACTTGGTTTTCGGTCCCCTTTCTGTCTTTGATTTTTAAATCAAATTTCTGCAGAAGAAGTATCCAGTGAATGAGACGGGGCTTAGCATCTTTCTTACTAATCAAGTATCAGATTGCAGCATTATCGGTGTATATGACAACCCTTGTGCCAATCAGATAAGACCAAAATTTATTAAATGCATATACCACAACTAGGAGTTCCTTCTCTGTGGTAGTGTAGTTTAGTTGGGCGTCCGTCAGGGTTTTACTGGCATAGTAAATAACATAAAAAACCTTATCCCTGCGTTGCCCCAAGACGACTCCCACAGGAAAGTCACTCGCATCACACATCAGTTTAAATGGAAGAGACCAGTCAGGTGTTGTGATAATGGGCGCCGTAGTCAATCTCTTTTTCAAGTGCTCAAAGGCTGCTAGGCATTCCTCATCGAATCTGAACGGGACATCTTTCTCAAGCAAATTGCATAGTGGCTTAGTGATCTTTGAGAAGTCCTTTATGAAACGGTGATAGAATCCCGCGTGCCCAAGGAAGGTACGAACCCCTTTCACAGAAGTTGGTGGAGGTAAGCTCAAAATAGTCTCCAGCTTCGCTCTGTCCACCTCTAATCCTTTTCCTAAAACTTTGTGTCCCAAGATAATGCCTTCCTATACCATAAAATGGCACTTGTCCCAATTCAGCATTAAATTGGTCTCAACACACCTCTTTAATACCATAACAAGATTCTCCAAGCACATGTCGAAAGAGTCTCCAAAGACTGAGAAGTCGTCCATGAAAACTTCTACATTTTGCTCGACCATATCGGAGAATATCGCCATCATACATCTCTGGAATGTGGCTGGAGCGTTGCATAATCCAAAAGACATCCTCCTGAATGCAAAAGTACCGTACGGGCACGTAAAGGTAGTCTTCTTTTGGTCTTCTGGTGCTATAAAAATTTGGTTATACCCCTAATAACCATCCAAGAGGCAATAGTAGTCATATGCTGCTAACCTATCCAACAGTTGGTCAATGAACGGGAGAGGGAAATGGTCCTTTCTGGTAGCTTTGTTCAATCTGCAATAGTCCATGCAGACCCTCCACCCTGTGACTGTTCTGGTAGGTATAAGTTCATTATTCTTATTGGACACTACTGTCATGCCCCCCTTCTTTGGAACATATTGCACAGGGCTCTCCCAAGAGCTATCTGAGATAGGATAGATGATTCCGGCATCTAACCACTTTAGGATCTCATTCTTGATAACCTTTTTTATAATAGGATTCAATCTCTACTGTCGGCTTATTGTTATCCTCCAGGAGTATCTTGTGCATGCAGTATGAGGGGCTGATCCCCTTAATGTCAGCTATGGTCCACCCAATAGTTGATTTGAACTCTCATAGAACCCGCAACAACTTGCTTTCCTGGGCAGATGATAGGGCAGAAGCAATAATAACCGACAACGTGGAAGATTCCCCCAGAAATGCGTATCTCAAATGATCAAAAAGGGGTTTAAGGTCAAGGGTCGGAGCCATCTCAAGAGAAGGCTTGAGTCGCTCCGATGTCTCCCCAGTATTTCCAAGTGGTTCAATGGGAATCTTGAATTTCCTCTTCTGTGGCATGGTGTTCAAAATCTATACATACTCCACAACATCTGCGTCATCCATGTCAGAGTCTCCCCGTAGAGCACTCTCTAATGGATCCATGCTCATCAATTGTTCAGTCTCTTCATGCAGTACCCTGTCGACAACATCAACCCGAAAACATTCCTCTTCTTCGTCAGTGGGGAACTTCATAGCTTTGAAGACATTAAATGTGACCTCTTGGTCCTGAACTCTCATTGTCAGTTCTCCCTTCTGTACGTCTATGAGTGTTCGCCCAGTAGCTAGAAACGGTCTCCCAAGAATGATCGGTATATTCTTGTCCTCTTCAAAATCCAAAATGATAAAGTCGGCAGGGAAGATAAACTTGTCCACTTTCACCAAGACATCTTCTACGATACCTCTTAGGTATGTGATGGACCTATCGATAAGCTGCAATGATATGTTTGTCGGCTTAGGAGTCGTCAATCCCAACTGTGTGAATACCAATAGAGGCATCAAATTTATACTTGCTCCCAAGTCATATAAGCACTTATTGCAAGGTATCGTAAAACTGCCTGGATCCTTGAGCTTTGGAGGTAGTTTTCTTTACAATACTACACTGCATTCCTCTGTCAAGGCAACTGATTCATAGTTCTCTAGCTTCTTCTTCCTCGACAGTATGCCTTTCACAAACTTCGCATAGCTTGGCATTTGTTCCAAAGCATTTGCGAAAGGAATGTTGATTTGCAGTTTCTTAAACACCTCCGAGAACTTTGCGAACTGTTTGTCTAATTTATGTTTCTAAACCCTATGAGGATATGGTGCAGAAGGGTAGATCACTTGTGGTGTAGCATTAGTTTTCTCAGCTTTTTCATTCTTCTCTGACTCCACTACATGTTCCCCATCCTTTCCATCATTCAAAGCTTCTTCAGAATTTTTTGCATATGGGCGCACCCGCGCCAAGTTTCTTTCTTCCTGGGGCGCGGCCGCGCCAGTCTCCAGATCTGCATTTTTCTTCCCAGACCTCAATGTAATGGCCTGACACTGCTCCTTCCCATCCCTTCTCGGATTTGCTTCTGTATTTCTTTGTATAGTCCCTTGCGGTCTGTTGGTTAGCATATTGGCCATTTGGCCCACTTGATTCTCTAAATTTTTGATGGCCACCGCTTGACTCTTTATCAATACTTCAGTACTTGCCATATGCTTGAACATCAATTCCTTAATTTCAGATTTCTTCTCTGGCTGAGGGGCAAGAGCTAAATGATGTTGATGTTGCTGAAATCCGGTAGGGTAGGACGATTTAGGTGCATACTGTTGATGAGACTATTGTGGTTGGGTACTGTTGTTGTTGAGATTATTGTGCTTGGTATTGTTATTGAGGTTGGTGTTAAGATTGTTGAGCACTTTGGTTATTATTCCAGCTGAAATTAGGATGATTTCTGTTGTTTGGATGGTAGGAGTTCTGAAATTGATTATGTGACTTTTGGTAATTGCTTACGAATTGAACTGATTCTGCAGTCATGGCACATTGTTCTGTTGGGTGTGATCCTGCACACAACTCATAGACGAAAGCAACTTGTTGAACTTTGTTTTCAGCAATAGAGTCAATTTTCTTCGACATTGCCGCCATTTGAGCTAAAAGTGCTATGATGGCGTCCACATCCAATACCCCGGCCAGTTTTGGTTGCGGCATTCTAGATGTCGGATTCTGGTATTCATTTGCCTCCATGGTCTCTATTAAATCATAAGCTGTCTTATAGCTTTTGGCTCATAAAGCTCCTCCTAATGCGGCATCAATGATCGGCCTTGATTGCCATCCCAACCCATTATAGAACGAGCTGATCACCATCCAGTCTGGCATTCCATGATGAGGACATTTCCTTAGCATCTCCTTATATCGTTCCTATGCCTCATACAGAGATTCTCCTTGTTGTTGTGCAAACTGAGATAGAGCACTCCTCATCTGAGCAGTCTTAGCCATGGGAAAGAATTTGGCTAGAAACTTTTGTGCTAAGTCCTCCCACGTAGTAATTGAACCTGATGGTAGTGAATGCAACCAGCTCTTCGCTTTGTCCCTCAAAGTAAATGGGAAGAGCCGAAGCTTCACCGCATCATCCGACACATTGTTGTACTTGAATGTGTCGCAAATTTCGATAAAACTTAGGATATGCTCATTAGGATCTTTCGTAGCTGCACCCCCAAACTGGACTGTGTTCTGAACCATCTGAAGTGTCCCTGGTTTGATTTCAAAGGTGTTTGTAGCTATCGCTAGCCTAACTATACTGGATTGTAAATCATTGATTTTTGGCATTGAGAAATCCCTCAACGCTCTTTGCTCCTCGGCTGCCATTTGTACTGGTGGTTCAGTGTCCTCTTATGTGTTAGTAGTACGTGTGTTCGTTCTCCAAGCTCTATCATTGATGTTTTCTTGTAGAGGCACCAACGTAGAATTTGTAGATCGAGTGTGCATATACTACCCACAAGTACCTGAAACACAAATAAAAGTAAAATAGAAATGAGATAAGGTGTGAATTGTTCAAGTCAGACAAATTTAACTTAAATTGATGTCAATGGTAATAAAAATAACAACTTATTCCCGGCAACGGCGCCAAAAACTTGTTGCTCCGTTTCAGTGTTAACAAAACAGACACAAACGCGTGCAAGTATACACGGTCAACAAGCATTATATGATAAGTAAAGATCGTTCCCACGAAGAAAAGCAATTATACTTAAACTATTATGCAACAACTTTATAGCTATTTTTGGCAGCTCAAACGAGTAAACAAGATATGAATTAATGACTAAACTGATTATCAACTAAAATTAACTAATTAACAGATGATTGATTCTAATTGGAGAAATATGGGATCCTAACTTCACTTATTGCGTCAACCAAATTATACACCTCTTGTTAAGCTTAATTCATTATTTCGGATTGCTAGTCGAGAGTACGAAGGTGAGAAATGGCTATCTTTCAATATACCAAGTCCATATCACATAAAATCCACAAAAGAGATAGAATTCATATGAACATCAATATTACCTAAATCACTATATGTCTATGTGACTTACAAGTAATATCAATTTAAGTGCAAGCTCTCAATTGACTACATATGGTAAGCCGGTATATGTCTATCCGGATTATGATTCACAAAATCTATCACATGCAAATTTCATGAACATATGCTAGCATGGCCAAATCTGAATTTATACTTCCTCTTTCAATTCCATATAAACTATTAAGGTAGATGGTGATCAAGCATCTAAACACTAAACACAACTATACTAGGCAATCCATATATAATCAATCACACATCACAAAGAGGTATATAGATCTGAATTAAACAATAAGCTTCATTAGAATCCCATAATGGTGAGTAGTTCATCTCTGAATCAATGACCATTATGGGATTTGATCTAAGCATTGAAAACAAATAATGAAAGCAAAGGGAATAAGAGAAAAGGAAATAGCAAATCTGATAATCCTCCTTCCAAAATAAGCCTTCAAGCTGAGTTCAAGATCATAATTAGACCCAGTTCAAAACCCTAAATAAGTAAATCTACTAAGAGCAAAGGAGAGTAGCCAAAAATGATAAACAATAGCTTATAACTCTCTTCAGCTCTCAAAAACCCTAAAATTGGAAAATATAACAATTGAATCAATGTTTGATAACTAGCAAATACACCCTTATATGGAAAATATGTTACAGCAATTGTTTAAGTGAAAAGTCAACTCAGTGCAGAATTTTGACTTGCGGGGCCTCGCCAGTCCGTAGATCTTTTGGGGTGTTGGAGCGCTGATACCCAGAAATTTAGTTCTGGTTTCCTCCTAAGGCGGGCGCACCAGGTTTGCTCTTCAAAGCCGCACGGCCGCGCTGTGCTGCAGTGTTGCTTTCTTTGCTGGTTTTGCTGGTGCATTGCTGCTAGTCCCTTTTCTTGCTACCTTAGCCTTCTTTCTTCTTTCACTTGACATTGCTTTGCTTAGATGCCATATCAACTTGCCCTCAGCCGTCTTCAACAAGCCAGTTCACCTCTTGCTCAACTTCTTGCCATGTCCATGCCAAATCCATGCCTTTACCATGCCATTTGAGTTTTCTTAACAAAACCTATAAAACAAAGATAAAACACATCAAAAGACACTAAAATACTTGAGATTAAGCCATAATCCTAGCAAGTTGATAGACAATAAGTAGGTATAAAACCTACTTATCAGTTATATAACATGTAATAGAGGTACGAAGTACATGAATGGTGAGAAATGAAGTTAAAACTTACTTGATTTCCATACGGAGTTCGATGATGGGAATTCGATGAGAATGTGGTTGATGTAACGAACTGATTAGGGTTTCGTCGGTCGTTGTGCATAACGATGATCGACGAGAGTCAGCTCATTACTAATGAACGTTAATAAGATGTGAAGAATGTTAAATAACTTGAACGGATGTTATTAGGTTAACAATTCGGTTAAGTTATACCAGAAGAAGAAGATAGGTTACACAATGTATATCAGCTATGATAACCTAATTGGTATGCTATGTGTTTATATCTTGTAGAGATTGTAAAGACTGAATAGCATACACTTAAAAGGTTTAAAGATGCGAAGGCAAGTTTTCTAACTCTTGTATTAACGTTACGTTATGCATATTTTCGAACCTTGTTCAGTTTATGCTTGTTGCAAGCTTTCTAAACTCTTGTCTATACTTCATGTTGGACAAGCTGTCATGATGCATAGTTGTCTATGCATGAACTGTTATTAGATAGTCGATGCCATTTGTTTCGACTGGACGTATCTGTATAGTATTTTGATTAATTTTTCATAAATCTTTCAAAGTATTATTAATGTGCTATTGTAGACACTCTAAATTTCGTTTCCTTTATACTAAACTTGCAGAAGTGCAAAAGCGTAATTTTGCTTCGGTGATAACCAAGGTAGGGCAAAAGAATCAGGTCATCCCGGAGACAACCCCATGAATGATTCAAAGGACCAATGACGTCCGAACATGTCGCGAACCGAACGAAGATCTCCAAGCTGAGACAATGTCCACTAGAAACCACCTCAGCAACCCTCGAACAGCATGCCATATAAGATAAACTAGCTAACTACTCCCTGGAATTGGAAGATATATCTCAGCTACCAGCATCATCTTCTCGGACCTCGACTCAATCAGACTAGATGTTATTCCGTCGCATTCTGCAAAGACTTTCTGAAAGTTTGGTCTGCGAAGGTCAACTTCCTCTGAACCGGGACCAAAGGAACGTACTTTGAGATGGCAGGACCCATCTGGCCCTGCCGCATCCATACATGTGGCTAGCCACATGTATGTATGCGGCTGGCTCGGGCAGGTTAAAACACCAACTTTGAGCTCATTTAGAAAAAAGAGAGAGATAGTTTTAGAGAGAGAAAAGATTTTCTAGAGAGAGAACCCCTCGGGTTAGATTTGTATACACCAACTTAGAGCTATTTTCTTTCGTTTAGCATCTACTTGGAGCCCTGAGAGTGTTCTACGTTGATCCTGGGTGTTAAAACGCTTGTTCACGAGTCCCCTAAGGTGAAAAAAATGCTCTTTTCGGCTACGTTCTTTGTAAATTTTGTTCAATATACTAGATTGATGATATATATTGTTTAAATCTAGTTAAACTTGTTGTTTTCTAAGCATATTGTGTAATAGTTGGTAGGTATTGCATTTTTATCGGTTATATTGTGCATATTACGTTGTAAATCAAGTCTGGAGGCTAGATTTACCTAGATCAAAGCCGAATCTAGCCTTTTGAGTGGTTATTAAGCATGAAGCTTTAACCCATATGCTAGATCGGCTTAGGTCCATTGTAGATCTACGTATTTATTGCTTTGATCGGTCTCGGTTACCCCGTATATCCCTAGATTTGTATCTAGAGGCGAGAGGGGTCCGAAATGGCTTGAAACGGTGATTTCAACCGATGAAATCATCTAAAATCAAGTTTAGGACATTGTACATATATATTCCCGCATAAATAATGTGAGCCTAGGAATCCCAGTGTTGAGATCCCTTATTGGATCCCGAACTTGATTCCCACGATGGATCGGCTTTTATGATGTAATATTTAAATAACGCAAAGATTATTGTATATGTAATATTTGGATCTTGAAAACGAGCTCGAGGGGTTAGTCCCGAGAAGTCGGATTTAAGATCCCGTGATAATGAAAACTTTGATTGTGGGTGCTCGGATTCATCGAGATGGCTTACATGCCCGATGATGATCCGACCCTTTTGACACTTTTTGCATGCATATCATCAAAATAATTTCCGATAAAACCACAAAGAGCCTTCAATAATAATAAAGCGGGAAGGGAATAGACATTAGATCATAAATGGAAGTATCAAAGGACCTCAATTTCTATTTGATGAAGGATTTGAAAACTTTGTTTTCAAAACATCATTGATATATAGTGTGTTCTAAAAATGAACATTTATATAAATCAAATCCTTTGTGCATAGGGTTAAAAGAGGTACAACACTACTTTCGTAATAATTACATATACTAAAAAATTAATAATAGAAGTATCAAAGATCCTTGATTACTATTCGGGCGAAGAATTTGAAAACCTTGTGCTTCCCCAAAATATCATATAAAATGTATATTTTGTCTAAAAATAAACTTTTGCTAAATCAAACCTTCGTACATAGGTGCAAAAGAGGAACGACACTACTTCCAAATAACTCACAATTAGTCTTAGAATAAACCTTTTCAAATAAAACACACACACACACACATATTCACACACACACACACACACACTTTATGCTCAAAAATGAATAAGATGCGGTATCGTGTTTTCACGGGAGTCAGGGGATGCCTAACACCTTCCCCCTGCTTAACTTAACCCCCAAATTCCACGAATCTCGGGTTTCAGACCAATCTTTCAGAGTCACATATTGGACCATATTGTGAAAACTATTAAAACTCGGATGAGTTGGTACATCCATTTAAACCATACCAACTAGCGACTCTGTCTCATTCGGTCCAATCATAAAATAATAAATTCAATCTTTCTCAAAGTCGTCAAAGTTATGTCGGTACCGCTTTCCTAAAATCTCACCCTTTAATAAAATCCAAAGACATAGCGAATGGAAAAGGTTAAAAACAAACAAACACAAACTCAGGAAAGACGGACACAATCAAAAGAATTTTTCTCGGCGTCGAAAGGTGGCGACTCTGCTGGGGATTAAAGAGGGCTTAAGCCGCGTTTAATCTTTTTGATTTTCATGTTGCATATGCATCTTGTGTGAATGATCTTTGTGTGTGATAATTGTCTCAATCTTTAAGCATTGTTGTATTAGTTCCTCACACAATATATTAGTGCTTCGCACAATGTCATCATATTACATGCGGTGAGGACGTGAATGTATGTTGTGTGGTACCTCCATTAGGAGGCAATCCCGTCGGTTATTTATTACTGAACTCCTCTGGGTGTTTCCATTGTGAAGCTCATGAAAGGCACCACTCAGATTCGCTCCAATTGAAAAATGAATGTTTTCATCAAGTAAATTGCGAAGATCTGGGAACCAATTTCAAACAGCCCGTGAGAGTAACCCTAAGATAGGTCAGCCTCTGATAAACCAAACGCGTGGTGGGCCTCTTCATGCCCTATTTACTCTTCCACGTATATAAACGACAATCATGTTAAAACTTTCATCTATACATCTTTCTTATCATGTGATCAAGTCGACTAACCCTTTGTTTAGCAGGAAAAGATTAAAAAACCATTAAATTGATGCATATCATGTCATGCATCTCTGTCCACCAATATCCAGTCTAAACTAGATATCAATTTTGTGTAGATTGGTCCTAGAACTCGATTTCGAGCCAATAAGGCCCGTTCACCACCAGTCAAGATGGTTGAAGGAAGCTTATCTGAGCCATCCCTGTATCTCGAGATGAATTAGAGGAGTTTAAGAAACAGATTAATGATGACCCTGTTGAGAGAACAGTGTAAAGTATCTCAAGAACCTAAGCATAGGAGTCAAACTAAACCCTCTGTGCAAGGAGATATGAAAATACCAAAAAAAGACGGGGATACCCAGATGTCCACACCTATCTCTCCCCTCGATGTTGAAGTATCCAAGGAGGCCCCGATCTAGAAGATGACACAGGAAGTTATATACCTCCGAGAAGACAAAGAAAGTGGAGATATCAGGAGGAAGGTTAGGCAAATGGAGGACGCCATTCGGTATATGAAAGGGACAGGATCCCAAGGGAGCGTGAATTATTCGGATCTGTGTATTTTCCAAAAAGTTAGATACTTGGATAAGTTTCAAATCCCAGAGTTTGAGAAATACAATGGATTGGGGGATCCCTACACTCACTTAAAAGTCTACATAGGTGAAACTGGGAACTTACGCCGATGATGAAAACGTCAGGATGCAACTATTCTAGAAAGCCTTACCGGTGAAACCCAAACTTAGTACGCTCGAATAGATAATTCCAAAGTCTGAGGTTGGGAAGATTTGGCCCATGCTTTCCTTAACCAGTATAGTTTCCAATCCCAAATGGCACCTGATCGCTACCAAGTTACCAAAGTCAAGAAACTGAGTAATGTGTCGTTCAGAGAATATGCACAGCGGCGGAGGCAAATGGCGGCCCAAGTTAACCCACCAATGGATGAAAGTGAAATGGTGACAACTTTCATTAACATACAAGAAGCCCCTTTCAATGAGAGAGTCCTCACCGGGTTAGGAAAATCCTTCTCCGAAATGATCAAACATGGAGAAATGGCAAAAATGGGTTTGAAGTCTGGAAAAATTAAAGATCTCACTGCCTTGGAAGCCATAGCAGAGCACATACAGTCAGGAAACTATGCCAGCGCTCCCAAAAGAGTATCTAAAAGGAAGGAAGAAGATGTCTCTTTGATATTGCAAGGACAAGCTGCCAATAAGAGCCCTAATTAGCCTATCCAGAAGCAGAACTCTCATCCTGTGAATTTTTGAAATCCTACAGCATTGAAGGTTGGGGAGAACAAGCGAAGAAGGATATTCACTCCTTTAGGAGACTCTTTGGAGAATATATTGGCGCTGTTGATCGCTCAAAAGAAGATCGTTGAGCTAGCTCCACCTTCTGATCCAAATGGAAGGCAATTTGATCCCAGCAAGAAATGCACTTACCATTCCAACTCACCGAGGCATGATACTCAGGAATGTTGGACTTTAAAACACAAGATTCAGAATTTGATTGATAATGGGGAGATCATAGTCAAAGCGCTAGAGCAGCCAAATGTCAACAACAACCTTTTGCTTCAGCATAATGCGAAAGGAATCAACATCAGTGCAGGAGGTAGGGAAAACCGCAAGTACCTGAGGACGCTAGGGGAAGCACCCTCTGCGAATGACCCTGCAATATAGGGATACCCCGAAGGGATGTATGGGGTGGAGCAAGACTTGGCCTCGATTAAGGCACTAGTTGATTAGTTGGAAGATCTGGTTGTATACCAACACCGGTTGACCCGAAAGCTAATAGGCCAAGTCCTCCCGAGGCCAACCGATACTACATCCGTCCAAGATGTCCCAACCTCAAGAAGGGATTGAATTTGCTGTCAAGTGCAGAACAAATGAATAGAAAAGATGGCTAGGGAAGCTAGACTTCAGAGCCGACGAGAATTTGCAGCCAAACAGAAATTCGGCCCCTTGGGGCAGTCCATGGAGGAAATTTTGTGCACCTTGATCGAGGAAGGAAAGATTACAAAGTTTCTACCAGCCCCGGATCCCCGATCAAAGTGTTTCGGTCCTTCTAGATCCTACCTATATCATTCGAATGCCACTGGACATGCCACTGAGGAATGTTGGGACCTGCGACACTTAATTCAGAATCTGATCGAATCAGGAGAGCTGAAATTAGTGAATAAAACTGAGATCTTCTTTGAGGAAGAGGTAATCTACCCTCGAGGGGCAAGGAATCTGGAGGGAATGGTAGCTATTATCCTTTGCATAGAAGGGCATCTAGCAGACCCATAAACATAAAAGGATTATATGGGCCGGGAAACAAGGCCACTCTCGAGATACCCACGCCAAAACCCTGATGTTAGCTCTTTGGCCGCAACTCCTAATTTTTAGCTTAAAGAAGGTACCATGGAATTATGGAGAAGGCATAAAATTGACACTCGATTGTACAGCTATTGTGAGAACCCGAATTTTCAGAAATTATTAATATAAAAATTTAGTAAATAAAATTCTTAAGGGATGTGTTGGGTTCAAATAAGAATATATATGCGTTATGAAGTATGTGGTATTGTGTTGCATAAGATAATATGAACTATGCAATATGTGATTTTTGTGTTTAATAAATATATTATTATACATTGTAGAGGTAAATTAGTTAAAGTAAAGGAGATGGGTAAAATTATCTATCGATGTTAAATAATTTATAATATTATTTTAGCATAGTAAGTTGGTGGCATTAAATATCTTTAATAAATAATCACCATTTTTCTTGGGTATGTATACTAGTGACTAATATGTTGTAATTTGGGTTATAATTGGTGCTCAAACTGTCCATGAATGGATTGAGATAGCAAAGCATGAATTTGTTATGAGAATTAACTAAACAAGGATAAATATTGGTTAATTTAAATTAAGTTGAAAGTTATATTATGGAATAATATAATTTGAATATTAAAAATCTTAATTAACTATGGTGATATAGTAAAGGGTTTAATTCACTTAAGTAAATGGTGAAGGAAAATGAAATGAGTATGTAATTAAACTTAGTATTGTTTTTATATATTACTTAGCATGGTAATATACGTAAGAGTCTAATGTTCAGAATGACGTTAATAAAATATATACGTTGTTAAGGAGAGAAGAAAAACAATATATCTATAGATAAGTATTGGTTAGAGATTTATAAATTAAATTGACATATGGCTAAGATGTAAAGATTGAAAAAATTATTTTGGGACAATTTATAGAAAGGAAAGAGAAACAATTATTGTATATTTCTAATAAAGGATATCAAAATAAATTCTAGCATTGAATTATTTTGATAAAAGGAGAATGTTATTTTATATAATGATATTACCTTATATGTATAACTTTGTATGAGGTAATATGTATGATTAAGTAATATGGTAAATATATTAAAACATATTTGCTATATGTAAATAAATTGATGGAAACAATTTATCATAATAGGAAATAAACTTATTTTCTATATATAATGTCTACATGTACTGTACATGTAATTATTTTAATTAGACATAGATATTATATTAAGAATAATATCTTGAGAAAATGAGTAAATTCTTTTATTATAGTTAACGCATTTAGTTTTCAAAATTGTAATAAAAATATTTTATGTCATGTTATGGTGGAATACATAATTTTTATAATAGTAATGTATCTCCAAGAGGGTTAAATTTATAAAAGAAAACTAAGTTATTTTAATTTACTACATAACTTCAGTTACTATATTACCAGTAGATTTTATAAATAATAATAAAAATATTTGAATATTTCCATTCATGATATATGTATTTATGTGAATCTTTAAATATAATAGTTCAATGTAAATTGAACATAAGATGATTAAGTGATATGGTGAAAGTGATAATGAGCTTAATTTAAGCTTGTAGAATATGCCTAGTGTGGCATATTGATGGACTAAGGAATCATTTAATTAAATTAGTAAGGAAATGATGAAGTAATGTAATGGTATTACATCATATGTATATTATCAAAGGTAATATTGAGAATATCACTATTTTGTGAGATTATATTATTGTAAGCTTGAGGTCTATTAATTACTAAGCTTACATAATTATGCCTTGTGTGACATGAATAGTAAAGTTAAATCAATGGGAGATTTAACTGGAAGTATTAAAAAAAAATCAATGGTAAGTTAATAAATAATTGGTATTAATTATCATTATAATATTTGGGTATATTTGAGATAATAAATTTTATGAAAAATGATGGGTTGAGAATACCCAACTAAATTATATTTAGCCTAATTGAAATATTAATTGGAATAACCTAAGGTACATGATTATATGTATTGGTGTATATTCAAGATAGGAGTATACTTGTTTATATGTGGGTGTGCATATGCATATATGTACATATATATGTGTATATGTACCTCCCCTAACTTATCATAAGGTAATAACATTAAGTTATCAAGTCTGACTTGTGTAGTCCAAATAGGAAATAAACCTAAGTATGCTTGCATCAAATTTGCTAATGCTTAATTTATAAGGGATTGTCCCATTTTGAGAGTCCCATTTCTTCATTCACGTGTAAATGGCCTAGCCTATCTCTCATTCTCAAACTCAACAAAGTTACAATGATGAAGGAGGGAGTGACTCAAATAGTGAATTTTAACCACTTCTACCAACTCCTCCTTGCCCAATGGCTTCTCCCTCTTTCTATTGGGTTTGAACTCTAAGGCAATGGCTTTGTCTGTGTAAAACATTCTCTATAAATAGAAGCCACTCCTTCTCAAATTGAAGTTGCTAGTTTTCTGATTTGATCAAATAAGAGTGTGAGTGTGCTGAAAGTAGAAGGCAATCTAAAGCTAGGAGCAAAGTATTAGCATTTCATTTGCATAAAGGTAATATCCTATAACATGTTCTTGATTATCAAGTTTGATAAATTCTTAAGAGTTACTTGTTAATTGATTGAAGAGGTAATGCCAACATATGTACTGAGTTTGGCTAAGTTTATGGAGTCAATATAGTTGTCTAAAGCATGCTGAAATCAAAAGTGATATTTCAAAATTCTGAAAATTTTGCAGAAGCAGAACCATTCTGAAATGTTGCCAAAGTGGCACGGTCGCGCCACCTCTCAGTGCAAATCCAGCGCGGCCGCGCTGGTGGGCAATGCTGGAAAAATAATTTTATTGCTTCTGATTTTCTGAGCATGTTAGGTTGGTTTGAAAATGCATATAAATAACCCCAACACATGGATTGAAGCTACCTTAGTTATAGTAGGTCACTATAACTTGTTTTAATTTGAGTTTTAAAGGAAACTTATAAGTTTGGAAAGACAAACCTTATTGAAGATAAGCTTAATTGTATTCTGACCTTGTGAGCATGTGTAGATAACTTAAATATGTATGTAAATGAATCTAACATGTGACCTAATGTTACCTTGCATGTAACGAGTGGTGTTAGCATGATATTAATGATTTTCTAAAAGAAAACTTAAAATTTTGAAAATGAAACTTGACGAACTTTGCGTCCTTTAAAGTTTCGACATTTTGAACATGTGTATGTAGCCTAGTTATGTGCGCGAATGGGTAAGGAATGTGGTTTCAATATATATTGCATATAGAAGGTGGTTAAGTATGATATAAACTATCCGAGCATGTTTTGAAGTAAGTGGTAGCTGTCGTCTAGCACTACAAAATTTACCTTACTTCTATTCCACTAACCCAAGAATTAGTATAGTAATAAGTAAGGATCGATCCCACGGAGAGTATTATGTTTAATATATATCCAAGTATTTCCAATAAATTGGGGGTTTTTAGTTTGAACAGTGTAATTAACAAAAGTGAATTTAAAGAAAATATCAATGAGTAAAAAGCTTCAATTCTTTAGTTCAGTATCCCCTTTTCACAATTATGGATTAATCAAGTGATTACACTATTTACCCTTTCAATGAGATTAATAACCCTAGATAACCGCGATCGCAAATTACCCAAAACTCTCCTTAAGTGTAAATCTAATGCGACGACCGCCAACAAAAGATCCTAACTATCATACAACCTAGAACTATCAGTCTAGATTTAATATGACAGAAGCATGAAGAATGAGAATTAGATTATTCCAAGCAATAATTACACAATCAGGAATTATTTAACTTGTCTTCTGAAAACCTTAACAATATTCAAAAGCTTAACCACAATCAAATATCATTAATCGCTACTTATGATTAGACATACATCGTTTGCTTAATATATATCTTAATCTAGCAGATGATATCAATTTACTAATTTAATCCTACAGAAACCAAATTAGTCAATTGAATAACATACATGAAAGTTTATGTAGATAATCAGAATAAATCTCAATATGAAAGAATAAATAATATAAACTTAATCAACCATTAATTGATAATAAGGTTCAACATCCCTTCAGAATTGAATAAAAGAACTTAGCCTGACATGTTTTAATGAATCAATAGCCTCCCTCTAGCTCCAAGACGAGAGATGAAATATCTGATCCAAGATGATTAAAACCTAAGAAAATAACTCATATAAATTGTCTATCAAAACCCTAGTACAATAAGGCACGTCTGCAATCCTTTTTCTAATCAACTTTGTATTTTAAAGTAACTAAATCTGGTCAATCCCGTCAGACACGCGCGGTCAGTGCTTGGTCTCTTCTCACATCAGCGCGGTCCGCGCCTAGTATGCAGGAACTTGGTCTCGATCCAGTGCGGTCAGCGCTTTAATCCCTCTTTCAGCTGCGCTGTCAGCGCTCCTTATGCAGAATCTCTTCCTCCTTACGCGCAGTCAGCGCCTCTCCATCAAATCTGTCCATACTTACTCTAGCCTTCATACTTGCACCATAAACATAAAACACCAAAAGTTATACCAACAATACTTAAAAACTTACAATATAACAAGCTAACTGAGATTAAATCATAGGTTTTCAACATACTCATCAAATTCCCCCAAACTTGAATCATTGCTTGTCCTCAAGCAAACACAATGATACTAATACTAAACTAAAATGAATACAACTACAGAGATCAAACAATAACCAAGTTAGTTAGACGAATCATATGCCTCAGAGATCAACAACTATTATGACATCAATATCACATCATGCGTTACCTTAACTTCTCACATCCTCACCTCACAAATATAAGATTTGCATATTTCTGTGTGTGTGTGTCCAACATGATGCCAACAATAATAATGAATAACTTAGATAAATTCATACGCATGTAAAACATCTAAAACCAGACTTGTACTTTAATCATCACATACACATAAATACGAGGGCAATCAACATTTTGAAACAAGCTTTTTATACTAAGTGAGTGCATTTTAATGCTCCATCTCACTAATTATTTCTCAAGTTTGACTTGTGTAATGCTCAATTTCCTTAGGCTTTTCAATGCTACCCGTGTAACGGACTTTCGGCCAACGACTCCCAAACCCGAAGGCTTTAGGGGGCTAGGTGTCAAGACATCGCCTAGAGTTTACTTGTCCGAGTAACAAAGGCCATGAAATTGAACTAAGTTAATTTTTTTCAACACTATATATTCTTTCCTTTTTCTGATTTTTCTTTTCTTTTGAGCCACAATTCCCCCAAACTTATGTGTAAGCCATTGTTTAATTTTAATCTGTGATCAAATGAATACATGCCCATGTCCTATCTTATATCTATCTCCGTTATTATTGAAAATCAGTTGGTGTGCTTGATTTTAGAAAACACAAAACTCATATTATGAAGTTCCTATGGTCAAAATTAGTCAACACATGATAGTAAATTTAGGCATGTAAGTCATAAATCAAATTCCTCATTAGCTTTCATTATAACTAACAAGGCTTAATTGTTTAATCTCTATGCAAACTAACACAATTCCTATATGAATGCAATTTTTTTATATATGCAGATATAATACTATAATGCAACTACCTAAACATGATACTAAATAATTTAAATTACCCCCAAACTTATTTTTAGTAATGTCTTCATTACGTGTAAATAAAGAATTGAAGCACGAGGACTTCCCTGCGAGACGATTCAATGCTTGTCTAGAGATCCTTCATCATCCGAAGGGGGGTAAGCAAGCAGAATAGTAGGAGTTGGAAGCTGGACTGGTGCATTTGGATTGATACGGGAGAACGTACTGCCAATGCCAATAATGCACCAATGTTGTACGCATGCATTTGATTTTGGCGTTGGGCAAGCCAGAGCATCTACTTTTGACTCCTTATTGTAAACCTCGTAGATTGTCTTGCTTTGTCTGTACCTAGCGATGGTGAGGGCGGTGTGGAAGTTGGTATCATGATGTAACCCTAGCCCCGAGGATGTGACGTTACGCCTGACCATTCTCTATAGGTTATTATGGTCTTGTGATCAATGGCCCCCGTGGGCGGCTGAACAGGCTCCGATGCATCCCACTGCACTCTGGCCTTTTGGCATAAATCGGTGATCAAAAATCCGTGTATTAGGTCACCTGTTGTTCCTCCACGCAATGCCCTAAAAATGGACTGTTGGATACACTTGCTGACATCCACCTGAGAGATTTCCACGACATTTGACGTTTCATACCAATGATGTACGATCCCGTAGAGAAGGCGTGCCCTATCTGCAGTGACATCAGACTGATGGTGTGTAGGCATTAGCCTAGCATAAATGAAGGCGTACCATGCTTTGCCATATTTGCACAACTCCGAATGTGGGAACGTGACTTTTATGTTCGTCCCAGGCTTGGTTACCCACTGTGATGCCCCCAAATTCCAGGACCGTCACGGGGTCGCTCGAATTCGGTTTGTCACGTGCTCATGGTAATACATCACAATAATAATACGACTAAATATAGCATCACACAGCGAAATAATACACAACTATTACCGAATAGATTATATTTAAATAATATAATTTATTCACGTCCCAAGGTCTTGTAACTTAAACAGTGATTACATAGCTTAGACATATCTTGAGCAATAAAAACCTTAACTAATACAAAATATCATAAGTTCTTTATTACAATCATAAAGTCCTACATAAACAAAGCTACTCAGTAGCCTTTCCCTTGCCCTTGTCGGTACTCTAAGGTCCGCACTGCTAGGCCTTAACTGAAATGTTTTTAGGAAAAGCAAGAATGAGCACAAATTGCTCAACAAGTAATAAACAATAAGGGTTTGTAATATAATTCTCAATTCTCGAAAGGTTATAGCAAGGTTTGATAGTTCAAGGATAACAAGAATATCAATAGTTTTCAATAACAGTCGCTAAGGACAGAATAATATCAATGAGATTCAATAATAAATCAATTCAAGATTTCAAGATAACTGAATACTGAGCAGTCACTAAGGACTATGAACTTCCACAGGATTTGATAGTAATAAACTAAAAATCTAACAAAAAAAAGTACAACAGGTGATCAGCCTAAAGTACCCTATGTTATGCATAACACTCAATCATACTAATGTGCGCGCGTCGGTTCTCCAACAGTTATATTTTGTTCTTCTCAGTCAAATACAAGATTCTGCACCAATCAATCGGTTTGGGTCGCCTTTCAATAATATAAGTCTAGCCGAATCAAATGGCATATATCTCAACAACTATAAATTGAATTTCAGGATTTAAAGTCTAAAGAATATAGTTCGACTTTTATCTTATTCATGAAGTATATGATTCATAATATCTGAATTTAAATATCAAGAGTTTACTTATACGACAATAATAGCATAAGCCAATTGAATGTTCAATAAAGAGTAGAGTTAGGAACTTGCTTACAACGTTCCTTGAATAAAGTAAAACGCAAAGGTCTAAGATACTTTCACTTATAAATGAGTGTAAGTAAGGAAAGTTGCACTTTAAAAGAGTGTAAGTTAGAGAACTTGCCTTTAGCGTAGTTTATCCACGAAAAGCAAATCAACACTTTCGAATTGCTATCGTAATATAGTTACGTATATATATGATATTCATTAGTCATATAATTTAACTTCACGTTTTATCTTCGAATATACGATCAACATATAAGCTAAGTTTTAACCTAGCTACACAGTTATATAGAATAAAATTTATATCCTTAACGTTCCACCTTTTGAGTTTAAATACATACTCATATCATATAAGATCGCAACAATTAGCAAACATGCTCTCATATTATTAATATCACATAAGACCACAATCAATACTAAATATATTTCATTTTTGCAAGTTATGGCATTCCCATAAGTTAACCGTCAAAATCGGGTTCAAGTAACATCATATAATATCACGTAGCATGTATACATTTTAAAGAATACTTCCCTCGTTCCAAACATATGTGATATAGTTTCTAAGTTAACACTTTCGATAATTTAAAATTATTCAAGGTCATGATGTTACAAAATCTAGCATGCTCACCTTGTAAACATATAAGGTGTTCATATCCTTATATTAAATATGTTAATGAGTATTCATATCGCATACATGCTACTATCATTGTTATTGGTTTGAAAACATGCTTCGTTTACGCTAAATTTGAATCGTGGCAACTAATCATGGTATATATACATGCATGACACATGAATGAGTCTAAGAGTACTATCACATGTGTCCATAAATATCAGAATACAAAACTTACAATAACATGTTAAGGTTCACAATCAAAGCTCATATTTTCATTAGTAAATCTCACTAATAGGGCCTATCATGTTCATGCTATCTCGATTCGTATGTTAACATGTCTGACATGCATTTCAAGGTCATATTACATGCTCAAAAAATCAGAACCTAGAGTCTCAGTATAACATGTTAGAGTCCATGTTCAAAGCTTGTGTTTTCATTAGAAAGGTTCATTATTGAGGTTCACTTGTTCAAGTCACATTATGAAGTTTAGATATGCATGTTAACATTCAAATGATGTGTCTCCATATCATACTAACATGCCTCGAAAATCAAAATATCAATGTGTTACACACATGTCAAAGTTTGTTTTCAAAACATTGATTTTCATTATGAAAGTGCACTAGTTAGGTTCACATGTTCATAGTATATCATGATACATATATACTTAAGTCAATATGCATTTCGTGTGTGTCTAGGTCATACCAATATGTCTCACAAGTCAGAACATAACCATGGCGCCTATATATCAAAGTCCCTTTTTGAAAACTCTAAGTTCACTTTGAAGAACATAAGTTATTTTGTCAAAAGGTATACCATCTTGGTTTAAACATACTTATGTTAGGTTTATGTACCCATATATACGTACTACGCATGTTAACATGTTCGTTTAAATCAATGCAATAAACTATCACATAGCAGAAAGCAGAAACTGGAATCAGGATCCTGCGCAGCTGCGCTGCGCCTGGGCATAAACCAGGCACAACTGCGCCGTGTGCAGTTCGATTCAAGAGGCCGCCTGCATCAGCAGACTTCCAGGCCAAATGCCAATTTACTTCACGAAATCAGTCCCAAGCAGTTACATTATGCTTTAAACATACCACTAAGGCTATATAACATTCAATCAAGTATTCTAACCTCCAATCGTCATCCAATTAAATCATGCTCAAGAATTGGAATTTGATAGAGAATTCAAAAATTTCAAGAATTTGATAAAACTCAAGATTAAGAACAAGAGTTAGAATTTATACCTCTTGGGGCTTAATAAACTTAGTTTCTTCCTTCTGAATTTGCTAGCCTCTTCTTTGAACAACAACTCACTCACCCTCAAGTTATCAGTGTTTCAATAAGCAAAACAAAGCAAACGTAAACTGAAAATTGGTGTGCTATTTATAGAGAAAACTTGGACTGGGCATTTGCATTGCACTGAGGTTGGAGTCCATGGTGTAATGGAAGAAAACATTGGTTAATTGAGAGTGGTTTAACAACCCACCACCAGCCATCTCCATAGCCATTGGCTTAGCAATCATTACCTATTCTTAGCCACTGATATAAGCTTGGAAGTTACGTAATTTAGCCTTAGGCTACTGTTCATGTACTGTGAGTGTAACTGATGAGCTTAGATTTCTAGCAATGTGATTAATTAGTTCAATTCAGTTACTATACTTTCCAAAAATGGGTTTTAATGTACAATTATTACTATATTAGGAAAAATTAGGGATTACCTATGTACTCACATCATATAATCCATGTACATTCTATCTTACCGGTATAATTTACTCGGATGTTATCACATTATTAAATTCTACAATCAACAATTGATTACAATATATTCATATTATGTTAATGTATACTTACATACATATTGTCACATAGATATTAATCATGTAGCTCACATAGTTTAATAAATCCCAATACATGGTCCATATATATAGTATAGTCACATAAATGTTGCACCACACTATATAATATAGTTGTATTCCATATACTTTATATTATTAATTATTGTATGCTTGTACATAACAATCAATATAATCTTATTATATTAATAACTTACTTATTTGCTTTATTATTCATAATGTCAAATAAATAAATTATTCATCTAATCGATTAATTACCAATAATATTAATTAATCCATTCTTCGTTAATTAATGAAATTATTAATTTCCACAACCATTGCTCATTTATCACGCACAGTATATAAATATAAATCTTATTATATTATAGACACGTTGCTCATTATTATTATTATATGTCTTGCAATAATAATAATTACATATTATTAATCAATCACAGTTAATATTCCACAACAATTAATTAATATTCTACAATAATAATTAATTAATATTCGAAAAT
This sequence comes from Panax stipuleanatus, assembly GCA_020205555.1. NCBI lineage: Eukaryota > Viridiplantae > Streptophyta > Magnoliopsida > Apiales > Araliaceae > Panax > Panax stipuleanatus. The sequence goes on from CM035115.1 coordinate 37,692,602, forward strand.
TAACAATTAATATAGATTAATTGTTCGCTTAAATTAATATAATCATTCTTATATTATGTCACTGTGCCACACAAGGCTATCAATGAGTTTATCGCAAACTCCATAAGTTTCTCAATTATTATTATAATTATTCAATTTTATATAATTGAATTAATCATTCTTATAACACAAAATCATTTATATTAAATAAATTCTCATTTCCATTAATATATTTATTTAATAATATTAGGAAATTCTCGAGTATTACATCCTCCCCCCCTTATAAAAATTCCGTCCCGGAATTGCTACAAGGTTACACGAATAGATGGGGATAGTCCCTCATCATCTTATCTTCTAACTCCCACGTTGCCTCCTCGACATCGTGGTTAAGCCAAAATACTTTTACAGAAGATATAATTTTATTTCTCAAGGTTTGCTCTTTCCTATCTAATATCTGGACATGAATTTCTTCATACGCCAAGTTCTTCTCCACTTGAATGGGCTCGTAAGAAATCACGTGCTTGTAGTCGGCCTTGTACGGTCGTAACACAGAAATGTGGAATACGTTGTGGATGTGCTCCAACTCGGGTGGTAACGCAACTTTGTATGCCACTTCGCCCACTCGCTTCAGTATCTCGAACGGTCCTTTGAATCTTGGACTCAATTTTCCTTTCTTGCCGAAACGGATGTTTTCCTTCCATGGAGATACCTTTAAAAATACGAAACTACCAACTTTGAAGTCTCGATCCTTCCGATGCAAATCTGCGTACTTTTTCTGACGATCTTGAGCTGCTACAAGTCTGGCTCTTATCACTGTCACCACGTCTGCGGTTTGTTGTACTAGCCCTGGTCCGAGTATTCGTCGCTCTCCGACTTCGTCCCAACATAATGGCGTTCTGCACTTTCTTTCGTAAAGAGATTCGTACGGTGGCATGCCGATACTTGCATGGTAACTATTATTATACGCAAATTCGACTAAGGGTAGGTGGTCGTCCCAATTTCCCTTAAAATCCATCACGCAAGTCCTAAGCATGTCCTCTAGCGTTTGTATAGTTCGCTCACTTTGCCCGTCTATCTGAGGATGATAAGCGGTACTCAACCTTAACTGCGTTCCCATTCTCTCTTGCAAACTCTTCCAAAAATTGGATGTGAAGAGCTGATCTCGATCAGAGACAATTGACACTGGCACTCCATGTCATGTAACAATCTCCTTTACGTACAGACTCGCTAATTAATTCAAACTGTAGCGGATCTTGATTGGTAGAAAATGTGCGATCTTCGTTAGTCGATCCACGATAACCCAAATGGCATCATAACCTTTCTGTGTAACTGGAAGTCCTACCACGAAGTCCATTATAACCACTCCGGTATTTCCAACGGTTGTAGTAAATCACTCGGCCATTGATGCTCTGCCTTAACGCGTTGGCAAGTCAAACATCTACTGACGCACTCTACGACTTCCCGTTTCAAATTTGGCCACCAAAAATATTGCCTTAGATCTCGGTACATCTTCATGCCTCCCGGATGAACGGAATATATCGTATTGTGTGCCTCGTGCAAAATCTCTTCCCTTAACTCGGTTACCGCTGGTACCCATACTCTTTCTTCAAATCTCAAAATACCGTCTTTATCCATTCAAAATTTCTATTCCTCATTTTCTGTGATCCTCTTTTGGATTTTCTCACACTCTTCATCCTTTTCCTGGGCTTCCTTCACTCTATCTAACAACGTCGGACAAGCTTCCATTACAATTAACTTCTCACCAGACTTTTCTGGTCCTTTCACTTCTATCTCCAATTTCTCCATCTCTCTTATCAATTCTTCCTGGGTCGTTAAATTAAACAACTTTTCCCTTCCTTTTCTACTCAGAGCGTCGGCAACCGCGTTTACCTTTCCCGGGTGATGAAGAATATCGCAGTCATAGTCTTTGATTAATTCTAACCACCTTCTCTGCCGCATGTTCAAGTCCTTCTGTGTGAAGATATATTTCAGACTTTTGTGGTCCATGTATATCTCACATTTTCCCCCATACAAATAATGCCTCCATATCTTCAACGCAAAAACTACTGCCGCTAACTCTAAGTCATGAGTAGGGTATCATTTTTTGTACTCCTTCAATTGTCGTGATGCATACGCAATGACTTTGTCTTACTGCATAAGCACACAGCCAAGTCCCTTGTGTGATGCATCACTATACACCACAAAATTTCCCGCATCATCTGGTAATGATAACACAGGTGCTTCGCTCAATCTCCTTTTCAGTTCTTGAAAACTTTCTTTGCATTTGTCGGTCCATACAAATTTCACCGTCTTCCTAGTCAAATTGGTCAACGGGGTTGCTATCTTAGAAAAATCTTGGATAAATCTTCGATAGTACCCAGCTAACCCCAAAAAGCTTCTCACCTCCGTCGGTGTTCTCGGTTGTTCCCAATTACTTACTGCTTCTACCTTCGCAGGGTCTACAGAGATTCCATTCTTATCCACCACATGGACTAAGAATTGAACCTTCTCCATCCAAAATTCACACTTTGAAAACTTCGCATACATCTTCTCCTTCCTTAGTGCCTCCAAAACAATCTTCAGATGTTCGGCGTGTTCTTCCTCTGTCTTCGAGTAGATCAAAATGTCGTCGATAAAAACCACTACAAATTTATCCAAGTATGGCTTGAAAACTCGGTTCATCAAGTCCATAAATGCTTCCGGAGCATTAGTCAATCCAAATGACATTACCAAAAACTCGTAGTGTCCATAATGGGTTCGAAACGCAGTCTTTGGTATGTCTTCATCCCTCACTTTTAGTTGATGATATCCTATTTGTAGGTCAATTTTCGAGAAATACTTTGCTCCCTTCAGTTGATCAAACAGGTCGTCTATCCTCGGTAGCGGATATCGGTTCTTGATCGTTACTCTGTTTAATTCTCGATAATCGATACAGAGCCTCATCGATTCGTCTTTTTTCTTAACGAATAACACTGGTGCTCCCCAAGGAGACACACTCGGTCGAATGTAACCTTTATCCAACAGCTCTTGCAATTGTATCATCAATTCCTTCATTTCTACTGGCGCCATACGATATGGAGCTTTCGAAATCAGTGCCGTTCCCGGTGCTAAGTCGATTATGAATTTGATTTCTCTTTCTGGTGGAAGACCAGGCAGATCGTCCGAAAATACATCTTGGAATTCATTAACTACGGATATATCCTTAATTTCTACTCCCTTTTTTTGAGTATCAACGATGTAAGCCAAATAACCTACACATCCTTTCCTTACCAATTTCTTGGCCTGCATCATCGTAACGCAACACGATTGCTTAAGCGATGAGCTACCATAAAACACTACCTTAGACTTACTCGGAGTCTGAAGATTCACACATTTGTTTTGACATTCAATTATCGCAACATGGTTATACAACCAATCCATTCCTAGTATCACATCAAATTCTCCCAATCTAATAGGAATCAAGTTTATGCTCAGTTCATGTTCTCTAATATTTGCGCGATAATCTCGAGAAACGTATTCTACAGGGATCACTTCCTTATTAGCAACTTCTATGATCAAAGGATTTTCTAATAGTTCTCAGGGTGTACTAAGTTTACTAGCAAATTCTTCAGATAAAAAAGAACAGGTGGCACCCGAATCAAATAATACATAAGCATTTATATCATTGATTGGGATTATACCTGACACCACGTCCTTTGCAGCCACGGCGTCCTGGACGGTCATGTTAAAAGTTTGGGCGGTCGATCGGTTGGGTTATGCGGGTCCTCCAATCATTAACTTGTTACCTCCTCCTTGTTGGCTACCACTTCAGCCATTTCCCCCATTTCCCTTCTTTGGGCAATCCTTTATCTGGTGTTTCGTTGAGCCGTAAGCGAAACATGCTCTGACCTTCTTCGATTTCGAGCAGTTGGGCGATATGTGACCCTTCTGACCGCAGTTATAACACGTGCCCTTTCCTTTCCAGCACTCGCCCTGATGGTTCTTTCCACATCTCGGGCATCCTTCTGCCCTCTTCTCAACTCCTCCACAAAATTTCCCAACTGATGACTTTTCCCACACTTATTACAAATCTCACTCCCTTTCTTAAAGCTTCCTCGGTGACTCCCACCTTGATTACTATTTTGGTTGTTGTTGTGGTCATTATTCCCCCGTTTCCTCTTTCCTAAGTTACTTCCCCCGCTGCTGTTTTCTCCACGACTTTTTCCTTCCGTGTCCTTACCTTCCTTCTTCTTGTCATACCAACTTAAGGTTTCCCACTAGTGGTTTTCTTCGCTATTTGTCGTAAATGTAGCAAATGGAACCGAAAATGGGAAGGCTTGGGGGTTGGGGTGAATGTGCCCATCGTTCCTTCCCCTAAGGGCCTCTCCTAGTAGATCAACTAGTTTCTGGATAAGAACTACATGCTCTATCTCACTATTAACTGTTTCCTTAGGCGCAGTCAATTTACGTCTTGGCGACATGATCTGCATCACAAATTTTTATTTTATTATTATTCAAGTATATTACTTAAGTATTTCTTTTAATACTAAAAGAATAAATTTATAACACGTTTCTGAAATAAGCTTCATTTATATTCATATGCCAACCGTTTCATTACATGATTTCCTTAGCATATTTCTATAATGTTATCACATGTATCCCCTAATATCACAAAAGACGGAGAATATACCAACCTACTACCACACTACCCCTCTAACAAAAGCTAATTCGGGGTTTACATCACTATCCCACATCTACACAAAAGATCGGGATTACAACATAGTAGTATATACAATACATAAAAGACACAACTAGTACTACCACTAGACTATCTAAGGAAATCTCATCACATCATCCCGCGCTCCACTGCGCTTTTATACTCCATCTGCGCTATATACGCAACCAGCTCTTGACTCAAGGTATGTAGAGTCTGTCCCTGTTCTGCCGGGTAGTGGTACACACCATCAAGCACCCTCTCGAATGCTGAACGGAACACGTACCCCATCTTGTTCATTTTCCTCTTCTTACATCTGACCTCATCCTCCAGGTCGTCAGCTCTCTCATGGGCAGTCTCCCACTTCTCCTCGAAGTGTATCCTATCCATCACTTCTAATTCTAACTGAGTGCGGAGTGCTTCATTCTCAATTTTCTCGCTTAGTTCCCTCTGTTCAACCTCTTCCAGCTTTCCCGCTAGATCCACATTCCTCGCCATCGACCTGTGGAATAAAGTTCCCATCTGGATCCCTGCCTCCCTGCGGTAGGCAATCTCCACCTCTAACTCCTGCATGGCCAGCTTCCTCCGGTGGTCCTCGTCCCTCAGTTTCTAGAACTCGGACTCTCTCTCTTGGGCCTCTGTCTCTAACTCCTGGACTCTGCAGTCTAACTCTAGGATCCGTTCTTCATACTCTCCTAGCATATGCTCCTCTAGGTTAGGCTCGTAGGAGTCCTCCATGGGCTCCTCCTCTGAAGGCTTGTCCTCAACTGGCTCATCCTCCATAGGCTCTTCCTCGGGGTCGAACTCTACCTTGATCTCATCCTTGTCTTTAGACTCGGATGGTGCAACTGCCTGCACTGGCCCAGCCTCTAAGGGTGCCTCGTACACTACATGAATATCCCTGGGCTCATCCTCAGCCACTCTAGCGGGTACTCCCATATTTGCCATCTACAATCATAAACACAAGACAAGAAACAACAACCCCATTAGAATGTTATATAAAACATAAGTTCATTGTATAAGATGAAGTTACATTTCATAATAGACTAGATCTCTCAAAGAAAACTCTACATGAGTTTTATCTCCTTCCTAACTTCTAAGTTCGCCTAAGTTATAGTCTAAGGACACTCGTTCCTAAGGTTTATAACTACAGCTCTGATACCAACCTGTGACGCCCCCAAATTCCAGGATCGTCACGGGGTCACTCGAATTTGGTTCGTCACGTGCTCATGGTAATACATCACAATAATAATACGACTAAATATCGCATCGCACAGCAGAATAATACACAACTATTACCGAATAGATTACATTTAAATAATATAATTTATTCACGTCCCAAGGTCTCGTAACTTAAACAGTGATTACATAGCTTAGACATATCTTAAGCAATAATAACCTTAACTAGTATATAATATCATAAGTTCTTTATTACAATCATAAAGTCCTACATAAACAAAGCTACTCAGTAGCCTTTCCCTTGCCCTTGTCGGTACTCGAGGGTCCGCACTGCTCGGCCTTAACTAAAATATTTTTAGGGAAAGAAAGATGAGCACAAATTGCTCAGCAAGTAATATACAATAAGGGTTTGTAATATAATTCTCAATTCTCGAAAGGGTTTAGCAAGGTTTGATAGTTCAAGGATAACAAGAATATCAATAGTTTTCAATAACAGTCGCTAAGGACAGAATAATATCAATGAGATTCAATAATAAATCAATTCAAGATTTCAAGATAACTGAATACTGAGCAGTCACTAAGGACTATGAACTTCCACAGGATTTGATAGTAATAAACTAAAAATCTAACAAAAAAAAGTACAACAGGTGATCAGCCTAAAGTACCCTATGTTATGCATAACACTCAATCATACTAATGTGCGCGCGTCGGTTCTCCAACAATTATATTTTGTTCTTCTCAGTCAAATACAAGATCCCGCACCAATCAATCAGTTTGGGTCGCCTTTCAATAATATAAGTCTAGCCGAATCAAATGGCATAGATCTCAACAACTATAAATTGAATTTCAGGATTTAAAGTCTGAAGAATATAGTTCGACTTTTATCTTATTCATGAAGTATATGATTCATAATATCTGAATTTAAATCTCAAGTGTTTACTTGTACGACAATAATAGCATAAGCCAATTGAATGTTTAATAAAGAGTAGAGTTAGGAACTTGCTTACAACGTTCCTTGAATAAAGTAAAACACAAAGCTCTAAGATACTTTCACTTATAAATGAGTGTAAGTAAGGAAACTTGCACTTTAAAAGAGTGTAAGTTAGAGAACTTGCCTTTAGCGTAGTTTATCCACGAAAAGCAAATCAACACTTTCGAATTTCTATCGTAATATAGTTACGTATATATATAATATTCATTAGTCATATAATTTAACTTCACGTTTTATCTTCGAATATCCGATCAACACATAAGCTAAGTTTTAACCTAGCTACACAGTTATATAGAATAAAATTTATATCCTTAACGTTCCACCTTTTGAGTTTAAATACATACTCATATCATATAAGATCGCAACAATTAGCAAACATGCTCTCATATTATTAATATCACATAAGACCACAATCAATACTAAATATATTTCATTTTAGCAAGTTATGGCATTCCCATAAGTTAACCGTCAAAATCGGGTTCAAGTAATATCATATAATATCACGTAGCATGTATACATTTTAAAGAATACTTCCCTCGTTCCAAACATATGTGATATAGTTTCTAAGTTAACACTTTCGATAATTTAAAATCATTCAATGTCATGATGTTAAAAAATCTAGCATGCTCACCTTGTAAACACATAAGGTGTTCATATACTTATATTAAGTATGTTCATGAGTATTCATATCGCATACATGCTACTATCATTGTTATTAGTTTGAAAACATGCTTCGTTTACGCTAAACTTGAATCACAGCAACTAATCATGGTATATATACATGCATGACACATGAATGAGTCTAAGAGTACTATCACATGTTTCCATAAATATCAGAATATAAAACTTACAATAACATGTTAAGGTTCACAATCAAAGCTCATATTTTCATTAGTAAATCTCACTAATAGGGCCTATCATGTTCATGCTATCTCGATTCGTATGTTAACATGTCTGACATGCATTTTAAGGTCATATTACATGCTCAAAAAATCAGAACCTAGAGTCTCAGTATAACATGTTAGAGTCCATATTCAAAGCTTGTGTTTTCATTAGAAAGGTTCATTATTGAGGTTCACTTGTTCAAGTCACATTATGAAGTTTAGATATGCATGTTAACATTCAAATGATGTGTCTCTATATCATACTAACATGCCTCGAAAATTAAAATATCAATGTGTTACACACATGTCAAAGTTTTTTTTCAAAACATTGATTTTCATTATAAAAGTGCACTAGTTAGGTTCACATGTTCATATTATATCACGATACATATATACTTAAGTCAATATGCATTTCGTGTGTGTCTAGGTCATACCAATATGTCTCACAAGTCAGAACATAACCACGGCGCCTATATATCAAAGTCCCTTTTTGAAAACTATAAGTTCACTTTGAAGAACATAAGTTATTTTGTCAAAAGGTATACCATCTTGGTTTAAACATACTTATGTTAGGTTTATGTACCCATATATACGTACTACGCATGTTAACATGTTCGTTTAAATCAATGCAATAAACTATCACATAGCAGAAAGCAAGCAGAAAGCAGAAACTAGAATCAGGATCCTGCGTAGCTGCGCTGCGCCTGGGCATAAACCCGGCACAGCTGCGCCGTGTGTAGTTCGATTCAAGAGGCAGCCTGCATCAGCAGACTTCCAGGCCAAATGCCAATTTACTTCACAAAATCAGTCCCAAGTAGTTACATTATGCTTTAAACATACCACTAAGGCTATATAACATTCAATCAAGTATTCTAACCTCCAATCGTCATCCAATTAAATCATGCTCAAGAATTGGAATTTGACAGAGAATTCAAAAATTTCAAGAATTTGATAAAACTCAAGATTAAGAACAAGAGTTAGAATTTATACCTCTTGGGGCTTAATAAACTTAGTTTCTTCCTTCTGAATTTGCTAGCCTCTTCTTTGAACAACAACTCACTCACCCTCAAGTTATCAGTGTTTCAATAAGCAAAACAAAGCAAACGTAAACTGAAAATTGGTGTGCTATTTATAGAGAAAACTTGGACTGGGCATTTGTATTGCACTGAGGTTGGAGTCCATGGTGTAATGAAAGAAAACATTGGTTAACCACCAGCCATCTCCATAGCCATTGGCTTAGCAATCATTACCTATGCTTAGCCACTGATATAAGCTTGGAAGTTACGTAATTTAGCCTTAGGCTACTGTTCATGTACTGTGAGTGTAACTGATGAGCTTAGATTTCTAGCAATGTGATTAATTAGTTCAATTCAGTTACTATACTTTCCAAAAATGGGTTTTAATGTACAATTATTACTATATTAGGAAAAATTAGGGATTACCTATGTACTCACATCATATAATCCATGTACATTCTATCTTACCGGTATAATTTACTCGGATGTTATCACATTATTAAATTCTACAATCAACAATTGATTACAATATATTCATATTATGTTAATGTATACTTACATACATATTGTCACATAGGTATTAATCATGTAGCTCACATAGTTTAATAAATCCCAATACATGGTCCATATATATAGTATAGTCACATAAATGTTGCACCACACTATATAATATAGTTGTATTCCATATACTTTATATTATTAATTATTGTATGCTTGTACATAACAATCAATATAATCTTATTATATTAATAACTTGCTTATTTGCTTTATTATTCATAATGTCAAATAAATAAATTATTCATCTAATCGATTAATTACCAATAATATTAATTAATCCATTATTCGTTAATTAATAAAATTATTAATTTTCACAACCATTGCTCATTTATCACGCACAATATATAAATATAAATCTTATTATATTATAGACACGTTGCTCATTATTATTATTATATTTCTTGCAATAATAATAATTACATATTATTAATCAATCACAGTTAATATTCTGCAATAATTAATTAATATTCTACGATAACAATTAATTAATATTCTACAATTAACAATTAATATAGATTAATTATTCGTTTAAATTAATATAACCATTCTTATATTATGTCACTATGCCACACAAGGCTATCAACGAGTTTATCGCAAACTCCACAAGTTTCTCAATTATTATTATAATTATTCAATTTTATATAATTGAATTAATCCTTCTCATAACTCAAAAGCATTTATATTAACTAAATTCTCATTCCCATTAATATATTTATTTAATAATATTAGGAAATTCTCGGGTATTACACCCACTGTGTACCGGGCTTGCATAGGCAAGCAATAATCTCGTCCAAGCTTGGGAGGTTGAATTCATAGAGGTCCCTCCTTGGTGTTTCAGACCCAAAGTGTGCATTGATTGCTGTGTGGTGGAATGAAACTGATTTGCCCCTAACTTGCACAACCCGCCCTTCATGCTCTATAGCGTTGGCATAGAACTCCTTTACAATGTTGAGCACTGCGGGTCGTGGTTGTTCCACCTGCTGAAACCATTGCCTTTCGACGATCATCAAAGCCATGTCACCATCCAAGTTAGCATCGGGTGTCAACCCCCGTTCCAGAACAAGAGTATTTTTGGTGAGCACAGCGTTGTATCGAGTCGCCGCCGCCTCGCTCAAGAACTTTGATGGGTCAAAAGTTGGCCGAGCACTAGAGGATGACGTTCTAGGCCATTTTGATGTCACGATTGGAAATTTGCACCGAATTGTTGACTGGGACAATTTGTCGAACACTTGGGGTGCATTCTTCTTTTTCCCCCAAACCTAACTTCCTTGTTATCATAATCTAATCCACAAATTAGTACTAAAAGCCTTGGGTCTTCAGTAACCCAAGGTATCCCAATCATAGTTATAGCAAGAAAAAAACTAACAAAATTAACTATGATATGAATTTTAATAAGTAAGAACAAATCAATTTGTTACCTTTTGAGACTTTGAATCCTTGTTGGTTATCCTTACCCTTTGTGAAGATGAGATGGATATAAAGAGTGTGTGTTGATTTTGGATTATAGAGGGGTGTTGAGAAGATTGTATGTGGATTTATGAGTTTAGAGGGTTTAGGTTTGTAATCCACGAATTGAGGAGAGAGAATTGGGAAAAGATGAAGAATTTGATGTGTAACGACAATGGGTGTTGTGTTTGTAGAGATTAAGTAGGAGAGCAAGTTGAGATTTAGGGTAGAAATAGAATAGGAGAAGGGATTTAGGAAGTTGAAGGAGAAACGAAAAGGGTGAGTGGTGTATAGGTGACGAACCGACTTATTATTTCCAACTTTGGACTATTTAGCCGTATGGTGCGGTCAGCGCGTTCCTGTGGTGAATTGGCTGGAAGTTGCTGCATACCGTGCGCGGTCCGCGCCTTATGGGGCACGCTCAGCGCTTCCCTGGTTGAATTGTGTGCCACCTTCTGCATGATGCGCGCACCCAGCGCCTATGGCTGCGCGGTCCGCGCCTCCCTTAGAACTTTTTCCTTTACTTTGCTTCTACTTTCCTGCATAATTATAGATCACCTATCAGTATCCTAAAATGCTTAATATTAATGAACTAATTAAACTAATACTAATTACACAAATCGTATATAAAACTTATGGGTTGCCTCCCACACAGCTGCCCTTGTTTAACGTTGTTAGCTCGACTGGAATTCATTCAGCTATCTGGAGACCAGCTCCATTAGTGTCAATATTTCAACCTCTTCCACCTGAATGTTCTCCAGAAATGGCTTCAACCTATGGTCGTTCACCTTGAATATATTTCCTGTCTTTGGATTTTGTATATCTATAGCACCATGGGGAAACACATCAGTAACAATAAATGGACCTTCCCAACGAGAACGCAACTTACCAGGAAATAATTTCAGTCGTGAATTAAAAAGTAAAACTTTTTGTCCAACAGTGAAATTCTTCCTCAAAATTTGCTTATCATGGAAAGCTTTTGTCTTCGTCTTGTACAATTTAGAACTCTCATATGCTTCATTACGCAACTTCTCGAGTTCTTATAACTGTAACTTCCTATGGATGCCAGCTTGATCCACGTTCATGTTGCACTGTTTGATCGCCCAGAAAGCTTTGTGCTCTAGCCCTACTGGTAAGTGGCATGGTTTCCCGTACACCAGCCTATAAGGTGACATACCAATCAGAGTTTTGTATGCCTTCCTATACACCCATAGTGCATCATCTAATCTAAGACTCCAATCCTTCTTGTTCGGGTTGACTACTTTTTCCAAAATGGATTTGATCTCTTGGTTGGATACCTCTGCTTGGCCATTGCTTTGCGGATGATAGGATGTAGATACCCTGAGAAGAACGTTGTACTTCTTCAATAAGGCTGCTAACACCTTATTACAGAAATGAGTTCCGCGATCACTGATGATGGCCCGTGGTGCTCCAAACCTAACAAATATGTTAGTCCTGACAAAATCTGCAACAACTTTAAAATCGTCAGTCCTGGTGGCTTTAGCTTCCACCCATTTCGAAATATAATCAACTACCAATAAGATGTAAATATTACCAAAAGAAACAGAAAAAGGTCCCATGAAATCAATGCCCCAAACATCAAAGATTTCAACAATTAGAATAGGGTTTTGTGGCATTTGATTTCTATGAGATATATTACCAGTTCCTTGACAATTTTGACATGATTTACAAAATAAATAAGAGTCTTTGAAAATTGAGGGCCAAAAGAAACCACTCTCTAACACCTTATGTGATGTTCTCTTAGGTCCAAAATGACCTCCACAAGCATAAGAATGACAGAAAGCTAGAATAGATTGGAATTCATTATCAGGTACATAACGTCTAACTATCTGATCAGCACAAAATTTCCACAAGTATGGGTCATCCCACACATAATGTTTTGCATCACTCCTAAGCTTTTCTTTCTGGGATTTTGAAAACTCACTCAGTAAATACGCACTTACCAAATAATTCACAATGTCGGCATACCAAGGAGTTGTATTTCCAATGGAAAGTAGGTGCTCTTCCGGAAATATGTCTTGTAATGGTAGTGCTTTATCCTCCTTAAGAATTCTGCTCAAGTGATCCGCTACCAAGTTGTCCGCACCCTTTTTATCCTTAATTTCCAAGTCGAATTCTTACAGCAGCAAGATCCACCGTATGATTTGAGGTTTGGACTCCTTCTTAGTAAGCAAGTACCTGAGAGCAGCATGGTCAGAATAAACTATCACTTTAGTACTAAGTAAGTATGATCTAAACTTATCTAAAGCAAATACAATAGATAAGAGTTCTTTTTCAGTTGTGGAATAGTTTGTCTAAGTCGTATTGAACGTTCTAGAAGCATAGTAGATGGCATGGACAACTTTGTCAATCTTTTAGCCCAAGACGGCGCCGACAGCATAGTTGCTCGCATCACACATTATCTCGAATGGGAACTTCCAATTTGGTGGTTGAATAATAGGGGCTGACATCAACAATTTCTTCAAGGTATCAAAAGCCGCCTTGCATTCATCATGAAACCGGAATTCCTCATCTTTCTGAAGCAGCATGCATAAGAGCAATGCTATCTTGGCGAAATCTTTGATAAACCTGCGATAAAATCCTGCATGTCCAAGAAAAGATTGTATCTCCCGCACACTAACGGGGTAAGGAAATGTAGATATAATATCAATTTTAACTATATCGACTTCTAAACCATTAACTGACACTACATGACCAAGTACAATTCCTTGTTCTACCATAAAATGACAATTTTCCCAATTTAACACAAGGTTTGTTTCTAAACATCTATCCAATACACGTGTCAGATTATCTAAGCAGGCATTAATGAATCACTATGAACTATGAAATCATCCATAAAGACTTCGATGTATTCTTTTAAAAGGTCAAAAAAAATACTCAACATGTATCTTTGAAAAGTACCTGGGGCATTGCAAAGTCCAAAGGACATTCGCTGATAGGCAAAGGTTCCAAAGGGACATGTGAATGTGGTCTTTTCCTGGTCGTCGGGTGCAATCACAATCTGGTTATAGCTTGAAAAACCATCTAGAAAGCAATAATAAGAATGCCCAGCTAATTGTTCTAACATTTGATCAATAAAAGGAAGGGAAAAGTGGTCTTTTCTAGTTACAACATTTAATCTCCTATAGTCAATACACACTCTCCAACCTGTTTGCATCCGTGTGGGCACTAACTCATTATTGTCATTCTTGACAACCGTGATTCCAAATTTCTTAGGGACTACCAGCACTAGACTTACCCATTGACTGTCGAAGATGGGGTAGATGATTCCTGCATCGAGCAGTTTAATTACCTCTTTCTTCACTATCTCCATCATCGATGAGTTCAAACGTCTTTGTGCGTCTCGTGTGGGTTTAGCTCCTTCTTCTAGCAAAATCCGATGCATGCACATCGCATGACTAATACCTTTGATATCTGCTATGGTCCAACCAAACACTGTGATGTGGTCTCTAAGGACTCTCAACAATTTTTCTTCCTGCACTTTGGTTAGATTACTAGCAATTATCACAGGTAAAGTTTTATTAGTCCCTAAATATGCATATTTCAAGTGGGCATGTAATTATTTCAATTCAAGTGTTGGAGCTTGCTCAACAGATGTTAATAATTTTTGGTGAGACACATGCAATTGAATTAACTGAACTGTATGCTTATCTGTGAATTTAGGCAATGACTGTAGTGCAGCTACAGTTTCCTTCAATTCCTGACTATGCTCAAGTTTATACTTCCCATCCATGTCCAAACTGCTAGAAATAGCAACCTCCAAACTGTCTCTCTGAATTTTTTCAAAAGTTTCCTGCACTAAAGAGTTACACACATGAATTGCAAAAACTTAACAAATATCACTAGGGTACCTCATGGCATCATAGATGTTAAATTGGATCTTCTCGCCATCAAATTCCATTGTTAAGGTCCCATTGTGCACATCGATCATAGTTCTCGCTATTTTTAGGAAGAGTCTTCCTAGCAAGATGTGTGATGGGTTCGGTGATGTATCATCTCCCATATCCACTATGTAAAATTTTGTAGAAAAGATTAATTCGTTCACATGCACCAAAACATCTTCAACTACCCCTCGAGGGTAGGTGTTAGTACGATCTGCCAATTGAATAATCACACCATTATTTTTCAAAAGACCTAGATTCAGAGACTTATAAGCAGATAATGGCATCACATTAATTGAAGCACCGAAGTCTAGCATGGCCTTCTCAAATCTAGTGTTTCCTATCTTACATAGGATTGTGAACATGCCTGGATCTTTACATTTAGGGGGCATTTTTCTTTGAAGAACAGCTAATACATTCTCCCCAACTGTGACTTTCTCATCATTTTCTAATTTATATTTGTTAGTGCATAATTCTTTTAAAAATTTCACATACCATGGCACTTGTTTAATAGCTTCAAGTAATGGAATATTCACTTCTACTTTCCTAAAAGTTTCCAGAATTTCTTTTTCTTATTCATCTTTCTTTGAATTTCTAGAATTTCTGTGAGGAAAGGGAAGTGGAATATCTCTAAGCTGACAAGGGGGGTTAGGATGTACCTTAGATTTTTTCGGTTCCTCCTTAGCTTGCTCTTTCTCAAACTCAACTGTGACTGTAGGTGTATCCATTTGCTTTCCACTTCGTAAGGTTATAACACAGGCATTCTCCTTCGGATTCACAACAGTTTGCAATGGAAGCTTCCCTAAACCTTAAGAGTCCAATCGTCCCACAGTAGTAGCTAATTGGCTTATTTGACTCTCCAAACTATGGATGGTAGACTTCATCTCTTGTTAAAACTGTTATGTCTGTGTCATAAACGCCCTGAACATGTCCTCCAAGGATGTTCCAGGATTGGTCAGTGCTGCTGGTCTAGGTTGGTACTGTGGCTGATTTGGCTGAAATTGCGATTTAACTGGGTAAAACCCGTGTGCCTGTGGCCTAGCACCCCCATAACTCAAATTGGGATGATCCCTCGATCCTGGATTGTAAGTATTGGAAAAAGGGTCATACTTCCTCTGCGATTGTTCCTGGTAATTTCCCGCTGCATTAGCTTGCTGTGAATTCTTTTCCTTTTGTAATGTCGGGCATGCATCTATAGGGTGCCCTGCCATTAAACATATCTGGCAAGCTTGTGCAACCGGCAAGTTACCTGTTGCTAATTGTTTCACCACAGCAGTTAAGTAAGAAATCTGTTGCTCTATATTTATCTTGCTTACCTCACTTACCGTTTACGCTAGATGATCATTCCGTGTTCCATATTATTATGCATTGGCTGCCATATTTGCAATCAAGTTCTTTGCAGCCTCTGGTGTTTTATCCACTAATGCTCCTCCACTAGCAGCGTCGATCATACTTCTATCCATTGGTACGAGTCCCTCATAAAAGCATATGATAAGGTGTTGATCGTCAATCTGGTGGGGTGGACAGCTAGAGCAAAGCTTTTTGAACCTCTTCCAGTATTCATACAGTGTTTCATCGCTGAATTATCGGACTCTGCAAATTTCCTTCCTTATGTTGGCCAGTCTTGAAGCAGGAAAATACTTCTCCAAGAACAGCCTTTTTATGTCGTTCCATGATTGTATTGATCCCGAGGGGAGATAATACAACCAATCCTTTGCCAAATCCCCAGTGAGAATGGGAAAGCTCTCAGCTTTATCTGCTCCTCCGTAACATTGTGTGGCTTCATAGTTGAGCACATAACATGGAATTCCTTCAAATGATTGTACGGATCTTCACCTGTAAGACCACGAAAAGTAGGCAAAAGATGAATTAGTCCAGATTTTAGTTCAAACGCAGCATTCAAAGCAGGATATTCAATGCAAAGTGGTTGTTGAGTAAGATTAAGAGTTGACAACTCCTTTAAAGTCTTGTTATTTGGCACTGCCATCTCCTCTTCTGATTCGCTTGAAAAAGATTGGTCCGAAAGTAGTGTGAGTGAGATGTTGAGGCCTGGTGATGGAGCTTCGTCGGAATCTGCAAGTGGACCTTGAGTTTTTAGAGCTTCCTTCCTATGCCTTCGTGCGGTTCTCTCTATTTCTGGATCAAATTTCAATTCAAGAGAGTGAGAGGATCGAGGCATAAAAAAATATAAAAAACTGAAAACAATTGAATAAATAAAAACAAATAACACTCCCCGGCAACGGTGCCAAAATTTGGTAGTTGTCGTCTAGCACTACAAAATTTACCTTACTTCTATTCCACTAACTCAAGAATTAGTATAGTAATACGCAAGGATCAATCCCACAGAGAGTATTATGTTTAATATCTATCCAAGTATTTCAAATGAATTGGGGGTTTTTAGTTTGAACAGTTTAATTAACGAAAGTGAATTTAAAGAAAATATCAATGAGTAAAAAGATTCAATTCTTCAGTTCAGTATCCCCTTTTCACAATTATGGATTAATCAAGTGATTACACTATTTACCCTTTCAATGAGATTAATAACCCTAGATAACCGCAATCGCAAATTACCCGAAACTCTCCTTAAGTGTAAATCTAATGCGACGATCGCCAACAAAAGATCCTAACTATCATACAACCTACAACTATCAGTCTAGATTTAATATGACAGAAGCATGAAGAATGAGAATTAGATTATTCCATGCAATAATAACACAATCAGAAATTATTTAACCTGTCTTCTGAAAACCTTAATAATATTCAAAAGCTTGACCACGATCAAATATCATTAATCACTACTTATGATTAGACATACATCGTTTGCTTAATATATATCTTAATCTAGTAGATGATATCAATTTACTAATTTAATCCTGCAAAAACCAAATTTGTTAATTGAATAACATATACGAAAGTTTATGTAGATAATCAGAATAAATCTCAATATGAAAAAATAAATAATATAAACTTAATCAAACCATTAATTGATAATAAGGTTCAACATCCCTTCAGAATTGAATAAAAGAACTTAGCTTGACATGCTTTGATGAATCAATAGCCTACCTCTAGTTCCATGATGAGAGATGAAATATCTGATCCAAGATGATTAAAACCTAAGAAAACAACTCATATAAATAGTCTATCAAAACCCTAGTACAATAAGGCACGTCTGCAATCCTTTTTCTAATCAAGTTTGTATTTTAAAGTAACTAAATCTGGTCAATCCCGTCAGACACGCGTGGTCAGCGCTTGGTCTCTTCTCACAGCAGCGCGGTCCGCATCTAGTATGCAGGAACTTGGTCTCGATCCAGTGCGGTTAGCGCTTCAATCCCTCTTTCGGCTGCGCTGTCAGCGCTCCTTATGCAGAATCTCTTCCTCCTTACGCGCGGTCAGCGCCTCTCCATCAAATCTGTCCATACTTTATCCTTTTTCACACTAATCCAACTCCAGCCTTCATACTTGCACCATAAACATAAAACACCAAAAGTAATACGAACAATACTTAAAAACTTATAATATGACAAGCTAAATGAGATTAAATCATAGGTTTTCAACTTACTCATCAGTAAGTTTTTAAAAGAGGGATTATACTAACTATATGTAAATGAGTTGATACACATGATCTTGCGTATTAAGGATCGTTGAGCATCCTTATGTGGACTAGTGGTTATTATAGCTAGTCCTTTGTCAAACGAACCTATTTAGTCTTGATTAAGGAGTTTTAAAAAGGAAGTTCTAAACCCGATTTGAGTTTTATTTCCAAAATCTATTTTTGATATAGGAGATAGTGTCCAACTTGGTCAATAGACGATGGAACATATTAATCCTAGTCAAGCTAAGGAATTCGAAAGAAAACTAAAATTTTAGAAGTTAATCAAACAAGTATGGGAAATTAAATATGTTATAAACACTGTTTTTAAGTGTTTATATTGTGTTCAAAGATATTAAGGTACTAATAAGAGGAATGGACCTTTGAAAATTCTATTTTGGTATTGACAGGGAGTAGCGCTCCGCTCTACTCCCAAGCCTATATGCAGCGCGCCCGCGCCGTTCTGCAGAATGGCCTAGAACAGTTTGTTAAATTATTAAACTTTGGTCATGATTAGATGTTTTCCTTAAAGACCACAAGGAATGAAACAAGATGGTTCCAATAGAATAAACATGAGGGTATAAATGTGGTAACATCATGGTTATCCTAAGATAAAGTAAAATGAAACCAAGTTAGAAAACGATATACAATTTGTTCTTATACTAAGAGCGTATGAAATGTATGACTGATGGGTATGAATCCATGATTATACAATTGTGTAGGAATACACGAAGTGCAGATAGCTATAAGCAGTTAAGTTATAGTTGATAAACTACGGGCCAGGCAAGTCTTTCAGTTCTTATTTGATATATAAATTCAATAACTATTGGTTGAATTATATTATGCTATGAGGATGTTGATTTATATATGAAATGCATATGAGATATGTATGAAATGTGAAAGTTGATCTTTGATGATATGCTTAAGAAGTTAATCTCTATATTTGTTATGTGAGAAGAAATATGCGTAGTAAATTTAAATGATTATGAATGCATGAACTGAGCATGATATTATATGCTATGTGATGCATGAAAACTGTTAAAATTGCTGAGCTGTCGAGCTCACTCTTGAAAATAACCATTTTTGCAAGTGATAAGTGGTTTTATTACCACTTATTTGAATAGTTACCAACTTGTTTCGTGGCTTAAACTCAAGTATCCATTGTGCTTTTCATGCGTTTTTCCTTTCTTTTGTGACTTTCAGGTTTTGGAACTCTACGAGTGCAATTTGAGCTAAAAAGGGTAAAAGAATGCTAGTTAGAGTAAAGCACAGAAATTGGCTTATAGCATAAAGGTAGCATGGGTAAAGAGGCAAGAGGGAATGATTCCACAAGGCTGCAAGAAGTGCAAGATGGCTAAAGGAGCGAGAGAAAGCCAAATGCAGCAGCAAAGCCCTGCACCAGCAAAGTTCAGCAGCACGCGTGGCCGCACCAGATTAACAAAGGAAAGCCACGTGGCCGAGCCAATCCCCAGAGCTGAGGCCAGTTTTTCCTGCCCGCGCGACCGCGCCCTCTTCAAGCTTATTCCTCGCACGGCCGTGCCAGTCAATATTTCATCCAGACTTGACTTTTCACTTGGAATGAATGGGAGAAGGCTCTTAAAAGGGCTGAGCCCTCATTTGTTCAACAGCTTCCCCATAAGGGTTTAGCCCTAGCTTAGTTTCTTCATCTCTTTTCCTTTCTTTTTCTTTTCTTGTATAGATTAGGAGTAGTTTAGTGTTAGATTAGGGTTAGTTAGTTAATTTTCTAGGGTTTTGTTAGTGTTTGAAGATTGAAGCAAGTGTGTACACTAAGATCCAAGCTCGGAGAAACGAACGAAGATTTGCATTTCTCTATCTCTTACTCTCCTTGCTATCATTTGTATTTGGATAATGTATACTAAACTTGTGGATAATATATTTGGGTTGTCTATACCTTAAATTATATTTTGAGGTTCCAATGGAACCTAATGAATAGTTGATTGTTAGTTTTCCTTCCATGATGGTCTTATTTGATTGCTATGTGCTTGTCTATTGCGATGTATGCTTTAATTGCCTAATTGATTAGCTACCAATTACTGTGATAGCCTATGTGGGATCGGAAGATAAAATATAGGTTTAGATCGAATCGCGATAGCGGGCGATTGTAGGTTCACATGGCGTTGGACTTATGATTTGTGCTTAGGATAGAAATATACCAAAGTGCCGCTCGTAGTCAATAGAGGACTTGACCTTAAACCCTATTTATTTGTAAATCACATAGGAATATAGTGGTTTAGGTAATGTGGGTGTCCACGTGGGTCTATCACCTGTGGATTGCACGTGGTATGGTTTAGGTACATCGGAAGATGGCCTTCTCTTACTCTCGTGTTCTCGGCTAACACATATAATGATTAATTTGACCTAATTGGAAGTGAATCGACTTAGACGAATCATTAGGGGAAATTGGGATCTCTTATCTTCATTATCTAATTCAACTCTAGGATTCTTTGTTTTACTTTCAATTCCTTGCCTAGTTTAATTTAGTTTTTAATTAAAACAATTTACGCTGTTTAAATAAGATTGAAATGATTACGTGCTAGTGGTTTAGTGTCTTTTATCCATTAATTCTTTGTGGGACGATATATGTACTTTCACTTTATTACTCGTTGGCCGCGTATACTTGCGCGTTAATTGTGTTATTAAATCGGACCAACAAGTTTTTGGTGCCATTGCCGGGGAATTATTTGGATAACTGTTTGCCAACATTAGTTTCAATCAGATTAGTCTTACTTTAAACATTTTATTTTTATTTTAATTCTCTTCCTATATTCTCTTTTCAGGTACAATGGACTTAAATTTCTATCCATGGAACTGTACAAGACAAGAGCAACTAAGGGAAGCAAGCACTGATGGACTCGACCTAATTGCCACACTTTCAGCACAGTTAGAGGTTCTCTTGAGGAAGTTAGATACTGTTGCAGCCCAACGGAGTTGGGAGCCAGAAGTGACTTCATATGACTATGGTGCTGGAGCTTAAATGAGCCATCAGGAGCCTATCAGTTATGGACAGGAGCAGTATGGGGGTGAGTACTTCAACCATAAGCCATACACCAATTATCAACAAGATTGGGGGTATCACCCGAGCCCTTTAGCTAACTACTATCAAGACCATACTGTGAGCTATTAAGAACAATGTGAGCCAAGTCCAAATTACGCACCATATCAACCTTTCTGTTTACAAGGAGAACAGTCTACCATGGACATCCTGGATAGAGCCTTAGCAAACCAAGAGGAGATGATTAGGAGCCAAGAAGAATCGAACCAAAACTTCTTGAAATAGATGGCCCTAATCAACAATCCTTCAATAAACGAGCCTCAGTACATGGATCCCGAGACTAAAACTGAAAAGGAAGGATTGGAAAATATATGGGGAAACTCCATAGCATCAACACAGGAGATCTTGATTGAGCAAGAGTATTCAAATGAGGATCTTCAGATTTGGGTAGAGCAGATTAGCACGACATTAAGGAAAGACGAGGTATTTGAACAAGAGACAACAATGCAAGATCCTATACCTCCAATGACTGAAGCTGTAAGTTATGATCCCCAGACTACGTGGTGCTATGACATGGGTGCAGAAATTGATAGAGAATCTGAAGTGCAATTGCAACTGGACGAGCCGAAGGTAATGGAACAAGAGGAGATAATTGGGGATGTGGAACAGTATGAACCAATAGTGATAATACCCCAAGAACCTTCTCCGCCGAAGTTTGAGAATCCAGTCATGTTTGCACACCCTTGCTCCCTTGGTAGCCACATTACAGAGCCGGATCTCGATGCTATGAGAGAGTCCGCAAGCTTCAAACTATGGTGGTCAGAAGAGAAGAGAACAGAAGAAGAAACCGTTGTGTTGTGTGAACCTTAAAGCCCAAACCATTTCACATACACAACGAAACCCTTGCCTAGCCCCCTACCTTTAGTACGGCGAATCGTTGTTCATATCATGTGCTAGGTAGTTTAAATCTACATCCTCTCCTATTGGGAAGCCGCCAAAGTCACACAGCTATTCTGATGGATGGAGGGGTTCTCCAATACTGTCGGGGAGTTGGATAGCAGTGGTCAGACAGAGTCGAGCTAGAGGACTATAAATCAAGCGCTCGATGGGAGGCACCCCATCAATTCTCTCTATCTCTCTGTTTAATTCTCTATTTACATGCTTTCTATCACATTTCCCTCCCCCTCATTTAATTCTTATTAATTAATATTTAGTTTAAAGTTTTTGCATACTTTAGCAATTAGGAGTTCATTACCTACATTTTTGGACTTAGGCATGAATACTTTTTGGGAACATAAAACTTATAGCATATTTTTGATGCGCTTGCACATTGAATACGCCTTTAGAGAATTTTTGGGAATTTAATGCATATAACTTTCCATGTTGGATTCTCTTGATGTAAATAGTCAATATATACTTTTGATAATCTAAGAGGGCTTAATAAGATTTTATGTCTTTCTTAGGTTCAATGAATGCTGCAAGAAGCCAAACTAAATGGCCAACCAAGTGCATAGAAAAAAATTCTGCAGAAACAAAACCTGGCAGCCTGCGCGGCCATGCCTAATTCAAGGCATTACCACGCGCGGCCGCGCCACATGCAGACTGGGCCTGACTTGGGAAAAATCTTGCAGATTTTGGGGGGCACCAATTCATATAGATTATCAACAGCACCCAAACCTCAGTCCATCTAATCTCGAACCCTCGAGTTCCTTAATGCAATCCCCCATCTCTTCCTTAATGCAATCCCCCCCACTACAAGCCTTAATTTTGAAAGCCTCCTATCTCATCAATCCGAAGTACCAAGTACCATCCACCTCATCCTCTCAACCTGATCAATTGAGATATTGAGTATGGAATCATTAGTAGAGCACGATTGATATTGAGTTGGGTTGGCTCGTTTAATATAGTGTTGAGCGGGGTCTATTTTGCTAGAGCAGAGAGAGGCGGGAAACTTCTGAGAGGGCGCCATTTCATTTCATGCAGCATCAGAAGCCGAATAGGGGAGTTCCTTTCTTTTTACCTTTACCTTCAATGAGGACATTGAACACTTTAAGTTTGGGGGTATTGGTTTTATTTTGCATATTTAGTTAGTTCATTTCATGTTTTGCATATAGTGTAATTTGCATGCATATTGCATATTGTGTTTGTTTATATAGTGCATGTAGGTCATACTTTATTAAAATTTTTCAAAATTTTAAAATTTTTTCTTTTGTTTTGCATTCTGTGTTTAGAGCATATTGCATGAATCCAGATTTTAGTTGGTTAGTATGTATGTTGCCTATGAAGAAACTGAAATCACTTGATTTTTGAACTGATTTGAGACTTAAGCCTGATTTCATGGTCATATATGTAAATCCTTATCTGTCAGATACTGTGTAGCCAATGAGCACGATAGAGTAACCATCATGATATGCTTAATTTAAATGTTTACATACTTATCTTCTGGTGGAAAAACTATGTTTTAATAAAAGAATTTCAGTTCTCATATGATAATAACTAGATTGTAAAAAGCTTATGTTTGGGGGAAACAGGGGATATGCATGATTTATGCGGGGAGATGGTGTAAGAACCCAAATTTTCAGATATTATTAAATAAGGATTTAATAAATAAAATTCTTAAACTGTGAGATGGGTTCGAATAAGAGTATATATATGTGATATGAGGTATGTGGTATTATATTACATAGGGTAATATGGACTATGTAATATGTGTTTTAGTGATTTATAAATATACTATTAATATATATATGTTATTTAGCGTAAAGACTATTCAGTGGAGATAAAGGAAGTGGATAAATCCTTAGCGATATTAAATAATTTATAGAATTATTTTATCATAGTAAGTTGGTGACATTAAATATCCTTAATGTATAATCACCATATTCTTGTGTATGTATATTAATAACTAGTATGTTTACAATATAGGTTATTAGTAGCACTTAAGCTATCCGTGAATGGGTTTGGATAGTGAAGCATGAGTTATTTAAGGGAATTAACTAATAAGAATAAATATTAGTTAATTTAAGTTGGGAGTTATATTAGGGAATAATATAATGTGAGTATTGAACCTTAATTAACTATGATGATATAGTACAACATTTAATTTACTAAAGTAAAGGAGTGAATTAATATGTGTGTTGAATATGTGATTATAGTTGCTACTTTTTATATATATTACTTAGAATGGCAATATGTGAGAAAGTCTAATGTACGAATAACGTTAATAAATATATATATATATATATATATATATATATATATATATATATATATATATATATATATATATATATATACGTTATTAAAGAGAAATGGAAATCATTATATCTTTAAATGAATATTTGAAGAAATTGTTTTGGGAACAATTTATAGAAAGGAAAGAGAAATAAATATTATATATTTCTAATAAAGGATATTAAAAAAAAATTGAATATTGAATTATTTTAATAAATGGAGGAAATGTTATTTTTGAATAGTAATATTACCTTATATATTTTGTATATGGTGTGATTGATTAATATGGTAAATATATTAAAACATATTTGCTATATGTAAATAAATTGATGAAAACAATTTATTACAATAGAAAAAAAACTTATTATCTATTTTCTATATATAATATATGTACATGTGCTGTGCATATAATTATTTTTAAACGATATTATATTGAGAATAATATCATGAGACAATAAGTAAATTATTTTCTAATAATAAATGCCTTTAATTGGAGAAAACATAATATTTTATGTCATGTTATAGTGGAATACGTAGTTGTTATAATAGTAATGTATTTCCAAGGGAGTTAATTAATAAAAGAAAGCTGAGTTATTTTAATGTATTAAATAACTTAAGTTATTATTTTACCATAGACTTTATAAATAATTAATAGAGTAAATATTAATTATTATATGCGTAAAGGTTATACATATTATAAAGTGTATAAATAATTGAGGTAGCTTAGCATTTAAATGCTTGAGTCACACCAACATTATATTAAAAGGATATTAAGTGTGGTGGAAGTAATAATAAGCTTATGATTGAGCTTATGAGAAATGCCTTGTGTGGCACGATAATAAATCCGATGATGAATTAATTAATTCATGGATGGAGAAATTAATAATTAAACAATTAATCTATGTTAATTGTTAATTTTTATTATAATGGTATGTTGAATTATTATTATTGCGAGTGATAGCATTATAATAAGTATACTGGTTATAAATATAATAAGATTTATATTTATCTAATGTGATAACTAACCATATAAATGTTAATTAATTGTTATGGAGATAAATAATTACATTGGTTGATGATGGATGAATTAATTAATATTTTATTAATTAATTAACTGTCATTGAGTATAATAATATATAAACGAGTAGATTACTAATATGATTATAATTGCTCAACTAGTTGATATGTGCAAAGGATGTGATTATTAAGAGTATAACATATAGTAGTTACACATATGTTATATAAAGTGTAGTGCAACATTAATGTGACTATATTATATATATATAAACTATATAGTAAGATTAATTGCATTATGTGAGTTACATAATAGTAAGTGTTTATGTGACAATAAGTGTATGGGTGAACATTGATGTATAGCAATATCAATGACCATTGTTAATTGATAATGTATGCAATATGTTATTATAACTGTAATAATAATCGTTATGATAATTAATAACCGTTATGATAATACCCAATTGAATGATATTCGGTGTTAAGAAAATGTACATGGATTATATGTGGTATATATATACCCCTACTTGATACATTGTATTGTTAGTTGCTCATTTGAAACGGCATTGTAACACCAATTAAATGTATCACCTAAGTATACATGGTATGTAATGTCTATATGTTATTACATAACTGTTATATGTAAGTCTTGTTGCTCATTTGCTGAGATTAAGTAGCATTGTCCAACAAAGAGTGTCCTCATCTCTTCTGCACGTGAACTCTCAAAGCCTATAGCTACTCTATACTCCTTCTCAATTTCAGCAAAGCATAGCTAATAATTATAAGGGGAGTGGGATTCATGATGAATTCACCAACTCTCCCTTAACCATTGAACAATCCTACATTCCTTTGGTTTGATCTAATGGAGAATTGCAATGTCTGTTTATTCATTTGCCTATAAATAGAGCCTTCCCTCTCCTTCATTTCATTTGCTGAGAGTTTCAATTGAGTTAAGAAGGAGTATTATAGCAGTATTGTAAGAATCATTGTAGCAGTAAACTCAATTAGGCAATTGAAGAGGTATAACTCCCTATCCATGTTCTTCAATTTTCAAATTCTTGATTTTGCTAAGTTAAATGTTAAATTGTTTGGAGAATAGTTGTTAATGGTTATACAAACGTTATAAACCTGTTAAATCTATAGTGTAGCATGTTTAGTTTCGAATTTTGCTGAGAGAATTTTGATTTGGGTTGGTAACTGCTGAACAGAAAGAAGTCTCTGGTTTGGCCAGACACCGGCGCAGCTGCGCCGGGTTTATACCTGGGAGCAGCGCAGCTGCGTAGGGTCCTGGATTTTGTTTTCTGTTTTCTACAGCAGCCTGCTATGTGACCACTTGTTGATATTATTTAAGACAAGCATGAAAACTGGTATAACTCCTATAAACATGTCCGCTGATACAACATGAATGTTTATGGCCATAATAGCGTACACTTTTGATAAAAAGCTTTCTAGTTAGAAGTGAACTTAGAAATGATTAAAGTGAACTTCATCACAAACATTTCATGTGAACATTCTGATTTTTGTGAACATGATCATATAGTCTATATTCACATGAAATGTACATTTAAAGTGTTGAATAAACTAGCATACGTGATTGCAAGATTCAAACGATTTCAAAGAGAAACTTAAGAACTTTTTGAAGCGAACTAGACCAAGACTTATGTATTTTAGATTCTGACCATTTGACTCTGTGTATGTGACTTATATATGTGTTCTAATATATGAGAGTCATGGCTACGAGGTATTTTGCATATACTAAGTTACCTTTGTTGACTTAGTGCAATTTTTATGAAAACTTAGAATGTGAAGGGTAATATCATCAAACACCGTGTGAGTTACATTATGATCATGCAAGCATGTATATTAGGATTTTATTATGCCTATAGACATGTTGATATAAGCATCATTTGGTTGAAATGTGAATACCACTTATGCACACGTATTCAAGTAATGAAATTCTAAGGCATGAACTAATGTGGGTTAAGGTATATACATGTAGTATACGCACAAGAATAACTACTTAGTATTGTTTGGCCTCTTTATGTGGTAATATGACATTAGTGGTTGACCCTTGAGGCATGAACTTGATTTACTTAATGTAGATGAAAGTCCGGTATGAAAACCATGTGATTTTGACTGGGACTAAAATGAGCATGCTAGATTTTCAAACTTGCGTTAGTAACCTTATAAACATGTAAACATGATGAACATAGTAGTCTTGCATGACTAGTTTAAATACGACAAGGATTTTGAAAGACGAAACTTAGAAAGTTTGAATGTAATGGTTTCGATAAGGTTTGAGAAACGTAAGAGCAATATGGATTATAGATTTATGAGTTTTAAATATGTGTCGAACACTTAAATAGTTAAGTGTGTGAATATTGATATTGAGTATGGTTAAGATATAACTATACGTACCTAACGATACTAAGCGTATGATAGGAAAGTGAAATAAGGTTCTAAGAACCAATATAGAAAACAATATAATATTTATTATTACATTGAGAATGTATGAATGTATGACTAATGGATATGAATCCATGATTATATAACTGTGTAGGAGTACACGAAGCGCAAACATCTTAAGCAGTTAAGTCGTAGTTGTTAATCTACGAATTAGGCAAGTCTTTCAGTTCCTATTTGATATATGAATTCAATAACTGTTAGTTGAATTATATTATGCTGTGATAATGTGAACTTATAGATGAACTGTATATGAGATATAAATGAGATTGAAAGTTGATCTTTGATGATATACTTGTTATGTGAAAGTAACATGCGTAGTAAATATAAATTGTTTATAAATGCATGAACTGAGTATGATGTTGTATGCTATGTGATGCATGAAAACTGTTAGAATTGCTAAGCTGTCGAGCTCACTCTTGCAAATAACCATTTTTGCGGGTTAAGGACTTGCGATAAAGATTTCGTGCTTCTTGATTGATAAAGATAGATCGTATCGCAATGAAGAATACTGTTTAGATTATTACTTGAACCAAGTTTAGGTTCTAGGAGTGTGCTTGATATATACTTACGTTGTTTTAAACTTGTCGTATTGTAAAGATGTATTAGTTGATACATAGAGGATATCAAGTCGAGTTGTAAACGTTATACGATAACTCAAAAAGAATGAATCATATTATAAAGTTGATTCAGGAATTATTAATTGATTCA
Organism: Panax stipuleanatus; assembly: GCA_020205555.1. Taxonomy (NCBI): domain Eukaryota; kingdom Viridiplantae; phylum Streptophyta; class Magnoliopsida; order Apiales; family Araliaceae; genus Panax; species Panax stipuleanatus. The sequence goes on from CM035115.1 coordinate 37,721,274, forward strand.
AAGTTATGGAATCAATAAGAAGAATTTATTCAAAGGATATTGAAAAGTTTAAATTATTCCGCATTTTAGTAACATCGAATATGATGTAAAGACGAGATCTTGGATATGAATAGAATTTATATTCTAAATTGTAATAATCAAAGTGGTATTCTTTTACTAATGATTAAAAGATGTAATAGTTTCGCGTTAGTATTTGGTTAGTAGTATCGTGACTGCACCGGATCCGAGGTAATAGAGAGGGACCCGGATTTGGGGGCGTCACAGGTTGGTATCAAAGCTGTAGGTTATAAACCTTAGGTAAGTGTATCTTAGACTATAACCTGAGAGAGGGAAAGATAAAGATTAAAATATATCTAAATGAAGATTCAAAGAAAATCTCGAAATATCTAGAGAATGAGAATCAGAAGTTTCCTAACTCCGGTAATGAAAATGTTAAGACGATGTCTATAAGATGTATATGACAAAGATAGTGAGAATAAGCTCAGATGGAGTTTGGTTGATAATAGGGAAAGAACCCTAAGGTAAACCGATGATCACAATGTGATCGGATTAAACTTTGAAATGATAGATATTCTGTAACGACTTAGTATGTACAGTTTGATGCTATAAGTGAATGTACTATTAAAAGTACGAGATGAACTCATGAGGAGATGTATGTGATGAAACATAGAAAGTTCGTAACGAGGAAGTGATAGAGTAAGATAAAGTTAAGTGTTGGACTTCCATTGAGAACTCATGTGATGACTTAGTTGTACAAACTTTTGTACGGGCAGAAGTTTTGTGCTTGCACTGAGTGCGTCACATTGATAATCGTTGGAATGTTAGTGTCGCGGTATCATTATACATATGGTGGAAAGGTGATTCTTTTCTCATATTTATTTTGATAGATAGAGATTTCTAAGATATAATTAGATAATATTAAGATTAGGTGCGAGTTCTTAAGACTCATGCCTATGACAAGTTCGTGACTCATAATCGTATGGTGGGACCCCTCAGCGAATGGACGATTTTGGTCTGACTAGGATAAGTTCCTCAACCCATATGATTGTGGTAAGTTCCTGAGCTTCCATGGTATGGTAAGTTGGTGAACTGTACTGAAAATATATATATTATATAAGAGTTTTGGAATAGTGAGCGTTGATGGTAGTATGAGATTGAAGTGATGGAGAAATTTGGATTTTTTAAAATCTTCTAGCTATGCTAGGTTTTCAAAATTTATTGACTTCGTGCTAGTGTTTGCACTTCGGTTTTCTTGAGAAAAACATTGGGCCGGGTGACTGAACCAATGAGTTTTAAAAACAACACCGTTATTCGTATGTCTAAGCTATTTATTTTGGCCAAGACAAAAATGATTTGAAAATCTTTCAAAATATATTTTGACCATGTGCATTATTTGATATGATGTAGAATGGTAAACGATGGAGTCAACAATGCAATCGAACCTAATATTGGTTGTGATCGAAAGATCGTCAGCCCACTATGGTATGATATAATATGACAAAGTCATAAAATGGCGGAATCCTCAACGTACTACTAATCTGGTATGGTATCATGACATCATAAAAGAATTTTTGGTTTTCTTGTAAATTATGAAGAAGGTCAATTAAGTTGGCTAAATTATTTCGATTGATGTCCGAATTGTTGATGAGAGTCTAAGCTATTTGATTCGGCTAGGCGACTGTTGAAAAGAGATTATAGAATTCAAGCATTCTTGTGTATTTATGCCAAACCAGATTGCTCTGGTGCGAATTTTGATGTTGATACGCTGAGGTGAACAATCCAATAAGGGAACATGTTTTCGGGGACAATGGTTCCGTGCGTAACGCATATAGTCGTTACAAAACACTACGTTGCAGCCCAACGTAGTGGTACAATAGGCTGGCCACCTAGAGTATGCGTGGAGGGTGTTTTCAGTCTTTGTGATTGATAAACACTCTAGTTTGCGGTGTGAAGAATTGTGTTGAAGCATTAGTAAACCTGGAAAAAAGTTCACGGTCTTGTGTGACCCCTCAGCATAATTTGAAATCTGAGTTATTTATACTACTTCCCGATTATTAAAAAATCGTGGAAGATTCTTATTCTTCTAAAGGTTGAATGTAGTAAGTAGAATGTTCCTTAGAAAGGAGAAAATGGTAGAATGCGATCAAGAAGGTCATAATAATAAAACTTCTGAAAAGAGAATGAATAAAAAATTATCAAGAGAATATGTAATATTTGGAATGGCACCGAGTAGAGGAGGTTTTGGTGATTCCGAGGACGGAATCCTTATAAGGGGGAGAGGATGGAAGAACCCGAATTTTCAGATATTATTAAATATGGATTTAATAAATAAAATTCTTAAACTGTGAGATGGGTTCGAACAAGAGTATATATATGTGATATGAGGTATGTGGTATTGTATTACATAGGGTAATATGGACTATGTAATATGTGTTTTAGTGATTTATAAATATACTATTAATATATATTTGTTATTTAGCGTAGAGATGATTCAGTGGAGATAAAGAAAATGGATAAATCCCTAGCGATATTAAATAATTTATAGAATTATTTTATCATAGTAAGTTGGTGACATTAAATATCCTTAATGTATAATCACCATATTCTTGTGTATGTGTATTAATAACTAGTATGTTTACAATATAGGTTATTAATAGCACTTAAGCTATCCGTGAATGGGTTTGGATAGTGAAGCATGTGTTAGTTAAGGGAATTAACTAATAAGAATAAATATTAGTTAATTTAAGTTGGGAGTTATATTAGGGAATAATATAATGTGAGTATTGAATCTTAATTAACTATGATGATATAGTACAGTGTTTAATTTACTTAAGTAAAGGAGTGAATTAATATCTGTGTTGAATATGTGATTATAGTTGCTACTTTTTATATATATATATATATATATATATATATATTACTTAGAATGGTAATATGTGAGAAAATCCAATGTACGAATAACGTTAATATATATATATATATATATATATATATATATATATATATACATTATTAAAGAGAAATGGAAATCATTATATCTTTAAATGAATATTTGAAGAAATTGTATTGGGAACAATTTATAGAAAGAAAAGAGAAATAAATATTATATATTTCTAATAAAGGATATTAAAATAATTTTTAATATTGAATTATTTTAATAAATGGAGGAAATGTTATTTTTGAATTGTAATATTACCTTATATATTTTGTATAATATGTGATTGGTTAATATGGTAAATATATTAAAACATATTTGCTATATGTAAATAAATTGATGAAAATAATTTATTATAATAGAAAATAAACTTATTATCTATTTTCTATATATAATATATGTACATGTGCCGTGCATATAATTATTTTTAATAGATATTATATTGAGAATAATATCTTGAGACAATAAGTAAATTATTTTCTAATAATGAATGCCTTTAATTGGAGAAAACATAATATTTTATGTCATGTTATGGTGGAATACGTAGTTGTTATAATAGTAATGTATTTCCAAGGGAGTTAATTAATAAAAGAAAGTTGAGTTATTTTAATGTATTAAATAACTTAAGTTATTATTTTACCATAGACTTTATAAATAATTAATAGAGTAAATATTAATTATTATATGCGTAAAGGTTATACATATTATGAAGTGTATAAATAATTGAGGTAGCTTAGCATTTAAATGCTTGAGTCACACCAACATTATATTAAAAGGATATTAAGTGTGGTGGAAGTAATAATAAGCTTAAGATTGAGCTTGTGAGAAATGGCTTGTGTGACACGATAATAGATCCGATGATGAATTAATTAATTCATGGATGGAGGAATTATTAATCAAACAATTAATCTATGTTAATTGTTAATTTTTATTATAATGGTATGTTGAATTATTATTATTGCGAGTGATAACATAATAATAAGTATATTGGTTATAAATATAATAAGATTTATATTTATCTAATGTGATAACTAACCATATAAATGTTAATTAATTGTTATGGAGAAAAATAATTACATTGGTTGATGATGGATGAATTAATTAATATTTTATTAATTAATTAACTGTCATTGAGTATAATAATATATAAACGAGTAGATTACTAATATGATTATAATTGTTCAACTAGTTGATATGTGCAAAGGATGTGATTATTAAGAATATAACATATAGTAGTTACGCATATGTTATATAAAGTGTAGTGCAACATTAATGTGACTATATATATATATATATATATATATATAAACTATATAGTAAGATTAATTGCATTATGTGAGTTACATAATAGTAAGTGTTTGTGTGACAATAAGTGTATGTGTGAACATTGATGTATAGTAATATCAATGACCATTGTTAATTGATAATGTATGCAATAAGTTATTATAACTGTAATAATAACCGTTATGATAATTAATAACCATTATGATAATACCCAATTGAATTATATGCGGTGTTAAGAAAATATACATGGATTATATGTGGTATATATATACCCCTACTTGATACATTGTATTGTTAGTTGCTCATTTGAAACGACATCGTAACACCAATTAAATGTATCACCTAAGTATACATGGTATGTAATGTCTATATGTTATAACATAACTGTTATATGTAAGTCTTGTTGCTCATTTGCTGAGATTATGTAGCATTGTCCAACAAAGAGTGTCCTCATCTCTTCTGCACGTGAACTCTCATAGCCTATAGCTACTCTATATTCCTTCTCAATTTCAGCAAAGCATAGCTAATAATTATAAGGGGAGTGGGATTCATGATGAATTCACCAACTCTCCCTTAACCATTGAACAATCCTACATTCCTTTGGTTTGATCTAATGGAGAATTGCAATGTCTGTTTATTCATTTGCCTATAAATAGAGCCTTCCCTCTCCTTCATTTCATTTGCTGAGAGTTTCAATTGAGTTAAGAAGGAGTATTATAGCAGTATTGTAAGAATCATTGTAGCAGTAAACTCAATTAGGCAATTGAAGAGGTATAACTCCCTATCCATGTTCTTCAATTTTCAAATTCTTGATTTTGCTAAGTTAGATGTTAAATTGTTTGGAGAATAGTTGTTAATGGTTATACAAACGTTATAAACCTGTTAAATCTATAGTGTAGCATGTTTAATTTTGAATTTTGCTGAGAGAATTTTGATTTGGGTTGGTAACTGCTGAACAGAAAGCAGTCTCTAATTTGGCCGGACACCGGCTCAGCTGCGCCGGGTTTATACCTGGGAGCAGCGCAGCTGCGCAGGGTCCTGGATTTTGTTTTTTATTTTCTACAGCAGCCTGCTATGTGATAACTTGTTGATATTATTTAAGACAAGCATGAAAACTGGTATAACTCCTATAAACATGTCCCTTGATACAACATGAATGTTTATGGCCATAATAGCATACACTTTTGATAAAAAGCTTTCTAGTTAGAAGTGAACTTAGAAATGATTAAAGTGAACTTCATCACAAACATTTCATATGAGCATTCTGATTCTTGTGAACATGATCATATAGTCTATATTGACATGAAATGTACGTTTGAAGTGTTAAATAAACTAGCATACGTGATTGCAAGATTCAAACGATTTCAAAGAGAAACTTAAGAACTTTTTGAAGCGAACTTGACCAAGACTTATGTCTTTTAGATTCTGACTATTTGACTACGTGTATGTGACTTATATATGTGTTCTAATATATAAGAGTCATGGCTACGAGGTACTTTGCATATACTAAGTTACCTTTGTTGACTTAGTACAATTTTTATAAAAACTTAGAATGTGAAGGGTAATATCATCAAACACCGTGTGAGTTACATTATGATCATGCAAGCATGTATATTAGGATTTTATTTGCCTATAGACATGTTGATATAAGCATCATTTGGTTGAAATGTGAATACCACCTATGCACACGTATTCAAGTAATGAAATTCTAAGGCATGAACTAATGTGGGTTAAGGTATATACATGTAGTATACGCACAAGAATAACTGCTTAGTATTATTTGGCCTCTTTATGTGGTAATATGACATTAGTGGTTGACCCTTGAGGCATGAACTTGATTTACTTAATGTAGATGAAAGTCCGGCATGAAAACCATGTGATTTTGACTTGGACTAAAATGAGCATGCTAGATTTTCAAACTTGCGTTAGTAACCTTATAAACATGTAAACATGATGAACATAGTAGTCTTGCATGACTAGTTTAAATCCGACAAGGATTTTGAAAGGTGAAACTTAGAAAGTTTGAATGTAATGGTTTCGATAAGGTTTGAGAAACGTAAGAGCAATATGGATTATAGATTTATGAGTTTTAAATATGTGTCGAACACTTAGATAGTTAAGTGAGTTAATATTGATATTGAGTATGGTTAAGATATAACTATACGTACCTAACAATATTAAGCGTATGATAGGAAAGTGAAACAAGGTTCTAAGAACCAATATAGAAAACAATGTAATACTTATTATTATATTGAGAATGTATGAATGTATGACTAATGGATATGAATCCATGATTATATATAACTGTGTAGGATTACACGAAGCGCAAATATCTTAAGCAGTTAAGTCGTAGTTGTTAAACTACGAATCAGGCAAGTCTTTCAGTTCCTATTTGATATATGAATTCAATAACTGTTAGTTGAATTATATTATGTTGTGATAATGTGAACTTATATATGAACTGTATATGAGATATAAATGAGATTGAAAGTTGATCTTTGATGATATACTTGTTATGTGAAAGTAACATATGTAGTAAATATAAATTGTTTATAAAAGCATGAACTGAGTATGATGTTGTATGCTATGTGATACATGAAAACTGTTAGAATTGCTGAGCTGTCGAGCTCACTCTCGCAAATAACCATTTTTGCAGGTTAAGGACTTACGATAAAGACTTCGTGCTTCTTGTTTGATAAAGATAGATAGTATCGCAATGAAGAATACTGTTTAGATTAGTACTTGAACCACGTTTAGGTTCTACGAGTGTGCTTGATATATACTTACGTTGTTTAAAACTTGTCGTACTGTAAAGATGTATTAGTTGATACATAGAGGATATCAAGTCGAGTTGTAAACGTTATACAATAACTCAAAAAGAATGAATCATATTATAAAGTTGATTCAGGAATTTGTAATTGATTCAAAGTTATGGAATCAATAAGAAGAATTTATTCAAAGGATATTGAAAAGTTTAAATTATTCCGCATTTTAGTAACATCGAATATGATGTAAAGACGAGATCTTGGATATGAATAGAATTTATAGTCTAAATTGTAATAAGCAAAGTGGTATTCTTTTACTAATGATTAAAAGATGTAATAGTTTCGCGTTAGTATTTGGTTAGTAGTATGGTGACTGCACCGGACCCGAGGTAATAGAGAGGGACCCGGATTTGGGGGCGTCACAGATGGAGCGTAATATGCATTCCCTTGTAGAAAAAGAAAAAGAAAACAAAACAAAAGAAAATGCTTTGAAAAAGAAAAAAAATACAATAAACACGTCGGCTACGTCGAGTTCTGTGGCCTTTGATATTCATGCAAGTAAGCCCTCGGGGTGTCTCTACACCCAGCTCCCTAAGGACGTCTGGTCTGGGAGTCGTTGGTCGAAAGCTCGCTACATGGATATCATTGAAGAGACTAAGAGAACTAGGCATTGCACGGTCGATAGTGTACACGGGAAAGTGCGAATACGCCCTCGTGAATAATAAGAGCTTAATGAAACCCCGCTGTTGACTCTTAACTCTAGTAATGCATGGTTTAGTTAGAGCTTATATGATTTGCTATTTTTCTTAAGTTAAAACTTATTTTTCCCCTAAGAAGCATAGTATGTGAATTATTTATTTGAATGCATATTTAATGGTTGCTAGGCACACAACGCATAACACATCAGTGCTGACAGTTTTGGATTTGCAAGATTATGCTTTTAATCTCGTCTTGGGTAGCTTTTCTGTTTAATCATCTTGTGATTTTCTGAGGCATGGTTTTCATGTTCAATACTGACTGGAGCCTGGATTTGCATTCATATAGCGTAGGTTGCACACATTATATATATTGCATTGCATTATGTGTTTAGTTTTGTTTTTGTTTCTTGAGGGCAAGCAACATTTAAGTTTGGGGGTAGTTGATAAGTGGTTTTATTACCACTTATTCAAATAGTTACTAGCTTGTTTCGTGGCTTAAACTCAAGTATCCATTGTGCTTTTCATGCGTTTTTCCTTTTTTTTGTGACTTTCAGGTTTTGGAACTCTACGAGTGCAATTTGAGCTAAAAAGGGTAAAAGAACGCTAGTTAGAGCAAAGCATAGAAATTGGCTTATAGCATGAAGGTAGCATGGGTAAAGAGGCAAGATGGCATGATGCCACAAGGCTGCAAGAAGTGCAAGATGGCTAAAGGAGCGAGAGAAAGCCAAATGCAGCAGCAAAGCCCTGCACCAGCAAAGTTCAGCAGCACGCGCGGCCGCTCCAGATTAACAAAGGAAAGCCACGCGGCCACGCCAATCCCCATAGCTGAGTCCAGTGTTTCCTACCCGCGCGGCCGCGCCTTCTTCAAGTTTATTCCTCGCGCCGCCACGCCAGTCAACATTTCAGCCAGACTTGACTTTTCACTTGGAATGAATGGGAGAAGGCTCTTAAAAGGGCTGAGCCCTCATTTGTTCAGCAGCTTCCCCTTAAGGGTTTAGCCCTAGCTTAGTTTCTTCATCTCTTTTCCTTTCTTTTTCTTTTCTTGTATAGATTAGGAGTAGCTTAGTGTTAGATTAGGGTTAGTTAGTTTTCTAGGGTTTTGTTAGTGTTTGAAGATTGAAGCAAGTGTGAACACCAAGATCCAAGCTCGGAGAAACGAACGAAGATTTGCATTTCTCTATCTCTTACTCTCCTTGCTATCATTTGTATTTGGATAATGTATACTAAACTTGTGGATAATATATTTGGGTTGTCTATGCCTTAAATTATATTTTGAGGTTCCAATGGAACCTAATGAGTAGTTGATTGTTGGTTTTCCTTCCATGATGGTCTTATTTGATTGCTATGTTCTTGTCTATTGCGATGTATGCTTTAATTGCCTAATTGATTAGCTACCAATTACTGTGATAGCCTATGTGGGATCGGAAGACAAAATGTAGGTTTAGATCGAATCACGATAGTGGGCGATTGTAGGTTCACATGGCGTTGGACTTATGATTTGTGCTTAGGATAGAAATATACCGAAGCGCCACTTGTAGTCAATAGAGGACTTGACCTTAAACCCTATTTATTTGTAAATCACATAGGAATATAGTGGTTTAGGTAATGTGGGTGTCCACGTGCGTCTATCACCTGTGGATTGCACGTGGTATGGTTTAGGTACATCGGAAGATGACCTTCTCTTACTCTCGTGTTCTCGGCTAACACATATAATGATTAATTTGACCTAATTGGAAGTGAATCGACTTAGACGAATCATTAGGGGAAATTGGAATCTCTTATCTTCATTATCTAATTCGACTCTAGGATTCTTTAGTTTAACTTTCAATTCCTTGCCTAGTTTAATTTAGTTTTTAATTAAAACAATTTACGCTGTTTAAATAAGATTGAAATGATTACGTGCTAGTGGTTTGGTGTCTTTTATCCATTAATTCTCTGTGGGATGATATCTGTACTTTCACTGTATTACTCGTTGGCCGCATATACTTGCGCGTTAATTGTGTCATTAAATCGGACCAACAGCAAGTTAAGGACTCACGGTAAAGTTACGTGCTACTTGATTGATAGAGTTCAATAGTATCGCAAGAAGATTATTATTTAGCTGAAGTTATTGCTTTGAACTATGTTTAATGTTCTAGGAGATGTACATGATAGTAGTTATGATGTTTAATATATGTTGAGTTATAAAGTCGTACTATCGATATAGAGGATATCGAATCGAGATGTAAAATCTTACACGGTAATTCGAATAAAGTGAATCATAACATAATTTAATTCAAGGATATGTAATTGATAAAGATTGTGATTTAGAAATAATAAAGAAAGAAGAATGAAAAAGTTTAAATTATTCCGCATTTTTATAACATCGAATATGATGTAAAGACAGGAATTGTAAATAACCAAGATTGGAACTTATTAAAGTTTGGGGTCATTATACAGATCTTGGAAATGGAAGGAATTTATATTCTAATTTGTAATAAAAAGAAGTTATCTTCATTAAGTTATGAATAAAATATATGAATAATCAGATGAAGGTTGTATCGTGACGCACTAGGTCCAAGGTTCAAGGGACCCGGATCTGGAGGCGTTACAGCTATCGTACCTAAGGAGAATCCACTTTACCTCCCGGGGCGTTTATTGAAACCAGCAACCTAGATATTGGGGAAGGTATCAACGGGAAAGATCACAGAATTCCTCCATAAAATGGGGAACAACAAAGCAAGGACGGTGAAGCAGTTTGAAGCAGAACCACATTAAATCTCTATTCTGGATTTGGTATTGTCTTCTGACGACCATCGTCAAATTCTAATCCAGTAGTAGAGGAGGCACACCTGCCCAAAACCATTGATACTGAGAAATTCCAACACCTGATCAGCCATATCTTGGACAGTAATGTGATATCATTCACCGATAACGATATACCGGCCGAGGGAACTGGGCATCGTAGACCATTGCATATCACTGTCGTATCATCTGGATACGTGGTAGGAGGCGTATTAATTGATGGTGGATCATCCTTGAACATCTGTTCGTATGATACTCTGGATAGGATGAAGATCAACCTGAATCGGATTCGGGAGAGCCATGTAGTGGTACGAGCATTTGACGGATCAAGAAGGGATAAAGTTGGGGAAATTGAACTTCCTGTAGAGATTGGCCCCTTCACCTTCAATATACCTTTCCAAATCCTGAAAATCATTACCGGATATAATCTATTGCTGGAACGATCACGGATCCACATGACTGGGGCTGTTCCTTTAACTCTTCATCAGCAATTAAAATATATCGTTAACGGCAATTTGGTAACTGTCAGTGCAGAACCTGATTATCCTATCCATAATCTGGGAGATATGCCCCTGATCAGTGTGAATGAGGGTATTGAGCCCGCCAGTTTTTATGCCTTTGAAGTAAGCAATCCACGATACCACTCTGTGGGTGCGCCAACACTAACTCCCCAGATATCTCCAAAAGTGATGGCAGTTGGCCAAGAGATGATTTTCAGAGGACATCGACTAGGTCGAGGATTGGGGAGAAATGGCCAGGGAATCAAGAACCCGATCCACATACCCACGCAGTTGGGAAGGGTTGGATTAGGATACTCTGGTGGATCCAAACATCGTAATCCTCACAAGCACATGCCAATTAACCATCTGATTCATCTCAAGCCAGACCTCAGTGATGCCATATTTAAGGAGCCATTGAAGAAGGTCCTTGCTGTTATCTTAAACCTCCTGATCCCTAAAGTCAATCAGAATGGATATAAGGAGAGTGATGATGAAGTGACTATTAAGGATGCTGCCCGGATGGCCAAAGATAAGAAGTTTCTGGATGAGATTCAGTTACAATTTGTGAACAACTTTTGCCTTCCTAAAGATGACCTGAAGAAATCCAATGGGGCAGACCTATCGAATGATCAACCCATCCTCCCGATCCTTAACTGGGGAACTGTGAACATCTCGAAGGAGGATCCAGGGACCTGTTCCAAATTAGTTATGGACATCCTGGAAGACGTCGACAACTCCAGCAACATTTCTATCTCAGCTATCCACAATGATCTCACTACTAGTAATTGGACGGTTACCCCTCAGATAGTCCGAAAAGGGTAAAACCAGAAAGTGATCCATTAACAGACAGCTTTACCTTTATATATTTATGTCTGCTTTATTTTATCTGCAACTTGTTATTACCTATTGTCATATCAACTGCTGAATCCTTTTGTAATTGACAACCGTTTGTATATATTTAGCAATCAAGTTTTTGTCTCAGGTTTCCAAATTTGAATATTTCTAGCCACGTCCATGACTTGCCAAATTTGATTAATGATTACAATTTCGATATAGAATTGGACTTTGACTTGATGGGGATTGAGCAAGAGGAAGTGGATGATGACGAGGTGCCCGAGAAAATCAAAGCATGGGTCGAAGATAAACCTAAACCCAACCTTGATCAAACCACCACCATAAATATCGGAACCCCTGACAATCCCCAAGAGATACAGATCGGAACCAACCTTCCTTCTAACCAAGAAAAAGAACTAATCAAACTCCTAACCCAATTCAAGGATGTTTTTGCTTGGTCTCATGAAGACATGATAGGTCTATCCACCGATATCGTTGTCCATCGACTACCAATTAAGGAAGGGTTCAAACTGGTCAAGCAGAAATTAATACGGTTGAAACCAAAATGGAGCCTGAAGGTCAAAGAAGAAATTATCAAATAGTTCAAAGCGGGAATCATTATGGTGTCAACATATCCTGAATGATTGTCCAACGTAGTCCCAATGCCGAAATCTGGGGGGAAGGTGCGAGTATGTGTAGATTATCGAGATATTAACAAGGCCAGCCTTAAAGATGACTTCCCAGTGTCATTCATCCACGTGTTAATTGACAGTACGACACAGTTCAAAATGTACGAAGAGAATCTGCGAGTAATTTGCTAGTGAAATAAGATATTTGAGTATGAGGCAATAACATGAGTAACTCATGAACTGCTGAAAAGTATAAAATTATTTAAATCAAGAAATAATATAGTAAATTGAGTTTTTACTATAAAAGATATATAATATCTGTTTAAAACCTGAATTCGCAAATAAAGGTAAAAGATATTCCTAAAGTGGAATATAAATGATTTAAGCTTTAATATGTAAAATATTTACATATTAAAATGTGAGGGACCTTTATTTGATGTAAAAAAAAGGGTTAAAACGAATTAAGTTTCTAACTAAACTATTATTCGTTTTGAGTAAGAATAAATAATATTAGTTTGTATAAAGCTAATAATTATTATTAATGGATATACATGCATGTTTTTTAACATATTCAATTATCTAATATGTGTGTGCATGTAAATATGATTATGTAGAAATTGTGGAGAAACTCTAAGTTAAATTTTAGCGATAATCTCCAATCAAAGCAAGTTTTTCAGTTCTGTTATGTTTGTGGATTGTATGTGATTATATGGTGAGTTACATACCATGTTTATTGAATTGTTAAAGTCAAAATATGACGAAGTCAATTGGGTTATAGAACTCAATTGCTATATCTGATCTGTGATAGCATATGTTGTATGAGAATGTGAGACGTAAAAAGGCATGTATAAATGTATTGCATGAAATTATAGAACTGTGATATGCCTACTAGAAGAATTATTGATGCATGAATATATGCATTGCAAAGAATTATTGATGCATGTAGAATATTATGCATAGTAAAGAAAGTATGTTGCATATGGTGAATATAGAATTGCGTGCTGTGTGAAACATGATAGAGTGTTAAATTTTCTTGGCCGTTGAGCTCAATCTTGCAAACCCAAACCATTTTGCAGGTTAATGATGTTAAGCAATATTACTTGCTATATGGATGATGAAGATTGATGGATGTGCGAAATGGATACATTTCCTTACATTAGAAATGGTAGAAACCTATGATAAATGGTTTTGATATATGTAATCAACAACTATGTATAGTTTAAAATATCCAATAAAGAATATTTATTTTAGATGTATTGCAATGAATACTTTATAAAAATAAAGTAATATAGTGACATTACTATATAAGAAAGAATTAATATTGAGTTATATATATTAATATAACTCTGATAAGAGAAATCATTAAATAAATATGATTTCATTATAAAAGATAATCGTAAAGGTTGAGATTCAGGGAACGAATGAATGGAATAAAAGAAAAAAAAATTCTACATTTTTAGCTATTTTAACATTAAATAATGTTTTAAAAGCTAGAACAAGATAGTATTAACGCACAAGATTGGGAATAGAAATAGTCCTGATTTTGGGGTCGTTATAGTTGGTATCAAAGCTAAGGATTATAAACCTTAGGTAAGTGAAACTTAGGCTATAATCGTAAGTGTTGTCCCCGATTGGGTATGACAATTACGCGCAAGTATACGCGGTCAACAAGTAATAATCAGTAAGTACAGATATCGTTCCCACGTAGAATTAACAGATAAAAGGTCACCAAACCACTAGCACATAATCATTTCAGTCTTATATAAACGAGCGATAAAGAGTTTTAATTAAAAACTAAATTAACTAGACGAGTAAATAAACTTAAACTACTTAATTCTAAAGTAAAATCAGATAATGAAGCATGAGATCCCAATTTACCCTAATGATTCATCTAAGTCAACATACTTCCAGTTAGGTCAAACTAATCGTCAAATTTTGTTAGCCAAGAACACTAAAGTGAGAGAAGGCCATCTTTCGATGCACCTAATCCATATCATATACAATCCACATATGATAGAACGTACATGAACACCCACATTATCTAAACCCCTATATGTTTATGTGATTTATAAATAATTAGGGTTTCAGTCCAAGTTTTCTATTGACTACGAGCGGCGCTTCGGTATATGTCTATCATAAGCACAAATCATACACTCAACACCATGTAAACATACAATCGCCGGCTACTACAATTAGATCTAAATTCAGACTTCGTCTTTCAAGTCCGTACAAATTATCACAGTAATTGGTCGTGAATCAATTAAGCAATGGAACACAAATTGTAATAGACAATCACATACCGATAAACAAGACCAACATGGAAGGAAATCAATATAGACTACTCATTAGGTTCCATTGAAACCTCAAAATATAAGCTAACTTATACAAGAATTAGATATACCATCCGCATATTGAATAAGCATCATAAGAATACAAATGAGAATCAAAGAGAAAATAAGGATAGAAAATGCAAATCTGATTTCTCTTGATCAAAATATGAATTCTTGATGTTCTCCAAATGTTTCAACCATCAAGTCTAATCAAACCCTAGGAAACTAACTACTTTAAACTAGCACTAATATACTCCTAATCTAGACAAGAAATGTAAAGAGAAGAGAAAATGGGAAGAACAAAGCTAGGGCTAGAGCTCCCAATGGGAGTATGTCTCTAATGTGTGCCAAAATGTGCCCTTATATGAGTCCCCAGCCGAGTCTGCCTCTTTCTCCCAACAAAATTCCAGCTGGCTAGCATTAATGAAAGTCAAACTGCATGATGAAGACCAGCGCAGCTGCACAGGGAAGAAGGGCAAAGCCAGCGCAGCTGCGCAGCAGGGAGCTTGGTCGAGGCAACTGGCGTAGCTGCGTAGGTAATGGGCATGGAGCCGGCGCAGCTGCGCAGGGCTTCAGGCTTTAAGTGTCTGCCTCTTTCGCTACCTTTTCCTGCACTCATTCCATTCATGTGATTCTTGCTCCTTTTACTCTGCATCCTCAGCATGCCATCAGCTCATATTTTAGCAACTGTTCCCTTTTTGGCATTCTATCATCCTTTTAAGCTCAATGCACACCATGAGTTCCAAACATAAAATCTACAAAAGAAAGTAAAAACACATGAAAAGTATTAACATACTTGAGTTTAAGCAATGAAATAAGCCAATTAATATCTGAATAAGTGGTCATGAAAACCACTTATCAAATACCCCCAAACTTAAACGTTACTTGCCCTCAGGTAACACAAGCAAAACAAAACATAGATGCAATGCAAGTAACTATAATGTATGTAACCTAGACTAGCATGAAAGTGAATCCATATCTCAGTCAGAATTAATATTCAAATGAATTGCCTCAGAAAAATCACGAGATAATCAAATAGGAAGCTACCCAAGACAAGATCATGAGGCATATTTTTGCAAATCCAAATCTGTCAGCACTGATGTATTGTGCGTTGTGTGCTTAGCAACCATTAGACATGCTTTGGAACAAATACATCACATACTATGCTTCTTAGGGGAAAAACAAGTTTTAACTCAAGAACAGCAGTAAATCAGATAATTTCTAACTAAGACCATGCATTACTTAAGCTAAGAGTCAACATGGGATTTATTATGCTTATTATATACACAATCGAGTTTGCAGTGCCTAATCCTCTTAGGCTTTTCAATAATATCCGTGTAGCGAGCTTTCGACCAACGACTTCCAGACCAGACGGCCTTAGGGCGCTAGGTGTAGAGACACCCCGAGGGCTTACTTGCTCAAATATCAAAGGCCACAGAACTCGACGTAGCCAACGTGTTTATTCACTTTTTATCTTTATCTTTTTCTTTTCATTTTTTCTTTTGCTTTTCTATTCTTTTTCATAGGGGAGTGCGTCTTATGCTCCATCTCCCCAATTATCATGCATATCCCCTGTTTCCCCCAAACTTAAGCTTTTTATAGTCTAGTTATTGTTATTAGATTACTGAAACTCTTTCGTTAAAACACATATTTCCCACCAGAAGACAAGTATGTGAACATTTAAACTAAACATATCGTGATGGATACTCTATCGCTAACTGGCTACACAGTATTTGACAGAAAAGGATTTACATATATGACCTTATAATCAAGCTTAAGTCTCAAACTAGTTAGCAAATCAAGTAATTTTAGTTTCCTCATAGGCCAAATAAATAACAAACCAACTTCAACCTGGATTCATGCAATATATCCTACAACAATTAACTAAAACAAAAATAAAATTTTTTGACAAATTTCAACAAAATACGAACTACATGCACTATATGAACAAACACAATAAGCAAAATGATATGAATTAAACAACATGCAAAAATAAACCTTAATACCCCCAAACTTAAAATATTCAATGTCCTCATTGAAGGGTAAAAGGTCAAAAAGGAACTCCCCTAGTCGGACTCGTCGTCGCCCCTCCTCCTCAGTCTGCTCTGTAGGTGTGTCTGGCGGAGGGTACTGGCTGCCTGTGCCAAAAGTAGGGAACTCAGCATGAATGCCCAACATCCCGAATGCTCTAGATAAAGCCTGGGAGAACTCAGATGTATAGGTCTGGAAGTCTGTGTATGTAGTGTCCATCCATCTCCTCAACTGCCTGATCTCCCTCTGCTGACTAGTGAACTCTGCAGAAGTCGGCTCTGCTATTTGCTGAGCCTGCACTGGACCTCCTTCTACTTCTTCTTCTTCCTCGTCCTCATCTTCATCAGAATCTCCAGTAATGAATCCCAGACCTCTAGGGTGAGACTCTGCCCCCTCCTAAATAGTGTACTGCTGGATGGCTGTATGATCTATGTCATGCATCGGGCACTGTAGCTCCTCATTGCCCCAGACCACACCAGCAGCTAGACATAGTCGTGTAACAACAGAGGCGTGCGGGATCCCTCTTGATGTGCTCCCCCTTATAAACTTTAGCATGGATTGGTTGATAATATATCCTATATCAATCCTCTTATTCTTGATAATGCCATAAAGGAGGGTGGCTCTCTCAGTAATGACCTCCGCGTGATGGCTAGAGGGGAGAATGCTCGCACAAATGAAGCTATACCAAGCCTTGGCGTAGCAACTCAAGGCAGTCTGCGGGAAGCTAATTTTTCTGTCTATGCCTGAGTATGTAGTCCACTTCGTCCTTGGCTTGCACATTTCTTTGATGAGTAGGTCCAGGTCAGTCTCCATCCGCTGGGACTCTGCCCAATACGTCGGGCCAGAAGGAAGAGTTTCCAGTTTGAATATTTCGTTGATTGCCTCCTTTGTATAAGGCACCTGTTTCCCCCGCACGTATGAGATCCCATTCTGCGTCTCGTGGGCATTGGCATAGAATTTTTTCATCAGGGGGATAGGAGCTGGTAGCGGTGTGGCTACTACTAATGCCCATCCATGCTCTATTATCTGCCTCTTCATAAGCCCATCATTGTTTCTTGATTTTAGCCCCCTCTCCTTCACATAGGTCTTCTTATCTAGTACATTTACAAAGTAGCGCTGAGCAGTCAAGTCCCCAAATCTGAAGGCGTCCAAGGCCTCATGAGAACTACATGTGCCGTGATCACTGCTCGGAGGTGGAGAAGGAGGAGATGGGGTTCGAATTCGTTTAGGCATGATGAAAGTGAGCTTTGATTCCTCTGAAATCTGCAAGAAACAAATAAACCCAAATTGCAAGCAATCTAACCCTCTGTCAAAATTCTGCCCCAGACCTCTGTCAGAATTTGTATTAAATAGTTGGCGATCAACTCTACTGTCTTTAACAACTGCAAATCTTCACTGTTTGGAATTCTCACTTCATTCCCCCTTGCTTTGAACAATTGAATGAATAGCAGCCTACAGCCCTCTTTGGTCTCAATTAACCAATAAACCCAAGCCTTCTATATTTCCTTAAATTTTGTCAAATGAGCACCCACCTCTAGTCTGAGAACTTTTATCAAACGACTGGTGTACAAGCAAATCAAACCCCAAAATCTGCCATGAACAAATTCCAACCCCCACTGCTTTAGACGATTGATCAAATCCCGATTACCTGAATTGTCTCAATGCAATCCTTTGACCTTGCTCAACCAATTGATGTGCCCCCTAACAGCCTTGAATGCTCTCAATTTGGAGATGGGGTGAATGAGGGAGAAGAGGTGAAACTAAGGGTTCGATAGGAATGGAATGGAAAGAGCAGTGAGATGAGGGATTCGGCTGGAGTAGGGAAGATGGGTTTGAGTTTGAGAAGAGCTCAGATGCTAAGTGAGGGAGAGAGTTATAGGAGTTCGAATGGGGTGGATGGCAGAGGGGAGGTTTCGGTATGAGGTCTGTGGGAATATAGGATGCCGAAAGTTTTAATTAAGTGGGGAAGAAAATTAAGGACTAGGTCGATTTTAATTTAAAAACGGGGAAGGGAGCCCGGCGCAGATGCGCAGGGTAAAGGAGGAAAAGGGGCGCAGCTGCGCAGGTTGGAAATTCTGGTCTCTTGCTTGGAAATTGGCGCGGCCGCTAGGGTCATTAGGCATGTTCTGGCGCGGGCGCGCGCTCAAGAAATCTTTTTCTGCAGCATTCATATGCAATTTACCATGGAATTTTTCTACACTTGAATAGAACCTGCAAAAGGCATCCGAACTTTATTACATTACTAACTACCAAAAATTTGATATGACTATTAACAACTAAGCGGAGAATTATCATAAAGGGAGAATCATATGCATGTGAATTCCCAAAAATAAGTATCTGTGCACATAAGCAACAAGGTCATTTTCCAAAAATATGTCCAGTAAACTTTTAAGTCCCAAAAATAGATGCACAATTGCCTAAGTCCCAAAAATAAAGGCATTGAACTCCTAATTCCAAAAGTATTCAAAAATTTATAACTATAATTTACACTACTTAAAATTAAACATGAGGGAGGGAAATAAAGATAAACAAGTAGAATTAAACAGGTAGGGAGAGAGAAATAATGGGGTGCCTCCCATTAAGCGCTCAGTTTATAGTCCGTTAGCTGGACTGTGTTTGTGATACTGCTATCCGATTCCCCTACGATATTTGAGAAACCCTCCATCCATCAGTACTGCAGTGTATATTGGGAGGTCCCCCTTCTTGAGCGGCTTCAGATTTAAACTACCTAGCAATTGATGTGTATAAGGATCCCCCGTGCTGAAACTCGGGGAGCTAGGCACTTCTTTCGTTGTGTGTGTAAAATGATCAGGGCACTGAGGCATAGACCACACAATGGAATCTTCTTCAATTCTCTCTTCTTTGTACCACCATGGTTTCAGAATTGCGGATTCTCTCATATCCTCGAGATCCGTATCTGTGATGTGACTACCAAGGGGACAAGGGTGTGCAAACTTCACTGGTTTTTTCAACTTTGACGGAGAAGTCTCTTGGGGTATTGTCACTGTTATCTCACATTCATAATTTTTTACTTTCCCAAGCGTCTCCTCGATTTCCATTACGTTAGGCTCGTCCAGCTGCAAGTGCACTTCTGGCTCTCCATCATTTTTAGCATCCATATCATAGCACCACGTATTTCGAGGGTCATTACTCATGACTTCAGTCATTGGAGGTACTTGATTCTAAAGATTTAGCATTTTTGTCTCTTGCTCAAACACTTCCTCCTTCCTTAAAGCCATGCTAATTTGCTCCACCCAATTCTGGAGATTCTCAATCGACTGCTCTTGCTCAATCAAGATCTCTTTTGTTGATGCTAAGGAATTTCCCCACAAACTTTCCAATCTTACCTTTTCTGTTTCAGCCTCTGAATCCATGTACTAAGCCCCACTGGTTGGAGTATTGTTGATTTGGGACATCTGGTTTTGAAAATTCTGGTTCGATATTTCCTGCCTCCTAAGCATCTCCTCTTGTCTTGCTAGGCTCCTATACATGAGTTCCAATGTTAACTGTTCTTCTTGTAAACACGGAGATTGATCTGTGGGGTCTGGTGCATACATTGGACTTTGCTCGCAGTATTGGTCTTGATAGCTCGCTGAAGAGTTTGGGTGATACCCCCAATCTTGCTGAAAATTGGGATAAGTCTCATGGTTGGAGTAATCACCCCCATACTACTCTTGTCCAAAATTGATGGGATCCTGATGGCTCATATAGTTTCCAGCACCATAATCATAAGCTACTGTCGTTTCTCAACTCTGTTGGGCTGTAACGGTGTCCAACTTCCTTGAGAGAACCTCTAGTTGTGCTGATAATGCGACAATTGGGTCGAGTCCATCATTCCCTGTTTCCCTTGGTTGCTCTTTTCTTGTGTAACACCATGGATAAAAATTGAGATCCATATTTCTTGAAAAGAGAATATAGGAAGAGAATTAAAACAAAATAAAAATGTTTAAATTAAGACTAATTTGATTGAAACTATTGTTGGCAAACAGTTATCAAATTAATTTCCCGGCAACGGCGCCAAAAACTTGTTGCCCCCAATTGGGTATGACAATTATGTGCAAGTATATGCGGTCAACAAGTAATAATCAGTAAGTACATATATCGTTCCCACGGAGAATTAACAGATAAAAGGTCGCCAAACCACTAGCACATAATCATTTCAGTCTTATTTAAACGAGCGGTAAAGAGTTTTAATTAAAAACTAAATTAACTAGACAAGTAAATAAACTTAAACTACTTAATCCTAGAGTAAAATCAGATAATGAAGGCATGAGATCCCAATTTCCCCTAATGATTCATCTAAGTCAACATACTTCTAGTTAGGTCAAACTAATCGTCAAATTTTGTTAGCCGAGAACACGAAAGTGAGAGAATGCCATCTTTCGATGCACCTAATCCATATCACATACAATCCATATATGATAGAACGTACATGAACACCCACATTATCTAAACCCATATATGTTTATGTGATTTACAAATAATTAGGGTTTAAGTCCAAGTTTTCTATTGACTACGAGCAGCGCTTCGGTATATGTCTATCCTAAGCACAAATCATACATTCAACGCCATGTAAACATACAATCGCCCGCTACTATGATTAGATCTAAATTTATACTTTGTCTTTCAAGTCCGTACAAATTATTACAGTAATTGGTCGCGAATCAATTATGCAATAGGGCACAAATTGTAATAGACAATCACATACCGATAAACAAGACCAACATGGAAGGAAATCAATATAGACTACTCATCAGGTTCCATTGAAACCTCAAAATATAAGCTAACTCATACAAGAATTAGATATACCATCCACATATTGAATAAGCATCATAAGAATACAAATGAGAATCAAAGAGAAAGTAAGTATTCCCGCCTGTCACGCGGGTGACCCAGGTTCGATCCCCGGTAATGGCGACAAAAACTTGCTGTCCCTGATTGGGTATGACAATTACGTGCAAGTATACGCGGTCAACAAGTAATAATCAGTAAGTACAGATATCATTTCCACGGAGAATTAACATATAAAAGGTCGCCAAACCACTAGCACATAATCATTTCTGTCTTATTTAAATGAGCGGTAAAGAGTTTTAATTAAAAACTAAATTAACTAGACGACTAAATAAACTTAAACTACTTAATCGTAGAGTAAAATCAGATAATGAAGGCATGAGATCCCAATTTCCCCTAATGATTCATCTAAGTCAACATACTTCCAGTTAGGTCAAACTAATCGTCAAATTTTGTTAGCCAAGAACACTAAAGTGAGAGAAGGCCATCTTTCGATGCACCTAATCCATATCATATACAATCCACATATGATAGAACGTACATGAACACCCACATTATCTAAACCCCTATATGTTTATGTGATTTATAAATAATTAGGGTTTCAGTCCAAGTTTTCTATTGACTACGAGCGGCGCTTCAGTATATGTCTATCCTAAGCACAAATCATACATTCAACGCCATGTAAACATACAATCGCCCACTACTACGATTAGATCTAAATGCATACTTCGTCTTTCAAGTCCGTACAAATTATCATAGTAATTGGTCGCGAATCAATTAAGCAATGGAGCACAAATCGTAATAGACAATCACATAACGATAAACAAGACCAATATAGAAGGAAATCAATATAGACTACTCATCAGGTTCCATTGAAACCTCAAAATATAAGCTAACTCATAAAAGAATTAGATATACCATCCACATATTGAATAAGCATCATAAGAATACAAATAAGAATCAAAGAGAAAATAAGGATAGAAAATGAAAATCTGATTTCTCTTGATCAAAATATGAATTCTTGATGTTCTCCAAATGTTTCAACCATCAAGTCTAATCAAACCCTAGGAAACTAACTACTTTAAACTAGCACTAATATACTCCTGAGAAGAGAAAATAGGAAGAACAAAGCTAGGGCTAGAGCTCCTAATGGGAGTATATCTCTAATGTGTGCCAAAATATGCCCTTATATGAGCCCCAGCCGAGTCTGCCTCTTTCTCCCAACAAAATTCCAGCCGGCTAGCATTAATGAAAGTCAAACTGCATGATGAAGACCGGCGCAGCTGTGCAGGGAAGAAGGGCAAAGCCAGCGCAGCTGCGCAGCAGGGAGCTTGGCTGAGGCAACTGGCGCAGCTGCGCAGGCAATGGGCATGGAGCCGTCGCAGCTACGCAGGGCTTCAGGCTCTGAGTGTTTGCCTCTTTTGCTGCCTGTTCTTGCACTTATTCCATTCCTGTGATTCTTGCTCCTTTTACTCAGCATCCTGAGCATGCCACCAGCTCATGTTTTAACAACCTTTTCCCTTTTTGGCATTCTATCATCCTTTTAAGCTCAATGCACACCATGAGGAGTTCCAAACATAAAATCTATAAAAGAAAGTAAAAACACATAAAAAGCACTAACATACTTGAGTTTAAGCAATGAAATAAGCCAGTTAATATCTGAATAAGTGGTCATGAAAATCACTTATCAGTAATCAAGGTAGATGAAAAGAAAGAAGATGTTAAAACTCGAATGTGGATTAAACCATCTTAAATAAATTTAGAAAATTCATAAAGAATGCGTTAATATAATACGCAATGATTCAAAGAAAAATCTTAAAAGGCAAGGAGTAGAGAATCAGGGGACACATGATTCAAATAATCATAAAATAATATGATTAGAGAAGAAAGAAAGAAAAGATTTGATGGGTTAGGTGGGATTTCAATTGAGGACTCATGTTAGTGGCTGAGTTGTACAATTCCTTGTATGAGCACATAATTTGTGCTTGGTTTGAGGACCACTTAGCTTTCTATAATGATATAGTGGTTGATTTGAACAATTCCTTGTATGGGTGAGGGATTTGTCCTTTGTTTAACAACCGCTTAGCTTCCTATATTGATTAGTGGCCGAGTGTACCAATTCCTTGTATGGGCAGGGGATTGTGTTTGGTTCGACGATCACTTAGCCTATTATATTGATAATCATTGAAATGTCGGTGTCGCGCTATCGATATACATATGGTGGGAAGGTGATTCTTTTCTCATGTATATATGTGATAGTTAGAGAATAATAAGAATAGGTGCGAGTTTATAAAACTTATGCTCATGATAAGTTTGTGACTCATAATCATATAGTATGTTTTTGAACCCCTAAGCGTATGGACAGTCTCTAATTGGTTCTTGGACTACGTATTGCTAGGACAAGTTCCTTAATTCATATTTTTATAGCAAGTTTCTAAACACATAAGGTGTGGTAAGTTTGATGAACTATCCCAATGTATATGGTTAGTTTAATATAGTGGGAGTTAATGGTATTAGAGATGAACAGAATTGTATGACGAAGTTTTTGGAAATAGTTAAAGTGGATGAAGAAGAAATGGATATTCTCAAATCTACTAGCTATGCTAAATTTTAAAATTTATTGGAATCGTGCTGACAGACACACTGTGGTGTTTTGGGAAAAAGAATATATATATATATATATATATATATGGGGTCAAAGTGTTGAACCAATAAGTTTTTAAAACAAAAATCGGTTATTTCTTATGTTTATGCTAACAGTTTCAGCTAGACAAGTGGTTTGAAAAACATCAAAATATATTTTATATAGTCAATAATCCATCATTAATATGATGTAGATATGACAAATGATGGAGTCATCAATGCAGCTTAACCTAGTGTTGGATGTGATATAAGGATCGTCAACCCACTATGGTATGATGTGGTATGATAAAGTCATAAAATGACGACATTCTCAACGGATTGTTGAAAACAGTGTTGTACTATGCGTCATAAAATTATCTTCAGTATTTTTAGAAATTAAAGAGGTTTTGATTGTAACAAACGAGATTTTTATATTTTAATTTTAAATATTTATTAAATTAAATAAATATTTTAATTAATTTATTTATTGAGTTGAATAAATAATTGATGTGATTATATTGTGGAGTAATTTAATTAATTGCAATATATTAATTAAATTGATGTTTGATAATTTGTGATGAAGTTTTAATTTAATTGAGATAATTAAATTAGATGAATTGTTATGTGGTAATTTGGTAGTAATAATTTAATGAATAATTATAGTAATGTCTAATTTAATTTAAATAATTAAATTAGAGATGTACTAATTTGTTACATGAAATTATGATTAATAAATAAATTATAATTGTGTAGTAATTTAAGTTATGTGGAAATTTTATTTAATAAATTGATGTTAGCTTTAATTTAATTAAATTGGAATATTAGGATTTAATTAAATAAAGTATGACATTTAAAACTATGTAGTAAAAGAGTTATTAAAATAAATTAAAATAGTTTTAATTTAGTTTTACCAAACAAGACCCTTAAGTATATTTAAATTTCGTTTTACCAAACAAGACCCTTAAGTATATTTTAATTCAGTTTTACCAAACAAGGCCTAAGTATTTTAAAAATCAATTTTAAATTAGTTTTTGCCAAACAGCCTTAGTGGCTTTTGGTTTTCAAAAACTAGTAACAGATATGTATTAATAAGGATATTATGTTTTATCAGTTATTATATTATATTATATCCATATCAGTTATATGTATATTTTATACTACGTAAGTTAGAACAGAGTTAGAATATCGGAAAAAGCTAGAGAGAAAAGAGAGAAGAAGAAAGAAAGAAGAAGGAAATTCTCTGTTAAATCAAAAACCCGTCATCATCACCATCATCATCATCATCTTCTTCTAACATCAAAGGTAATCATCTAACATTAAAATTATGAATTTATATTTTTCTTGTTCTTCATATTTTTACTTCTCTGTGTTTAAAGTTCTGCATGATAATCATGTGAATATGAGTTATATGTGTTAAATTGCATATATGAACTAGTATATATGATTTGTGTGAGTAATTAAACTGTTTAATTCATGTAAATATGATGAACATGAAGAAATCATGTTCATAGCAATTTATAGTGAAGTATTTTGAAAAATGGCTTATTTGATATTAAAAAATTTATGTCTAATTGATGTTATGTTATGTAAATTGATTATAGATTATGATAATATATTAAGAAACGAAAATAACATGATTTAAATTATGTGATTTGGTTTAAAAACAAAGTCACAGTGTTTATTTTTATCTAGAACACTTAACAATGGAGTTTTCTTTAAAATTATGAAATTAAAGATTTTTAATTATGTGTTGTGATGTTTCTATGTGTTAAAACATGTTAGAAGCATAAAGTTATGATTCATTAATGTTTTATCTTGATTATATTTGTAAGATTTGTAGTTTGATCAGAGGAAATAAGCCAAATTGGCTTTTTCCTGCACAGTTCGTGAGGCTGTCTGCGTCCTACTGTGACGTGGCATCGCAGCGCCGGTCCTATGAGTAAACTGGGCGCTGCAGCGCCACAGTAGTAGCTGGTGACGTGGCATGGCTCTGCAGTGCCAGTTATATATGTTAACTGCAGCGCTGCAGCGCCAAGACCGAAAGTAGAGCGTGCTGATGTGGCATGGCGCATCAGCGCTAGTTCAGAGTGTTAACTGGAGCGTTGCAGCACCAGGCCCAGAGCCCTGATGATGTGGCACGACACTGCAGTGCCGGCTGCAATTCATTATGTGGCGCTGCAGCGCCGCCTGTGCAGTTTAGCCAGAAAATTATATTTAAATGTACAATTCTTTGAGAATGTTAATGTAATAAATATAAAAGCATGTTAGTAAAGTTATATGCTAATTGGACAGTATGTAATCATATTTTTAATATGAGAAGTATGATTTTAAATTATAATTTGATTGATTATTAAGTTTGATGTGAATGTGTGGTTTGATCATATTATGTGATAACTAATGATTTAGGTGCACTACAGTTCAGTAGCCGAAAAAGCTTAGAAAGTCAATAGCTTACCCGTGTTTACTTCAAGCAGATATAAACCTCTAACTATAAGTCTTTAATTTATATTAAGTATGAATATGTTATAGTATAATCATGCTTGCTTGGTTATGGGGGGTTATGTGTGGGAATCATGGTGGACTTCGAAGTTATAAGGTGACTGTTGAAGGACACTGCATATTAAATATATGATAAAATGTGTTAACCACTTAAATGAATAATCAGGACCAAAACTAATAACACCTTGCTGTGTTAACTTTGAAAATATAACAAAAGCTGGTATGAGCACAAGTGCTCTGTATCCATGTTGCGTTCGGACTATGAACTTTGACTATAGACCCATAAGACATATGAAGTATATTGACCTCGTCATGTGTTGTGACGATTCTACCAAGACAGCCCTGACTGTCTGTCGACCTAGTGGCTTAAAATTGCTATCCATGACCTTGTTAAGTCAAGCCTGGCTGTATTTTGAAAAGTGTAAATGAAACCAAGTCTCAGAGGCCGTAGAGTGATAGTCCAAGATTGGTCTTTCTATCAGACCTTAGACTTTCAAGACCAGTTGCGAAACCTTTTTCTTTAGACCCATTAAACCAGGAACCTAGTGTTCCAGACCAAACTGTGTTGTTAAGTCTGCTCAGATAAAATGAGTATGACCTTAGCTCAGTCAGTCAAAGACTTCTTTTGAAAAATGGAATTTAAATGCATGACTTAGTCTCAGTATCGTAGAGTGAATTCTAAGATTGTAGAGTGGTTTCACTGCAATCGTAGAGCTCGCCCGCCAGTCGTAGAATGAAATTATAGAGCTCACTCACCAATCGTAGAGTGGACTCGACCATCGTAGAGTCGAAGATGACGAGTGACTTTGACCATCGTAGAGTCAAAGCTATCGAGTGACTTCGACCATCGTAGAGTCGAAGATGTCAAGTGACTTCGGTGATCGAAGAGTCGTACTGATAAATCGTAGAGTGTCTGCAGAATTACCAAGCTGATATGCCATATTGGTCGTAAAGACCTTAATTGATATACCGTGTGATTAATGAATGGTCAAACAGTATTGGTAGATAATGAGAGTTATTTAGTATGACATTTAAATCATTTTATGATACCTGACAGAGGAAAATTGTTAGAATGGCTTATGATTAATGTAGGTCATCCAAAGAGCTGAATCGTAGAGTAATTGTAGCAGCAGCTCAGGCAAGTTTCCTTGAAACCGTTCTTGTATTATTAATTGCAAGTATCCTAAAACCTTGCATTACTTTATTCAACGGATATTGTAAGCAAGTACTTGAACTTTATTCTTATTGAATACGTATTAAGTTTATTGTTGTGCAAGTAAGTTATTCAAATTATGACTTATTGCGTCATAGTTACGATAAAGTCGATTATATTCTTCGAACTATAATGTCAAGTATTGAACTTATAAAGAATGGTCCATGCCATTGATTCGGCTAGACTTATATCATGATTAGAAAGCTGTCCAAACTAATTGTATGGTGCGAAAATTCTTGTATTGACTGAGATGAACAACCTTCTTTGAAGGGAAAATATATTTGTCGGGAGACCGACGTGCGCACTTAAGTACGATTAAATGTTATGCATAATGTAGGGTACTTGGGCTGATCACCTATTGTACTTATTTTATTTGATTATCAGTATATTTTTGTTAATTCTAGTAGAAGTTCATAGTCCTTAGTGACTGCTCAGTATTCATTGTTTAGAAATCTTGAATTGATTAAAGCGTTAAATCTTATTGATATCTTTCTGTCCTTAGCGACTGTTATTGAGAACTGTTGATACTTCTTGTTATCCTTGAACTATCATCTATTGGCATACCCTTGAGAAGTTAAAACTATATTGTCCCCTTATTGCTATATTACTTGCTGAGCAAACTTGTTGCTCATTCTTGCTTTTCCCTAAAAACATTTCAGTTAAGGCAGAGCAGGGTGGACCTTCGGGCACCGACAGGGGCAAAGGCAAAGCTACGGAGTAGCCTCAAATTATGTAGAACTTTATGTTTGTAATAGGACCTTATTCTATTATGTACTAGGTAAGTTTATATATGCTTAAGATATGTTTAAGCTATGTAATTGATGTTTAAGTTATGAGACCTTGGGACGTGAATGATTATATTAAATAAATGTGATCTATTCGTAGTATTGTGTTATTCTGCTGTGCGATATATTATTATTGTATTAGATTGTAGATAGTGATGAGCCGAATTTGAGAGACCAGTGGCGGTCTGAATTTGGGGGCGTCACACAAGGGACGCTGCTCCAGTTGTCCAGGGTCAGATCCTCATGAATGGGGAGGATACAAGATTTGTGTTCGTCTACTTCGTCTCTGACGACGACTGAGACATCCTCCATATCAGAGCTGGGGTTTTTCTTTGAACTGCCCCCTTTCTTTTCTTGATGCGAGAAATTTGAATCTGGTCTTCATCCTCACTTTCTGGGATATCATCATTCATACCTTTATAGTGTATGAGAACACGCATGTTAGCAAATGGGTCTCGTCCTTCGTACATGAACTTTTATTTTCCCTTTTTGCTATCCCCCTCAAGCTTTGGGGCTTTTCTCTCAATTATTGGTATGACTGGAGGAAACTGCATGGCTGATATAACAGCAGGAATCTTCCTCATTGGCTTCACGAACTTTGGATGCTTGTATAGTGGAGTCTGATAGTAGTGTGCATACAAGCCAATCATGTATGATGATAAAGCACATACTTTGTAAACAATCTTATTTATTTATTAATAAAATATTCATTTAAGATATATAATTATCTACATGGTGTTGTTTTTATAATATGTAAATAACCCATAGTTTGAAGCAATGCTTTTAGAATCATGATGAGATCATGATAATGAGATCTAAATTCTTAGAAAGCTTAAAAACTAAAATAGTTCCCAATTGTGGGATTACTAAAATGGGGATTAGTAAATCCGGATAGATTGGTACATATGTTGCTTGTTCATTGGATGAGGATGACTGATCTCATGGTCATTTGTGTGGAGACACTAAAGCAAGTATGTAGGTGCTTATTGGAGAATAAGTTCACTGAACGTGACTCGCTATGGAATACCTAATGGAGTTTTACTCGCCTGTAAATAGGAATTCCTAATGTGATAGTAGTAAATGTGATCCTTGGACTTGAGATCATCATAGTATCTTGTATGTAACAAATTATACTTTGACTAATTTCTTAAGGCTTTTTAAGGCATATATAGGGTATGCTAGGGTATAATGAGTTACATATGGAGATAATGAATGATCAATAAAGAATCTACCACCTCTAGTAAAAGAGGAGATATGTCCTATGTGATTCGTTAAATGACAACCTAGGAATCTTTGGCCAAGGTAGAATGAAATTAGAAAGAGGTTTCTAATTTGCATTATTTGGAGTTGTGCTTTTTCTAATCGAAATACATATGATTAAATAAATTAAGACTTGACAGTAAATCCATGTCTTATATTTAATTGGGACATTGTACGGTGGAAGGATTGAATTGTACGGTAACTATTAACTCACATGTTCTTTTATGATTAATGTTGAAATCTATATTATCTGGAAAAGTCGTTGATCGCTAGGGAGGCTTATCCCTATTGTAGAATAAATGTTATTTATTTAAATAGATTATTAGTTTAATTTGTTTATTTAAATAAGATTAGAATTGTTCTAATTAATTTATTCACAACTGGTTTAATATGGAGAACCTAAAGGGTCACACCATAAAAGGAAGAAGAATTATTTAAGAAGAAAATGGCATGATAGTAATAATGCATTAAGTATAATTAATTTAATCTATGATGATAGAATAAATTAAATAGCTTAATGTTTATTATTTAATATTTTAGAAATATTAAATATAAATTAATAAGAGGAGTCTTATTAATATTATTATTATTATTATTATTTTAATTCTAAAGGAGTTTAGGAATTAATATAATATCAGTACTCTCTCTCAATCCTAATAAAGATTAGGATATAAATTAATTAAAAGTATTTAATTAATTAATTAAATAAAACCCTATTCTAATTAGATTAGGAGGGTTAACCTAATATCTATATAAGAGAGTCTTATATCAGAAATAAGGTACGTGAATTTTTCAAGAGTTGGGAGATAGAAACAAGGGTTAAGCCAATAACCCATCTTACTGAGTTCTTCATCTTCCTTGGTGGATCACCGTTAGAGGCCAAACATTTGGGTGGCTGACATTGATCAAGGGAAGGAGCCACTACAGAGGAATCAAAGGAATCAAAGGAGTAGAACTTGTACCTGAGGAAGCTTGTATCTTCAAAGGTATAATTCTATTTTTCTCCTTCTTCATTCACTGATAATTGATGCATAAGAATGATCATGGTAATGGGTTTGTATAAATTTTTGAAAACCTAGTTTTTACGCTTCCGCCCTATTTATGTGATTTGATTGCATGATTGCGTTACGTACAAACCCAACAGTAGTATCAGAGCCACTCTTGTGCTAATTATCAGTTATTGTGATTCCATACATGTATGATATGCGATTGGATTGAGTTCTGGGCAACAAAAAATTTTCAGATTCTGCGAAGCTGCGCAGCTGCGCCGGTACAAGGCAATATTGCTGCGCAGTTGTGCCGGGTGCTGTTCCTGGTTTTCATGCTGCGCAGCTGCGCCGGTTCCCTTTACATTCTTGGCGCAGCTGCGCCACTGGACAAGAACTGAATTTTTTTTTATTTTATTTAATTAAATGAATGGTTTATTTAATTAATAAAGGTTTAAAATAAAGATGTTTATTTTATATGAAATGAGATTTCAGAATTGCTAAAATTAAATAGTTTAATTTGGAATTGTTTTTGAATGAAATAAAGGAGTTTATTTTTCCAAAAACAAAGTTTAGCAAACTTTTGCCCATTAACTGATATTAATACATATATGGAATGAATTTACTTTCATGAGATGAATAAGTTTTATCGATACGTATGATGATATGTATGGTAATAAAAGGGATTGATTATGGACTATGACCAATGTGATTGGATTTTATTTTGGATGAATGCTTAAATGTATGGGTTTTATAAAATGGGGTCTGCATACCTCGTCTTCTCTGATTTTATTCTCAGTGTAAAATTCTATCTCCCTTCTATGTATTTCCCCTTGACTGCTGATCAAGGTTTCTATTTAAAAATAATTTATGTAATAGAGATAGTTAGAATTATCTTGAAGAAACTGGAGACCAAGGAGCAAGGAGCGCGTGAAGACCCGTTTGTATGGAGCCCGGGTTTAAATGTAACAGTTACGTTTAAATTTAAATTTTTGCACTCCTAGGTTTGACCTTTTGGTTCACTTGGTGGCTCTAGTGAACCAAACTAGAATAAAAGTCCATAATCAATCCGGGTAGAATATAGTATTCTATATTGCATGCTAAATATTATATATATTATATTTTATACAAACATGTTTCGCATGTTTAATAAAATGACGCGTATTTTATATATATATGTGCATGCGCGCTTAAAAAGATGAGACAAATAATAACAAACCCCTCAAAGAAATATTATTAAGTCTAAAGCGTTCAAATGATATTTGGAATATCGAACGTCGCCTTCTAGCATGATTAGTTAATAGAGTATTAAATATTTAATATGAGTTTGTTGTGCTATCCATAAGGCGAGTATTGAATATTTAAGATGTTAATTAATCACATTTGATGCTTATCAAGAAAATTGAACGATCTAGTCTTGTTGTGCTATCCACAAGGACGAAAATTTTTCTTTTTTGAATTTATGGAAGTGCTAGGCTGGACTTAACTTAAATCATTTTAGTTCGGATGTGCACACACATGACCATTATGATTTAAGAGGTAAAATAAAAGGAGTTACATGGTGATGTAATTGACAAGAGTTGTCTACCTATTTATTTGTATATCGCTTGTTGTGCTATCCACAAGGTTATATACATTTGAAATGGGATCCTTAATCTCACTAGCAAATCTTTAATTAGATGTTGCCGAACTATATGAGTGAGGGTAATATAGTTTGATGAAAATAGTGGGGGATACCAATTTAAAATAAAGACCTAAATTTATTTTGGTATGCAAAGTTAATAAAATGAATGTTTGCTAAAATGTTGTCTTTTCACATGCAGAATTTTAAAAATGTCAAAATCACTAATCTCACTACGAAGCATACTTGATGCAAATAAGCTTACCGGCCCGAATTATGAGGACTGGCTAAGAAATCTGAGAATTGTTCTCACTGCTGAAAAGATTTCTTATGTCCTAAATTCCACTATCCCAGAATCTGTTTCAGAAACAGCCTCTGAGGAAGAGATTGCCACTTTCAATAAGTGGCAAGATGATGTATCTGTGGCTCAATGCATCATGCTCGCATCCATGAATAACGAGCTTCAGCGTCAGCACAAAAAAATGGATGCTCCTGCTATGCTGCTTCACCTCAAGGAGTTGTATGGTGAACAGAGTAGGACTGCTATATATGAGATATCTAAGGAGCTCTTCCGATCTCGGATGACCGAGGGCACTGAAGTCGAGACTCATGTTCTGAAGGTAATCAATTTGATTGAACGCCTTGGACAACTTGGGTACGTCATGGATGGGGAGTTGAGTCAAGACTTGGTCTTGCAATCACTCCCTGAGACCTTCTCGCAGTTTGTGGTTAATTTTCACATGAATAAGCTAGATGTCAGCTTACCTGAGCTGCTTAACATGCTGAAAACTGCAGAAGGTCACTTCTCATCCAAGAAGAACCATGTCTTGATGGTGGATTCTTCCAATAAAAGGAAGAGGCCCAAGGTGTCTTCTGAAAAGAAGAAATCTAAGAAGGCTAAGGGAAAAGGGAAAGAAAAGGAGCTAAAGAAACCTGAACCAGCTAAAGGAATGTGCTTTCATTGCAATGAGCCGGAACATTGGAAGAGGAACTGCAAGAAGTTTCTAGCAGAGAAGAAGCTTGGAGAAGCTTCGACTTCCAATCAAGGTTTGTTTATGATTGAAATTAATTTTTCTGAAAGTCATAATTCTACTTGGGTATTGGATACCGGCTGTGGTTCTCACATATGTAATACTGTGCAGGGACTGGTCAGAAGTAGAAAGCTGAACAAAGATGAGGTGATCCTACGAGTGGGAAATGGAGCAAAAGTTGCTGCATTAGCTGTAGGAACTTATTGTTTAGCAATGCCTTCGGGCAAATCCATTTATCTTAATAATTGTTATTATGTTCCGAATATTATTAAAAACATTATTTCAATTTCTGTATTGGATATGGAAGGTTTTGACGTTATTATAAAGAACAATGGTTGTTCTATTTATAAAGACGATGTTTTATATGGTATTGAAAATTTGCAAAATGGACTTTATACACTTGACTTACAAGAAAATATATTTCAAATTGAACAAATTAAGAAAAGGAAAAGAGATGATATTAATTATACCTATATGTGGCACTGTAGACTCGGTCATATCAATGAAACAAGATTATCCAAGTTGTATAAAGATGGGCTCCTCGAGCTATCTGATTATGAATCATATCCAACTTGTGAATCTTGTCTCATGGGTAAAATGACTAAATCTCCTTTTAGTGGAAAAGGAGAGAGAGTTACAGAGTTGTTGGCATTGATTCACACAGACGTTTGTGGACCTATGACAACAAGTGCACGGGGTGGGTATTCTTATTTTATTACTTTCACTGATGATCACTCAAGATTTGGATATGTGTATTTAATGAAATACAAATCAGAATCATTTGAAAAGTTCATAGAGTTCAGAAGTGAAGTAGAGAAACAAACGGGCAAGAGTATTAAGATACTTTGATCAGATCGAGGTGGAGAATACTTAAGCAGTGAGTTTCTCAATTGTCTCAGAGAAAATGGTATAATCTCACAATGGACTCCTCCAGGTACACCACAATTAAATGGAGTATCTGAAAGGAAAAATCGAACACTGTTGGACATGGTTCGATCCATGATGAGTTTTACCGACCTTCCAATTTCCTTCTGGGGATATGCCCTAGAAACGGCTGCATACCTACTTAACAAGGTACCTACCAAATCCGCCCCAAAGACTCCATATGAGATGTGGAAAGGGAGGAAACCAAATCTTAAGCATGTTAAGACTTGGGGTTGTCCAGCTTATGTCAAAAAGTTTGAAAATGATAAGCTACAGACTAAATCCGATAAGTGTAGATTTGTGGGATACCCTAAAGAAACCGTAGGGTATTATTTCTATCATCCAACTGATCAAAAGGTGTTTGTTGCGAAACTTGCTACCTTCTTGGAGAAAGAGTTTATCCATGAAGGGGTCAGTGGGAGCAAGATATATCTTGAAGAAGTTCAAGAACCACAAGTTACCACGGACCAAAGTCAGGTACCTAACCAAGTAGAAGAACCTACTGTACCACACCCTGTTCGTAAATCTGGAAGAGTACCGAAGATACCTGAGAGGTATGGATTCGTTATAGAGGATGACGATGAGGTACACATCATGAATGATGATGATCCATTGAATTACGAACAGGCTATGAGTAATAAAGACTCAGGGAAATGGCTTGAAGGCATGAAATCTGAAATGGACTCCATGTATGAAAACAAAGTATGGTCTTTGGTTTCACCACCTGAAGGTATTAAACCTATTGGGTGTAAATGGGTTTTTAAGAAAAAGACTGGAGCAGACGGAAAGGTAGAGACATATAAGGCCCGACTGGTTGCAAAAGGTTTCAAACAAAGACAAGGAGTTGACTATGATGAAACCTTCTCACCAGTAGCCATGCTCAAGTCCATTCGGATTTTGCTTGCGATTGCAGCTTTCAATGACTATGAGATTTGGCAGATGGACGTGAAAACGGCCTTCCTCAATGGGAAACTTGAGGAGGATGTGTATATGACACAGCCAGAGGGATTTATTTCAAAAGTTGGAACAAATCAAGTCTGTAAGCTACAACGATCCATTTATGGGTTGAAGCAAGCTTCTCGTAGATGGAACATTCGTTTTGATGAGACAATCAAAGAGTTTGATTTTATCAAAAACGAGGATGAACCATGTGTATACAAGAAGGTTAGTGGGAGCGCAGTATCATTCCTTGTATTATATGTTGATGATATATTACTGATAGGGAATGACATTCCTATGTTACAATCCATTAAAATCTGGTTATCTAAAAACTTCTCCATGAAGGACTTGGGTGAAGCATCCTATATTTTGGGGATAAAGATCTATAGAGATAGATCTAAAAGGATGCTCGGCTTATCCCAAGGAACGTACATTGATACGATGCTAAAAAGGTTTAGCATGGAATATTCCAAAAGAGGTCTCATGCCGATGAGCCATGGAATAAATCTCTCCAAGAAACAGGCCCCAAAGACACCTGAGGAGAGAGACCGTATGAGTAAGATCCCTTATGCTTCTGCAATAGGATCTATCATGTACGGTATGATATGTACTAGACCGGATGTTGCTCACGCACTTAGTGTAACAAGCAGATACCAGTCGAATCCAGGAAAAGAGCATTGGAAGGTAGTGAAAAATATCCTAAAGTACTTGAGAAGGACTAAAGATATTTTTCTTGTCTACAGTGGGTCTGCATTAAAACTCGAGGGATTCACGGACTCAAGTTTTCAAACAGACCAAGATGACAGTAAATCTGTTTTAGGGTATATGTTTACCTTGAACGGAGGTGCAGTGAGTTGGAAGAGTTCCAAGCAGCAAACGGTTGCTGATTCAGTGACAGAGGCAGAGTATATAGCTGCAAGTGAAGCTGCAAAGGAAGCTGTTTGGATGAAGAAGTTCATAACTGAACTTGGTGTGGTTCCTAGCATTGGAGAAGCAGTTCCCGTATACTGTGACAACACCGGAGCGGTTGCACAGGCTAAGGAACCCAGGTCTCATCAGAAATCTAAACACGTGTTGCGGCGATTTCACTTGATCAGGGAGATCATTGAAAGAGGAGACATCACCTTGGAGCGTGTGGACTCTCAAGACAACATTACAGATCCATTTACTAAAGCTCTAACACAACAGCAGTTTGATCGTCACTTAGAGAAGATGGGTATGAGATACCATGGCGATTGGCTTTAGTGCAAGTGGGAGATTGATAGTAGTGTGCATACAAGCCAATTATGTATGATGATAAAGCACATACTTTGTAAATAATCTTATTTATTTATTAATAAAATATTCATTTAAGGCATATAATTATCTACATGGTGCTATTTTTATAATATGTAAATAACCCATAGTTTTAAGAAATGCTTTTAGAATCATGATGAGATCATGATAATGAGATCTAAATTCTTAGAAAGCTTAAAAACTAAAATAGTTCCCAATTGTGGGATTACTAAAATGGGGATTAGTAAATCCGGATAGATTGGTACATATGTTGCTTGCTCATTGGATGAGGATGACTGATCTCATGGTCATTTGTGTGGAGACACTAAAGCAAGTATGTAGATGCTTATTGGAGAATAAGTTCACTGAACATGACTCGCTATGGAATACCTAATGGAGTTTTACTCGCATGTAAATAGGAATTCCTAATGTGATAGTAGTACATGTGATCCTTGGACTTGAGATCATCATAGTATCTTGTATGTAACAAATTATACTTTGACTAATTCCTTAAGGCCTTTTAAGGCATATATAGGGTATGCTTGGGTATAATGAATTACATATGGAGATAATGAATGATCAATAAAGAATCTACCACCTCTAGTAAAAGAGGAGATATGTCCTATGTGATTCGTTAAATGACAACCCAGGAATCCTTGGCCAAGGTAGAATGAAATTAGAAAGAGGTTTCTAATTTGCATTATTTGGAGTTGTGCTTTTTCTAATCGAAATACATATGATTAAATAAATTAAGACTTGACAGTAAATCCATGTCTTATATTTAATTGGTACATTGTATGGTGGAAGGATTGAATTGTACGGTAACTATTAACTCACAGGTTCTTTTATGATTAATGTTGAAATCTATATTATCTGGAAAAGTCGTTGATCGCTAGGGAGGCTTATCCCTATTGTAGAATAAATGTTATTTATTTAAATAAATTATTAGTTTAATTTGTTTATTTAAATAAGATTAGAATTGTTCTAATTGATTTATTCACAACCGGTTTAATATGGAGAACCTAAAGGGTCACACCATAAAGGAAGAAGAATTATTTAAGAAGAAAATGGCATGATAGTAATAATGCATTAAGTATAATTAATTTAATCTATGATGATAGAATAAATTAAATAGCTTAATGTTTATTATTTAATATTTTAGAAATATTAAATATAAATTAATAAGAGGAGTCTTATTAATATTATTATTATTATTATTATTTTAATTCTAAAGGAGTTTAGGAATTAATATAATATCAGTACTCTCTCTCTCAATCCTAATAAAGATTAGGATATAAATTAATTAAAAGTAATTAATTAATTAATTAAATAAAACCCTATTCTAATTGGATTAGGAGGGTTAACCTAATATCTATATAAGAGAGTCTTATATCAGAAATAAGGTACGTGAATTTTTCAAGAGTTGGGAGATAGAAACAAGGGTTAAGCCAATAACCCATCTTACTGAGTTCTTCATCTTCCTTGGTGGATCACCATTAGATGCCTAACATTTGGGTGGCTGACATTGATCAAGGGAAGGAGCCACTACAGAGGAATCAAAGGAATCAAAGGAGTAGAACTTGTATCTGAGGAAGCTTGTATCTTCAAAGGTATAATTCTATTTTTCTCCTTCTTCATTCACTGATAATTGATGCATAAGAATGATCATGGTAATGGGTTTGTATAAATTTTTGAAAACCTAGTTTTTACGCTTCCGCCCTATTTATGTGATTTGATTGCATGATTGCGTTACGTACAAACCCAACAGAGTCCTCATTGGCTCCACTATACTGTTGATAAACCTCACTGATGCTTTGGGGCTTTTCTCTCAATTAGTGGAGTCATGAGCCTTTGGATGCTTGTGATGGTTTTGGTGGTTTAACCCGGAAGTGTAGCCCAATCTGGCTTTCCCTGACTTGCTCGGGATCTGCACTGGACTTTTGATACCTTGCTGATTCTTTCCTAACCCTTCTCCAAGAAGAAACCCAAAGATACTATCTCCTGGCCCACTGTCATTACTCCGGGGGAGACTTTTTCTTTCAAGGCTGGTGCTGTGACACCCCCAAATCCGGGTACTTCGTTTCCACATGATTTGGTGTTCACTTTCTAATATAACATACATCTACCCAAATAATAATGCAAACTAAACTACAACTTAAATTAAAATAAATAAATCTCCCTTACAACAAGGGTTATAACCTTTTTAAAATAATCCCGGGTTACTCTAACCCTGACATGAATACCATAAAGTGCGGAAATAAAAATATAACATTCAAGTCTTATTACAATCATTCTCAGTCAAATAAAAACAAGACTTCACTTGCTTTGCTTTCCCTTGCCCTTACTCGTAGATGGAGCATCATCGTTATCAACCTTAACTGAAATTATTATTTAATGCAAGAGTGAGCAAACCACAGCTCACTGGAGTTTAACAATAATATATACATGAAAGAATATCTTTAAAAAGAATCTGAATAACTTAGATTACTTCAACAATAAAGAATTGAATAATAATTCTCTATCAACATTCAAATTCGAATATAGAATTTATCTGAGGGTCATAAGACCTTTGAACTCTTCTTGTCCTAGGTTATAAATATTTCTATTTAAACCTTTAACAGTCAATAAGACTATGGACCTTAACTCGTACTTAGGGGGAT
This sequence comes from Panax stipuleanatus, assembly GCA_020205555.1. Classification (NCBI taxonomy): domain Eukaryota; kingdom Viridiplantae; phylum Streptophyta; class Magnoliopsida; order Apiales; family Araliaceae; genus Panax; species Panax stipuleanatus. The sequence continues at coordinate 37,760,670 of CM035115.1, forward strand.
CAGCCCTTCGTACCATGTATTGTGCACAAACATCTTAACGCTATGCGTAATCATCTTCCCTAATAATTAGGGTTGTTCAACTCAGTAATTTAAATTGAAGTCCGCACCAAAGAAAGTTTGGTTTGGATAAGCTTACAAGGGTAATTTAGAATTCACGTTCATCAACTAAGGATTAGTTTAATCGACTTCCAATAATTCATAAATAAAAGAATTATGAATTAACATATGCTTTTAGAATTAACGTAAAGCATTTAAAATAATAACTGGATCTTACCTGAACTATAAGTTAAGATCATTTTAATTAAATAAATAATTATCCAATACAGAAATAGAAAGGACATTCTCAACAATGATTATATGAATTCAAGAAATTATGTAGAATTAATACAAGATTAGGGTTTAGAAAACTTGCGTAGAATTAACGAGTTTAGGGTTTAGAAGACTTGCCTCAAGCGCAAGTTACTTAACTCAATTCACGTACTTTAATACTTCCTATACACATTCAATCATAATAACCTAAATTAGTTAACACATAACTAATTCACATAAGTGGTTAACCCTCATGGTTAACTCACTTTAATTAAATAAATAACAATAATTAACTATCACCTAGTTAATTACATCACACACATCTTCACATAATTAAATTAGTTATGTATTTAACTAAATTATAATTAAACAATTATAATTCAAACACTTAATCAAATTATAATTACTTAAATTATAATTACCTTTTAAATTATAAACAAATTATAATTTATAATCAATTAAACTATATCATTCATTATAATTACACAAATTATAATTAATCATGCAATTATCAATTTATAATCCACAATTAAACATGCATTTATTAAATTATAATCACATAAATTATAATTTAAATTAACATCTAATTAATTAAAATAAATCAACTTCTATACCTTATAATTTCATAAAAATTATAATTTAAATTAAACATTTACTCTTAATTATAATTAAGTAACTTATTGTACAATTAAACAATCACAGTTTATAATTTAAATACCCTATTAGGTTTTCAAAATTTCTTTTATTCTAAAATTATGAATTTATCAACTTCATGCTAACACATGTTATAGCAGCTAGATACATGCTCATTATCTTAGCAATAATGTAACTTAGGCATGAAGACAATCTGTACAATTGTTTAAAACACACTGCCCAAGCACTGTACACGGCACAGCTGCGCAGCCACAGGCCTTGGCACCGGCGCAGCTGCGCAGGGTAAGGACCTGGGAAGGACAAGCGGCGCAGCTGCGCTGCTCCTGGCCTTGCTGCCGGCGCAGCTGCGCAGCAACTCGGCCAGACGCAGACAACCATGTTACTCTGCTTCACCGATTAACCCATACAAGCCAACAAATGGATATTTACAGTAACTTAAACATTATAAATCATACCTATGCAATTATACATATATATAACATGCTTCCAAAACACAAAACCATCTAAACAATGATTCACATGTTTTAAAAATCCAATTTAGCCATTTTCATGAAAACTCATATATTTTCCAAAATAAGTCACTGTAATCAAATTCTTAAGCAATTCAACTTATAACACATGCTTTATTCTCATGATTCAAGGTAGTATCATAAAAAATTTCTAAACAACATACTAACATATACCAATTTCTCAATGTAAAATCACCCATAATATATAAACTCATGAAATTCCATATGAATTTTCTGTTAAAATATATTTCTATAGTAATTTGATTTCTGAAAATCATTGTTTATGCATACAATTCATATATAAACTATATGAATAAAATCCATATCAACATAATCAATTTCGTGCAAATAAATTTCACAGAGAATTCAACATAAAGAAATAACTAAGTAGAGTTCTTATAAAATTGTGATTATACCCGTTATTTGGAGATTGAAGAAGGGTATAAAGAGATAGTGAATTCTTCTCAAGCTTCTCAAGCTTCTCAAGCTTTCCCTTTTCTTCTTAGTCTCTCCTCTTCTTTTCTCTGTAATACTTCTCTGTTATTTCTCTTCTCTTAGACTTAGGCTAACTCTAAACTAACGTAAACACTATATACCTCATATAATAATACGTATGTTAATTAGCGTTAACTTATTAATAAATTGACAGTTACAAGAATTCAAAAGCCACAAGGCTTTGTTTGGCAACAATACTTATAAAACAGATTTTAGCGCTAAGGTCCCGTTTGGTAAACAATTTATTTAAGAATAGCTTTTTGATAGTTAGGGCCCTGTTTGGTAGAAATAAGTTTAAAACAAATGCAAGGGCTTTGTTTGGTTAAAATCATTTAAAATTATTTTTCTTTATTTTAACAAATCATTTTAACGCATACCTTAATGTCATATTTTAATTAATTAAATATTAATCAACTAATTTAATCAATTAAAATCTAACATTAATTAATCACATAAAATTATCACATAATTATAATTACTCGCTAATTATAATTCATGTAACACTTCATCTAATTCAATTTTCTCAATTAAATTAGAACTATAATATAAAATTAATATACATTAATTAAATTAAATATTGCATATTCATTTAATTAATATATAACACTTAATTAAATCACTCCATAAATAAATCACATAAAATATTTATTTAACTCAATAAATAAATCACATAAAATATTTATTTAATTCAATAAATATTTAAAATTAAATATAAAATCTCAATCGTTACAGGTGCCCCGACTGATAGGTACTGAGTATTGTTCAACTCTAATGCTTGAAAACTTGCTAGTTCAATCCCTCCATCCAGACTAATCACCGGCATGTCTCCCTGTATGCAGACAGGGTATTCTGGTTTGGCATTCACCGTGATTAGGTTGCCATTGATAATGTACTTGAGCTACTGATGGATGGTGGATGGAACTGCTCCTGCCATGTGGATCCACGACCTGCCCAACAACAAGTTGTATCTGGTGGTAATGTTGAGGACCTGGAAGAACACATAAAAGGTGTGGGGTCCAATCTCCAGTGGCAGCTCAATTTCTCCCACAGCTTCTTGGTGGGACCCATCGAAAGCTCGGATAACCACATGACTGGTTCTGATCCGGTTTGGGTTAATCTTCATTCTTTCCAAGGTATCATAGGGGCAGATGTTTAGAGACAATCCTCCATCTATAAGCACACCTCTGATCACATACCCGGATGATATTACTGCTATATGCAGGGACTTGCGATGACCTGTCCCTTCTGCAGGTATATTATCATAAGTGAAAGCTATTATATTGCTGTTGAAAATGTGTTCTATCACGTGACGAAATTTCTCGGCATCCACTGTCTTTGGCAGATGGGCTTCTTCCATTACTTTCACCAGAATGTTGCGATGATCCACCGAGGATAAAACTAGATCCAGGATGGACATCTGCTTGGGTGCATCTTTCAGGCTTTGCACCACCTTAGTCTTGTTATGCCCCATTTTGCTGAGGAACGCTTTGATTTTCTCTTCAGCCACCTTCCCTTTAGATTTGATGACTGCATTGATCACCCGCTGGGGCAGGTACAATGGATTCTCGTTGGATATAATGACAATGTTGTTTGAGGTGGAACCTTGATCATTCCCATAGTTCTATAGGACTCTTTTCAGACTGATGACAGGATACTGCGGTCTGAAAGGCAGTATTAAAGGTTCGGGCATAGCTACTTTCATAGGATTCAGTGCTTCTTGAACCCCTTTTCCAGGAAATACTAAGGGTGTGATGGCTAGCTCCTTCTCATAGGAAATAACAGCCATTGTTCCTTGATTCTATGTCGTGGGAATAAAGAGTGTTTCCTCCTCAGGGAGGCCATAGTCTTGATTCCCTCTTACCAGCCCACCGCTTTCAATCATATTCTAAATCAGGTGTCGAAGTCACCAGCAATCCTCGGTGTCATGACCGGGTGCATTAGAATGATACTGACAGATTCTGTCAGGTTTGAATTTCCTGGATCGAGGGTTCACCGGAGGTAACAAATCTATAACCATCCCCTCATTAATCAACACCTAGAGGATTTCCTTCATCGGCTGGTTCAGATTAGTGAAATTCCTCTAGAAGGTGAATTCCCTATCTTCTTGAAACTTCTCCTCCTTGGCTACCTTATTGGCCCAAGGTTCATGCTCATGAAACCGGTAATGGTCCTTTATAGCAATGGGACTAATTTGTGGTGTAGAAGGACTTGCTTCAGCCTGGCTGGATTGGTTTATTAGCTGTCTAGTTACCTGATGTTGATATACGACCAGATCCGCCAGCTGTCCAATCTGTTCCTTAATAGGCTTGATCTCCTGTTCTATCAGGAATCGTCTTTTTGATAACTTTCAACTGTCCGGGTTATTGGTGCTGGATTGAGTTGACTCTCTGATGTACCGGAGGTATTTGGATCCCTCTCCACTCCCTGTGCTAATCAGGTTGACACTCTCCTCTTTGTGCTGAGGGAGGGGATTGTCTTGCACGTGCGATTGCTCGGGTTTGGTTACTAGAATCTCCCCATTGTCTATTAAGTCTTGGATTTTGTGCTTGAGAGCCCAACAATCCTATGTATCGTGGCCCGAAGATCCGAAATGGTATGCGCACTTCTTACTTGGGTCGAAATTCCTCCCCCTGGTGCTGGTTGGCGGAAGGAGTAGTACAATCTTCTTTTATGCTGTCAACAGTTTAAGCACATTCTCGAGTGAATCCCCTAAAGGGGTAAACGTTCTTCGACGTCTGGCCTCCACATTCTTCTGAAATGGAGGGTTAGAAGGTTGGGCTAGAGCTTGAAAAGGGGAATAGTTTCTCCTTTGTACGGGCATGCTGCTCGACTCGTTTCTTTGATTCTATTCTTGCAGTACTAAGGAAACTTCTACTTCTTTCTTCTTGTGTACTCTCCGGCGATTACTCCCGTAACTCCCAGATTGGATATGCTCGGCAACAGCTTCTAAGGCGGTCAGATCCTTTATCTTCCCATATTTTAGCCCCATTTCAGCCATTTCTCCGTGCTTGATCATCTCTGAGAATGGTTTGCCTATGCTTGCTAGGACCCTTTTGTAATACAGAGCTTCTTGGATGTCGATGAAGGTCATGACTATCTCAGACTCAGTCATAGGTGGGGTAACTTGAGCTGCCACCCGTCTCCATCGTTGGGCATATTATCTGATTGACTCAGCGTTTTATTTTTTGATTTTAGTGATCTGATCTCTGTCTGGAGCCATTTGAGACTGAAAGCTATACTGATTGAGGAAGGCATGTGCCAACTCTTCCCAGCTATGAATCTTGGAGTTATCCAGACGAGCATACCAGGCTCTAGCTTCTCCGGTCAAACTCTTCTGGAACATTTGCATTCTGAGCTTCTCGTCTTCTGTATAGGATCCGAGCTCTCCAATAAACACCTTTAAATGAGTGTAATGGTCTCCCAATCCATCGTATTTCTCAAAATCAGGGACTTGAATTTTTTTTCAGATAACGAGCCCTGAGGAATACACATAAATATGAGTAATTGACACTCCCAAATGCCCCAGTCCCTTTGATGGACTGGATGGTCTCTTCCATTTGTTGTACCTTTTTTAGAATATCACCAGCTTCCTGCTCTTTGTTAGGGATGGTGATTTCAGGGGTTTTGTTTGGTAGGATCTTGGTTCTGTGGTTCAAGAATCTGACGGTCTTTCTTTTTCCGTCTCTTGACTGCCACCGGGTGTACCTGGTTCTGTATAACCCTGTGTTTGTTTCCCTTTGAGAGCTTTACTTTGTTCTCTCAAGAAAATAGCCAATTCGGCTATCTGGTTCTTTAATCCTTCAAACTCTTCCCTAGAGACGGGGGTGGATTCTAGTTGAGCACTTGAATCCATGTCTGGAGATGGACTTAGTGCTTTCTTAGATTTCAACCTGGTAACAGGACCAATTTTTACCTACAACAAATGTAGGTGTGTTAATTTCCTGATGTAGGTGTTTGTCAGATGCATGCCATGCAATGTGTTTATTTACGAGGTTTTTTAATCTTATCCTGTAAAACAAAGGTTAGTTGTTTTAATGACAAGATAACATGACAGGATGCATTATGAAATTTACATTGGACTTGAAAACTTGACATTAAATTGAAAGAGGAAGGCATGAAGAAGCTTCCCTTCGAATTTGGTTAATCAGAGGCTGACCTATCTTATGTTACTCTTGTGGCTTTTCGGCATGAAGATCCCCAGATCATCTTAATCTACTAGAGGGGAAATTAGTTCGATCTTTTAAGTGGAGCGGATCTAAGTGGTGCATTTCATGAGCCTCGCAGACTTAGTCGCATTTGAGTCCATTACTTAAACACCAACGAGTTTGCTTCCTGGTGGAGGAATCACACAACATACATTCACATACATCGCGTCTCACCGTATGACATGATGACATTGTACGAAGCACTAATATAAAGCAGGAAAGCATTCATTCACATCCATTCAATGTAAAGACGCAACCTTTCACACATACGTAGGTATAAATGGGAAATTTTGAAAAGATTTGAATGCAGCCTAAGCCCTCTACTGTCCCCAGTAGAGTCGCCACCTGTCGACGTCGGTGGAAAAATGCGCGGGTCGAGTCGGACCCGGATCTTTCTCTATTTTCCTAAGTTCTGTTTCTACCCTTATTTTATCTTTTTTATGAAAAAGGTGAAGGATTTTTTAGGAAAAGGACAACATATATTATGTCGATGATTTGAACAGTTTACAGAGTCACCAATTGGTAGGTTTGAAATGGTTGGACCAACTCAACCGAGTTTTGTTTGAAAAGTAGGCCCAATTGCTGGACATTGTCGAAACTGAATCTTTGAAAGCGAAGTTCTAATTTCGGGGGCTTGGTTAAGTGTGGGGAAGGTGTTAGGCACGCCACAAATCCAGTGAAAACATAGTACCGCATCTTTTTAATATTTCCATTTTAAATTTGCAATGTGTGTGTGAATGCTGGAAGAAATTGGGCCTACGCTTGTTGATTGAAAGTAGTGCTTTGCTTTGTTGAGCCTATATACGAAGGGTTTGATTTGATTTGCAAAAGTCCTTATTTAGACAAGATATTTAAAATGATGTTTTGAAAGCCGGTTTTCAAACCCCTACGCTCTCATAGGAATAGAAGCCTGTTGATACTTCCATGTTATCTTTTTAGCCTTTTGGCTCAATTTGAATGGTGATTGTCGGGCTGCGAAGCATCCTCGACCACAGAATATATACAAATGCCGGCCTTCTCATGGGCATGACAGCCATCGAAGTGACTTTAGCATGACAAACTATTATTTCACTATGTTGAGACCTTAAACTCGGATAACCGTTTTAAGGTCTTTCGGATGCACATTTTTATAGAAAAAAAGGTAGGGTACATTTGTAAAGTGGAGTTTGTCCATCGTGAGAATCAGATTCTGATCAGTTTGATCATGACTCCCACGATTCCTAGGCTCACATAAGAGTAGCCAAGAAAACCTGTACAGCTCAAATATGCACAGAAAATATGTATTTATGTCTAGACGTCGCGAAAACCAAGGATTCATCAGTCAAAATCCTGGCTTGCGCGTAGCCAAAGCGTCTCATTCCCACTAGATAGCGATCTAAGGGCCGTGAGGTTACTTTATAATGAACAAAACTAGAAAACTACTAGATTTAAATAAATCTCAGCCATTCTAGCTTCCCGGTTCCGTCCGGACCTATTTTGAACCGTTTGAAAGATAGATTTGGCGAGATTTAAAGAAATCTAGTTAGCCCGAAGATATGTCAGCGCCGATTCATATCAAATGAATATTTACCGCAGAAAATTAATCACAGTGAATAAAGAATATATATATATATATATGATTATATATATATATACGAAAACTGTAAAAGGGCGATGGGTTTGCACTCTCAGGCCCATACTGGAATGTCAATATATATATATATACATATATATATATATAAATAAAAGCTATAAAAAGCCACGGAGTCATCTAGGCTGAACAGAATTGAAATATATATATATAAAAGCTGGAAAAGGCGACAAATTTCAAATCCTATGCCCGGACTGGAATGAATATATATATATATATATATATATATATATATATATATATATATATATATATATATTTATAAAAGCTATAAAAAGCCACGGAGTAATTCAGGCTGGACAGAATTGAAATATATATATATATATATATATATATATATATATATATATATATATATATATATATATATAAGTTGGAAAGGGTGACGGATTTCAAATCCTATGCCCGGACTGAAATGAAAAAAATATATATTTATAAAAGCTGTAAAAAGCTACGGAGTAATCTAGGCTGGACAGAATGGAAATATATATATTTAAAAGCTATAAAAGAGCCACGAGGAGATCCAGGCTCAACTGAATATAAATATATATATATATATATATATATATATATAAAGCAATAAAAAGGCCACAAAGTATAAATCCAGGCCCAAATAAGTCAGAAAAATTTATATATATATATAGTTATATATATAAAAGCAGTAAACAGTCGCGAATTTAACATTCGGGCTTGACAGAATTGAAAAGTTAGTATATATATAGTTAAATATATACAAAAAGAGCCAAATCGGGACTGGAAAGATAACCCAGTCTGGAAAGGGCATATATATGTATATGTGTGTATATATATATATATATATATATATATATATATATATATATATATAAAAGCTATTAAAAGCCGCGGATCGACGATCCGGGCTGTGGAAATTCTAGAAAACGTGTTTATGTACTAAAATGTACGAAAACGTAAGCAAAAACGGCCACGAAACTAAGTTTCGGGCATAATCAGGAAACAAAACTTAACATGCAAGTGTATAAATGCGCAATGAAGTAGTAGGAACTTCCTGATCGTAAAAATACTTATAATGGACTGCTACTCGGGCTTTTTGCCACTTGATAGGCTTCAAACGTCCGTTTTTTACTAGTTAATTTTTGATATGTGGTAGTATATGAGTACACCTACGTGTTAGAGTGATAAAATCTGTCTTTAGAGTATAAGAAATCAGGCTAGGAAACAAAACGGGCAGAGTTTCAGAGCATTTCTGAATTAATTTTGGCCTGGGGGTGCACTTATATTTATAGGTTCGATGGAAGCGGCTCTACCAGAGGCAGCCACGGGTCTACCTGAGGCTCCACGTGGCAGGGCTCGGGTGGCGGATCCCGTCGCCTCAAAGTACATGCTCTCCGAGCAACGCGAGGTCAAATTTAAAACTTTCTAACTTTTGATCGGAGCATCCGTTTGAGGTGTACTATACCTTTCCAAAAATCCCTCGCCGAGCGAGTCGCAATGACATGGAACTAAACATTTCTTGAGTCCATGAAGACGGGTTCATAACCGGGTCTTCGTTTCCCCGCAGTTTGTTCGTTGAGCTGTCTTGTGCTGTTTCCACCCGAGATCAACGTTATGGTTCTTTCTGACCTTGATGGCATCGATTCGGCTTGATTTGGACTGAATCGTCTTCAAGTTGGCAAAATGAACATTTTTCCCCTCCAGGGGTTGTCTTCTGTACTGGCACGGTCTTCGACTGTTTTCCCGGGGTTGTCTCCGAGGTTTGGATCCAGCCGATTCTGTTTGTCCTTTGGGTTGTCTTTGAGGTTGACTTGTCTTCCTAGGGTTGTCTCTGGGGAGGATGTGATGCTTTGGGGTTGTATCCGAAGTTGAATTGGCCTCCCGGGTTGTGACCGGCGTTTGACCTGACCTCTCGTGTTGTAATTGGGGTTAAACTGTACCTCCCAGGTTATGAACGGGGTTGACCTGTACCTCCTGGGTTAAGATCAGGGTTGACCTATATCTCCCGGGTTATGATTGGGGTTGACCTATACCTTCTGGGTTGTGACCGGGGTTGACCTGTGCCTCCCGAGTTATGATCGAGGTTGACCTGTACCTCCCGGGTAGAGACTGGGGTTGACATGTACCTCCCGAGTTGTGATCGGGGTTGACCTGTACCTCTTGGGTTGTGATCGAGGTTGATCTGTACCTCCCGGGTTATGACCGGGGTTAAACTGTACCTCTCGGGTTGTGACCGGGGTTGACCTGTACCTCCCAGGTTGAGACCAGGGTTGACCTGTACCTCCCGGGTTGTGACCGGGGCTGAGTTGGCAGCCCAGTAGTGGGACCAGGGCTGAGTTAACATCCCGATAAAGAGATCGTGGCTGAGTTGACATCACGATATTGAGACCAGGGAGGGGTTGACATCTGGTATTGAGACCGGGGCTGAGTTAACATCCCGGTATTGAGATCGGGGCTGAGTTGACATCCCAGTATTGAGACTGGAGCTGAGTTGACATCCTGGTAGTGAGATCAGGGCTGAGTTGACATCCCGGTACTGAGACCAGGGCTGAGTTAACATCTCGATATTGAGACCGGGGCTGAGATGACATCTCGGTATTAAGACCGGGGCTGAGTTGACATCCCGATATTGAGACCAGGGTTGAACTGACGATTTTTCACTCCTACAGGGTTAGTAAAAGGAATACAAAATTTCTAGTGTCTACAACTTTCAATCTCCCACTTGCACTAAAGCCAATCGCCATGGTATCTCATACCCATCTTCTCAAAGTGATGATCAAACTGCTGTTGTTTTAAAGCTTTAGTAAATGGATCTGCAATGTTGTCTTGAGAGTCTACACGCTTCAAGGTGACTTCTCCTCTTTCAATGATCTCCCTGATCTAGTGAAATTGCCGCAACACGTGTTTTGATTTCTGATGAGACTTAGGTTTTTTAGCTTGTGCAATTGCTCCGATGTTGTCACAGTATAAGGGACCTGTTCCTCCTATGCTAGGAACCACACCAAGTTCTGTAATGAACTTCTTCATCCAAATAGCTTCCTTTGCAGCTTTACTTGCAGCTATGTACTCTGCCTCTGTCATTGAATGAACAACTGTTTGCTGCTTTGAACTCTTCCAACTCACTAAGCCTCCGTTCAAGGTAAATACATACCCCAAAATAGATTTACTGTCATCTTGGTCCGTTTGAAAACTTGAGTCTATGAAGCCCTCGAGATTTAATTCTGACCCACCGTAGACAAGAAATACATCCTTAGTCCTTCGTAAGTACTTTAGGATATTTTTCACTGCCTTCCAGTGCTCTTCTCCAAGATTCAACTGATATCTACTTGTTACACTAAGTGCATGAGCGACATCCGATCTAGTACATATCATACTGTACATGATAGATCCTATTGCTGAAGCATAATGGATCTTACTCATACGGTCTCTCTCCTCAGGTGTCTTTGGGGGCTGTTTCTTGGAGAGATTAATTCCATGGCTCATCGGCATGAGACCTCTTTTGGAATCTTTCGTGCTAAACCTCTTTAGCATGGTATCAATGTACGTTTCTTGGGATAAGCCAAGCATCCTTTTAGATCTATCTCTATAGATCTTTATCCCCAAAATATAGGATGGTTCTCCCAAGTTCTTCAAGGAGAAGTGTTTAGATAACCAGATTTTAATCTATTGTAGCATAGGAATGTCATTGCCTATCATTAATATATCATCAACATATAATACAAGGAATGAAACAGCGCTCCCACTAACCTTCTTGTACACACATGGTTCATCCTCGTTTTGATAAAATCAAACTCTTTGATTGTCTCATCAAAACGAATGTTCCACCTAGGAGAAGCTTGCTTCAATCTATAGACGGATCGTTGCAGCTTACAGACTTGATTGGTTCCAACCTTTGAAACAAATCCCTCTGTTTGTGTCATATACACATCCTCCTCAAGTTTTCCATTGAGGAAGGCCGTTTTCACGTTCATTTGCTAGATCTCATAGTCGTAATAAGCTGCAATCGTAAGAAAAATCTGAATGGACTTGAGCATTGCTACTGGTGAGAAGGTTTCATCATATTCAACTCCTTGTCTTTGTTTGAAACTTTTTACAACCAGTCGGGCTTTATATGTCTCTACCTTGTCGTCCGCTCCAGTATTTCTTTTATAAACCCATTTACACCCAATAGGCTTAATACCTTTAGGTGGTGAAACCAAAGTCCATAATTGGTTCTCATCCATAGAGTCCATCTTGGATTTCATGGCTTCAAGCCATTTGCCTAAGTCTTTATTACTCATAGCCTGTTCGTAATTCAGTGGATCATCATCATTCATGACGTGTACCTCATCGTCATCCTCTATGATGAATCCATACCTATCAGGTATCTTTGGTACTCTTCCAGATTTACGAACAGGGTGTTGTACAGAAGGTGTCTCTACTTAGACCGGTTCATCCACTTGATCTGTAGTAGTTTGTGGTTCTTAAATTTCTTCAAGATCTATTTTCCTCCCACTGCCCCCTTCAAGAATAAACTCATATTCCAAGAAAGCACCGTGTTCCGCAACAAAAATCTTTTACTCAGTAGGATTGTAGAAGTAGTATCCCAAACTTTCTTTAGGATATCCCACAAGTGTGCACTTATTAGATCTTGTCCCAAGCTTATCATTTTGAAACCTTTTCACATAAGCTGGACATCCCCAAATGTTGGGTTTGCTTGAAACATAAGCATGCAATCAAATTACATAAACGCAGCGGAAGGGATGAAAAATCAGATTTTAAAAATTTCTTACAAACCCTTAACCATTATCTTTCTTGTGCATCAATTATCAGTCAATACATAGAAGGAGATGATGGAATTATACCTTTTGAAGTTCCAACCTTCCTCAGGTACAAGTTCTACTCCTTTGATTCCTTTAATTCCTCTGTAGTGGCTCCTTCCCTTGATCAATGTCAGCCACCCAAATGTTTGGCCTCTAACAGTGATCCACCAAGGAAGATGAAGAACTCAAGAAGATGGGTTATTGGCTTAACCCTTGTTTCTATCTCTATAGAATATGTGTACTCCCAACCCTTGGAAAATTTCACGTACCTTATTTCTGATATAAGACTCTCTTATATAGATATTAGGTTAACCCTCCTAATCCAATTAGAATAGGGTTTTATTTAATTAATTAATTAAACACTTTAAATTAATTTATATCCTAATCTTATTAGGATTGAGAGAGAGTACTGATATTTATTAATTCCTAAACTCCTTTATAATTAAAATAATAATAATAATAATAATATTAATAAGACTCCTCTTATTAATTTATATTTAATATTACTAAAATATTAAATAATAAACATTAAGCTATTTAATTTATTCTATCACTATAGATTAAATTAATTAAACTTAATGCATTATTACTATCATGCCATTTTCTTCTTAAATATTTCTTCTTGCTTTTATGGTGTGACCCTTTAGGTTCTCCATATTAAACCGGTTGTGAATAAATCAATTAGAACAACTCTAATCTTATTTAAATAGATAAATTAAACTAATAATCTATTTAAATAAATAACATTTATTCTACAATAGGGATAAGCCTCCCTAGCGATCAATGACTTTCTAGATAATATAGATTTCAACATTAATCATAAAAGAACCTGTGAGTTAATACTTACTGTACAATTTAATCCTTCCACCATACAATGTCCCAATTAAATATAAGACATATATTTACTGTCGAGTCTTAATTTATTTAATCATATGTATTTTAATTAGAAAATGCACAACTCTAAATAATGCAAATTAGAAACCTCTTTCTAATTTCATTCTACATTGGCCAAGGATTCCTGAGTTGTCATTTAATGAATCACATAGGACATATCTCCTCTTTTACTAGAGGTGGTAGATTCTTTATTGATCATTCATTATCTCCATATGTAACTCATTATACCCAAGCATACCCTATGTATGCCTTAAAAGGCCTTAAGGAATAAGTTAAAGTATAATTTGTTACATACAAGATACTATGATGATCTCAAGTCCAAGGATCACTTGTACTACTATCACATTAGGAATTCCTATTGACAGGCGAGTAAAACTCCATTAGGTATTCCATAGTGAGTCACGTTCAGTGAACTTATTCTCTAATAAGCACCTACATACTTGCTTCAGTGTCTCCACACAAATGACCATGAGACCAGTCATCCTCATCCAATGAGCAAGCAATATATGTACCAATCTATCCGAATTTACTAATCCCCATTTTAGAAATCCCACGATTGAGAACTATTTTACTTTTTAAGCTTTCTAAGAATTTAAATCTCATTAGCATGATCTCATCATGATTCTAAAAGCATTGCTTAAAACTATGGGTTATTTACATATTATAAAAACAGAACCATGTAGATATTTAAATGCCTTAAAATAATATTTTATTAATAAATAAATAAGATTGTTTACAAAGTATGTGCTTTATCATCATACATGATTGGCTTGTATACACATTACTATCACCAAATCTTAACATGCTTAAGACCAGGTTTTCTTCTTTTTCACATCTCATATGGAGTCTTGGGGACGGATTTCGAGGGGACTTTATTTAGTAGATAAGTAGTCGCTTCTAGGGCATAACCCCAGAATGATACAAGAATATCGATAAAACTCATCATGGAACGAACCATGTCCAACAATGTTCGATTTCTCCTTTCAGATACTCCATTTAACTGTGGTGTACTTGGTGGAGTCCATTATGAGATTATACCATTTTCTTTGAGACAATCGAAAAACTCACTGCTTAAGTATTCACCACGTCGATCTGATCAAAGAATCTTTATACTTTTGCCAGTTTATTTCTCTACTTCACTTCTGAACTCTTTGAACTTTTCAAATGATTCAGATTTATATTTCATTAAATACACATATCCACATCTTGAGTGATCATCAGTGAAAGTAATAAAATAAGAATACCCTCCCCGTGCATTTGTTGTCATAGGTCCACAAACGTCTGTGTGAACCAACGCTAACAACTCTGTAACTCTTTCTCCTTTTTCACTAAAAGGAGATTTAGTCATTTTATCCATGAGACAAGATTTACAAGTTGGATATGATTCATAATCAGATAGATCTAAGAGCCCATCCTTATGCAACTTGGATAATCTTATTTTATTGATATGACCGAGTCTACAGTGCCACATATAGGTATAATTAACATCATCTCTTTTCATTTTCTTAGTTTGTTCTATTTGAAGTATATTTTCATGCAAGTCAAGTATATAAAGTCCATTTCGCTGATTACCAACACCATATAAAACATTGTCTTTATAAATAGAACAATTGTTGTTCTTTATTATAATGTCAAATCTATCTATATCTAATACGAAAATAGAAATAATGTTTCTAATGATATTCAGAATAAAATAACAGTTATTTAAATAAATGGACTTGCCCGTAGGCAGTGCTAAACAATAAGTGCCCACAGTTAATGCAACAACCTTTGTTCCATTTTCCACTCGTAGAACAACCTCATTCTTGTTCAGCTTTCTACTTCTGACCACTCCCTGCACAGTATTACATATGTGAGAACCACAGCCGATATCCAATACCCAAGTAGAATTTTGACTTTCTGAAAAATTAATTTCAATCATGAACAAATCTTGATTGGAAGTCGAAGCTTCTCCAAGCTTCTTCTATGCCAGAAACTTCTTACAGTTCCTCTTCTAGTGACCCGGTTCGTTGCAATGGAAGCACATTCCTTTGCTAGCTGGATCAGGTTTCTTTGTTTCTTTGTGTTCACCTTGCCCTTAGCCTTCTTAGATTTCTTCTTTTTAGAAGATACCTTGGGCCTCTTCCTTTTCTTGGAAGAATCCACCATTAAGACATGGTTCTTCTTGGATGGGAAGTGACCTTCTACAGTTTTCAACATATTAAATAATTCAGGCAAGCTGACATTGTGATGAACGAGAATTTTGTAATTTAATCTAAATATTTATTGAATTAAATAAATATTTTGATGATTTATTTATTGAGTTAAATAATTAATTAATAAAATTGTGGTAGATTAATTTAATTATATGTGTTACATTGGTTAAATTAATGTGGAGAATTTTATTATTCAAAGTATGTATTTAATTGAGCTTATTTGATTAAATGAATTATTTAATAAACATAATGCTACTTTAATTAATTTAATAATTAATTAGAGATTTAGTAATTTGACATAATTAATAAATAAGAGTTTTAATTATGTGATAGTGTGATTTAATGTGGAATACTATATTCTATTTAATTGATTTAAATAAGATTAATTGATTTAAATAAGATTAATTGATTATTTAAAAGTGTGACAAATAAACTATATACTAAATAAGCTAATTAAAATAAATGAGAAGGAACTCTTTATGCTAGCCAAACATGGCCTTAATGGGAGTCGGAGCAGTTAACCCATTATGGGATTAACCGACCATTATACCGTCAGTTTTATACATATATCATATACGTATACTACTTCATATTACATTCATCAATTAGTGAGTTTCAGAGAGAAAAAAGAGAGAGAGATTGAAGAGAAATCTTGAGAGATTTGAAAGAAAAGTTAGGAAGTTAAGGTTTATATCATCAAACAAAGATTGCTAGGGTATATTCTTCAACCCAAATTTTATATTTCATGTTCTTAGTTTTCCATTGACGTATATGTTAAAGTTCTCTATAATTCTCAATTACGATTCATTGTTGATCATATGGCTTTATATGTGTTAAAATATGTTCATAACATGTTTTATATCATGTATGCATGATTTACAGTGATTAAAACCATGTAATTATGTTAATTTAGAAATTTAAAAGTTACAGAGTATGAAGAACACGTATTTGGCCCTTATGTACAAATTGTATGCTTTGAATTATTTGTTTGACTTGAAATTGATAGTAGATTATGATTATACATGTTTAAACGAACAAAACAAAATTCAAACGGACGGATTCGGTGTTATAACGAATCTGTAATGTTGAATTTCATGTTTTCTTTCAAAACTTTACAAAATACTAAAAATAGTGAAATTAAGTGCTTTAATTTGTGTAATTATGTGATCTAAAGTGTTAGAATCATGCTAGAAACATTGTATGATGTTTCTCTGAAGTTTATACTTCATGGGTAGCATTAAAAATCATTGTGTTAGTTTAATTTGGGATTTATTGGCTTATTTCTGTGTTCCTCGCGAGTTGCAGACCTCAAATCTGGGAACCAGAGCCCTGACGCAGTTTCCTAATGCAAAAAGCGCCCCGACAAACCTGCGCCCCGACACAGTTTCCTTCTATAAAACGCCCCCCGGTGAGAATTGCAGAAAGTAAACTACTTTGTTTTTTTTTTGAGGTTTTCAATCGTGGCATGTTAGTTTAACTTAGTCTAACTAACATAATAGTGTGTTAAGAATATAACAAGAGGTTATAACAGATTGTTTAACATGTATGTGATGATTTCAAATTCGTATAAGAACAATATTATAGAACTTCAATTTGTGGTTCGTGAAAATTGACAATGGTTGTGTGGTTAGTCAAACACATAAATTGATTTATGTTACATGATTAATGTGAATGATCAAAAATAAAAACTATGTTAATAAGTCAAAATGGAAAGCGTTACTTAAACCCATAAGACTAACATTAGTAAAACTAATGAATGTTGTGATCCCAATGGGATATGTAGGACTATTTGGGGAACGTGAATAGTTTTTGTTTAAACTACCCACGAGGCAAGTTTTCTAACTATACTCTTTAAATTGAGCAAGTTTCCTTACTCTAAGTCGACTTCGATTACATAAGTATTCTAAACTCAATCAGTTATTGAACAAGCTTTCTATCATTGAATTATTATCATGATGCAAATTCTTATTCTTGTCCATTCGAGTTGGGTTTCATATGAGATATTATAAGTTCTTTAAAATATTACTTCAGTTATACATTACTTATTCGATTGTATACTCTTGAGATTTATTATTCTATTTAAATATCAATTATTGTTGAACCTTGTAAGACTAGCGAACCCTTATTGATTCGACTAGTCCATAGTTGATGAACGCTCTAAATTCTAGAACTATTATTGAGCTTATCCAAACTAAACTTCCTTTGGTGCGGACTCTGATGTCAAGATGAACAACCTTGTTATAGGGGATTATTTATGCTTAGCGTTGAGATATTGTGCACAGTATGGTACTAAGGGCTGATCCCCCTAAGTACGAGTAGTAGAGTCCATATAGTCTTATGACTGTTAAGGTTTAAAGTAGAAATACTTAACAACATGGGACATAGTTCAAGGTCTTATGACCCTTAGATGTTCTTTTGATTCTTGTTATTCATTCTTGATTCAAAAGCCGAGATTTCTATTATTCAGACTTCTTTGACTTATTCACATGTTATTATTATCATTATATTGTTATACTTGTGGGAAATCGTGCTCACTCTTGCATAATAACATTGCAGTTAAGAACAAACGGTCTGAGGAGCCTTCTACTAGCAAAGGCAATGGAAAGATTAACAAGTGTTGAAGACTTGTTATTTATTTGAAAATGTTTATTGCTAAGACTTGATGTTGTTTAAGACTTATTTATTTGCTTATGTTTCTGCACATATGTTTAAGGTTAGTATGACCTGGGATTGATGTATTTTTGATTTAGATGTTGTAAGGGGAGGATTTATTTCTATCTATTTCATGGTTTGTATTTATTATGCGTAGTTAGATATATGATATTTATACAGTGTACACCAAATCCCGTGGAAAATGAAGTACCCAGATTTGGGGGTGTCACAGACATATAACTTATTCATGTGAAATTTAACAACGACCTGCGAGATGGTCTCAGGGAGTGACTGCAAGACCATGTCTTGACTCAACTCCCCATCCATGACGAACCCAAGTTGTCTAAGGTGTTAAATCAGATTGATCACCCTTAGGACATTAGTCTCTACGGCAGTGCCCTCGGTCATCCGAGATCGAAAGAGCTCCTTAGATATCTCATATCTAGCAATCCTACTTTTTTCACCATACAACTCCTTGAGGTGAAACAACATAGTAGGAGCATCCATGTTTTCATGCTGACGCTGAAGCTCATTATTCATGGATGCGAGCATGATGCATTGAGCCACAGATGCATCATCTTGCCACTTTACAATGGTGGCAATCTCTTCCTCAGAGGCTTGTTCTGGAACAGTTCCAGGGACTGGTGAATTTAGGACATAAGAAATTTTTTCAACAGTGAGAACTATTCTCAGAGTTTGTTAGAATCAAGTATGATACGCAGTTAAATAAGTGATTTTGACATTTTTAAATTTTTGCAAGTGAAAAGACAACATTTTAGCAAACAATCATTTAATTAATTTTATTTACTAAAATAAATTAGGTCTTATTTTAAATTGGTATCTCCCACTATGTTCTTCAAACTATATTTCCCTCATATATATAGTTCGGCAAAATCTAATTAAAAATTTGCTAGTGAGATTAAGGATCCCATTTCAAATGTATATAACCTTGTGTGTGCACAACAAATGATATATAAATAAATAGGTAGACAACTCTTGTCAATTACATCGACATGTAACTCCTTGTATCCTGCCTCTTAGATCATAATGGTCAAGTGTGTGCGCATCTGAATTAAAATGATTTAAGTTAAATACAACCTAGCACTCCATATATTGAAAAAAGAAAAATATTTTTCTTGTGTGCACAACAAAACAATATTGTTCAATTAACTTTATAAGTATCAAATATAATTAAATTAATATCTTAAATACTTAATACTTGCCTTGTGTGTGCACAACAAACTCATATTAAATATTTAATAATCTATTAATTTATCATGCTAGAAGGCGACGTTCGATATTCCAAATATCATTGAATGCTTTAGACATAATATGATTTCTTTGAGGAGTTTGTTATTATTTGTCTCATCTTGTTTAGCGCGCATGCACATATATATATAAAAAATGCGTCATTTTATTAAACATGCGAAGCATGTCTGCATAAAATATAATATATATAATACTTAGCATGCACATATAGAATACTATATTCTACCCGAATTGATTATGGACTTTTATTCTGGTTTGGTTCACTTGACCCATCAAGTGAACCAAAAGGTCAAACCTAGGAGTGCAAGAATTTAAATTTAAACGTAATTATTACATTTAAACCCGGGCTCCATACAAACGGGTCTTCATGCGCTCCTTGCTCCTTGCTCTCCAATTTCCTCAAGAAAATTCTAACTATTTCTATTACATAACTATTTAATTAAATAGAAACCTTGATCAGCAGTTAAGGGGAAGTACATAGGAGAGAGATAGAATTTTACATCAAGAAAAAAATACGCAGAGAAGACGAGGTACGCATACCCCATTTAATAAAACTCATTCAAGCATTCAACTAAAATAAAATCCAATCACATTAGTCAATAGTCCATAATCAACCCCATTTATTTTTATACATATCACCATATGCATCAACAAATAAATATTTAATATATACACTGATATCGATTTAATGGGAAAACTTAGTTAATTTCGGAAACCAATTTCAACTCTAATTAGTTATCATGGAATTCAATTCCAACTCTAATTAGTTCGCATGAAATCCAATTCTAATTAAAAATAAACAACTTTATTTTAATCCAATTCCAAATCTAATAAACTCCTTTATTAATCTGGATTTACAGAAAAAATTTTATTTTTAATTTTTAATTAAAATAAACCTTTTATCTTAAAAAATAAAATAAAATTTTTCTGCAGGAGTGGCGCTACAGCGCTGCCATTACACTAGCAAGAGGCGCTGCCGCGCCACATCATCAATATGCTAGACACAAACTACAGCACTGCTAATGAACTAGCATGTAGCGCTGCCGCGCCACGTCACCACCAGCCTTGATCCGGACCCGGCGCTGCAACGCTGAGAATGAACTGGCATTCGGCGCTGCAGCGCCACGTGTCCTTCAGGAGACCGGACACGGAGCCGCGGCGCTACTGCAAGGCATGAAGCCGACGCTGCAGCGCCGCTGGGCAGTTTGCGATTTCTTGGTTCGCGAATTGAGCAATTTTTATCCAAAAACTAAATTCCTAGCTAACTATTATGCCCAATTAAATTATTTAAAACACATATCAGCATATTTATCAAATAAAGACAATTAATAACTTGCATAAAGGTTTGGCTCTGATGCCACTGTTGGGTTTGTACGAAATTATGAGCAATCAAATTGTAAAATAAAGCGGAAGCATGATATATCAAAGTTTAAAATTTTCTACAAAATCATTACCTGGATCATCCTTTATGCACAGTTATTAATTAGAACGAAGAAGAAGATGATTAGATTCATAGAATGGATAAGATTTATTTAAATCTAGCTTTCTTTCTAGTTTTGTTAAATACTTAAAGCAACCTCGCGACCCCAGATCCATATCTAGTGGAAACGGGAAGCTTTGGCTACTCGTATACAGGGATTTGACTGATGAATCCTTTGTTTTTGCAACGTCTAGTGTACAAATTGCATTTTCTGTGAATATTTGTGTTGTGCAGGTTTTCTTGGCCATTTTTCT
Organism: Panax stipuleanatus; assembly: GCA_020205555.1. NCBI lineage: Eukaryota > Viridiplantae > Streptophyta > Magnoliopsida > Apiales > Araliaceae > Panax > Panax stipuleanatus. The sequence continues at coordinate 37,781,991 of CM035115.1, forward strand.
GTGAGCCTAGGAATACTGGGATTCATGATTAAACGGATCAGAATCTGATTCCCACGATGGACAAACTCCACATTACAAATGTACCATGCCCGTTTTTCTATAAAATGTACATTCGAGGGACCTTAAAACAGTTATCCGTGTTTAAGGTCTCAAACATAGTGAAATATTATTTGCTGTGCTAGAGTCACTCCGATGGCTGTCATGCCTATGAGAATACCGGCACTTGTACATATATTCAGTGGTCGATGATGCTTCCCATCCCAACAATCAACATTCAAATCCAGCCAAATGCTAAACATAATAAAATGGAAGTATCGATATGCTTCAATTCCTATGCAAGCGAAAGGGTTTGAAAACCAACCTTTCAAAACATCATTTTTATATCTTGTCTAAAAAGGACTTTTGTAAATAAAGTCAAACCCTTCGTATATAGGTTCAACGAAGTACAACACTACTTTCAAATGAATCAAATGTAGGCTCAATTACTTCCAGCATACACACACATTGCAAATTAAAAAGGGAAATATTGAAAAGATGTGGTACCGTGTTTCACGGGAGTTTGGGGGTGCCTAACACCTTCCCCCACTTAACTATGCCCCCGAACTTTAAGAATCTCGGTTTCAAGGCCAAGTTTTGACAATGTCCAGTAATTGGGCCTACTTGCAAAATCAAACAAAACTCGGTTGAGTTGGTACAATCATTTCAAAATCTACCAACTGGCGACTCTATAAACCTTTCAAATCGTCGACATGATACATTTTGGTCTTTTCTTAAAAACTTCACCCTTCACAAAATAGATAAGATAAAAAGGGTAGAAAATAACAAAATTTAGGAAGAGAGAAAGATCTGTCCAAAGAGACAAGATTTTTTCCCGACGTCGACTGGTGGCGACTTTGCTGGGGACGATAGAGGGCTTAAGCCACGCTCAAATCTTTTCAAAAATCTCCCTTTTCTATCTACGTATGTGTGAATGCTATGTTTTACATTGAATGGATGTGAATGAATGCTTTAATGCTTTATATTAGTGCTTCGCACAATGTCATCATTTTATACGGTGAGACGCAATGTATGTGAATGTATGTTGTGTGATTTCTCCACCAGGAGGCGACCCGTCGGTGTTTGATTACTGGACTCAAAGGAGACTAATCCTGCGATGCTCAGGAAATGCACCACTCAGATCTGCTCCAATTGAAAGGCCGGATTAATTTCTCCTCTAGTAGATTACGATGAATTGGGGACCTTCATGCCAAAAAGCCGCGAGAGTAGCCTAAGATAGGTCAGCCTCTGATTAACCAAATCCAAAGGAAATCTTATTCATGCCTTCCTCTTTCAATTCAATGTCAATTTTCCAATTGCAATGTAAATTTTATAATATAAATATACATTTCATTATGAATCATGTCATGCTATCCTGTCATCAAAACAACTGAGCTTTGTTTTACAAGATAAGATTAAAAAACTTTAAAAAATAAACACATTGCATCTCATACATCCTATTGATATATATACATCAAAATTAACACACCTACGTTTATCGTAGGTAAAAATTAGTCCCGTTATCAGGTCAAAATCTAAGAAAGCACTAAGTCCATCTTCAGACATGGCTTCAAGTGCTCAACCTGAATCCAACCCTATCTCTCGGGAAGAGTTCTAAGGATTAAAGAACCAGATAGCCGAATTGGCTATTTTCTTGAAAGAACAGAGCAAAGGCCTTCAAGGTAAACAAACACATGGTAATACAGAAGCATTTACACCCGGTGGCAGTCAGGATACCGGAAAGAAAGATGCGCAGATTCTTGAGCCTCAGAACCAGGATATCACCAACAAAACCCCTGAAATCACCAACCTCAACAAAGAGCAGGAAGCTGGTGATATTTTGAAAAAGGTCTAACAAATGGAAGAAACAATCCGGTCCATCAAAGGGACTAGGGCATTTGCAAGTGTCAAGTACTCTGATTCATGTATATTCCTAGGGGCTCGTTATCCATAAAAGTTTTAAGTCCTTGATTTTGAGAAATATGATGGATTGGGAGATCCCTACACCCATTTGAAGGTATTTATCAGAGAACTCGGATCCTATACAGAGGACGAGAAGCTCAGAATGCAATTATTCCAGAAGAGTCTGACCGGAGAGGCTTGGGCCTAGTATGCTCGTCTGGATAATTCCAAAATTCACATATGGGAAGAGTTAGCACATGCCTTCCTCAATAAATATAGCTTTCAGTCTAAGATGGCTCCAGACAGATATTAAATCACCATAGTCAAGAAGCAAAGCGCTGAGTCATTCAAAGAGTATGCCCAATGGTGGAGACGAATGGCAGCGCAAGTCACTCCGCCCATGACTGAGTCTAAAATAGTCATGACCTTCATTGACATTTAAGAAGCTCTGTATTACGAAACGGTCCCAGCAGGCATAGGAAAACCATTCTCGGAGATGATCAAACACGGAGAGATGGCTGAAATGGGGCTAAAGTCTGGGAAGATAAAAGATCTTATCGCCTTGGAAGCCGTGGCCAAACATATTCAATCCGGGAGTTATAGGAGTAAATCCCGGAGAGTACACAAGAAGAAAGAGGAGGAAGTGTCCTTAGTATTGCAAGGACAGGATCAAAGAGGCAATCCAAGCTTGCGTGTTCAAAGGAGAAACTATTCCCCTTTTCAAGCTCCAGCATAACCTTCTAATCCTCCATTTCAGAAAACTGTGGAGGCCAGACATCGAAGAACGTTCACCCCCCCTAGGGGATTCATTAGAAAATGTGCTAAAACTGTTGAAAGCACAAAAGAAGATTGTTCAACTCCTTCCACCAACCAGTACCGGCGGAGGAATTTCGACCCAAGTAAAAAGTGTGCATACCATTCCGGATCCCCAGGCCACGATACTGAATACTGTTGGTCTCTCAAGCATAAAATCCAAGACTTGATAGACAATGGAGAGATTGTGGTGACAAAACCTGAGCAACCGCATATGCAAGATAATCCCCTCCCTCAGCACAAAGAGGAGAGTGTCAATATGATTAGCACAAGGAATGGAGACAGATCCAAATACCTCCGGTATGTCGTAGAGTCAACTTAATCAAGTACTAATAGCCCAGACAGTTGGGAGTTCTCAGAAAGGCGGTTCCTGATAGAACAGGAAATCAAGTCTATCAAGGAACAGATTGGACAATTGGCAGAGCTGGTTATGTATCAACATCAGATAACTAGGCAGCTAATAAACCAGACCACCTAGCGTGAAGCGAGTCCTCCTACACCAAAAATTAGCCCCGTTGCTTGAGGGATCATTAATGATTTCATGAACATGAACCCTAGGCCGACAAGGTGGCCAAGGAAGAGAAGTTTTAAGCTGATAGGGAATTCGCCTTCCAGATGAACTTCACTAATTTGAACCAGCCGATGAAGGAAATCCTCCAAATGCTGATCAATGAAGGGATGGTTATAGATTTGTTACCCCAGGTGAACCCTCGATCCAAAAAATTCAAGCCTGATAGGATCTATCAGTATCATTCCAATGCTCCCGGTCATGGGACTTCGTCACCTGATTTAGAATCTGATTGAAAGTGGTGAATTGATAAAGGGTAATCTGGATTGTTGTTATCCCTATGAAGAAGCACTCTTTATTACCATGGCATGGAATTTGGTAACAGTGGCTGTTATTTCATGTGAGAAAGATATAGCCATCAAACCCTTAATACTACAAGGGAAAGAAGTCCAAGAATTCAGAATCCTGTGACTGGCGGAGCCTGAGCCTTTGCTATTGCCCTTCAGACCACAATTCCCTATCGTAAGTTTGAAGAGAGTCCCATGGAACTATGGGAGGGATGAAGGTTCGACATCAAACAACATTGCCATTGTATCTAAGGAAAATCCGTTGTACCTGCCTCAGCGGGTGATCAACTCAGTCTTCAAAGCTAGAGGGAAAGTGGCTGAAGTGAAAATTGAAGAATTCCTCAGCAAAATGGGGCATAATAAAATCAAGGTGGTGCAAAACTTGAAAGAGGCACCCAAACATATATCCATCCTAGATCTGGTCTTATCCTCGATGGATCATCGTAACATTCTAGTGAAAGTACTGGAGGAAGCCTAGCTGCCAAAGACGGTGGATACTGAGAAGTTTCGTCACGTGATAGAACATATTTTCAACAACAATGTGATATCCTTCACTGATGATGATATACCCGCTGAGGGGACGAGTTATTGCAAGTCACTACATATAGCAGTGATATCATCAGGGTATGTGATAGGAGGAGTGCTGATAGACGGAGGATCATCCCTAAATATATGTCCCTACGATACCTTGGAAAGGATGAAGATCAACCCATATCGAATCCAGACTAGCCATGTAGTCATTCAAGCTTTTGATGGATCTCGCCGAGAAGTTGTGGGAGAGATTGCGCTTCCACTGGAGATTGGTCCCCAAACTTTCTATGTTTCCTTCCAGGTACTCAACATTATCACCAGATATAATTTATTACTGGGAAGGCCGTGGATCCACATGGCAGGACCGATTCCATCCACCCTTCATTAGTAGCTCAAATACGTTATTGATGGCAACCTAATCACGGTAAATGCCGAGCCATAATACCCTGGCTGCATACAGGGAGACATGTCAGTGATTAGTCTAGATGAAGGGATTGAGCCTGCTAGTTTTCAAGCATTGGAGGTACGAAATACTCAGTACCTACCTATTGGGGCGCCAGCTTTGAAACCAAAAGTCTCTCCCGAAGTAATGACGGTTGGGCAGGAGATGGTATTTTTGGGTTTCTACCCTGGAGAAGGGTTAGGAAAAAATCAGCAAGGTATCAAAAGTCCGTTGCAAATCCCGATCCAGTTAGGGAGAGCCGGATTAGGCTATTCAACTGGATTAAACCACCGAAACCCATATAAGCATCCAAAGGGTCCTGCTTCCACGATTCTGCTACCAAACCTCACTGATGCTAGATTTGTAAAACCAATGAGGAAGATTCTTGCTGTCATGTCAGGTATTCTGTTTCCTCCAGTGAAACCAATTAGTGAGAGAAAAGCCCCAAAGTTTGAGGGGGAAAGCAAAAAGGGAAAAGAAAAGTTCCTGCATGAAGGATGAGACCAATTTGCTAATATGTATTGTCTGATGCACTACGAGGGTATGAACGATGATATCTCAGACAGTGATGAAGAAGTCCAGATGTTCCTCGCATGAAGAAGGGGAAGGGTGCCAGTTCAAAAAAGAACCCCAGCCATGATATGAAGGATGCATCAGTCATCATCAGAGATAAGGCAGACGACCACAAATCCTGTATCCTCCCTATCCATGAGGACCTGACATTGGACAATTAGAGCATCACCCCTTTCTTCATTCAAAAAGGGTAAAAGGGCAGAAAGTCCATCTGCCCTGAAACATGGTTTCATTTACTGCTTATTTTGTTGCACAGCTATAGCAGTAACTTTTGTCATGCTTTTGCTAAATGCTTTGTATGTTTAAACAGTCTCATATATTAAAGTGAAAGCATTTTGTTTTCAGGAATCCAGAATTGGATTTGTTTGTCCCTGCTGATGAGATGCCAAATTTTCACAGTGACTACAAGTTTGAGGTAGAATTGAACTTTGACTTGATGGAAATTGATTAAGAGGAGATAGATGACTATGGGGTGCCCAAGGAGATTACAGAATGGGTCGAAGACAAACCCAAACCAAACCTCGATCAAACCACCACTGTCAATATTGAAACCTCAGAAAATCTTAAAGAAATCCAGATAGGCCTAGACCTCACCAAAGACCAAAGAGCCGACCAAATTGAACTCTTAACACAGTTCTAGGATGTGTTTGTATGGTCACATAAAGACATGATTGGCTTGTCTACTGACATTGTCATCCATCGACTCCCCATCAAAGATGGATTCAAGCTAGTCAAGCAGAAGCTCATGAAATTGAAACCTGAATGGAGTCTGAAAGTCAAAGAAGAGGTCGTCAAGCAATTCAAAGCCGGTATCATCATGGTATCAACATACCCGGAGTGGCTATCAAAAATAGTCCCCATGCCTAAGCCTGGGGGGAAGGTACGAGTGTGCGTGGATTATCGAGATTTGAATAAAGCTTGTCTCAAGGATAATTTCCCGGTACCTTTCATCCACATCTTGATAGAAAATACGGCATAGTATGGCATGTATTCTTTTGTAGATTGCTTTGCTGGTTACCATCAAATCAAGGTTACCATCAAATCATGGACCTTTTTTATGACATAATGTACAAGGAGATAGAGGTGTTTGTGGATGACATCATCATCAAATCCCGAAAGGAGGACGATCACATCAGCCATCTCAGAAAGCTGTTCAACAGGTTGTGTAAGTACAACCTCAAGCTGAATCCAACTAAATGCGCTTTTAGTGTCAAATCGGGCAAGTTGCTGGGATTTTTGGTGAGTAATAGAGGCATTGAGCTGGATCCCGCCAAGATTAAAGCTATCACAGAGATGCTCGTGCCTTGACCAGAAAAGGAAATACGCAGGTTCTTGGGGAGAATTAATTTTATAAGCAAGTTCATTTCCCAGCTCACAGCAATGTGTGAACCCATCTTCAAGATGCTAAGAACGAATTCATCCGTGAAATGGAATGAAGATTGCCAAAAAGCTTTTATTGCCATCAAGAAGCAGTTGATCGAAGCACTTGTCTTAGTACCCCCAAGGGATGAGGTTCCCCTGTTTATGTACCTGTCATTCAATGCCAACGCAATGGGCTGTATGCTTGGTGTAGACACTCAAAATTTTCTTTTCCTATTACTAACATTGTCGGAGGGCAAAACTATCAACCCCGGTCTTAATACCGGGCCATCAAATCAACCCCGGTAGCAATACCGGGCTACCAAATCAACCCCGGTCTCAAAATCGGGCCTTCAAATCAACCACGGTCTAAATACTGGGCCATCAGTTCAACCCTGGTCTCAATACTGGGCCATCAAATCAACCCCAGTCTCAATACTGGGCCATCAGTTCAACCCTGGTCTCAATACCGGGTTATCAAATCAACCCTGGTCTCAATATCGAGCCATCAAATTAACCGGTCTCAATATCGGGACATCAAATCAACCCCGGTCTCAATATCGGGCCATCAGTTCAACCCCGGTCTCAATATCGGGCCATCAGTTTGACCTTGGTCTCAATACTGGGCCATCAGTTCAACTCCGATCTCAATACCTGGCTATCAAGTTAACCCATATCTCAATACCGAGTCATTAGTTCAACCCCGGTCTCAATACCGGGCCATCAGTTCAACCCCGATCTCAATACCGGGCCATCAGTTCAACCCCGGTCTCAATACCAGGCCATCAAATCAACCCTGGTCTCAATACCGGGCAATCAGTTCAACCCCGGTCTCAATACCGGGTCATCAAATCAACCCCGATCTCAATACCGGGCCATCAAATCAACCTCGGTCTCAATACCGGGCCATTAATTTAACCCCGGTCTCAAATTTGGGCCATCAGGTTAGCCCCAGTCTCAACCCATGAGGTACAGGTCAGCCCGGTCTCTACCCGAGAGGTACTGGTCAGCCCCGGTCTCAACCCAAGAGGTACAAGTCAGCCCTGGTCTTAACCCGAGAGGTACAGCTCAGCCCCAATCTCAACTATAGAGGTGCAGGTTAGTCCCGATCTCAACCTCGGAGGTACAGGTCAGCCCCGATCTCAACTCGTGAGGTCAGGTCAACAGTAGAACCAATCCTGAATCATCACAACATCTCCAGAGGAAAACCTGGAGTGACCAAGTAAACCTCAGATATAACACTGAGGATAAACAGACTCAAATGGGATCTAAATATTGGAAATAGCCCGAGGAAGTAAAGCAAAGACCACGCCGACACTAAAGGCAACCCCGGGAGGGGCAAAACGGTTATTTTACCAAATCTAAGCTGATTTGGTCAAGCTCAAGCCCAATTGATGCCAATAAGGTCAGAAAGAACCATAACAATGATCCCGAGTGCAAACAGCGCAAAATAGCTTAACGAATAAACTGCAAGGAATTAAAGACGTGGTTATGAACCCATCTTTTTGGACCCAGAAAATGTTTTATCCCATGTCATTGTGACACTCTCAGTGAGGGATTTTCGGAAAGGTATCGCACGCCTCAAACGGACGCTTCGATCAAAAGTTAAAAAGTTTCGAATTAGACCTCGCACTGCTCGGATTGAACGTACTTCGAGACGACAGAACGCACCACGTGGGCCCCACCATAGGGAGTCGCACCTCTACCTGAGGAAGAAGCAAGTAGAGTGGAGGCTCCCTGACCTAGAAGTATGAGGCACCCCCTCTCATTTAAAAAAAGAAAAAAATGCTTTGAACCTCTGCCCGTTTGGTTTTCTGTCTAATTTCTTATCTTTCAAACCCAAATTTTTTCACTCTAACGCGTAGATATACCCACACACTACCACATATCAGAAAATAACTAGTAGATTTAGATGTTTAGAGCCTACGATTTGGCAAAAAGTTCGTATAGCAGTCCATTGTGAGTGTTTTTACGATCAGAAAGTTATTATTCTTTTTTACACTTTTGTACACTTGCACGTTAAGTTTTGTTTTTTAAATATGCCCGAAACTCAGTTTCGTGGCCGTTTTTGTCAACTTTTGGTACATTTTTGTACTTAAACTCATTTTTTGGCATTACTACAACTCGGATCGACGGTCCGTCACTTTCAGCAGCTTCGGCATACTTGCATCTTCGCTTTAAACAACTTCGCCGAACTGAGTTATCTTCCCAGTCCGGGTTTGGCTTTTTTGTGTATATTTAACTGTATATATACTAACTTTTCAATTCTATCATGCCCGGATGTCAAAGTCTGCGGTAGTTTGTTGCTTTTATATATATTTATGCATATATAAGCAACATTCACCACCACTGGGTTATCTTCCCAGTCTTGGTTGACTACGTTTCTGTCCATATATATATATATATATATTTACATTTCAGTCCAGCCTGGATCATTTTGTAGCCTTTATACTATTTTTGCACCATTCACCAGCACTGGGTTATCTTCCCAGTCTTGGTTAACTACTTTTCTGTATATATATTTACATTTTAGTTCGGCCTGGATCATTCTGTGGCCTTTTTACTGTTTTTATATACATGCAATCTTTACCACCACTTGGTTATCTTCCCAGTCTTGGTTGACTACATTTCTGTACATTTCAATTTCAGTACGGGCTTAAGCGTGAAAACCCTTCGCCCTTTTTATTGCTTTTATATATATATTTCAATTTTGTCCAGCCTGGATCATTCCGTGGCTTTGATACAGTTGTTATATATATATATATATATATATATATATATATATATATATATATATATATATATATATATTTCAATTCCAGTCCGGGCACCTGTGTGAAAACCCATCGCCCTTTACAACTTTTATATATAATTATATATATATATATATATATATATATTACTTTACTCTTTTTTATTAAATTATTGCTTTAAATATTCATTTTATATGAATCGACACTGACATATCTGCGGGCAAACTAAATTTATTTAAATTTCGCCAACTATAGCTTTCAAACGGTTCAAAATAGGTCCAGACGAAACCGAAATGCTAGAATGGTTGAGATTTATTTAAATCTAGCATTTTTTCTAGTTTTAGATGCAAAAGCAACCTCGCGGCCCTTAGAAAGCTATATAGTGGGAACGAGATACTTCGGCCATGTGCAAGCCAGGATTTACTGATGAATCATTGGTTCTGGCGGTATTTGGATGTATTTCTATACAAATTTGAACTGTGTAGGTTTATTAGCCTCCTTATGTGAGCATAGGAATCGTGGGATTCATGATCAAACCGATCAGAATCTGATTCTCATAATGGACAAACTCTACTTTACAAATGTATCATGCCAGTTTTTCTGTAAAAATATATATACAAAAGACCTTAAAACGGTTATCCGAATTTAAGGTTTCAACATAGTGAAAATATGGTTTGTCGTGTCAGAATCCCTCCGATAGCTATCATGCCCATGAGGAGACCGATATTTGTATATATTGTGGTCGAGGATGCTTCACAGCCCGACAATCACCATTCAAATTGAGCCTTAAAGCTGAAATGATAAAACTAAAGTATCGATATGCTTCAATTCCTATGTTAGCGTAAGGTTTTGATAACTTTCTTTTAAAACATCACTGAAATAATCTTATCGGAAAAAAAGAAGCATTTACAAATCAAATCAAACACTTTGCAAATCAAATCAAACCCTTCGTATATAGGTTCAACGATGCATAAACATACTTCCAATCAAAGCAGAGGCCCAATTTCTCCCAGCATTCACACACGTATTGCACATTTAAAGGGGAAATATTGAAAAGATGTGGTATCGTGTTTACACGGGAGTTGTGGGGTGCCTAACACCTTCTCCGCACTTAACGAAGCCCCCGAACTTAAACTTTATTTTTAAAGATCAAGTTTCGACAGTGTCTAGCAATTGGGCCTCTTTTCAAACAAAACTCGGTTGAGTTGGTACAACCATTTCAAATCTACCAACTGGCGACTCTATAAAACATTCCATCGTCGACATAATACATGTTGCCCTTTTTTGAAAAAACCCTTCAAAACCTTTTTTAGCAATAAAAAGAGTGAAGGTAGAGATAACTTAGGAAGAGAGAAAGATCCGGGTTATGACCTAACCCGCGGATTTTTTTTCGATGTCGACAGGTGGCGAGTCTGCTGGGCATAGTAGAGGGCTTAGGCCGTGTTCAAATCTTTTCAAACATTTCCCATTCATATCTGCGTATGTGTGAATGCTGAGTCTTTACATTGAATGAATGCGTGAATACTGCGTATTTACATTGAATGAATATGAATGAATGTTTTCTTATTTTTTAGTGCTTCGCACCCATGTTAGTGCTTCGCACCAATGTCATCATATGCATACAGTGAGGCACGATATATATGTGAATATATGTTGTGTGATTCCTCCTTCGAGAGGCAAAACCCGTCAGTGATAGGTAATAACTCTGGGGACGGCTAAGTCTTTGGGGGCTCATGAAAAAGCACCACCCAGATTCGCTCCAGTTAAAATATCGAATTAATTTCTCCTCTAGTAGATTACGATAATCTGGGGACCTTCATGCCAAAATGCCGCTAGAGTAGCCTAAGATAGGTCAACCTCTGATTAACCAAATCCGATGAAAAGCTTATTCATTTCTTCCTCTTTCAAGTCAATGTCAAGTTTTCAATTCCAATGTAAAGGAGCACAATGTAAATATCATAATAAAAATTTACATTCCTTGTCATATACATCCTGTCATGTTATCCTGTCATCAAAACAACTAACCTCTATTTTGCAGGATAAGATTAAAAAACCACAAAAATACATCATGGCATGCATCCTATCCCTACCTACATCAGGAAATTGATATGCCTACATTTTGTTGTAGGTGAAAAATTGTTTTTGTCACTAGATCTAAGTCTAAGAAAGCACTAAGTCCACCCACGGACATGACTTCTAGTGCTCAGCCAGAATCCACCCCTGTCATTAGGGACAAGTTTGAAGGACTAAAGAATCAGATAGCTGAATTGGCCAGTTTCCTGAGAGAACAGAGCAAAGCTCTTAGAGGGAAGCAAGTCCAAGCTCACACAGAACCAAGAACACCTGGTGGTAGTGGTGGCAGTCAAGAGACCGAAAAGGCAGAGACTCAGATTCCTGGACCACAAAACCAGGACCCAACCAACAAAACCCCTGAAATCACCATCATCAATAAAGAGCAGGAAGCTGGTGACATTCTGAAAAAAGTACAACAGATGGAAGAAACCATCCGGTCTATCAAAGGGACTGGGGCCTTTGGCAGTGCCAATTATTCTGACCTTTGTATCTTCCCTGGGGCTCGGTATCTCGAAAAATTTAAAACTCCTGATTTTGAGAAATACAATGGATTAGGTGATCCCTACACCCACCTGAAGGTATTCATTGGAGAACTCGGATCCTATGCAGAGGACGAGAAGCTTCAAATGCAATTATTTTAGAAGAGTCTGACTGGAGAGGCTAGAGCCTGGTACGCCCGCCTAGATAATTTCAAAATTCATAGTTGGGAAGAGTTGGCCCATGACTTCCTCAGTCAATATAGCTTCCAGTCTCAGATGACTCCAGATAGATACCAAATAACCAAAATCAAGAAACAAAGCACTGAATCATTTAGAGAATATGCTCAACGATGGAGAGGAGTTGCAACATGAGTCCTTCCACCTATGAAAGAGACTGAGATAGTTATGACCTTCATCGATATCCAAGAAGCTCCATATTATGAGAGGTCCTAGCAGGCATAGGAAAATCATTCTCTTAGATGATCAAGCATGGTGAAATGGCCGAAATGGGGCTGAAGTCTGGGAAGATAAAGGACCTGACTTCCTTAGAAGTCGTTGCTGAGCATATCCAGTCTAGATATTATGGGAGTAATCCCCGGAGGGTACACAAAAAGAGAGAGGAAGAAGTGTCCTTAGTGTTACAAGGACAGAATCAAAGAGGCGAGTCAAACAGTATGCCCATTCAAAGGAGGAACTATACCCCTTTTCAGCTTCAGCTCAGCCTTCAAACCCTCCATTTCAGAAAAATATGGAGGTCAGGCGTCGAAGAACTTTCACCCTTCTAGGGGTTTCACTCGAGAATGTGCTAAAACTGTTGACGGCATAGAAGAAAACTGTTCAACTCCTTCCACCAACCAACACTGGTGGACGAAATTTTAACCCAAGCAAGAAGTGTGCTTACCATTCTGGATCTCCGGGCCATGACACTCAAGACTATTGCTCTCTCAAGCATAAAATCCAAGACTTGATTGACGATGGAGAGATTGTGGTTACCAGACCAGAACAACCATACATCCAAGACAATCCCCTCCCTCAACACAAAGAGGAGAGTGTTAACATGATCAGTACCAGAAATAGAGAAGGATCCAAATACCTCCATTATATGGGAGAGTCAACTCCACCTAGCAACAACAGCCCAGACAATTGGGAAGTCTCAGAAAGGCGTTTCCTGATAGAACAAGCGATTAAGTCTATCAAGGAGCAGATCGAATAATTAGTAGAGCTGTTATATACCAACAACAAATCACCAGACAGATGTTAAACCAAACAAACCATTCTAAAGAAAATCCTCCCACACCGGAGATCAGTCCCATTCCCATGAGGGATCACTACCGGTCTCATGAGCATGAATCCTGAACCAACGAGATGGTCAAAGAGGAGAATTTCCAAGATAGTAGGAAATTTGCCTTTCAAATGAATTTCACCAACCTGAACCAGCCAATGAAGGAAATCTTCCAAATGTTAATCAACGAAGGAATGGTTGCAGATTTATTATCTCCATTGAACCCGCGATCCAGAAAATTCAAACCTGACCAAATCTGTTAGTATCACTTCAATGCACCCGACCATAATACTGAAGATTGCTGGGAACTTTGTAACTTGATTCAGAACATGATTGAAAGCGATGAATTGATACGAGGGAATCGGGATTATGGCCTCCCAGATGAAGACACTCTCTTTATCCCCACTGCAGGGAATCAGGATATGGTGGCTATGGTTTCCTGTGATAAGGAGCCATCCCCCAAACCCTTAGTACTAACAGGGAAAGGGGTCCAAGAAATACAAAATCCTGTGAAGGTGGCTGCACCAGAACCTTTAATCTTGCCCTTCAAACCTCAGTATCCAATAGTTAGTCTGAAGAGGGTCCCATGGAACTACGAGAATGATGAAGGTTCCACCTCAAACAACATTGCCATCGTACGAAAGGATAATCTATTATACCTTCCTCAGCGGGTGATCAAACCAGTCATCAAAGCCAAAAAAAAGGTGGCTGAAGAGAAAATCAAAGAGTTCCTTAACAAAATGGGACACAATGAAATCAAAATCGTGCAAAGCTTGAAAGATGAACCCAAGAAAATGTCCATCCTAGATTTGGTCTTATCATCGGTGGATCATCGCAACATTCTGGTGAAAGTATTAAAAGAAGCCCATCTGCCATATAACGTGGATGTCGAGAAATTTTGTCATGTGGTAGAACACATTTTCAACAGTAATGTGATATCTTTCACTGACGATGAATTTCTGCAGAAGGAACGTGCCATCATAAGTCCCTGCATGTAGTTGTGATGTCTTCCAAGTATGTGATCGGAGGTGTGCTCATAGATGGAGGATCATCCCTCAACATCTGTCCCAACGACACCTTGGAAAGAATGAAGATCAACCCAAACCGGATCAAAAACAGTCATGTGGTAATCCGGGCTTTTGATGGATCTCGCAGACAAGCTATGGGAAAAACAGAGCTTACATTAGAGATTGGCCCACACACTTTCTATGTGTTTTTTCAAGTGCTCAACATGTCCACTGGATACAACTTGTTACTGGGCAGGCCCTGGATCCACATGGCAGGGGCAGTGCCATCCACCCTCTATCAGTAGCTCAAATACATTATCAACGAAAACCTCAACACAGTCAATGCCGAACCAGAATACCCTGTCTACATACAGGGAGACATGCCGGTGATCAACCTTGATGCAAGGATTCAACCTGCAAGTTTTCAATCTCTAGAAGTAAGTGATACTCAGTATCTACCAATCGGAGTACCAGCCTTGAAGCCTAAAGTCTCCCCTGAAGTGATGATAGTGGGCTAGGAAATGGTGTCTTTGGGTTTCCAACCTGGAAAAGGGTTAGGAAAGAATCAGCAAGGTATCAAGAGTCCAGTCCAAATCCAGAGTTAGACTGGGAAAGCTGGATTAGGATATTCATCCGGGTCAAATCACAGGAACCCACACAAGCATCCTAAGGCTCATGCTTCCACCATTTTGCTGCAAAATCATACGGGTGTCGGATGGGTGAAACCCATGAGGAAAATCCCAGCTACGGTATCAACAATGTTATTTCCCCCCGTTATACCAGCAAATGAGAGAATAACTCCCAGATCCGAGATGGATAGCAAAAAGGGAAAAGAAAAGATCCTGTACAAAGGACGAGACCCATTTGCTAACAAACGAGTTATCATAATCTACGAGGGTATGAATGATGATATCCTAGATAGCAACGACGAGGATCAGATTCAAATTCCTTACATCAAGAAGGAAAAAGAGGGCAGTTCAAAGAAGAACCCTGGCCCAATTTCAAAGGATATCTTAGTCATCATCCGAGATTAGGCGGATGATTACAAATTCTTGATCCTCCCTGCTTATGAGTATCTAACCTTGGATAACTAGAATAGTGTCCCTCGCCTCAGTCAAAAAGGGTAAAGTGGCAGAGAGTCCATCTGCCTTTTAAACATGCTTTTATTTACTGCTTACGTTTGATTGCACAGCTATAGTAGTAACTTTTGTCATGCTTTGCTAAATGCTCTGTATATTTAAGTAGTTGTATATGTTAAAATGAAAGCATTTTTGTTTTCAGGACTTAAGCATTGGATGTGTTTGTCTCTGCTGATGAGATGCTAACCTGTCAAAGTGACTATAACTTTGATGTAGAACTGAACTTTGACTTGATGGATATTGATCAAGAGGAGGAAGATGACTATGAGGTGCTCGGGGAGATCAAAGAATGGGTCGAGGATAAACCCAAACCAAACCTCGACCAAACCACCACTATCAACATAGGAACCTCCGAAAACATCAAAGAAATTCAGATAAGCATAGACCTAACCCAAGACCAAAAAGCCGACCTAATCGAACTCCTAATACAGTTTCAGGATGTGTTTGCATGGTCACATAAAGATATGATTGGCCTATCTACTGACATTGTTATCCATTGAATGCCCATCAAAGATGGGTTCAAGCCAATCAAACAAAAGCTCAAGCAATTAAAACCTGAATGGAGTCTGAAAGTTAAAGAAGAAGTCGTTAAACAATTCAAAGCCGGAATCATCATGGTATCCACCTACCCGGAGTGGCTGTCAAACATAGTCCCCGTATCTAAACCCAGAGGGAAAGTACGAGTATGCATGGATTATCGGGATTTGAACAAAGCCTGCCTCAAGGACAATTTACCCGTACCTTTTATCCACATATTGATCGACAATACGGCGCAGTACGACATGTATTCCTTCATGGATTGCTTTGCTGGTTACCATCAGATTATGGTTATTGAAGAAGACCAGGAGAAAACAGCTTTCATCACTCCCTGGGAACCTTCTACTATAGGTGATTGTCCTTTGGCATCATCAATGCCGGAGCCACATATCAGCGAGCCATGATGGCCGTATTTTATGATATGATGTACAAGGAGATAGAGGTATATGTGGATGACATCATCATCAAATTCCGAAGGGAGGATGATCATCTAGACCATCTCAGGAATCTATTCAACAGGTTGTGTAAGTACAACCTCAAGCTGAATCCCGCTAAATATGCTTTTAGCGTCAAAGCAGGCAAGCTGTTAGGATTCCTGGTGAGTAATCGAGGCATCGAGCTAGACCCTGCCAAGATCAAAGCCATCACTGAGATGCTAGTACCTCGAACAGAGAAGGAGATATGTGGATTTCTAGGGAGAATCTTCATAAGTCGATTTATTTCCCAGCTCATAGCAAACTGTGAACCCATCTTCAAGCTACTAAGGAAGAATTCCTCCACCAAATGGAATGAGGATTGTCAGAAAGCTTTCCTTGCCATCAAGAAACATCTGGTTGAAGCACCTATTTTGGTACCTCCGAGGGATGGAGTTCTCTTATTCATGTACCTGTCCATCAATGCCAATGCAATGGGCTGCATGCTAGGACAGAATGATGATAGTAGCAAGGAGAGAGCCATCTACTACATCAGTAAAAGATTCAGCAGTGGTTAACAGAAATACACCCTGATCGAGAAGACATGTTGTTCCTTAGCATGGGCCGCCATGAGGTTGCAACACTATTTGCATAGGCACACGACCTACCTCATATCCCGTATGGATCCCATGAAATATGTATTCAATAAGCCAATATTAAATTATTGACTGTCCAAATGGCAATTAATCCTACAACAGTTCGACATTATCTACGTGGCTCAGAAGTCAATCAGGAGTCAAGGCATTGTAGATCAATTAGCTGAAACACCTTCAGGAGGGTTCGAGCCCTTGGAGACTTATTTCCCGGATGATAGGATCATGAAAATTCAACAACTCTAGTAAAAGAATATAGTCCAACCATAAAAAATGTATTTCAATGGAGCAGTAAACATGGAAGATGCCGGAGCTGGGGCAGTCCTTATCTCTGGTATAGGTGAGCAATATCCTGTGGCTACCAAACTTCAATTTGGCAACACCAACAACACAGCCGAGTATGAAGGCTGTATAATGGGGTTGAAATTAGCCCAATCCATGGGTATCAAATATTTACTGGTCTTTGGAGACTCTGAGTTGGTCATCAGACAAACCACTAGGACATATCACACCAAAGAACTGCATTTGCTGCCCTATCATCGGCAGGTCGTCAAAACATCCCTTGAGTTTGAAGACATAACCTTCAGCCATATTCCTCGGGGTAGGAATAACTTCGCTAATTCATTTGCGACATTGGCTTCATTGATCCGCATATCCAATTTGAGTGGGATTCCCAGCATCAAATTCATAAATCAGAAGGCCCCGACATACGGGAATTACATTGGAGAAGTATCAGATGAAATACCTCCTGTCAAACAGCCTTGATATCAGGACATCAAGGAATATCTCCGAGATGGATCTACACCCATTGGGGCAAGCCAATCTGAGCGAAAATAGATTCACAAGATGGCTATGAAGTTCTATCTGAGCGAAGATGCACTCTATAAAAGAGATGCTGGAATAGGCCTGTTAAGATGCCTTGATAAAGAGCAAGCTCAGAGATTAATGGATGAAGTCCACGGTGGAGTCTGTGGTCCACACATGAGCGGTCATCTACTGGCCAAGAAGATATTAAGAATAGAACATTACTGAATCTCACTCAAAGCCGACTGTGATGATCACGTCAGGAGATGCTTTCAATGCCACGTACATAGAAATGCTATCCAAGCTCCTCCAAATGAGTTACACAACATGAGTTCACAATGGCCTTTCTCCATATGAGGAATAGATGTGATTAGTCCCGTGGATCCCAAAGCCAGCAATGGTCATCGATTCATTTTTACCATGATCGATTACTTCACCAAATGGGTTAAAGAAGCCTCTTTTCCTAAAGTAACCAAAGAGGTAATCATTGGTTTCATCAGAAATAATGTCGTTTGTCGATTTGGACAACCAAAAGTAATCGTATAAGACAATGCCAAGAACCTGAACAATCAAATAATGATAGAACTATGCAGTAAGTTCCACATTAAGTATCTCAGCTCCGTCATCTATCGGCCCAAGATGAATGGTGCTGCCGAAGCGGCCAATAAGAACTTCTAGACGATCATGCATAAAATGTTTACCAATAACAAAGAATGGCCTGACCTGCTGCCTCTAACCCTGTTAGTATACATGACATCAATGCGTATCTCTACTAGGGCTACCCTCTATTCATTAGTCTATGGCATGGAAGCTGTCCTTCCCATAGAAGTAGAGATGGAGTCCTTGCAAGTGTTAATCGACGCTCAGTTGGACGAAGATTAGTGGTTGCAAGACCGCTTTCACCAACTGTCCCTGATAGATGAAAAGAGGGCTACAGCCATTTACCACGGGCAGTTATATCAGCAAAGGATTGCTCGATCCTATAACAAGAAAGTCCGAATACGGTAATTCAAAGAAAATGACTTGGTGCTAAAGAAAGTTATGGCCAATCAAGATGAAGCTAAAGGCAAGTTCGCCCATAATTGGGAAGGCCCTTTCATTGTCAAGGAGGTGCTGACAGAAGTAGCTATCAGACTACAAGAGATGGACGGGAGCGAATTTCCCCAACTCATCAATTTCGACACCGTGAAAAGGTACTATGTTTGAATAATATGTATGCCCGCATCCGTGTCCTACAAATTAAATCAGGTTCAGTTTTCATTAGAAGGTGGAACTACAAATGACCTGATCTCCCTACACCCGGGAGTAAGTAGGCAGCCATTTCTGGTGCGGTCAAACCAAATAAAAATTCAAAAACTCATCAAACCAAACTCAAAAGAGACACTTCTCAAACCTTTCACAAAAAATTGAACTACGAATGACTTAATCTCCCTCAACCCTGGAGTACATAGGCAGCCATTTGCGATGCGGATTGACCTTTAAGAAAAACAAAAACTAGTCCCAAGACACCAAAACCATATAAAAGCTAAGTCCTATCAAGCTACCCTGATCAACAGGCCCATCTGAGATACTCTCTGATAATGCAACTGTCAGTCCATCAAGGAAAAGCTCAAGATACATCAACAACAGCGAGTCATGAAAGAATTAGTAATCACTCAGCAATGACAATACATATCCAAACAGGGAAGTGAATCAAAAATATATTTCTTTGATATATAACACTGTTTAATATATACATAGTGTCCTGTACGTGATAAAAAAATGGCTGATCTAGTATGTACAGGAAAAATAAAGCTAGTCTATGGACCCAGGGATAAGCGGGCCAGCAATGCCAATATGGCACTCTCTGAAGATGGAGGAGCAACTACAAGTGCAATACCTTCAACCTCCATACGGCTTAGAATATCCACAGTCATCTGCAGTGTGGCACTGTGGTCATCAATATATGCACTTATCTCGGTAACCAGACAATGAGTATAATATCGAAGAGCTGTACTGTCGATAATGTGGAAATCCCAGGAAGCTATGGCCTCATCCCTCTCCATAAAAGTTGCATCCCTAGCAATCAAAGTCTCCTCGATCTCCACAAAAACTGCGTCTCTGGCAGATCAGATCTTCTCTCGCTTAATCAATCCTGCATCTTGAGCGGCTCGAGTCGCTTCTCTCTCCGTCAAAGCTATATCTCTGCCAGACAAGGTAGTCAACATCAACGCTATAGCCTGATCCCTCTCAAAGGTCATCCTAGGTAGTGAGTCCGCCAAAGCCGGATCTGTCCCTACAGGAATAATTGGCAGGTCACTAACTAGTGCTTTTGTCAAACCCATAAAAAGCACATCCTCGGTAGGAGACTCAAGATCCTCTATAGGCTCCTCCTCGTCTGAATCTACAGTAGGAGCTGACTGGATGAATGCAACTGATGCTATATCTGCCTCCAACCATGTCGAGTACTCTAGAGAACGGTTCAGATGGCTATTAGAGAAATATGCCCTCTCTCTATGAGTCCAACACTCATACACTCTGATCAAGTTGATAGATGACATAGACGAAGCTAACATCCTCTGATCAGCAGCCCCTCAAATAGATGCAGGCTCTAAAACTGATCAAACTGGCCCATAACAGCTAGAGGATGATAAGTAGTCACTCCCCTCAATCCCACTAGGGGCAAGTAGTCCATGCCAGATGCATGGGTGATGAGGCTATATGGGGAGACTAGCCTGGCACACGACAGAATCGAGAATGGATGCATGATATCAGATAAAAATGCTGACCATGTCTCGGCATCGGTACACTCCGCCGGCTAAAAGGAGTAAGATATGGCGATCTCATGGGTAAAAAAGTACCCCTAGTGTCTAAAAAATCTAATCGGTCAAATATAGGATATAAGCCATATGTACAACAAGGCCGAATTGCCTCTGAAAAACCCCTCCAGGTTGGTAATGCAATGGGTGGCTGACCTCAGTGTCTCAGCCAATATCATCGGTATGATGGTGCTACCTTGTCTAAGGGCCCGAACCACAACTATCAACCCCAAATCTAGATGGTCCAAGCGCAACGGCATATATACATAAGATACAATGCACATCATCAAAATGTCTATCCTGGCCGAATGCCACGCCTCTGCCGACATAATAAAATCCCCGGCATGTCGATCATAGATGTCGAGCTCACCGAAGCGATCGATCAAAAAGTCAATAGAGATCACGCGTTCAGAGATAATCTCCTCCATCACTACGCTCTGACGGAGACTCGACATCCGTATAAATGGTCTCCTCATGTCACTAATCATCGTGCGAGCACATGACAACTCTAAAGATAAGCTAGTAAATCTCTGGTACACCTCAAGGGTAGGAGTCAACTCGTAATGCCCAAAGAGAAAGACCTATCTAGTAGGTTTCCAATAGGATAAGATGCCATCTATGAATCTATATGGCACCTGAAAATCTACGAGGACCAATGAATGCCCCAACATCTGATCAACTGTCCCTCTGGTTGAGAAGGGCAGGCTCTCGTACCACAATCTCAATGATGATGCCACCTCAGACGGTGGTAGATGCTCAATACAATTGATGGTGGACGATGTCATCTGTATCACCGTATCACAAGACCATCCAGGGGTCAAATCTGAATTCATCTGTCTAAATGCATACACATGATATAATATATGCATAATGACAATGATAAACATAATGCAATAGATAGGAAATATCATTAACATCTACAATAAACCAACTACTACAAGCATCATCCCTGTCTGATAATACAAAGCAAAATAAAAGTACAGAGAAATGGGGCACCACCACCCAGCTACTAACAGTGGTCTATCAAAATGGGGCACAGCTGTCCAATAGCCAAAATAGTGGCTGACTAAAAGATATAGCTACAATAGCTATCCAAAAAGATCCAAAATATCTAAACTTAAGTGGTTAACATGCTCCATGTCCTCCGTGGCCACAAAATCATTGTCATCAGGCTTGTCTGGGCGGTATGGGCGGTATAAGAGAGGATCTTCCCCTGCAAAACTGCTGGAAAATGGACCTAAAGAGGGGCCCGCTCCTGAGCTAGAAAGGTCAAAAGAAGTTGCCTCTGACGGATCTCGCCAAGATGCCTGATAAATAAGTGAGCTCTCTCCAACAGCTGGGTTAATCCTGTGATCTAATCCAAATGAGTCAGCTCCCTGAGGCAAGCTATCCAGTTTGTCATCATCACAGACCCTAGCACCATGTCTGCCATAAACTGGGTAGCCCGAGTCTAAGCTCCAATAGTGCGAGGACTTCACCAGCTGCTAAATGCCTCTTGGCTGTAAGGACCCTCTAATAGGGTAAAGCCATCTATGCCTTCCATAGGGATATCTATTAGTGGCTGGATCAATTGCCAATGATGCCAAGTAGGAGGAATAATGGGAATGCAGATCTGCCCCGTAATGCTCCTGATCGCCCGCTCTCCAAAATAGAGCTCCCAGCCTCCTTCTGTCAAAAATAAAACTCTGTGGGTCGACAATGCAAACTCCCGACCAGTGAGGAAACCTCCCTCAAATCCAACTATCAAAAACTCAGAGGTATACGACATCCAGGAGATTGATCCAGCCATCAAAAGCTCTAACTATAGGCGGGAATGGGTAAAGCCCTCGGCAACAGGGACCTCCGTCAGAGTGGAGTGATGCCAACGCCATCCCCAAGGATAGGTCTCCAGACCTAAAGCAGTGGCAGGCCGTAGGCAAGGAAACCTTTCATATGCCCAAAACTGGCCATGTAAAACAGAAATCAAAAAGGTACATGAAAGATGTACTCACCAGCAGAAACGGGTAGAACCCTAACCAAGCCTCCGTCAAACCCTCCGAAAACATGCGCATGCCCCGGAGAAAATAGGCAAAGGTGTAGGAACCCCAATTAAAGTCACTGAGGTGCTCTACATGTCGGGTAGCACTGACCAGGGTGAATGACAAAATAACCCCTGACGATCACAAGAAACAATCGCCTCAAGATGCGATCTCTAACCCTCTAATCATCAGGCAAAGGCTCAAGTAAAGCCCCACTCTGGGCATCTATACTCAAGGGACCAAATTAAACCGTCCCACCCTTGATCGCAGTCGCAGGAACTCCCAGAAGGGACCGAACGACAATATGTGTGATGTCAGCCACGACAGGCACTGGCTCACCCTCGAACTCAATGCCGATGATGAACCTCCAGTCCATAAGGGTCATCATTAGCTCACAGTCTAACAAATGAAGGGACTGAGTCTGGTGGAACCATCACTCAGATAAAGCCCTCATATACCCCCAAGGGCAACGGCGGGGAAGAATAGAGAAGAAGGCTTGAAACCCCCAGCCATCAATAATATCCCTGTAATCCTGGTGCAAAGTATGGTACAGGAGTGCACGTTGAACCAGTTCCCTCGAGGCTGTGTAAAGCCGGGAACCTGCATCAAAAACCAACCCATGTCAAAAACTTGTGCCCCGAGAATGGAAAAAGAAAGAAAGAGAATCCATAAAGAAAAAAACTTTAAGTCACCTCGTTGTCATGGAGAAGCCTCGATGGATGACGACTCAAGTCGCCCAACAGCTCATGGGTCGGCACAACAATGCCCAGAACCTCTGCACGTGGGGCCTGAGCAGGGGCAGGAGCAGCAAAATGAGCCTACTCATCATCAATATCAATCAGTTGCTCATCTTGTGTTGGACGAATCACCAACTCTGCCAATCTGTGAGGCGATCGAGTTGGACAGGCTGAGGAACATTAGAAGCTCTCCTATGTCTAACGCCTTAAACGACTCTGCTGGCACTGCCGGGTCTATCTCGGTCCATCACTTGGACAAAGTCTCCAAATCATCTCAGAATGGGTGTGGTAAGCCTAGAACCTATGGCTTATTATTTTAAATCAGTACTCTATGCATTTCTAAGTCTCAAAAACATGCATGGGTCAGTCAAAAATACCCAGTAAAGTCAAACTTGCATATTTTTCAAAAGATAAATCCTGAAAATATGCATGGGTCAGTTAAAAATCCCCAGTAGAGTTAAAACTAAATGTTTTTAAATGCTCGAGCTTGTGAATTTTTTTTGCCAAAGTCTCCTTTGTAAAATGGACTGTCCGCATGCACGCATGCATGTCTAGGTGGCCATTCAGTAGTACACCTTCCCAAAAACAAGAACAATTCATATTTATGAAATAAAATCAAATGTAAACCTCACATGGTAGCCAAATTACCATGGACATTTTTAGTTGAAAATCTAGGCTTGTTGGGCATCAAAAAGGATGAGTAAACGGATCAAAAAGAGCAAAATATGACTTTCTCAGAATCTGAATTTTCTTACGTCAATACGTGCATTACAGTAAGATATGCATACATATGAAGTCAAAAAAATTTTAGCATGGCATATAAGCATACATTTTTCATACATTGCGTTTAAAAGCCCCCTACGTGGTTTACATGCTTTTAATAGTTAAAGCTTGAGAAAAAAGGACGTAAAACGTTACTTGTGATGCGCTGAACGCGTGGGAACTGACAAAATCTAAAAAAGGCTTCCCGAACTCCGTAGATCTAAAAAAGAAGATCGAATTCCGTTTGAAACTCGAAATAAAACTGATTCAAATGAACTTTCATTGCCCAATATAAAGCCACAGGTAGAAGCGGGCCCACCTGCGGCAGCTGCACCTCTACCTGCGGCTCCCCAAGGTGGGTCCTGCTTCCCCAGGCTCGATTTGGTTTGAGTTAAAACAGAGTTCCTATGACCCGAAAAGTCAAATCTTAGAAAAAATCGCTATGCGATTGAGCGGTTTGTCCTGAAATCCTGCGTTTAAGCAGCGTAATCATAACAGAAAGAGGAACACCCTGAAAACCCTTTATATTCATCCTGGAGCCATATCCGGCGATCAATGATGCAAACTGCAGAAAAGCTGCGCAAAACTGCAGAAAATTGTAACTTTCGAAGCGTCGGGTACAGACCGAGATAGTTCAACCGTTGGCTCAACCCCAGCGAAGCGTCGGGTACAGACTGGTGACAGTTCAACCGTTGGCACAACCCCAAAAAAGCATCGAATACTGACCGATGATAGTTCAGCCATTGGCTCAACCCAAGCGAAGCGTTAGGTACAGACCGGTAATAGGTCAGCCGTTGGCACAACCCCAGCGAAGCGTCGGGTACTAACCGATGACAGTTCAGTCATTGACACAATCCCAGTGAAGCATCGGGTATAGACCGGTGACAATTTAGCCGTTGGCTCAACCCCAACAAAGAATAAGAAGGGATCCGATGACGGAAGCAATCTAATAATCCATCCCCGATAATGGAATCTATTATACACATCCTCAAAAGGCGTACCAAGAAGGATTGGTGATTCAATCCCCCTGTTGCCAACTACTGGTGTAAATTAGCGTTAAGATAAGCATCGGGAGTGCATTTGCATAACTCGGCGGCAACAATGTCATCCCTAGGCTATCATAACTAACGTCATCCCCAGCAGAAAGTGACGAAAATAGTTCATGGTAACCTATTAATGACATTGCCAACAGAACAAGACAACAGTTTAACTCTGATAAACCTGTCAGTGGATATCCTACTAGTAATCGTCGGACAGTGCTGCTACGAGGGTTATCCAAGTTGACGTTATCCCCATCAGGAGCTAACGTAATCAAATCAGTGATAACCCACCCCCCTCGAAGGTATCTAACATTTATCGCATATTATGCCATGCATTGCCTCCCCTTTGCATGTGAATTTCCTGTGTCTACTAATCTTTATCTTGTCCATTTCACTTATTTGCATGAACATGATAAAGAGTTGCATCTGTAGACACTCAAAAATTTCTTTCCCTATTACTAACACTATAGGAGGGCAAAACTGTAAACCCCGATCTTAATACCGGGTCATCAAATCAATCCTGATCTCAATATCGAGCCATCAAATCAACCCTGGTCTCAATACCGGGCCATCAATTCAACCCCGGTTTATATACCAGGCCATCAAATTAACCCCGGTCTCAAAATCGGGCCATCAGTTCAACCCCGATCTCAATACCGGGTCATCAAATCAACCCCGGTCTCAATACCGGGCCATTAAATCAACCCCGGTCTTAATATCGGGCCATTAATTCAACCCCAGTCTCAATATCGGGCCATCAGTTCAACCCTGATCTCAATACCGGGCCATCAGTTCAACCCCGGTCTCAATACTGGGCTATCAGATCAACCCCGGTCTCAATACCGAACCATCAAATCAACCCCGATCTTAAATCGGGCCATCAGTTCAACCTCGGTCTCAATACCGGTCCATCAGTTCAACCCTGGTCTCAATACCGGACCATTAAATCAATCCCGGTCTCAATATCTAGCCATCAGTTCAATACTGGTCTTAATACTGGGCCATCAGTTCAACCCCTGTCTAAATATCGGGCCATCAGTTCAACCCCGGTCTCAATACCATGCCATCAGTTCAACCCCGGTCTCAATACCAGGCCATCAAATCAACCCCGGTCTTAATACCGGGCTATCAAATCAATCCCGGTCATATTATCGGGTCATCAAATCAACCCCAGTCTCAATACTGTGCCATCAGTTCAACCTCGGTCTCAATACCGGGCCATCAGTTCAACCCCGATCACAATATCAGGCCATCAAATCAACACCGATCTTAATAGCGGGCCATCAGTTTAACCCCGATCTCAATACCGGGTCATTAAATTATCCCCGATCTCAATACCGAACCATTAGTTCAACCCCGGTCACAATACCGGGCCATCAGGTTAACCTCGGTCTCAACCCAGGAGGTACATGTCAGCCCCCGTCTCAACCCGAGAGGTACAGGTCAGCCCCGATCTCAATATGGGAGGTACAGGTCAGCCCTGGTCTCAACCCGGGTGGTACAGGTCAGCCCCGATCTTAACCTGGGAGGTATTGATCAGCCCCAGTCTTAACCCGGGAGGTACAGGTCAGCCTTGGTCTCAACCCGGGAGGTGCAGGTCAGCCCTGGTCTCAACTCGAGAGGTACAGGTCAGCCTCGATCTCAACCCGGGAGGTCAGGTCAACTGCAGAACTAATCCTGAATCATCACAACATCTCCAAAAGAAAACCTAGAGCGACCAAGTAAACCTCAGAGACAACACTGAGGTTAAACAGACTCAAATGGGATCTAAATCTTGGAAACAGCCCCAGGAAGTTAATCGAAGGCCATGCCGACACTAAAGGCAACTCTGGGAGGGGAAAAATGGTAATTTACCAAATCTAAGCCGATTCGGTTAAACTCAAGTCGAATTGATGCCAATAAGGTCAGAATAAACCATAACAATGATCCCGAGTGCAAATAGCTCAACGGATAAATTGCGGGGAATCAAAGACCTAGTTATGAACCAATCTTTTTGGACCCAAAAATTATTTTATCCCATGTAATTGTGACACTCTCGGCGAGGGCTTTCCGGAAAGGTATCGTACGCCTCAAACGGACGCTCCGATCAAAAGTTAAAAAGTTTCGAATCAGACCTCGCGTTGCTCGAAGTGCACGTACTTCGAGAAGATAGAACGTGCCATGTGGGCCCCATCACTGGGAGCCGCACCTCTACCTACAGTAGCAACAGGTAGAGTGGAGGCTCCCTGGCCTATAAATATGAGGGAACCCCCCACACTTAAAAAAAGAAAAAACGCTTCGAACCTCTGCCCATTTGGCTTTTTCTCTAATTTCTTGTCTTCCAAACCCAAATTTTTTTCACTCTAACACATAGATATACCCACATACTACCACATATCAGAAAATAACCGGTAGATTTGGACGTTTAGAGACTACGATTTGGCAAAAAGCCTGTGTAGTAGTCCATTGTGAGTATTTTTACGATCAGAAAGTTATTATTTCTTTTTCACACTTTTATACACTTGCACGTTAAGTTTCATTTTTTAAATATGCCCAGAAATAAGTTTTGTGGCCGTTTTCGTCAACTTTTGGTACATTTTTGCACTTAAACTCATTTTCTGGCATTTCTACAACTCGGATCGACGATCCGTCACTTTCAGCAGCTTCGGCATACTTGCATCTTTGTTTTAAGCAACTTCGCCGGACTGGGTTATCTTCCCAGTCTGGGTTTGGCTTTTTTGTATATATTTAACTGTATATATACTAACTTTTCAATTCTGTCAAGCTCGGATGTCAAAGTCTACTCTAGTTTGTTGCTTTTATATATATTTATGCATATATAAGCAACATTCACCACCACTGGGTTATATTCTCAATCTTGGTTGACTACGTTTCTGTCCATATATATATATATATTTACATTTTAAGACCGGCCTGGATCATTTTGTAGCCTTTATACTATTTTTGCACCATTCACCATCACTGGATTATCTTCCCAGTATTGGTTGACCACTTTTCTATATATATTTATATTTCAGTTCAGCCTGGATCATTCTGTGGCCTTTTTACTATTTTTATATACATGCAATCTTCACCACCACTGGGTTATCTTCCCAGTCTTGGTTGACTATATTTTTGTATATTTCAATTTCAGTACGGGCACAGGCGTGAAAACACATCGCCCTTTTTACAACTTTTCTATATATATTTCAATTCTGTCCAGCTTGGATCATTCCGTGGCTTTTATACAGCTGTTATATATATATATATATATATATATATATATATTTCAATTCCAGTCCGGGCACCAGTGTGAAAACCCATCGCCCTTTACAGCTTTTATATATAATTATATATATATATATATATTGCTTTACTCGCTTTTATTAAATTATTGCTTTAAATATTTATTTTATATGAATCGGCACTGACATATCTGCGGGCGAACTAGATTTATTTAAATCTCACCAACTCTAGCTTTTAAACGGTTCAAAATAGGTCCAGACGGAACCAGGAAGCTAGAATGGCTGAGATTTAATTCAATCTAATATTTTTTCTAGTTTCAGTTGCAAAAACAACCTCACGGTCCTTAGATCGCTATCTAGTGGGAACGAGATGCTTTGGCCATGTGCGAGCCAGGATTTACTGATGAATCCTTGGTTCTGGCTGTATTTGGATATATTTTTGTACAAATTTGAATTGTGCAGGTTTATTGGCCTCCTTATGTGAGCCTAGGAATCGTGGGATTCATGATCAAGCCGATCAGAATCTAATTCCCATGATGGAAAAACTCCACTTTACAAATGTATCCTGCCAGTTTTTCTATAAAAATGTACATACAAAAGACCTTAAAACAATTTTCTGAATTTAAGGTCTCAACAGAGTGAAAATATGGTTTGTCGTGTCAGAGTCCCTCCGATGGCTATCATGCCCATGAGGAGACCGACATTTGTATATATTGTGGTCGAGGATGCTTTGCAGCTCGACAATCACCATTCAAATTGAGCCTTAAGGCTAAAAAGATAAAACTGAAGTATCGATATGCTTCAATTCCTATGTTAGTGTATGGGTTTAATAACCTTCTTTCAAAACATCACTTAAATTATCTTATCGGGGAAAAAAGCTTTTGCAAATCAAATCAAACCCTTCGTATATAGGTTTTACGATGCATAAATATACTTTCAATCAAAGTATAGGCACAATTTCTCCCAGCATTCACACACACATTGCAGATTTAAAAGGGAAATATTGAAAAGATGCGGTACCATGTTTACACTAGAGTTGTGGGGTGCCTAACACCTTCCCCACACTTAACCAAGCCCCCGAACTCAAACTTTGTTTACAAAGATCAAGTTTCGATAGTGTCTAGCAATTGGGCCTCTTTTCAAACAAAACTCAGTTTTCTAATCTACCAACTGGCAACTCTGTAAAACATTCAATCATCGACATGACACATGTTGGCCTTTTCCTAAAAACCCCTTCAAAACCTTTTTTTTTTGCAATAAAAAGAGTGAGGGTAAAGATAACTTAGGAAGAGAGAAAGATCCGGGTTGTGACCCGCCCCGCGGATTTTTTTTCGACGTCGACACTTGGACAGAAAGATGATAGTTGCAAGGAGAGAGCTATCTATTACATCAGTAAAAGATTCAGCAGCGGCGAGAAGAAGTACAATCTAATTGAGAAAACATGTTGTGGGTTGGCATGGACCGCCATGAGGTTACAACACTATCTGCATGGGTACACGACCTACCTCATATCCCGCATTGATCCACTAAAGTACGTATTCAGCAAACCAATGTTGAATTGTCGATTGTCTAAATGGCAGTTGATCCGCCAACAGTTCGACATTGTCTACGTGACTCAGAAGTCTATCAAAGGTCAGGGCATTGGAGATCAGCTGGCCGAAGCACCATCAGGGGATTTTGAACCCTTGGAGACTTATTTCCCAGATGATGGGATCATGACAATTTAACAAATCCACCAAGAGAATACCGTCCAACCCTGGAAAATGTATTTTGATGGAGCAGTAAACATGAAAGGTATCAGAGCTGGGGCAGTCCTTGTCTCTGGTACAGGAGAACAGTATCTTGTAGCTACCAAGTTGCAGTTTGTCAACACTAATAACACGGCTGAGTATGAAGGCTGTATAATGGGTTTGAAACTAGCCCAGTCCATGGGTATTAAGCGTTTACTAGTATTTGGGAACTCTGAGTTGGTCATTAAACAAACCACTGAGGCGTATCACACAAAAGAATTGCATTTGCTGCCCTATCACCGGAAGGTTATCAACATATCCACAGATTTTGAAGAGATAGCTTTCATCCACATCCCTCGAGGTAGGAACGACTTTGCTGATGCATTGGCAATGTTGGCTTCCCTGATCACCATATTTGATAGAATGGGAATTTTTGACATCAAATTTGCAAGCCAAAAGGCCACGACATATGGAAATTACATTGGAGAAGTATCAGATTAAATACCTCCTATCAAACAGCCTTGGTATCAAGACATACAGGAATATCTGTGAGATGGATCTACACCTGCTGGGGCAAGCCAAGCTGGACTAAAGCAGATTCATTAGATGGCCATAAAGTTTTATCTGAGTGGAGACGCACTTATAAAAGGAAAGCTGGAATAGGCCTTTTAAGATGCCTTGATAAAGATCAAACTCAGAGACTAATGGATGAAGTCCACGGTGGAGTCTGTGGTCCACACATGAGCGCTTATTTGCTGGCCAAGAAGATAATAAGAACAGGGCCTTATTGGATCTCTCTCAAAGCTGACTATGATGATGACGTCAGGAGATGCTACCAATGCCAAGTTCATGGAAATGCCATACACGCTCCTCCTAATGAACTGCACAATATGAGTTCACCATGGCCTTTTTCCATGTGGGGGATGGATGTGATTGGGCCAATAAAACCCAAAGCCAGCAATGGTCATTGATTCATCTTCACCATGATCTATTACTTCACCAAATGGGTTGAAGCTGCCTTTGTTCCCAAAGTTACTGGGAGCTGTCGTTTACACTCCTAAATTAACCTCACTTTCACTTCACGAATTTAAATAATTAGCACAGTAGTAAGCAAGGATCGATCCCACAGAGAGTAAGTTTGTTTTAGATTTATTCTACTATATTAACAGCAAATAAAGATGGGGGATTTTTGAAATTGTTTTAAACTAAGAAAAACAGAATTTAAATAAAGAGATTAACCAAATATGTAAAAACTTCAGTTCTGTAGTTCAGTTTCACCAAGCACAGCAATCAATTAATCAAGTTATTATTCTTTACCATTCAATGAAACTATTAACCCTAGATAACAATAAGCTCTGCTATCCGAAATTCTCCTTAGATATTCACTGTATGAAACAAGCTTTTCACCAGATTCAACTAGCATATAACCTAGAACAAGCTCTCTAGATTTAATATGATAGAAGCATTAAGAAATAGAGAATTAGGCTAATCCAAGCAACAAACACATAAGCTCGATTTGTTTAACTTGTTTTTTGATAATCTTAGCAATACCCAAAAGCTTGTCCACAATTAGTATCACTAATTTACTACTTGTGATGAAGACAGATATCAATTACACGTAATACCAATCTTAATCTAGCATATGATAATGATTAAATTAACTCAATTGGCCATATCAAATTAATTAGATCAATTAGCATGCAATCAATGAAAACAGATTATCAGAAGAAATTTCATACAAGAAGGAATAAATAATAATACTCAATTAATTAATTACTTGTAACAAGGTTCCACCTCCCTTTAGAACTGAATAAAGAAACTAGCCTGACATGCTCCAAGTCTGCACTTCAATGAGGTATGATAGTTGGTAGAAGATTGAATGAATAAAACCTTAACTATCATCCTCTATTTATAGTGCTAGACAAGGGCCTAAATCCTATAAGAACTAGGAATCCAAATCCTAAAAGGAATTACAATTATAACTAGTTTCCATATAGAAATAAAATCTAATAAGGAAATAAAATCTCAGTCCAAAGAAGTCCTCATTCTAATAGTAATATCAATCCAATTCCATGTAGGAATCTCCAAATATTGAGAAAGTCAACTGCTGGTCAAACTCCTCTTCAATTCAACTCCAAATCAACTTGTTTCCATCCTTTTAGCTTTAATTCACCTGAAAATAATAAACAACTTATTAAGCTCATATACACATGAAACATGTAATAAAACCAAATGTAAAGGAATAAAAAATCATGAATATTGTGTACTTATCCGTTACCAAAGAGGTAATCATTGGTTTCATCAGAAATAATGTCGTTTATTGATATGGACAACCGGAGGTGATTGTATCAGACAACGCCAAGAATCTAAATAATCAGATGATGAGAGATCTATGCATCAAGTTCCACATCAAGCATCTCAATTGTGTCATCTATCGGTCCAAGATGAATGGTGTTGTCGAAGCGGCCTAAGAATATCAAAGAGATTAAGTAGAAAATGTTCGCTAATAAAAAGGGATGGCCTGTCCTATTACGTCTGACTCTGTTAGCATACAGGAAGTCAATGCGTACTTCTACTGGGGCTACCCCTTACTCATTGGTCTATGACATGGAAGCAGTCCTTCCTATAGAAGTGTAAATGGAGTCCATGAGAGTGTTAATAAACGCTCAAATGGAGGAAGACCAGTGGGTGCAAGAGCGGTACCACCAGTTGTCCCTGATAAATGAAAAAAGGGCTACAACCATCTTCCACGGGCAATTATATCAGCAAAGGATTGCTCGGTCATACAATAGGAAAGTCTAAATTTGGCAATTCAAGGAGAATGACTTGGTATTGAAGAAAGTTCTGACCAACCAAGATGAAGCCAAAGGAAAGTTCGCCCTGAATTGGGAAAGCCCTTTCATTATCAAAGAAGTGTTGACCGGAGGAGCTATCAGATTGCAAGAAATGGACAGGAACGAATTTCCCCATCTTATCAATTTAGACACCGTAAAAATGTGTTATGTCTAAAACATTTGCCAGCCATAATCCTGGTCCTACGCATCAAATCCAATCAGTTTGGGTTTTCACAAAAGCCTGAACTTCAAATAACGTGATCTCCCTCAACCTGGGAGTACGTAGGCAGTCATTCCTGGTGCGGTCAAACCAAACAAAAAATTTAAAAAACCATTAAGCCCAAGTTCAAACCCAAAGTGAACACTTCTCAAACCATTCAGGCAAAACCTGAACTATGAATGACCTGATCTCCCTCAACCCGGGTGTACGTAGACAGCCATTCTTGGTGCTGTTTGACTATTCAAATAAAAACAAAAAACTAATAAGAACCAGTCCCAAGACACCGAAACCTTATAAAACTCAAATACTATCAAGTCTCCTTAGTCAACCGGTCCTGCTGAGATATTCTCCGACATCTCAATGTCAATCCATCAAGGAAAAGCTCATGATACATCAACAACAAGTCATGAAAGAAGTGATAATCACTCACCAATGATAATACATAACCAACAGGGAAGTGAATCAAAATATATTTCTCTGATATATAATACTGTTTGATGTATACACTGTGTCCTGTACATGATAAAAATGGCTGATCTAGTATGTGTAGGAAAAATATAGCTAGTCTATAAACCCATGGACAAACGAGATAGCAGTGCCAACATGGCATCCCGCTCTGAAAATGGAGGAGCCGCTGTAAGCTCATGACCCTCGGTCTCCATACGGGCAAGAATATCCACAGGCATCTGCATAGTGCTGATGTGACCATCTATGAAAGCACTCATGTCTGCAACCAGGCTGTGTGTATATAATCTAAGTGCAATGTTGTTCACAATATAAACATCTCGGGTAGCTTTGGCCTCGTCCCTCTCAACATAAGCGGCATCCCGGGTAACTAATGCCTCCTCAATCTCCTCAAAAGCCGCATCTCAGGTAGATCAAGCCTAATCTCTCTCAACAAATGCTACATCCCGAGTGGCTCGAGCATCGCCTCTATCAGCAAAAGCTATATTCTTGCTAGAAAGGGTTGTCAACATCAACACCCTAGCCTGATCTCTCTAGAAAGTCATCCGAGCTAGTGAATCAACCATAGCTGGATCAGTCCCGGCATGAATGCTCGGAGGGTCACTAACTAAAGCCGCTAACAAACCGGTAAACAAATCATCCTCCGTGGGAGAATCAGGATCATCCATAGGCTCCTCCTGCTCTGAATCAATACTCGGAGCTGACTAGATAGTCGTAGACAATGCAATATTGGACTCCAACCATGTCGAATACTCTAGAGAATGATTCTGATGACTAGTAGAGAAATCAGCCCTCTCCTTGTGAGTTTAACACTCATAAGTCTTGATCAAGTCAGCTGACGACAAAGATGAAGCTGATATTCGCTGATCAATGGCTCCCTCAAAATGGTGAAGGATCTGAAATTGATCAAACTGGCCCATGACTGCCAGCGGATGGTAGGTGTTCACCCCTCTCAAACCTGTTAGGGGAAAATAATCTATGCCAACTGCATGAGTGATGAAACTGTAAGGGGAGCTAAGCCTTGAGCATGGCTGTAACAAACGAGAATTTTGTATATTAATTTTAAATATTTATTAAATTAAATAAATATTTTAATTGATTTATTTATTGAGTTAAATAAATAATTAATGTGATTATGTATGGAGTAATTTAATTAAGTGTAATATGTTAATTAAACTGATATGAAAAATTTTTGTGGTTTAGTTCTAATTTAATTTAGATAATTAAATTAGATGAATATTATTTGGTATTTGTTGCATGAAATTATGACTAATGAGTAATTATAATTGTTATGTGGCAAGTTTATTTAGTTAATTGATGTTAGCTTTAAGTTAATTAAATTGGGATAGTAAGAGTTAATTAGATAAAATGTGACATTGGAAACTATGTGTTAAAGGAGTTATTAAAACAAAATAAAATGGTTTTAATTCTATTTTACCAAACAAGGCCCTTAAACCTATTTTAATCCTGTTTTACCAAACAAGGCCTTAGTCCTAAAAATTTATTTTTGAAAATAAATGGTTTTTGCCAAACAAGCCTTAAGGCTTTTGATTTTCAAATAAAATTGTAACTGATATAATATTAATATGAGATATTATGTTTATCAATTATATATTATATCTATTATATGTATATATCAGTTATATTATATTTTATAAATACGTGAGTTAGAAAAGAGAAGAAGAATAAAGTAAGTTAAAGAGACAAGAGAGAAGAAGAAGAAAGAAAGAAGGAAGAAGAGCTTTGAGAAATCAAAATAGATAATCACCATATTCATCTTCTTCCTCTAGAATCAAAGGTATAAACTATTTTTTTAATTACGTTCTTCATTGTTTCTTCGTAGTTAGTTCTCTGTATTTGAGTTTTTATAAAATTGATGTAAACATGAATATTATATGTAATTTGTGTTATAACATGATTATATATGATTTATATGATTGTTTATGTGGTTCAATTCATGTAAATATGATGAACATGAAGAAATCATGTTCATAGCAATTTATAGTGAACTATTTTGAAAAGATGGGTTCTTAAGTATCAAAATTTGTGTCTGATTGTGATATATTATATAAATTGAATTTAGATTATAACAATATGTTAAGAAACAAAATTAATATGCTTTTAATTGTTTGATGGGAATCCAATTTTCATTTCATCCGGGAAAAGCCATCTTTTTCTCACGTAAATTCTGATTTATTGGCAAAGAGACGAAGAAATAGATTCATCAAAACAAAGTCACAGTGTTTCTTTTCTTCAAGAACACTTAACAATGGTGTTTTCTTTAAAAACATGAAATTAAAGGTTGTTAATCATGTATTGTGATGTATATAGGTGTTAAAGCATCTAGAATCATAAAGTTATCATTCTATAAAGTTTTATATGCATTGTGTTAGTTAAAATTGGAGTTTGGTCGACGAAATAAGCCAAATTGGCTTTTTCCTGCACAGTTCGCGAACTGGGATTTCCTGCAGCAGGGATACCCGCCCCAGCGGGTCCCTTATAGGCAAAACACCCGCCCCAGCGGGTGTACATGCTGTCCAAAAATGTTGCTTTGAGTTTTGCATAGTTTTGTGCATTACATGAAAAGCTAACCTACTGTGATGAACTTGATAACATATTAAGCATACGTTGAGATGGTAGAATGATTCATTAATGTATTTCACATGATTAATTTGTAAATATGAAATGTAAAATGTGAATCATAATTTGATTAACTATAATTTAATAAAAGTGAATGTATGATTTAATATCATAATATGAGTATAGTTTAATTGATTATTAAGATGTATGGTTTGATCATTATGTGATAATTGATAATTAAACCTAATAAGGAGGAGTTAACTCTGATGTGTTAACCAATAACATGAGTTAGTTATATGGTAACAAACGTATGTTATTATTGTTAATTACGTGCACGTAGGATAATTGTGGAACGTGATAGTAATTGATAGCTTGCGCTCGAGGCAAGTGTTCTAAACTCAAACTTTACTTTTACTGAGAAAGTTGTTCTATCCTTTCTTGTTGTAATTATGCAAGTTATTTTACTCTCTAAATTTCATATTGAGCAAGTATATTGTTGAAGTTCATTATTGAAATAATGAGACCTTGACTTAATTGTTCAAGTAAGGTCTATTATATCTTTCAAATGCTTTAAGTTATTTCTAAAGCATGACTGTTGCATATGATGTCTATTATTTTGACTTATAACTATTTCGTAATTCTTTTATTATTGAATTCTTAATTATTGTAAGTTGATTCAACTACTCCTTAGTTGATGATAGTTGAACTCTAAATTACCCTTTGAGCTTATCCAAATCAAACTTTCTTTGGTGCGGACTTGTTAATGAAAACTGAGATGAACAACCCTAGTAATAAAGGATTACAATGCGAAGGTGTTGAGATGTTTGTGCACAATACATGGTACGAAGAGCTGATCCCCCTAAGTACGAGTTAAGAGTCCATATAGTCTAACGACTGTTAAAGGTATAAATAGAAATGTTTATAACATGGGACATAGTTCAAGGTCTTATGACCCTCAGATGAATTTTAAATCTTATTCTTGATTATCGATGAAAGAAATATTATCTATTTAGTTGAAACTATTCAATACTATGTCATCACTATTGTTTGCTATTTCAAGTGAGCTTTTGTTTGCTCACTCTTGCATTATATAACCATTGCAGCTAAAGTTGAGAGAGTTGACAAACCGTCAACCAGCAAAGGCAAGAGCAAGATGAACAAGTGAAGACTTGTTCATATATTTGATTATGATGTTGTAATAAGACTTAATTCTATTATTTGATGTTTAATTTCCGCATTTGATGTTTATTAAAGTTAGAAACCCTGGGAATGATTTGATAAGTTGTAATCCTTTTTATAAGGAAGATTTTATTTAATTATTAAGGTTGTAATTTATTTTGCATTCCTTATTTATGGGCAATAGTTATGTTTTATTTAGATAGTGAGCACCAAATCCTGTGGAAATGAAGTACCCGAATTTGGGGGTGTTGCAATGGCAAGATTGAAAAGGGATGCTCGATCTCCGAAAAAAAGGCTGACCATGATGCTACATCTGAACACTTTGCTGGCCGGAAGGAGTAGGACATGGCTATCTAATGGGTAAAGCAGTACCCATGGTGTCTAAAGGTGCCAATCGGACTCAAATGCGTTATGAACCATACATACAGCAGAACGGCGCTGTGACACCCCCAAATCCGGTTACTTCGTTTTCACAAGATTTGGTGTTCACTTTCTAAATATAGCATACATCTACCCAATAATAAAGATTTGCAAAGTAAATACAACCTCCATCAAAACTTAAATAAGAATCTTCCTTGAAAAAGGATTACAACTTGTCAAAAATAAAATCCCAGGGTTATCTAAACCTTAACATCAATCAAAATAAATGCGAAAATAAAACATCATCAACTAAGTCTTATTACAAATAAAATTAAAGACAACAAGTCTTCACTTGCTCATCTTTCCTTTTCCTTTACTTGATAACGGTATGTCAACATTCTCAGCCTTAACTGCAAGGGGTTATACAATATGCAAGAGTGGTAAACAAAAGCTCACTTGAAATACAACAGTGATGTGACTTAACCGAACAACTTCAAAAAGGGTTTGAATAATTTTACTTTCATCAATAAAAAAGAATTGAATAATAATTCTTTCATCATTTCTAAAGTTCGAATATAGAGTTTATCTAAGGGTCAATGGACCTTGAACTATGTCTGAGGTTATAAATATTTCTATTTAAAACCTTTAACAGTCATTAAGACTATGGACCTTTAACTCGTGCTTAGTGGGATCAGCCCTTCGTACCATGTATTGTGCATATCCATCTTAACGCTTTCGCATAAATGTCCCCTAATAAATAAGGTTGTTCATTCTCAGTATTTGAATACAAGTCCGCACCAAAGAAAGTTTGGTTTGGATAGATAATGAAACTTTGGAGTTTCAACTATCATCAACTAAGGAGTAGTTGAATAGACTCACAATGCTTTAACAGTTCAATAATATAAGAATTATGAATCAAATGTAAGATACAACAATACATTTCATTATAACTAGGTATGATTTGGAAATAACTTAAAGCATTCGATAGATCACGTAGATCTTACTTGAACAACTAAGTCAAGATCACATTACGTAAATAATACTTCAATACTTATGTTTTACAAATATTTGAATACATTATAACATGTACAATACATAACAAGTTAAGAAACGGAAATGAAATTTAATGATATATTGAGCAAGGGTTAGAGAACTTGCACAATGAAAAGATACAATGATAAAGCTTGCATAGCGTACAATAATGGTTTAGAAATTTGCACAAAATAAATAACAAGTTTAAAAATAGAAACTTGCTTAACGTAAAAGAATAAGGATTATAGAACTTGCCTCAAGCGCAAGCTACACTTTAAGAATTACAATCACTTTCATAATTACCCTACACATTATATTACGTTTAAAACGTCTATTAGTAACCAACTACAACGTTTAAACCATCAAACTTCTTCCTTAAGTCCAACCTAGCAACATGGTTAGGACGTACGTCGATACTAATACACATACGTGAGGCTAAACTCACAATCAAGCACCTCATACACGCATAGCACTATTACTATTATATTGCACCTTACGGTAATACTATCCAAGCACACATATAATATAACAACATAAGACTTCAATCTATCTTAAACACATCAAAAGTATGTTATCTCATTACCTATTACACTTAACAAGTCATAAAAATAAGTTAGCTAAACAAACGCGGCATGAAAACTCAACAAAGCAAAACAACATTTCCCGGACAGCAAGGTGCCCCGCTGGGGCGGGTCTTGCAAGGGTTAAAGCCCCGCTGTGGCGGGGCCCACTTCTGGTGGGAATCCCCAGTTCGCGAACGGCAGAGAAATAAGTCAATTTGGCTTATTTCTTCACACTGAATCCGATTTTTCTCAACATGATGAACATGAAACTTGATAACAATAAAATTTTAGACTCTTTAACATGAATATAACATATTAAATCCTTACAACACATAATCAAAACCAAGTTTTCATGATTTTTGAAGAAAACTACAATATCAAGCGTTTTTGACAAAAATTGCTATTACAAATTCATTTTTCAATCAATCCATGTAATTCTAATTGTAATAACTCTAATTTTTAATACATTAACATAACCCATGATTAATTTAACCAATGATCAATAATCAAACACCAATTTAATAGTTTCAATGGCTATTCTTTCAAAATTAGTTTACAGTAAGTCATTATGAACATAAT
Organism: Panax stipuleanatus; assembly: GCA_020205555.1. NCBI lineage: Eukaryota > Viridiplantae > Streptophyta > Magnoliopsida > Apiales > Araliaceae > Panax > Panax stipuleanatus. The sequence goes on from CM035115.1 coordinate 37,821,763, forward strand.
TTCTTCTTGTTTATCGAAATTACATGGGTTGAATTGTTGAAACAACTATATAACTCATATAATATCATGCTATAACACATATCACACATAAATTCATGCTCACATCAATTTTGTGAAAACAATTTTTACAAAGAGTTCTAAACTATGAAAATATTGAAGAGCATAATTAAAACTTATGGAGTTCTAGGATTATACCCTTTTTCTAGCTTGGATTAGGAGAAGAGTTGAAGATGATGATGGTGTATTGTTCTTCTCTTGCTTTCTCAAAGCTTCTCTTCTTTTTCTCTCTTCTTCCTCTTCTTCTTCTTTGAGTATTTTCTCTAACTCTCTCTGTTTCTTTCTTTCTTGTTTTCTAAAACTAACGTATCTTTTGTATAACATATATATCTGATATACATATATTATATATATAACTATATAAAACATATAACTCCTATATATTAATTATATATACTAACTACCATTTAATATATAGGTTACAAGAATTTGAAAAGTCTAAAGCCATGTTTGGCAAACCAAATTATTTTAAAAGCAAATTCTTTTATTAACTAAGGCCATGTTTGGTAAAACTAGTTTAAAACAAAACTAAGGGCCTTGTTTGGTAGAATCAATTAAAACTCCTTTTCAATTCTTTTAATAAATCTTTAATCCATAGATTAAATGCTACATTTATTTAATTAAATTGCAACCTTCTAATTTAATTAAATATAAACTAACATTCATTAATTAATTAAAAATGCACATAATACTCAATTATCACACTTGCAATTCTCTTAATAATCATAATTCATGCAACAATTAATAAATCACTATAAACACTTAGCACATAATATTAAATTTAATTTAATTATTCTCAATTAAATTAGAATTATGCTACACCATTACTTACATATCACTTTAATTAATTCTATTGCCCTTAATTAAATTAATCCACAACAATCACACAATTGATAAATTACATAATTTATTTATTTAGCTCAATAAATAAATTCAATAAAATATTTATTTAATTTAATAAATATTTATAATTAATATATAAAATTCTCATTCGTTACAGGCGCTGCCTCTGAAAAATCCCCCTGGATGGGTACTGCAAAAAGTAGTCGATCGTAGAGTCTTAACAAATATCATCAGCAGAATCGTACAACCCTGTTTGAGGGCACGGACCACTACCATCAAGCTGGTATCTAAGTGGTCCATATATAGTGGCATGTATAAATAAGCCGTAACGCACATCAATAGAACGTCCACACGTGTAAACTGCCACTCGTCTGCAGGAATGGTGAAATCTTCAGAATATCGCTCGTAGCTGTCCTACCTACCAAAGCGATCAATCAAAAAGTCCATGGACACCACATGTCATACAGTAACTTCCTCAGTGACGACCCTGCACCTCAGACCCGTCATACCCATGAATGGTCACCTCAAGTCACTGATGGCTGTCCTGGCACAAGGCAGATCTAGTGCCAAACCTGTAAGGCGCTCATACTCCTCTAATGTAGGAGCCAACTCGTGAAGACTAAACCAGAAACCTGGCGCTCGGGTATCCAGTAGGATAACATGCGATCCACAAATCCCTGTAGAACCTAGAAAGCTAAAAAGGCTAGAGAATGCCCTAGCATCTGGTCCACTGTCCCTCTAGCTGTGAGAGGCAAACTATCATACCACGATCTGAACAAAGATGCTACCAAAGACGGCGACAAATGCTCGATGCGGCTGACGGTGGATGACAACATCTGTATAACCGTATCATGAGACCATCCAGGGGTCAAATCTAAACTAACCTGTCTAAATGCATATCAATGACATAATACATGCATACTGACAATGATAAATGATAATAGGATGCAATAGATAGGAAATATCATGCATTTCTAAATAAACTATCTATTGCAAGCATCATCTCTGTCTGCTCATAAAATACAAAATAAAAAGTACAAGGAAATGAGTCACAATCGCCCAACAAGTAACAGAGGCCTAACAAAAGATATATCGAGAAATGGGGCACAACCGCCCAATATCTAATAGAGACCTATCAAAAAATATAGCAAGAAAAGCTATCCGAAGAGATCTAGAATATCTGTATCCAGGCTATCGACCCGCTATAAATCCTCTTAAGTAATATAATCTCGGCCAGTGGGAATGTCCGATCGATACAAGGGAGGATCAGCACCTGCATAGCTGCTAGAAAATGGATCTGCTAAGGGGCCAGCTCCAGAGCTAGAAGGATGAAAAGAATCTGCCTCAGATGGATCCTGGCCATGATGCTTGATGAAGAAATGAGCCCTCTCTAACTGCTGGGTCAGTCCTGCAATCTGATCCAGATGAGTAGGCTCTCGGAAGCAAGCTATCCAATCTATCATCATCACAAACCCTGGAACCATGTCTGCCATAAACTAGGTAGCACGAGTATGAGCCCTAATGGTACGAGGACTCCACCAGCTGTGAAATGCCTCCTGGCTATAAGGACCCTCTGACAGGGTGAAGCCATCTACGCCCATCAGTGGAATATATATGTGAGTGGCTAAGCTAATGGCCAATGATGCCAAGTTGGAGGAACAAAGCGAATGCGGATATCTCCCATCATGCTTTGAATAACGCGCTCTCCTAAGTAGAGCTCCCATCCTCCCTTGATCAAAAAATGGAACCCGATGAGTGGATAATGCAAACTCTCGGCCAGTCGAAAAGCCACCCTCTAACCCGACTGTTAGAAAGTCTGAGGTGTAAGGCACCCACGAGATCGAATTGGCCGTCAACAGCTCTAGCTTCAAGCGGGAGTGGGTGAATCCCTCGGTTACAAGGACCTCCGTCAATGTAGAGTGATGTCAGCGCCGTACCCTCGGATAGGTCTCCAGGCCCATAGTAGTGGCAGGACGTAGGCAAAGAAGCCACTCATATGCCCAGAACTGGCAATGCAAAGATCAAAAGTCCTCAGTGATAAAAATTAACAAACACTAATGAATAAATTAAAAGGTCAAAGAGAAATAACTCACCAGCAGGTATGGGTAAAAACCTAGCCAAGCCTCTGTCATGCCCTCCGAGCGCATGCGCATCCCTCGGAGAAAATAGCCAAAGGTGTAGGTACCCCAATCAAAATCACTGAGGCTCTCCACGTATCGAGTAGCACTGACCAGGGCGAAAGACACCATAGAGGAGTTGTCTGCAAGGAAACAACCCCTGATGATCACAAAAATTAGTCGCCGAAGGATGCGATCTCTAACCATCTGATCATCAGGCAGAGGCTCAGTCAAAGCCCCACTCTGGGCATCTACGCTCAAGGGACCAGAACGGACCGTCCAACCCTTGATGGCCGTCACAAGAACTCCCAAGAGGAACCGAACGGCAGCCGGTGAAATATCAACCACCACTGGTACTGGCTCGCCTGCAAACTCTATCCCGGTGATGAACAGTCCATAGGCGTCATCATCACCTCGCAGTCCAATAAATGAAGAGACTGGGTCTGGTGGAACCAGCGCTCAAACAAAGCCCTCAGATAACCCCAGGGGCAATGGCGGAGACGGATAGAAAAGTAGACCTCGAACCCCAAGGTGTCGACAATGGCCTGATACTCCGGATGTAGAGTATGGTATAAGGAGTGGACACTGAACCCGTTCCCCCTGGGATACGTAAAATCGAGAACCTACATCAAATAGCCAGTCCAGATTAAACCTGTGCCCTAAAATGGCAAAAAAAAAGAAAAACAGAAAATCCAAAAGGAAAACTTCAGTCACCTCGTTGACATGAAGGTATATCGATGGATGGCGTCTCAAATCGCCGAGAAGCTCATGAATCAGCACAATAATAGCTAGGAACTCCCTACGTGGAGAATGATCTGGGCAGGATCAATAAAATGGGACATCCTCATCATCCACATCAACCAGCGGCTCAGCCCAGATGGGATGAATCACAAACTCAGCCAACCAGCGAGGCGATCGGGTTGGACGTGGTTGAGGAACAGCAGAAGATCTCCTCCGCCTAACACCTGAAGTGACCCTGCTAGCACTACCTGGTCTATATGGCTCCATAACCTGGAGAAAGTCTCCAAATCACCTCAGAAAGGGTGAGGTAAGCCTTAAACCTGTGGCTTATTAAATTAAAGCATTATTTTGTGCATTATTAAGTCCTAAAGCATGCATGAGTCAGCCAAAATCCCCTATAAATTTCAAATTTTATGTTCATTAAATGCTCAGGCTTTTGAAAAAAAATTGCCAGAGTCTCCTTTGTAAAATGGATTGTCTGCATGCACACAGGCATGACTAGGTGGTCATTCAGTAGCACACCTATCCAAAAATAGAAAGAGTTCATATTTATAAAAAAAAATCAAAATTAAACTCCCCGTGGCAGCTAAATTACCATGTGCATTTTTAGTTGAAAATCCAGGCCCATTTGACCTCAAAAAGGATGAGTAAACTGATCAAAAAGGGCATCAATTGACCATCTCAGAAGTTAATTTTTTTTACATCAGAACGTTTGGCACAGTAAAATATGCATATTTACTAAGTCTGAAATTTTTTATCAAGTCATATAGGCACGTCTATTCGCTATATTGTGTTTAGAAATATGATATGTGATATCTAACATTCTAACGGTCAAAACTGGAAAAAAGAGAGGATGTAAACGTTACTAGAGATGTGCAGAACATTTGTACGATGACGGAATCTAAAAAAGGCTGCCGAAATCCGTAGATCTGAAGAAGAAAATTGGATTTTCTTTAGATTTCAAGTTTGAAAATGAACTTTGAAAGCCACGAGAGCCAAGTTATAAATCGCAGGGAGGAGCAACCCCACCTATGGCTATCGTACCCCTACCCGTGGCACCCTAGGGTGGGCCCCACCCCCTCTAATTCTGTTCAAATTTAGTGGAAATGGAGTTTATAGAAGCTAAAAAGTTAAATCTGGGAAAAACTGCTACGCGATTGAGCGGATTGGCCTAAAATCCCGCGTATAAGCGGCAAGTTCCTGACGAAGGGATGAACTTCATATAAGCCATTGGTCGATACACTGGAATGATATCCGGAGGCCAATGATGAAAACTACTAAAAACTTCCTCTGTGTGGGCATCGGGAAAGTCTAGCGTTGTGAACAGTGGATTTTGAATTAGTCAGAGTATCCAGGTTTGTCCGAGGGTGTGATTTCTCAAAAATATCATGTCCACGTCGAGATCGATTAGGTCTAATATTGCCAGTCGTTGGCGACAACTCCAACGAAGCATCGGGAACGATCCAGTTATGAAGCCGTTGAGAACTACTTCAGCGAAGGTCAGATCGAATGACAGTCCAGCCGTTGGGGGCAACTCCAGCGAAGCATCGGGAATGATCCTGTGGTGAAGCCGTTGAAGGATACTTCAACGAGGGTCAGATTGAATGACACTATCAGCCGTTGGCGATAACTCCAGTGAAGCATCGGGAACGATCTGGTGGTGAAGCCATTAAAGGCTACTTCAACGAGTGTCAGATTGAATGACACTATCAGCCATTGGCGACAACTCCAGCAAAGCATCGGGAATGAGCCGGTGATGAAAAAAGTGTATAAGTTTATCCCCACAGATGACAGATGATGGAATGTATTATACAAATCCCCAGCGGGAGCACCGAGAAGGATCGGTGATTCAATGGACCGTTGCAAACTACAGTTCGGGTAGGCACCGAGAAGGTTCAATGATGGTCCAACCCTATAAACTACCGTTTGAGTAGGAATCAAGTCAAGATCAATAGACCATTGTAAACTACCATTCGGGCAGGCATCGATCAAAACGTCGACATCGACCGAACAACAATCCAAACCGTTGGCGACAACTCCAACGTAGTGTTGGGAAAGATCCGATGATGTGAACCGGTGTAAGCTATCATCATAATAGGCATCGAGAATCCCCAATGAGGTAACTCGAAAAAAGAGGAACATCCCCAGCAGAGGAAAAGTCAGAAAGACTGATTTGGAGACACAAGATATTGGTGACAACCCCAACGTCGAGTTCAAAAATGTCCAATGGCATCAGCCAAGAGAAAATCTTCCCCATAGATGATTATCAACGTACACGGTAAACTATTGGCTTCAACCAAGTGTAGCATCGAGAAAGATTCGGTGATGGTCGAGCCTTTGCAAGCTACCGTTCGAGTAGGAGTCAAGAGAATTCATCAAAGGCTATCACGGATGAAGTTATCCCTAGCAGAAAATGGCGTAAACAACCAGTGATAGCCCCAACACCACGAAAGCATCTAACATTCATAACATATCATGCCATGCATTGCATTACCTTTGTAGATATTATATTTCCAGTGTTTAGCATTCTTTATCCTATTCATTCCATTGCATTGCATAAACATAATAAAGAGGGGCATCTGTAGAAACTTGAAATTTTGCATTCTTATTACTAACTCTGCAAGAGGACAAAATCATCTTTTACCTTCCGGAGACAACCCTGGAAATGCAAACCAAAGTCAGTAACCCCGACGACAACACCGGGATGTCAAGTCAAGCCCCGGCCACAACCCGGGAGGTACAGCAACCCTGACGACAACACCAGGAGATCAAGTCAAGCCCCGACCACAACCTGGGAGGTACAGCAACCCCGACGACAACACCGGGAGATAAAACTCAGCCCCAGCGACAACACCAGGATGTTTTGTGAAGCCTCGACCATAACCTTAGAGGTACAACAACCCCAATGACAACACTGGGAGATCAAAATCAGCCCCAGCGACAACACCTGGATGTCAAGTCAAGCCCCGACCATAACCCGAGAGGTACAACAACCTGGATCGACGATCCGTGGCTTTTACTTATTTTTACGTATATATATATGTACTAACTTGTTCGGTCTGGATCACTGATTCGTGACCTTTTTAGCTTTATTATATGTATATTTGACTATATATATACTAACTTTTATTTTCGTTCGGCCTGGATTGCAAATTTGTGGCCCTTTTACTACTTATATATATATATATAAATATATATATATATATATATAAAAATATATATATATATATATATATATAGAATATATATATATTCTGTCGAGACTGGATCATTTCGTGGCTCTTTACAGCTTTTCTATATATATATTTACATTCTGTCGAGCCTAGATCATTTTGTGGCTCTTTACAACTTTTCTATATATATATTTACATTCTGTCGAGCCTAGGGAAATTTGTGGCTTTTAATTACTTTTGTAAATATATATATATATATATATATATATATATATTTACATTCTGCCGAGCCTAGATTAATTCGTGGCTCTTTTACAGCTTTCATAAATATATATATATATATATATATATATATATATATTCCAGTCGGGTCTGGATTGCTAATTCGTAGCCCTTTACAACTTATATATATATATATATATATATATATTGATTGTGATTAAATATCTGTTTTAATTATTTATTTGATATGAATTTGTTTTGATATAAATTTGGGGAATTAAATTTATTTAAATCTAGCCCTTTCTACCTTCCAAACGGTTCAAAATAGGTCCAACTGGAACCGGGAAGCTCGAAGGGCTAAGATTTTTTTAAATCTAGCTTTCTTTCTAGTTTTGTTAAATACTTAAAGTGACCTCACGACCCTAGATCCATATCTAGTGGAAACGGGAAGTGGAGACACTCGAAATTTTTCTTGCCCCAATATCAACCCGGTAGGAGGGCAAAACCATCAATTAATCCAAATTCATTAACTAACGCCGGTCTTTTAACCTAACTCTGATTCCCAGTATCAGTAATCAAGCTCCGACAGTCAATCGGACCATTAATCAAGCTCCGACAGTCAATCAGACCATCAATCAAGCTCCGACAGTCAATCGGACCATCAATCAAACTCCGACAATTAATCGGACCATCAATCAAGCTCTGACAGTCAATCGGACCATCAATCAAACTCTGACAGTCAATCAGACCATCAATCAAGCTCTGACAGTCAATCGGACCATCAATCAAGCTTCGACAGTCAATCGGACCATCAATCAAGCTCCGACATTCAATTGGAACATCAATCAAGTTTTGACAGTCAATCGGACCATAAATCAAGGTCCAACAGTCGATCGGATCATCAAGCTCAACCCCGGTCTCAACCCAGGAATTCAACTCAACCCCGACAGCAACCAAGGAGGTATCAATCAACCCCAGTATCGACCCGGGAGGTATCAATCAACCCCGGTCTCATTTTGGGAAGTAAAAGTCAACCCTGGTCTCAATCCGAGAAGTCAAGGAAACCTCGACATCAACCGAGGACATGTCAAGCCATATCAGGTCTCAATCCGGGAAACACAAATCATCCCCAGCAACAACCCGGGAAGTCAAACTCAACCTCGGTCTCAACCCGAGAAGTGCAGGTCATCCCCGGTCTCAACCCAGGACATCAGGTCAACTTCAGACATCCACCTGAAGCGTCACAATAACTCCAGAGAAAAACCTGGAACAACCCCGTCAGCCTCAGAGACAACCCTGAGGTCTGAAGATCCAAGTCATGGAATCAGCTCTCGAAAGTCAACCAGCGACCATGGTGACACTACAGGAAGCCCCGAGAGGGGTACAATAGTCATTTCATTAACTCTTAACCGACTTGGTCAAACTCAAGCCAAATTAATTCCGATAAAGTCAGAACAAGCTGCGAGGAATCGAAGACCTGGTTATGAACCCGTCTTCCGGGACCAAGAAAATGTTTTTCCCATGTCATTGCGACACTCTCGGCGAGAGCTTTCTAGAAAGATATCGCACGCCTCAAACGGACGCTCCGATCAAAAGTTAAAAAGTTTTTTACTGGACATCGCATTGCTTGGAGTGCACATACTTCGAGACGACCAAGTCGGGCATATGGGCCCCACCTAGGGGAGTCGCAGCTCTACCTGCGGCTGCCGCAGGTAGAGTGGAGGCACTCTGGCCTATAAAAATACGTGCCCCCCCCCCCCCCCCCCGCTCATTTGAAAAAAAAAATAGAACGCAGCAAAGCTCTGCCAATTTGATTTTCCGACTTTTACACCTCTTCTAAACCCAAATATTTTCACTCCAACACCGGGATGTCAAGTTAATCCCCAACCAGAACCCGGGAGGTACAGAAACCCCGATTATAATGCTGAGAGATCAAACTTAGCCCCAGCTATAATACCAGGATGTCAAGTCAAGCCCCGGCCACAACCCGAAAGGTAAAGCAACCCCGACAACAATACCAGGAAGCCAAATCAACTTCGGAGACAACGCTGAAGCATCAAATCATCCCCATAGACAACCTTGGGAGACCAAGTCAACCTCGAAGATAACCTTGAGGACGAACAAAATCGACTGGGATCAAACCTTGGAGACAACCCCGAGAAAACTATCAAAGACCGTGCCAGTACAGGAGATAACCCCTGGAGGGGCAAAATAGTTATTTTACCAACTTGAAGCTAATTCAGTCAAAATCATGTCGAATTGAAGTAATGAAGGTCAAAAGGAGCCATACCATCGATCCTGAGTGAAAACAACACAATACAGCTCAATGGACAACTTGTGAAAAAATGAAGATCCACTTATAAACCCATCTTCCTGGATTCAGAAAAGGTTAAGTCTCATGTCATTGTGTCGCTCTCGGAAAGGGCTTTTCGGAAAGGTATAGCACGTCCCAAACGGACGCTTTGATCAAAAGTAAGGAAGGTTCGAACCTGACATCGCGTTGCTCGGAGTGCACGTACTTCGAGACGACGGGACCCACGGGAGTGGACCCCACTTGGGGAACAGCAACTAGACTCAAGGCTGCCGCGAGTGCACCTATAACCATCGGGTCTTTAAATACCCCCTTTCTAAAAAAAGAAGGAAAAAAAATGCTTTGAAACTCCGCCCATTTCGTCCCTTAGCCCTACTTTTAGTACTCCAAATTTTGATTTTATTCTTCTAACATGTTTGTATACGTATATTCTACAACATATCAATAATTAACATGTGAAAATGTCCATTTGAAGCCTACTGAGTGGCAAAAAGCCAGTGTAGCAGTCCATTGTAAGTATTTTTACGATCAGAACTCATTTTCTACTTCATTACGTATATGTGAACGTGCATATCAAGTTTCATCTTTTGGTTTTACCCAGAACTCAGTTTCGTGGACGTTTTAGCTAACTTTTTAGTATATATTAGTATATATATATATATATATATATATATATACGTTTTTCTTCGTTTGCACAACCTGGATCGACGATCCGTGGCTTTTACTCGTTTTTATGTATATATATATATATACATATATATATATATATATATATGTACTAACTTATTCGGTCTGGATCACTGATTCGTAACCTTTTTAGCTTTATTATATGTATATTTGATTATATATATACTAACTTTTATTTTCGTTGGGCCTGAATTGCAAATTTGTGGCCCTTTTACTGCTTTTATATATATAACTATATATATATATATATATAAATTTTCTGACTTCATTTGGCCTGGATTGCCAATTTGTGGTCTTTTTTGCTTTAATATATATATATATATATATATATATATATACATTAAGTCGAGACTGGATCATTTCGTGGCTATTTACAGCTTTTCTATATTTATATTTATATTATGTCGAGCCTGGATCATTTTGTGGCTCTTTACAACTTTTCTGTATATATATTTACATTCAGTTGAGCCTGGAGAAATTCGTGGCTTTTAATTGCTTTTGTAAATATATATATATATATATATATATATATATATATATATATATATATATATATATTTACATTCTGTCAAGCCTAGATTAATTCGTGGCTCTTTTATAACTTTTATAAATATATATATATATATATATATATATATATATATATATTTACATTCCAGTCGGATCTGATTTGCTAATTCGTAGCCCTTTACAACTTTTATATATATATATATATATATTCATTGTGATTAAATATCTGTTTCAATTATTTATTTGATATGAATTTATTTTGATATAAATTTGGCGAATTAGATTTACTTAAATCTAGCCATTTCTACCTTCCAAACGATTCAAAATAGGTCTAACCGGAACCGGAAAGCTAGAAAGGCTAAGATTTATTTAAATCTAGTTTTCTTTCTAGTTTTGTTAAATACTTAAAGTGACCTCGCGACCCTAGATCCATATCTAGTGGAAACGGGAAGTGTAGACACTTAAAATATTTTTTGCCCCAATATCAACCCGGTAGGAGGGCAAAACCATCAATAAATCCAAATCCGGCCACCAACGCCGGTCCTTCAACCTAAATCTGATTCCCAATATCAGTAATCAAGCTCTGACAGTAAATCGGACCATCAATCAAAACTTGACAGTCAATCGGACCATCAATCAAGCTCTGACAGTCAATCGGACCATCAATCAAGCTCCGACAGTCAATCGGATCATCAATCAAGCTCCGACAGTTAATTAGACCATCAATCAAACTCCGACAGTCAATCGGACCATCAATCAAGCTCCGACAGTCAATCGGACCATCAATCAAACTTCGACAGTCAATCAGACCATCAATCAAGCTCCGACAGTCAATTGGACCATCCATCAAACTTTGACAGTCAATCGGACCATCAATCAAACTGTGATAGTCAATCGGACCATCAATCAAACTCCGACAGTCAATCGGACCATCAATCAAGCTCCGACAGTCAATCGGACCATCAATCAAGCTCCGACAGTCAATCGGACCATCAATCAAGTTCCGACAGTTAATTGGACCATCAATCAAGGTCCAACAGTCGATCGGATCATCAAGCTCAACCCCGGTCTCAACCCGAGAAGTTAATTCAGCCCCGACAGCAACCCGGGAGGTATCAATCAACCCCGGTCTCGACCCGAGAGGTATCAATTGTAAGACCCCAACTTTTATGAATAAAGATTTAATTTTCTTTATATATTATTTCGAAATAGTAAGGTGTTGATTTGATAAATGTGAAAAATTATGGGTGAAATGTGCAAATATTTCAAAATAAGCAAGTGCTTATAAAATATTCATTGTTGTCGGGGAATATTCGTTTGGTCGTGGAATATTCTTGTTGTCGGGGAATATTCGTACGACGGCGCAGCTATTTGTGGGCCCCACAACGGAATAACTGTCGGATATAGAAAGCGACAGAAATAACTTTTTTATAAAATAACGGCATAGTTGTTACCGTTAATACTGTTGAAATACCCGGTGGTTAAAATACAGTAATACGCGGTGTTGCACAGTAGCACACGGTATTGCACAGTATTTTGAATGATTGATTTTTACGTAAAAAGTCACTACTCAATTATTGTTATAGTAATTACTGTTCAATATTTTATATTATTGATTCAATAATTGCATGATATTTTATTGATTCAATAATTGCTACATTGATATTTTATATCAATAATTGCTACGTTGCTATTTTATATAATTGATTCAATAATTGCTACCGTCGATATTTTGTATTATTGATTCAATAATTGTCACTGCACAGTATTTCACATTATCAACTCAATAATTCATATTATTTGAATAATATTATTAGATAGCATTATTGACAATGTCTAAGGAAGTTCTGTCTAGGAGAGGTTATTTAATTGCGCGCCAGTAAGGAGAAATCCTTATCGGAAGGCCCCCTCTTTCCTGAGAACGACCTGGTTGTCAATATTGTAGTTCTGTAATATTATTTATAAATAATTAATTATTGATTTATATGATAAGGAAATATTTATTTTGTGGATATAAAAGAAGGAATTAGTGCTGATGTGTTTTTATCAGTATCTTGAGGTGGAAAATCATCCGTTTATGGATTTCGGATAATTTATGTTTAGAATTTGGAAAAACTTTCTTCTACAAAGTTGTAGAGAATTAAATTTTCTATGAAAAAGACATAGAATTTGTATTTTTCTGACAAAGAGGCTATTTATTATGAATTATTGAAGCTTCGGAAAATAAATATTTTTTTAATAGGAGGCGGGCCCCACCGATGGCTGGTGGCTGATGGTTTTTTTGGGAGGCGGCTGGAATTTTTTTTTATAAATAATATTATTTTATTCAAAAGTCTACTTTGGCATCCTAAGCTTTTCCTATAAAATAGGGAGCTTAGGTTAGAATTAAAAATCACACCAGAATCAGAAGTTTTCTCTCTCTATAATATCGAGCGTATTTTTGTGAGTATTTAGATACTTTAAGTGTTACTATTCAGTGCAAGTTTTTTTCAGCCTTATATCCGATATTCCAGTCAGAGGTACTATTCTTTTGAGGTAAGAGATGTTATTTTCTTTCGTAAATGATGTTATTCTTTTCAATATCATTATACCAAAATATTATTATGGATTTTATTATAAAATTTTTACTTTTTTCCGTCGGGGTTACTATTCATGTATACGGCACTATTCACGTATACGTCACTATTCACAAAAAAAAATTAAAATTTCTTCTGTTTGTCCAAATTGTCTGTTATAGTTACTATCTTTGATTGGATCTAAGTTTTGAGCTTTATTCTTGAATTTTGCTCCACAAAGTATTATTATAGAATATTCTTGAACTTTGATAAACTAAAACACGAATCCTTAATCTTTGTCCTTTATATCATTGGATTCGTTATTTATATGGTTTTTCATCATCCTGAGTCCTAAAAGGTGATATAACTGAATATCTTTGGCCTGCAGAGCAAAGATGAATGATTACCTGATGAATATCTTTGGCCCGTAGTGCAAAGATGAACAGGTGTTGAGATGAACATGACCACTGGTGATACAAATGAATATCTTTGGCCTGTAGTGCAAAGATGAATATTTGATTCGAGATGTATATTGATTGATGTTACAGGGATAAAATATTGGTGATGGACTTTTAAATCATAGAAGATAGTAGACTTCATTCTCTACTTAACTTTTCTAATGAATGGTTATTTCCGCTGCGAATATTGATCTAAAACTTGTTGTCAATAATGTTTTATCTGATTTATTGAAGGCTAACGATAATTTATTTTCCATTATCTTAGTCATAATATTCTTTACTGGGCTAGTTGAGCTCACCCTTTTCATCTATTGTCCTCTTTAGGAAATGAGAATGTTGTGGGAACTAGTCAGGGGACAGAGTGATGGTCCGAGTTAGAGCAGTAGTAGTCCTCACTATTTCTGATAAATAGTGTGATAATAATTGTAATGAGGACTTAGTTTGAATATTAATATTTTCTACATATTTGTATTGACACTCACAGTTGTGTGGTCGTATTTTGCACGACTGTGTGATATAAAGTTTGTATTTGAATTTTGTACCATGTATTTGGCGACTCAGAATGGGTTGGGGTGACTGGACCTATTCTGGGGGGCGTCACATCAATCAACCCCGGTCTCAATCCGGGAAGTCAAAGTCAACCCTGGTCTCAATCCAAAAGTCATGAAAACCTCGACATCAATCGAGGACATGTCAAGCCATCTTCGGTCTCAATCCAGGAAACACAGTTCATCCCCGGCAGCAACCCGGGAAGTCAAACTCAACCCCGGTCTCAACCCGAGAAGTGCAGGTCATCCCCGGTCTCAACCCGGGACGTCAGGTCAACTTCAGACATCAACCTAAAGCATCACAACAACTCCAAAGAAAAAACTGGAACAACCTCGTCAGCCTCAGAGACAACCCTGAGGTCTGAAGATCCAAGTCTTGGAATCAGCTCCCGAAAGTCAACCAGCGACCATGCCGACACTACAAGCATCCCCGAGAGAGGTACAATGGTTATTTCATTAACTCTCAACCGACTTGGTCAAATGCAAGCCAAATCGATGCTGACAAAGTCAGAATGAACCCTAACGACGATCCCGAGTGGTAAGTACGCAAGGCAGCTCAACGGACAAACTGCGGGGAATCGAAGACCTGGTTATGAAACTGTCTTCCTGGACTAAGAAAATGTTTTTCCCCATGTCATTGCGACACTCTCGGCGAGAGCTTTTCGAAAAGGTATCGCACGCCTCAAACGGATGCTCCAATTAAAAGTTAGAAAGTTTCTGACCGGACATCGTATTGCTCGGAGTGCACGCACTTCGAGACGACCAAGCCGGGCACGTGGGCCCCACCTAGGGGAGCCACAGCTCTACCTGCGGCTACCGCAGGTAGAGTGGAGGTCCTCTGGTCTATAAATAAACGTGCCCCCGCTCATTTGAAAAAAAAACGGAATGCAGCAGAGCTCTGCCAATTTGATTTTCTGACTTTTACACCTTTTCCAAACCAAATATTTTCACTCCAACACCGGGATGTCAAGTTAATCCCCAGCCACAACCAAAGAGGTACAGAAACCCCGACGACAATGCCAAGAGATCAAACTTAGCCCCAGCCACAATACCGGGATGTCAAGTCAAGCCTCGGCCATAACCTGGGAGGTACAGCAACCCCGACGACAATACCAGGAAGCCAAATCAACTTCGGAGATAACGCCGACGCATCAAATCATCCCCATAGACAACCCCGGGAGACCAAGTCAACCTCGAAGATAACCATGAGGATGAACAGAATCGTCTAGGATCAAACCTTGGAGACAACCCCGAGAAAACTGTCGAAGATCGTGCCAGTACAGGAGATAACCCCTGGAGGGGAAAAGCGATCATTTTACCAACTTGAAGCCAATTCAGTCAAAATCATATCGAATTGATGTAATGAAGGTCAGAACGAGCCATATCATCGATCCTGAGTGAAAACAACACAATATAGCTCAACGGATAACTTGTGAAAAAATGAAGATCCAATTATAAACCCATTTTACTGGATTCGAAAAAGGTTAAGTCTCATGTCATTGTGTTGCTCTCGGAAAGGGCTTTCTAAAAAGGTATAGCACGTCTCAAACGGACGGTCTAATCAAAAGTTAGGAAGGTTCGAACCTGACATCGTGTTTCTCGGAGTGCACGTACTTCGAGATGACGGGACCCACGGGAGTGGACCCCACTTGGGGAGCCGCAACTAGATTTGCGGCTGTCGCAAGTGCACCTGCAACCATCGGGTCTTTAAATACCCCCCTTTTCAAAAAAAGAAGGAAAAAAAAAGAAGAAAACGCTTTGAAACTCCGCCCGTTTTGTCCCTTAGCCCTACTTTTAGTACTCTAAATTTTGATTTTATTCTTCTAACATGTTTATATACGTATATTCTACAAACATATCAATAATTAACCTGTGAAAATGTCCATTTGAAGCCTACTGAGTGGCAAAAAGCTCGTGTAGCAGTCTATTGTACGTATTTTTACGATCAGAACTCATTTTCTACTTCATTACGTATCTGTGAACGTGCATATCAAGTTTCGTCTTTTGGTTTTACCCAGAACTCAGTTTCGTGGCCGTTTTAGCTAACTTTTTAGTATATATTAGTATATATATACGTTTTTCTTCGTTTGCACAACCTGGATAGACGATCCGTGACTTTTACTCATTTTTATGTATATATATATATATATTTATATATATATATATATACTAACTTATTCGGTCTGGATCACTAATTCGTGACCTTTTTAGCTTTATTATATGTATATTTGAGTATATATATACTAACTTTTATTTTCGTTGGGCCTGAATTGCAAATTTGTGGCCCTTTTACTGCTTTTATATATATAACTGTATATATATATATATATATATATATATATATATATATATATATATATATATATATAATTTTTCTGACTTCGTTTGGCCTGGATTTCCAGTTTGTGGTCTTTTTTGCTTTAATATATATATATATATATATATATATATATATATATATATATATATATAAATATATATATACTAAGTGTATATATTAACATTTACATATCAGTTTGGCCTGGATTAGAAATTTGTGGCCTTTTTATTACTTTTATAATATATATATATATATATATATATATATATATATATATACATTATGTTGAGACTGGATCATTTCGTGGCTCTTTACAGCTTTCTATATACATATATATTTACATTCTGTCGAGCCTGCATCATTTTGTGGCTCTTTACAACTTTTTTATATATATATTTACATTCTTTCGAGCCTGGATCAATTCGTGGCTCTTTACAACTTTTCTATATATATATTTACATTCAGTTGAGCCTGGAGAAATTCGTGGCTTTTAATTGCTTTTGTAAATATATATATATATATATATATATTTACATTATGTCGAGCCTAGATTAATTCGCGGCTCTTTTACAGCTTTTATAAATATATATATATATATATATATATATATATATATATATATATATATATATTTACATTCCAGTCGGGCCTGGATTGCTATATCGTAGCCCTTTACAGCTTATATATATATATATATATATATATATATTCATTGTGATTAAATATCTGTTTCCATTATTTATTTGATATAAATTTGGCGAATTAGATTTATTTAAATCTAGCCCTTTCTACTTTCCAAACGGTTCAAAATAGGTCCAATTGGAACCGAGAAGCTAGAATGGCTAAGATTTATTTAAATCTAACTTTCTTTATAGTTTTGTTAAATACTTAAAGTGATCTCACGACCCTAGATCCATATCTAGTGGAAACGGGAAGTGTAGACACTCGAAATTTTCCTTGCCCCAATATCAACCCGGTAGGAGGACAAAACCATCAATCAATCCAAATTCAGCCACCAACGCCAGTCCTTCAACCTAAATATGATTCCCAATATCAGTAATCAAGCTCCAATTGTCAATCGGACCATCAATCAAACTCCGACAGTCAATCAGACCATCAATCAAGCTCAAACAGTCAATCGGACCATCAATCAAGTTTCGACAGTCAATCGGACCATCAATGAAGCTCCGACAGTCAATCGGACCATCAATCAAACTCTGACAGTCAATCGGACCATCAATTAAGCTCCGACAGTCAATCAGGCCATCAATCAAGCTATGACAGTCAATCGGACCATCAATCAAGCTCCGACAGTCAATCGAACCATCAATCAAGCTCCGACAGTTAATCAGACCATCAATCAAGCTCCGACAGTCAATCGGACCATCAATCATGTTCCGATAGTCAATCGGACCATCAATCAAGGTCCAATAGTCGATCAGATCTTCAAGCTCATCCCCGGTCTCAACCCAGGAAGTCAATTCAGCACAGGCAGCAACCAGGGAGGTATCAATCAACCCCGGTTCCGACCTGGGAGGTATTAATCAACCCCGGTCTCAATTCGGGAAGCCAAAGTCAACCCTGGTGTCAATTCGAGAAGTCAAGGCAACCTCAACATCAACCGAGGACATGTCAAGCCATCTCCGGTCTCAATCCGGGAAACACAGTTCATCCCCGGCAGCAACCCGGGAAGTCAAACTCAACCCCGGTCTCAACCAGGTAAGTGCAGGTCATCCCCGGTCTCAACCCGGGACGTCGGGTCAACTTCAGACATCAACCTGAAGCGTCACAATAAATACAGAAAAAAAACCTGGAATAACCCCGTCAGCCTCAGAGACAACCCTGAGGTCTGAAGATCCAAGTCTTGGAATCAGCTCCCGAAAGTCAACCAGCGACCATGCCGACACTACAGGCATCCCCGGGAGGGGTACAACGGTTATTTCATTAACTCTCAACTGACTTGGTCAAACTCAAGCCAAATCAATGCCGATAAAGTTAAAATGAACCTTAACGGATCCCGAGTGGTAACTACGCAAGACAGCTCAAAGGACAAACTACGGGGAATCGAAGACCTTGTTATGAACCCATCTTCCTGGACCCAAAAAATGTTTTTTCCCATGTCATTGCGACACTCTCGGCGAGAGCTTTTTGAAAAGGTATCGTACGCCTCAAACGGACGCTCCAATCAAAAGCTAGAAAGTTTTTGACCGGACATTATATTGCTCGGAGTGCATATACTTCGAGGCGACCAAGCCGGGCTTGTGGGCCCCACCTAGGGGAGCCACAGTTCTATCTGCGGCTACCACAGGTAGAGTGGAGGCTCTCTAGTCTATATATAAATGTGCCCCCCCCCCCCCCCCCCGCCGTTTATTTTAAAAAAATTGGAACTTAGCGAAGCTTTGCCAATTTGATTTTTCGACTTTTACACCTCTTCCAAACCCAAATATTTTCACTCTAACATCGGGATGTTAAGTTAATCCCCAGCCACAACCCGGGAGGTACCAAAACCCCGACGACAACGCCGAGAGATCAAACTTAGCCCCAGCCACAATACCGGGATGTCAAGTCAAGCCTCGGCCACAACCCGGGAGGTTTAGCAACCCCGGCGACAATACCAGGAAGCCAAATCAACTTTGGAGACAACGCCGAAGCATCAAATCATCCCCATAGACAATCCTGGGAGACCAAGTCAACCTCGAAGATAACCTTGAGGACGAACAGAATCGAATGGGATCAAACCTTGGAGACAACCCCGAGAAAACTGTCGAAGACCATGCCAGTACAAGAGATAACCCCTGGAGGGGTAAAACGGTCATTTTACCAACTTGAAGCCAATTCAATCAAAATCATGTCGAATTGATGTAATGAAGGTCAGAAAGAGCCATACCATCGATCCTGAGTGAAAACAACACAATATAGCTCAACAGACAACTTGTGAAAAAATGAAGATCCAGTTATAAACCCATTTTCCTGGATTCGGAGAAGGTTAAGTTTCATGTCATTGTGTCGCTCTCGAAAAGGTATAGCATATCTCAAACGGACGCTCTGATCAAAAGTTAGGAAGGTTCGAACCTGACATCGCGTTAATAGGAGTGCACGTACTTCGAGACAACGAGACCCACGAGAGTGGACCCCACTTGGTGAGCCCCAACTAGACTCGCGGCTGCCACGAGTGCACCTGCAACCATCGGGTTTTTAAATACCCCCTTTCCAAAATAAGAAGGAAAAAAAATAAGAAAACGCGTTGAAACTCCGCCCATTTCGTCCCTTAGCCCTACTTTTAGTAATCCAAATTTTAATTTTATTCTTCTAACTTGTTTGTATACGTATATTCTACAACATATCAATAATTAACACGTGAAAACGTCTATTTAAAGCCTACTAAGTGGCAAAAAGCCCGTGTAGCAGTCTATTGTAAGTATTTTTACGATCAGAACTCATTTTCTACTTCATTACATATATGTGAACGTGCATATCAAGTTTCGTCTTTTGGTTTTACCCAGAACTCAGTTTCGTGGCCGTTTTAGTTAACTTTTTAGTATATATTAGTATATATATATACGTTTTTCTTCGTTTGCACAACATGGATCGACGATCCGTGGCTTGTACTCGTTTTTATGTATATATATATATATATATATATATGTACTAACTTGTTCATTATGGATCACTAATTCGTGACCTTTTTAGCTTTATTATATGTATATTTGACTATATATATGCTAACTTTTATTTCCGTTGGGCCTGGATTGCAAATTTGTGGCCCTTTTACTACTTTTATATATATAACTATATATATATAAATATATATATAATTTTTCTGACTTCGTTTGGCCTGGATTGCTAATTTGTGGCCTTTTTCGCTTTAATATATATATACTCGTTGTATATATTAACATTTACATTTCAGTTCGGCCTAGATTAGAAATTCGTGGCCTTTTTACTTCTTTTATAATATATATATATACATTCTGTCGAGATTGGATCATTTCGTGGCTCTTTATAGCTTTTCTATATATATATTTACATTATGTCAAGCCTAGATCATTTTGTGGCTCTTTACAGCTTTTCTATATATATATTTACATTCTGTCGAGCCTGGATCAATTCGTGGCTCTTTACAACTTTTTAATATTTATATTTATATTCAGTTGAACCTGGAGAAATTCATGGCTTTTAATTGCTTTTGTAAATATATATATATATATATATATATATATATATATATTTACATTCTGTCGAGCCTAGATTAATTCGCGGCTTTTTTACAGCTTTTATATATATATATATATATATATATATATATAAATTCCAGTCGGGTCTGGATTGCTAATTCGTAGCCCTTTACAGCTTATATATATATATACATATATATTCATTGTGATTAAATATCTGTTTCAATTATTTATTTGATATGAATTTGTTTTGATATAAATTTGGCGAATTAGATTTATTTAAATCTAGCCATTTCTACCTTCCAAACGGTTCAAAATAGGTCCAACCGGAATCGGGAAGCTAGAATGGATAAGATTTATTTAAATCTAGCTTTCTTTATAGTTTTGTTAAATACTTAAAGTGACCTCGCTACCCTAGATCCATATCTAGTGGAAACGGGAAGTGTAGACACTCAAAATTTTCCTTGCCCCAATATCAACCCGGTAGGAGGGTAAAACCATCAATCAATCCAAATTCAGCCACCAACACCAGTCCTTCAACCTAAATCTGATTCCCAATATCAGTAATCAAGCTTCGACAGTCAATCGGACCATCAATCAAACTCCGACAGTCAATCGAACCATAAATCAAGCTCCGACAGTCAATCAGACCATCAATCAAGCTCCGACAGTCAATCGGACCAATAATCAAGCTCTGACTATCAATCGGACCATCAATCAACCTCCGATAGTCAATCAGACCATTAATCAAGCTCTGACAGTTAATCGGACCATCAATCACGCTACGACAGTCAATCGGACAATCAATCAAGCTTCGACAGTCAATCGGACCATCAATCAAGCTCCGATAGTAAATCAGACCATCAATCAAGCTCCGACAGTCAATGGGGCCATCAATCAAGTTCCGACAGTTAATCGAACCATCAATTAAGGTCCAATAGTCGATCGGATCATCAAGCTCAACCCCGATCTCAACCCGGGAAGTTAATTCAACCCCGATAGAAACCCGGGAGGTATCAATCAACCCCGGTCTCGTCCCAGGAGGTATCAATCAACCCCGGTCTCAATCCAGGAAGTCAAAGTCAACTATGGTCTCAATCCGCGAAGTCAAGGCAACCTCGACATCAACCGAGGATATGTCAAGCCATCTCCGGTCTCAATCTGGCAAACACAGTTCATCCCCGGCAACAACCCAGGAAGTCAAACTCAACCACAGTCTCAACTCGGGAAGTGCAAGTCATCCCCGGTCTCAACCCGGGACGTCAAGTCAACTTCAGACATCAACCTAAAGTGTTACAAAAACTCCAGAGAAAAACTTGGAACAACCCCGTCAGCCTCATAGACAACCCTGAGGTCTGAAGATCCAAGTCTTGGAATCAGCTCCCGAAAGTCAACCAGCGACCATGCCGACACTACAGGAAGCCCCGGGAGGGGTACAATCGTCATTTCATTAACTCTCAACCGACTTGGTCAAACTCAAGCCATATCGATGCCGACAAAGTCAGAATGAACCCTAACGACGATCCCGAGTGGTAACTACGCAAGACAGCTCAACGGACAAACAGCGGGGAATCGAAGACCTAGTTATGAACCCATCTTCCTGGACCCAAAAAATGTTTTTTCCCATGTCATTGTGACACTCTCAGTGAGAACTTTCCGAAAAGGTATCGCACGCCTCAAACGGACGCTCCGATCAAAAGTTAGAAAGTTTGCGACCGGACATCGCATTACTCGGAGTGCACATACTTTGAGACGACCAAGCCGGGCACGTAGGCCCCATCTAGGGGAGCCGCAGCTCTACCTACGGCTATCGCAGGTAGAGTGGAGGCTCTCTGGCCTACAAATAAACGTGCCACCCCGCTTATTTGAAAAAAAAAATGGAACGCAACGAAGCTCTACCAATTTTATTTTCTGACTTTTACACCTCTTCCAAACCCAAATATTTTCACTCTAACACGTAGATATACCCATATACTACCACATATCAAAAAATCACCGGTAGATTTGGACTTTTAAAGCCTATAATTTGGCAAAAAGCTCGTATTGCAATCTATTGTAAGTATTTTAACGACCAAAAAGTCAATACTACTACTTTGCACTGCTTTACACTTTCACACAAAGTTTCATCTTCTAAATATGCCCGAAACTTAGTTCCGTGGCCATTTTCGTCAAAAATTGATATATTTTTTTACATAAACTCTATTTTGAACATTTCTACAACTCGGATTAACGATCCATCAGCTCTAGCAGCTTCAATGCACTAGCACGCACATTCTGGCAACTTCGTCGAACTAGGTTATCTTCCCAGTCCAGGTTTGGCCTTTTTCTGTACATATTTAACTATTTATGTACTAACATTTCAATTCTGTCAAGCCCGGATGTCAAATTCGTGAAAGTTTACCGTTTTATATATATATTTACGCATATATAAGCGACTTTCACCATCACTGGTACTCATATCAGTCATGGTTGACTACATTTTTGTCAATATATATATTTATATATTTTCAGTCTGGCCTGGATTACTTCGTGGCCATTTTACTGCTTTTGCACACTTCCCCATACTGGGTGCTCTCCCCAGTCACTAGGTGACTACATTCTGTCAATTTCAATTCTAGTACGGGCATCGGCGTGAAAACCCATCGCCCTTATTACTATATATATATATATATATATATATATATTTCATTTCTGTCACAGCCTGGATTATTTCGTGGCTATTTACAATTTTTATAAATATATATATATATATATATATATATATATATATATATATTTCAATTCCAGTCCGGGCTTGCGAGTGAAAAACTCATCGCCCTTTTACAACTTATATATATATATAACTATATATATTACTTTATTCAATTTATTAAACTGCTGCATTTAACATTCATTTGTATAAGAATTTACGTTGACATACCTGCAGGCGGACTAGATTTATCCAAATCTCGCCAATTCTAGCTTTCAACGGTTCAAACAGGTCCCGACAGAACCTGGAAGCTATAATGGCTGAGATTTCTTTAAATCTAATTATTTTTATAGTTTCAGCTTCAAAAGCAACCTCGCATCCCTTAGATTGCTATCTAATGGGAACGAGATGCTTTGGCCACGCGCAACCAGGATTTACTAATGAATCCTTGGTTCCATTGCGACGTGATGATACATACATTTATTTCTGTACAAAATTGAACTGTGCAAGTTTTCTAGCCACTCACATGTGAGCCTAGGAATCGTGGGATTCGTGATCAAACTGATCAGAATTTGATTCCCACGATGGACAAACTCCAATTTACAGATGTACCCTGCCAGTTTTTCTGTAAAATGTACATGTACAGACCTTAAAACGGTTATCCGGATTTAAGGTCTCAACATAGTGAAAATATGAATTATCATGTCAGCTTCCCTCCAATGGTTTTCATACCCATGAGGAGACTGACACTTTATATTTCTGTGGTCGAGGATGCTTCGCAGCCCGACAAATCACCACTTGCATGCAACCTTAAGGCTATAAAGATAGAATTATAAGTGGCGATGTGCTTCAATTCCTATGTCAGCGTAAGGGTTTGATAAAACCAGCTTCAAAACATCAATGTCAATTCAATTCAAAACTTTTGCAAATCAAATTAAATGATTTTGCCAAATCAAATCAAAGGCTGATTTTTAAATCAAATCAAACCCTTCGTATATAGGCTCAACGAAGCCTATCAAAGCTTTCAATCATTCAAAAGGCCCAATTTTCAAACAGCATTCACTCATGCATTCCATTTTTAAGGGAAATATTGAAAAGATTGCGGTACCGTGTTTACACGGGAGTCGTGGGGTTCCTAACACCTTCCCCACACTTAACTAAGCCCCCGAACTCAAAACTCCGATTTCAAAAGATCAAGTTTCGACAGTATCTAGAGCCTATTTTTAAATCAAATTCGGTTGAGTTGGTACAACCATTTTCAAAACTACCAACTGGCGACTCTATTTAATTCAAATCGTCGACATATACACATGTTGGCCTCTTTCCTAAAAAACCCTTCAAAACCTTTTTTGCAATAAAAAGAATAAGGGTGGAGATAACTTAGGAAGATCGATTTGAGCAAAACCAGGTTAACAATCGACCCGCGGTATTTCTTAAATTTTCCAACGTCGATAGGTGGCGACTCTGCTGGGGACAGTAGAGGGCTTAGGCCGCTTTCAATCTTTTCAAATATTTCCCTTTCAAAACTATCTAATGCGTGAAATCTTGCGTCTCCACAGTCAATGGATGAGTGAATGCTGCATCTTTCATTGAATGTATGAATGCTATGCCTTTACATTGAATGAATGAGAATGAATGCTTTAGTGCTTTGGACCCATATTAGTGCTTCGCACGAACTGTTATTACATGCATAAGCGGTGAGGCCGATGTATGTGAATGTGTTGTGAATCCCTCCACCAGGAGGCTAACCCAGTCGGTGATAAGTAAAGGCTCTGGGGACGACTAAGTCTTTGGGGCTGCCTCCTGAAATGCACCACCCAGATTCGCTTCAGTTGAACGATCGGATTAATTTCCCTTCTAGTAGATTGCGATGATCTGGGAACTTTCATGCCAAAATAAAAAGCCGCGAGAGTAACCTAGGATAGGTCAGCTTCTGATCAACCGAATCCGATGGGATGCTTCTTCATGCCTTTCTCTTTTAATTCCCTGTCAAGTCTCCAATTACTGAGGAGCACAATATAAATGACAATAATGAAAGATTTACTTTCCTGTCCAATATCTTGTCATCCTTCCATCAAAACAACTAACCTCGATTTTGCAAGATAAACTTAAAAAACATACATCATAAATGCATCCAGTCATTACCTACCACAGGGAACTACTCCTATGTTTTGGTGTAGGTAGGGAAAAGTTGGTCCTATCACTAGATCAAAGGCCAGAAAAGCACCTAATCCATCTACGGACATGGCTTCAAGTGCTTCACCAGAATCTACCCCTGTCTCTAGGGAAGAATTTGAAGGATTGAAAAATCAGATAACCGAGCTAGCCGGTTTCCTTCAAGAGCAAAGCAAGGCCTTCAAAGAGAAATAATCTCAAACTCATCCAGAACCATAAGCATCTGGTATTGGTGCTGGCGGTCAAGATACAAAAAAGGCCGAAACTCAGATCCCTGGACCCCAGAACCAGGATACAATCAACAAAACTCTAGAAATCACCATCCTAAGCAAAGAACAGGAAGCTGGTGACATTCTCAAGAAAATGCAGCAAATGGAAGAAACCCTCCGGTCCATCAAAGGAACTGGGGCATTTGGCAGTGTCAACTACTCAAACCTCTACATATTCCCCGGGGCTCGTTATCCTGAGAAATTTAAAACCCCCGAATTTAAGAAATATGATGGGTTGGGAGATCCATACACACATCTAAAAGTTTTCATCGGAGAACTTGGATCCTATGCTGAGGATGAGAAACTTCAAATGCAGCTATTGCAGAAGAGTTTAACTGGAAAAGCCAGAGCCTGGTATGCCCGTCTGGACAACTCCAAAATCCACAGTTGGGAAGAATTAACTCATGCTTTCCTCAGCCAGTACAGTTTCCAATCTCATCTAGCTCCTGATCGGTATCAAATTACCAAAATCAAGAAGAATAACACTGAATTATTCAGAGAATATGCCCAGCGATGGAGACGGGTCGCAGCACAAGTCACCCCTGCCATGACAGAATCTGAAATAGTCATGACTTTCATCGATATTCAAGAAGCTCCTTATTATGAAAGGGTTTTAGCAGGCATAGGAAAACCTTTCTTTGAAATGATCAAACAGGACAAAATGGCCGAAATGGGCCTCAAGTCCTGAAAAATAGAAGACCTAACTGCACTCAAAGCTGTTGCTGAGCATATCCAATCCGGAAATTATGGGAGTAATCCCCGAAGGGTCCACAAAAAGAAAGATGAAGAAGTTTCCTTGGTGTTACAAGGACAAAATTCAAGCGGTAATTCAAACAATACACCTATTCAAAGGAGGAACTATACCCCTTTCCAAGCTACAACACAGCCTTCAAATCCTTCATTCCAGAAAAACATGGAGGTCAGACGTAGAAGGACTTTCACCCCGCTAGGGGTTTCACTCGAGAACGTCTTCAAACTTCTGACAGCTCAGAAGAAGATTGGCCAACTCCTTCCGCCAACTAACACTAATGCAAGGAACTTCGACCCTAGCAAGAAATGTGCTTATCATTTCGGATCACCTGGACATGACACCCAAGATTGTTGGTCCCTCAAGCACAAGATTCATGATTTGATTGATAATGGAGAAATTGTGGTCAGAAAGCCCGATCAATCGCATGTCCAAGATAATCCTCTCCCACAGCACAAGGAGGAGAGTGTCAACATAATCAACACTTCAAGTGGAGAAGGATCCAAATATCTCCGCTACGTTGAAGAATCAACTCAATCCAACAACCTCAACCTAATGAGTTGGGAAGCTTTTGAAAAACAATTCCTGATAGAGCAAGAAATAAAGTTTATCAAGGAACGAGTCGAGCAGTTGGCTGAACTACCAACATCAACTCACCAGAAAGATGTTGAAGCAAATCCATCAATCTATTGGCATTCGCTCTCCTCCAGCAGAAGTTCATTCCAATCAAGATCATAGCAGAACTTGTGAGCTTACACCCTGCACTGACAAGGGGTTCAAAGAAGTAAGTGTCCAAGCAGGTAGGAAGTTCCTATTTCAAAGGAATTTCACCAATTTGAACCAGTTAATGGAAGAAATCCTACAAATGATGATCAACGAGGGAATGGTTGAAGACTTGCTACCTCCGTTGAACCCTCAATCCAGAAAATTCAAACCTGACAAAATATGTCAGTACCATTCCAACTCTCCCGGCCATGATACAGAAGAATGCTGGGCACTTCGTAACCTAATTCAAGACCTGATTGAGAAAGGTGACCTAATCAGAGGAGATCAAATCCTCGACATGACAGATAAAGATAGCCTCTGGATCCCCGATGCATGGTATCAGGACACAGTGGCTGTCATATCCTGTGATAAAGAATCAATCATCACACCCCTGGTACTGACAGGTAAAGCGGTCCAAGACAAATAAAATCCTGTGAAGGTGGCTGCACCTCATCCTCTAATTTTGCCCTTCAGGCCTCAGTATCCAATCCTCAGTCTGAAGAAGGTCCCATAGAACTACGGGGACATTGAAAGCTCTACTTCAAACAATATTTCCATCCTATCAAAGGATAATCCATTGTACCTACCTCAGTGGGTGATTAAACCAGTTACCAAAGCAAAAGAAAGGGTGGCTGAAGAAAAGGTACAAGAGTTCCTCAAAAAGATGGGACACAATGAAATCAAGATAGTGCAAAGCTTGAAAGATGCACCCAAGTAAATATCCATACTGGACTTGGAGGATCACCTCAATATCCTAGTGAAGGTACTAGAAGAAGTTCATCAGCCATACACGGTAGACACAGAGAAATTCCGTCATGTGATAAAATATATTTTCAACAATAATGTAATTTCCTTCACAGACGATGATATCCCAGCTGAGGGAAGGGCCACCACAAGTCCCTGCATATAGCCGTTATATCCTCCGGATACGTGATCGGAGGAGTGCTTATTGAGGGAGGATCTTCCCTCAATATTTGTCCATACGACACGTTGGAAAGAATGAAGATCAATCCAAACCGGATCAAAGCCAGTCACATGGTTATCCGGGCTTTTAATGGATCTCGCCGCCAAGCTATGGGGGAAATCGAGCTTCCTCTAGAAATTGGTCCACACACCTTCTATGTATCTTTCCAGGTGCTCAACATAGCCACTGAATACAACTTGTTGTTGGGCTGGCCATGGATCCATATTGCCGGGGCTGTTCCATCCACCCTTCATCAGCAACTCAAGTATATTATCAATGACAGCCTCATCACAGTAAATGCCGAACTAGAATACCCTACCCACATATATGGGGACATGCCAGTGATTAGCTTGGATGCCGGGGTTGAGCCTACAAGTTTTCAAGCTCTCGAGGTAAGTGATATTCAATATCTACCAATTGGGACACAAGCCCTGAAGCCTAAAATTTCCACTGAAGTAATGGCAGTGGGCCAAGAAATGGTAGCTGCGAGTTTCCAACCTGGAGAAGGGTTAGGAAAGAACAAGCACGGCATTAAGATGCCAATTCAAATCCCAAGTCATATGGGAAAAGCAGTGTGACACCCCCAAATCCAGGTACTTCGTTTCCATATGATTTGGTGTTCACTTTCAAATTAAAACATACATCTACCCAATAATAAAGAATTGCAAACTAATTACAACCTTCATAAAACCTTAAATAAAATCTTCCTTTAGAAAGGAATACAACTTGTCCAAAAAAATCCCAAGGTTGACTAAACCTTAACATCAAACAATAAATGAGGAAATAAAACATAACATAATCGACTAAGTCTTATTACAATCAAAACTTGAAACAACAAGCCTTCACTTGTTCATCTTTTCTTTTCCTTTACTTGTTAACGGTATGTCAACATTCGTGTTCTCAACTGCAAGTGGTGGTAAAACATGCAAGAGTGAGCAAACAAAAGCTCACTTGGAAATACAACAGTGATATGACATATATGAATAGTTTCAAAAGAGTTTGAATAACTTTACTTTCATCAAAATAAAGAATTGAATTATAGTTCTTTCATTAATACATAGAATTCGAATATAGAATCATCTGAGGGTCATAAGACCTTGAACCATTGTCCTAGGTTATAAATATTTCTATTTAAACCTTTAACAGTCAATAAGACTATGGACCTTTAACTCGTACTCAGGGGGATCAACCCTTTGTACCATGAATTGTGCACAACCATCTTAACGCTTTCGCATAAATATCCCCTAATAAATAGGGTTGTTCATTCTTAGTAATTGAATTCAAGTCCGTACCAAAGAAATTTTGGTTTGGATAGATAAGGGAACTTTAGAGTTCAACTATCATCAACTAGGAGTAGTTGAATCGACTCACAACACTTTAATAGTTCAATGACATAAGAATCATGAACCAATTACAAGATATGACAATAATCTTTATAATAGATAGGCATGCTTTAGAAGTAGCTCAAAGCAATTGAAAGAATAAGTGAATCTTGCTTGAACAACTAAGTCAAGATCATAATACCTCAATAATACTTTAATATTTGAGCATTAGGAATATTAGAGTCCAACAACGCTTGTACAAAGTAAATAACAAGTGCGAAATGGAAACTTGTTTAACTAGAAAACTTGCACAATAATAAGTTTAGAGATAGGAAACTTGCTTAATGTTAATGAGTTTAGGGTTTAGAATACTTGCCTTAAGTGCAAGCTACACTTGAACACAATTACAATCACTTCACAAACACCCTACACATTTATATTACATTCAAACCTTCTATTAGTATCCAACTACATCATTTAAACCATCGAACTTCATATCCAAGTCCAATTCACAATGTAATTTACCACATTGGTTGCTAATTAGTCAACTACGTGAGTCTATACTCACGGCATACATTCATAAGCTTATAACTCAATGAACCGTGTTATGTACCTTAGGAAAGTAACACACACACACTCATGTAACATACTCAAATAACACTTCAATCAAACTTAAACACATAAAAAACATGTTAACTTATTACTTATTTCACTTTCCAAGTCATAGAAGTAAGTTAGCTAAACAAACGGGCATGAAAACTCAACAAGCAAAAACCAACTTTTTTGGACAGATTGTTAACCCACTGGGGAGGGTCCCCCAAGGGCAAAAGCCCCACTGGGGCGGGTGCATGCTCTGGTGGGAGAGCTGGCTCACGAACTGGTGGAGAAATAAGCTAATTTGGCTCATTCCTTCACACCGAATTCAATTTTTCCCAACATGATAAACATAAAACTTGATACAAACAATATTTTAAACTCATTAACATGCTCATAACATCTATAATCCATAGAACATATAATCAAAATCAAGATTTCTTGATTTTCAAAGAAAAACACAATATTAAGTGTTATTGGCGAAAATTGTTATCACAAATTCGTTTTTCAATTAATTCAAGTGATTCCAAATGCAATAACTCCTATTCTTAACATATTAACATAATACATGATCAATTTCAACAATAACCCATAATCAAACATCAATTTGATAATTTCAAAAGCCATTTTTCAAAAATTAATTCAAAGAAAATCACTATAATCATAATTCCTATTGTTTATCAAAAATTCATGGTTTGAATTGCTAACACAACCATATAACTCATATATAATCATGTTATATCATATATTACACATAACTCATACTCACATCAATGATTTAAGAATAATTTTCAAAGTAACTTCATAAAAGAGTACTATGAACATGATTTCATCGTGTTCATCATATACTTACGAATTGAAACTCTTAAACAACTATTAAAATCATATGTAAACATATATATACATATATATGTACATATCCCATTCACATATCAAAATAAATAACTTTCACAAAGAGATTTTTACAAAGAATTCTAAAATTATGAAAATATAAAAAAACATGCTTTGAAAACTTATTTTTACAACAATTGTATTTTGAAAATCCTTTCATGGCATACAATTACATATGAAAATATATGAACACCATATATACATATAATTTCATAATCATGAAAACCTAATTTGATAAAGAAAAACACAACACATGTGAATTGATTCTAGGGTTAAGATTATAACCTTACTAGTTTTTGACTAAGAGAAGAGATGATGAAGATGATGATCCTCTTTTGCCTTCTCAAGCTTTTCTTCCTCTTCTCTCTTCTTCTTCTTTCTTTGTTTAGACTTAGGCTTTTAGAAAAACTAACATATCTTTTAACTTAACATATATTATACAATATACATATACATATACATATATAATATATATGTAACTTATATTATTAATATAGCTAATAAGTAATATACTAATTGCTATACTAACTACCACTTATTACATAGGTTACAAAATTTGAAAAGCCCAAGGCCATGTTTAGAAAACTCTTAGTTAAAAAATAGGTTTTAGTGCTAAGGTTTTGTTTGGGTAAAATAAGATTAAACAACTACAAGGGCCTTGTTTGGTAAAACCACTTAAAACTCTTTTCCATTCTTTTAATAAATCCTTAATCCATAGATTAAATACCACACTTATTTAATTAAATTACAACACTCTAATTTAATTAAATCAACTAACATTCACATAATACCAAATTGTCACACAATTTTAATTCCTTTATTAAACATAATTCATGTAACAAATTATTATCACTTAGCACATAACATTAAATCTAATTGAATTGTTCTCAATTAAATTAAATTTATGCTACACCATTGCTAACATATCAATTTAATTAAACATATAGCACTTAATTAAAATGTTAACAACAATCACTCAATTTATTTATTAACTCAAAAAATAAATTTAATAAAATATTTATTTAATTCAATAAATATTTATAGTTAATATATAAAATCCTCAATCGTTACAATATTCCCCCCTTAAAAGGATTCTGTCCCCAGAATCACAATCATAAAAAAAAATTCTCATAAAAATTTCCATCTGTTACAAGCAGGACTGCGATACTTATCCAGGTCAAACCACCGGAATCCACACAAACATCCCAAGGCTCATACCTACACAATTCTGCTCCCAAACCTCATGAGTGTCGAGTGGATGAAACCTATGAGAAAAATCTCGACTGCATTATCAACCATGCTGTTTGTGTTAGAGTTTATGCCCTAAAGGCTAATTCTTTGATGTAATTGTTTAAACATTTTTGATATTATATTTGATTGAATAAATGAATTATTTTATTATGGTTTTATTTACAGCGTTATATAAATGTTAACATAATAAAAGTCCTTAGAATAGTGATACAAATTATATGGCTTCAAGTATGTGACTTGAACATGAGATCATATAGTTACAATTAGTATCATTACTCTTAAATGTCCCTAGTCGAGTGTCATTGTTAATGGGACAACAATGATACATTGAGACTAGTATGTGGATTGACTGATGGCCAAATCTCATTGGTCATAAATATATGAGATATTGAGTCAATGCATAGGTACATGTTAGAGAACAATGTACTGGGCAGACCCACCATGAGAATTCTACGTGGAGCATTATGCAAAGTGTCATAAGCAATTCTCATAGTGACAATGATGTAATGATCCTCCGACCTGAAATCACTATATTACTACACGAGAATTTATGTACTTTGATATCATCAAAGGCCACCTTTAATAGATGGACGATAAAGGTGATTATTGGGTACATCATGAATCGTGTGAGGAATATGAGTGATCTAGATGGAATTTAACCCTCCAATATATTAGGGGTGATATCCATAAGGCCTCTTGATTGAGTAGGACTATGAAATGCATGGCCATGCTCAAATAGTGATTTGTTTCATATAGTCTACTCATCGATCAAGAAAACTCAGATTAAATTATGAAGAGGATGACACATTCCATGCCTCGAGTTTAATCTAGGATGTCAAGGTTAAAAGGATTAAATTACATTGAAACATTGGTCACGAAAAGGTTGTATCGAATCACCGATCTTATTATTATTTGGGTAGCAGTGATGCATTAGTAGATGCCTCTCACTGTTTATAATT
This sequence comes from Panax stipuleanatus, assembly GCA_020205555.1. Lineage (NCBI taxonomy): Eukaryota > Viridiplantae > Streptophyta > Magnoliopsida > Apiales > Araliaceae > Panax > Panax stipuleanatus. The sequence continues at coordinate 37,855,107 of CM035115.1, forward strand.
TTATAATATGATTTTAAAATTATTGCCAACATAATAATAACCTATAGGGTCACACACTTAGAACGTAATTAAAAGGGAATTAATTTAAATTGTATGGATTTAAATATATCAATATGATTGATAGTATTTAAATTATGAATTTAAATTAATAGGATAATTTGTATATATATATATGTATATTAATTAAGTAGGACTTAATTAAGATATAATATATATATATATATATATATATATATATAAATTTGGATTTTATATTTCTAATTAGATTAGGTTTTGGTTAATTCCTTTAACTGCTATATATATGATATATCAGCCGTCTAAGGTATTATTCGATATCAAAACCCTAGCCGCTCTTAGAGAGAGACTAGAGAGAAAAATTTCAAAAGTCCAGATCCTTGGCGGCTAGTACCGCAGCTTTCCTTGCTGCAGATCGTGTGACGATTCGCGGGACGTTCGTGTGGATACCGTAGAGGCGCAGTTCCGTTGGATTGCGTTGAGGATTCGAAGCAGTTCCAGAATCTCCATCGTCTCCTTCCAGGCTTGAATAATTGGTAAAACATATCTTAACCTCTGAATTAATATGTTTTCGCATGGATCCTGTTTTAGGGTTTCGAAAATTTTTAATTTCCGCTGCGTTTATGTGCCGAAAACCCCTACAGTGGTATCAGAGCTACTTGCGAAACGATTAATTCAGATTACGTGTTTTAATTGTATTCGTTATATATGATATATGATGATGCATGTTTACCGATCTGAAATTGAATATATGATATTCTGCATGTATGCGTATTCTGGAAATCTGTAATATATATGCATGTATATGATGTTCTGATAATTGTATCCTAGAAGGTGGAATAACAATTCAACTTCTGTTCTAATTGGATTAGAAACATGAAGATTCGATTTAATATGATTAATCGAAACTGGACATATATGATATGTTCTGGGTGTATTGTTAGTATGAGTGTGTTGGCCGGACCACCGCCAGGGGGGGAGCCCCCCCTTGGACCCCCCCGTCGTAGCGCACGATGGTCGTGACCCCAATATTTTGTATATAGTTTTCTTTAATTATATAAATTGTGTCATGTGCTTATTGTGATATGCATGGTGCACAGTTATAGCCCTTTTGACCCATAGGTTAGTGGTTTTGGTTTTGAAATACGGCTTGCATGTCGTGCCTTTCTATAAATTCTGATATACTATTCTCTTCTCATCTAAATCCCCTCGAATGTAACTCGAGGTTTCTTTATGTCATGTAATGTACAATTGTAACCTATCAAGATGACAAGATGATGATGGAGAGGAGACACATGCATGAGGAAGGTCCAAGGAAGCTAATTTTTTGAAGACCTTTTACCACCTTAGACTGACCTTCAATCTTTTCATTAGCTTGAAAAGATTGGCATAGGGTTGGGGCCATAACTGTGACACATTTAATTTTGCACTTTATTTATGCTTGTATACGATATGATATGATAAATAATGTGCATGTTTAATAAGATTAAAATTGGTGAGATCTAAATTAATTATTAAAATCCCTCATAAAATTATTAAGTCTAAATCAGATGCCTTCCAATGAATAACACTCATCAAGACCTTGACCGATGGATGTAGGTTTGCCAAAGTAAAGTACCCCATTTATCTTGGTAAGATGCGATAGGATAATTGTGATATCCAAACTGTTAAAATCATTGGGCCAGACTTAACTAAGTTATCACAATAGGATTGTGGACTTAGAGGCATAAAGTTTGGTAGGTACCATTAGATGGACTAGAAACAAATGTTGTTCACCAAACTATCTAAGAGTTATATATGATATAATTGACAAAGGGTTGTCTACCTAAATAATTATGTTTTGAGAGAATAGCCAAAGCTAACTTAAGGCATAATGAAATATGGATCTTAGCTCACTAGAAAGATTTAATTGAAAAATGCTTTCCGAATTAATGGTGAGGGCTATTAATTTGAATAAAATAGTGGGAGGTATATTTTGAATGTACTATTATCAATTACATAATATCAAAATTCTGCAGTTTGACTTATTATTTTTGCACTTATAAATTGTAGATATCAATGGCAAACAACAACACAAATAGTCTTTCACTACGATCAGTCCTTGAGAAGGAAAAGTTGAGTGGAGTTAATTTCCTAGACTGGCATAGGAACTTGAGGATTGTCCTCAAACAGGAGCGCAAGCTATATATCCTTGATGGGCCCATTCCTGCAGCACCAGCTAACACTGCACCACGTGTAGAGCATAATACTTACAAGAAGCATCAAGATGATGCTCTGGACGTGAGTTGTCTCATGCTAGCAACTATGAACTCTGAGCTTCAGAAGCAACATGAGTTAATGGATGCTTATGAGATGATCGAGCATCTCAAGAAATTGTTCGAAGGGCATGCTCGACAGGAGAGGTATGATACAAGCAAGGCGTTGTATCACTGCAAGATGGGTGAACGTGATCCAGTTGGTCCACATGTGCTGAAAATGATTGGGTATATTGAGTACCTTGGTAGGTTGGGTTTTCCGATTACTCCGGAAGCCCAAACTGATCTTGTTTTGCAATCTTTGAACAGCAGCTACTCTCAATTTGTTATGAATTACCTCATGAATGAAATTGAGAAACCACTTACTGAGTTGTTGAGCATGTTAAGAACTGCCGAGAACAACATGAAAAAGGCAGGACCCGCTCCCATAATGATGGTGCAAAAGGGGAATGCTAAGGGAATGGGGAAAGGCAAGAAGAAGATAGGATCTAAATCAGCCAAACCCAATCCCAAAACCAAACATGCTTTAAAACCTAAAGGTGGGGTGGCTAAAGAAGGTGATTGTCACTTCTGTGGAAAATCTGGACACTGGAAGAGGAATTGTCATGCTTATTTGGAAGAACTGAAGAAAAAGAAAGGAAGTATGACTTCTGATTCAGGTATATATGTTGTAGAAGTCAATTTGTCCACTTCTACATCATGGGTATTGGATACTGGATGTGGTTCTCACATTTGTGTTAATGTGCAGGAACTCCGAAGGAGTAGGACTTTGGCGAAAGGCGAGGTTGACCTACGAGTTGGGAATGGAGCAAAAGTTGCTGCACTAACCGTAGAAACTTATCATTTATTTTTGCCCACTGGGCTAGTATTAGAATTAGAGGATTGTTATTATGTGCCTGCTATGAGCAAAAACATTATTTCTGTTTCTTGTTTGGACAAGAAAGGTTTTTCATTTTTAATAAAGAACAACAGTTGTTCATTTTACTTAAATGAAATATGTTATGGTGTTGCACAATTGTTTAATGGTCTTTATATTCTTAATTTAGAAATGTCTATCTATAACATAAATACAAAACGATTTAAATCAAATGATTCAAATCCGACATATCTTTGGCACTGTCGTTTAGGCCATATAAATGAGAAACGCATATCCAAACTCCATAAAGATGGGTTTTTGGATTCATTTGATTTTGAATCATATGAGACATGCGAGTCTTGTTTATTAGGCAAGATGACTAAAACCCCTTTCACTGGACACAGTGAACGGGCTAGCGATGTATTGGGACTTATACATAGTGATGTATGCGAACCCATGAGTTCATTAGCAAGAGGTGGGTTTTATTACTTCATTACATTTACTGACGACTTCAGTAGATATGGATATGTGTATCTTATGAGACACAAATCCGAATCCTTTGAAAAGTTCAAGGAATTCAAGAATGAAGTTCAAAACCAATTTGGCAAAAGCATAAAAGCCCTTCGATCCGATCGAGGAGGTGAATACTTAAGCCAAGACTTTGATGACCTTCTAAAGGAGTGTGGTATTATATCACAGCTCACTCCACCTGGAACACCACAATGGAATGGTGTGTCTGAGAGGAGGAATCGCACCTTGTTGGACATGGTACGATCGATGATGAGTCATGCAGATCTTCCAATAAGCTTCTGGGGTCATGCCCTAGAGACAGCTGCATTCACACTTAACCGTGTTCCTACAAAGACGATTCATAAGACACCATATGAGATGTGGACTGGGAAACGTCCTAGTATGTCGTTCATGAAGATTTGGGGCTGCGAGGCGTTTGTAAAACGTCTGGCTTCTGACAAGCTCGGACCCAAATCTGACAAATGTAATTTTGTGGGATACCCAAAGGAAACAAAAGGGTATTATTTCTACAAACCTTCTGAGAACAAAGTATTTGTTGCTCGAACTGGTATTTTTCTAGAAAGAGAATTTGTTTCTAAAGGAAACAGTGGGAAGAAAGTAGAACTCGAAGAAGTTCGAGAACCACAAAATATCATTGAACCTGAGTTGGAACATGAGCAGGAACCACAAGATATTGTGGAAAGTGAACCTGCTCAAATTACACGAGGCATTCGTAGATCTGGTAGGACACGCCAAGAGCCCGAGAAATATTATGGATTTCTTGTGACTCAAAACGGCGATGTGATGCTCATAGATCATGATGAACCTGCTTCCTACCAAGAAGCTATGAATGGACCAGATTCTGAGAGATGGCTTGAAGCCATGAAATCTGAGATGGACTCCATGTATACTAACCAAGTATGGACTTTGGTTGATCCACCCGAAGGGGTAAAACCAATCGGGTGCAAGTGGGTTTTCAAGAAGAAAATCGACATGGATGGTAATGTACAAACCTATAAAGGTCGACTGGTAGCAAAAGGTTTCAAACAAGTTCAAGGTGTTGACTATGATGAAACCTTCTCTCCAGTGGCAATGGTTAAATCCATCAGGATCTTACTTGCTATTGCAGCCTTTTATGATTACGAAATCTGGCAGATGGATGTCAAAACTGCTTTCCTTAACGGAAATCTCCTTGAGGATGTGTATATGACACAACCTGAGGGTTTTGCCAATCCAAAGGATGCTGGAAAGGTATGTAAGCTGCAGCGATCCATTTATGGATTGAAGCAAGCCTCTCGGAGTTGGAATCTTTGATTTGATGAAGCAGTCAAAGAGTTTGGCTTTATAAAAAATGAAGATGAACCTTGTGTATATAAGAAGGTTAGTGGGAGTCACATTGTATTCCTGGTATTATATATTGACGACATATTAATTATTGGGAATGACATTCCTTCCTTACAGGCTGTAAAAACATGGTTAGGAAAATGTTTCTCCATGAAAGATTTGGGCGATGCAACCTACATTTTAGGTATCAAGATCTATCGAGATAGATCAAGAAAAATGCTCGGCCTAAGTCAAAATACATATATTGATAAAGTGCTGAAACGGTTCAGCATGCAAGAGGCAAAAAGAGGACACTTACCCATGTCTCATGGTGTTAAGATCTCTAAGGCCCAATGTCCTAAATCACATGATGATGAGGAGCGTATGAGAAAGATCCCTTATGCTTCGGCAATTGGATCTATCATGTATGCAATGATATGTACTCGTCCGGATGTCTCGTATGCTTTGAGCATGACGAGCAGATACCAGTCGAATCCAGGTGAAGGTCACTGGACAGCAGTCAAGAATATCCTCAAGTACCTGAAAAGGACTAAGGATTCATTCTTGGTATATGGAGGTGAAGACGAACTGACAGTAAAGGGTTACACAGATGCTAGTTTCCAGACTGACACAGATGACTATAAGTCTCAGTCAGGTTTTGTGTTTTGCCTTAATGGTGGTGCTGTTAGCTGGAAAAGTTCGAAGCAAGAGACAGTAGCCGATTCTACAACAAAGGCTGAGTATATTGCTGCTTCTAGTGCGGCCAAAGAGGCTGTATGGATTAAAAAGTTCGTCACTGAACTTGGTGTTGTTCCAACCATTGTTGATCCGGTTGAGCTATACTGTGATAATAATGGAGCCATTGCACAGGCTAAGGAACCCAGATCTCACCAACGATCCAAGCATATACTTAGGCGGTACCATCTCATCCGTGAAATCATTGATAGAGGAGATGTACATATAAGCAGAGTGCCAACAGATGATAATGTTGCAGATCCACTGACCAAAGCTTTGTCGCAGCATAAGTACGAAAGTCACACTAGTTCCATGGGTATTAGATACATGAGTGATTGGCTCTAGTGCAAGTGGGAGACTGTTAGAGTTTATGCCCTAGAGGCTAATTCTTTGATGTAATTGCTTAAACATTTTTGATATTATATTTGATTGAATAAATGAATTATTTTATTATGGTTTTATTTACTACGTTATATAAATGTTAACATAATAAAAGTCCTTAGAATAGTGATACAAATTATATGGCTTCAAGTATGTGACTTGAACATGAGATCATATAGTTACAATTAGTATCATTACTCTTAAATGTCCCTAGTCGAGTGTCATTGTTAATGGGACAACAATGATACATTGAGACTAGTATGTGGATTGACTGATGGCCAAATCTCATTGGTCATAAATATATGAGATATTGAGTTAATGCATAGGTACATGTTAGAGAACAATGTACTGGGCAGACCCACCATGAGAATTCTACGTGGAGCATTATGCAAAGTGTCATAAGCAATTCTCATAGTGACAATGATGTAATGATCCTCCGACCTGAAATCACTATATTACTACACGAGAATTTATGTACTTTGATATCATCAAAGGCCACCTTTAATAGATGGACGATAAAGGTGATTATTGGGTACATCATGAATCGTGTGAGGAATATGAGTGATCTAGATGGAATTTAACCCTCCAATATATTAGGGGTGATATCCATAAGGCCTCTTGATTGAGTAGGACTATGAAATGCATGGCCATGCTCAAATAGTGATTTGTTTCATATAGTCTACTCATCGATCAAGAAAACTCAGATTAAATTATGAAGAGGATGACACATTTCATGCCTCGAATTTAATCTAGGATGTCAAGGTTAAAAGAATTAAATTACATTGAAACATTGGTCACGAAAAGGTTGTATCGAATCACCGATCTTATTATTATTTGGGTAGCAGTGATGCATTACTAGATGCCTCTCACTATTTATAATTTTATAATATGATTTTAAAATTATTGCCAACATAATAATAACCTATAGGGTCACACACTTAGAACGTAATTAAAAGGGAATTAATTTAAATTGTATGGATTTAAATATATCAATATGATTGATAGTATTTAAATTATGAATTTAAATTAATAGGATAATTTGTATATATATATATATATGTATATTACTTAAGTAAGACTTAATTAAGATATAATATATATATATATATAAATTCGGATTTTATATTTCTAATTGGATTAGGTTTTGGTTAATTCCTTTAACTGCTATATATATGATATATCAGCCGTCTAAGGTATTATTCGATATCAAAACCCTAGCCGTTCTTAGAGAGAGACTAGAGAGAAAAATTTCAAAAAGTCCAGATCCTTGGCGGCTAGTACCGCAGCTTTCCTTGCTGCAGATTGTGTGACGATTCGCGGGACGTTCGTGTGGATACCGTAGAGGCGCAGTTCCGTTGGATTGCGTTGAGGATTCGAAGCAGTTCCAGAATCTCCATCGTCTCTTTCCAGGCTTGAATAATCGGTAAAACATATCTTAACCTCTGAATTAATATATTTTCGCATGGATCCTGTTTTAGGGTTTCGAAAATTTTTAATTTCCGCTGCGTTTATGTGCCGAAAACCCCTACAGTTTGCTCCGGTCTTAGCTGTCCATGAAAGGAAAGCCCTCAAGCCTGAGGCAGATAGCGAAAAGGGAAAAGAAAAGATCCTGTACGAAGGACGAGACCCATTCGCTAACATGAAAGTCATTATCAACTACAAAGGGAAGAATGATGAACTCCTAGATAGTCATGACGAAGATTGTACTCACTTTCCTCGCTGCAAACAGAGGAACAATCCACAAAAAAGCCTCGGCCATATCCTAAAGGATGTCACAGTTGTCATTCAAGACGAGACGGACGAGCACACTTCCAGCATCCTCCTTATCCATGAAGATCTAACAATGGATAATTGGAGCAGTGTCCCTTGCCTCAGTCAAAAAGGGTAAAGGGGCAGGCAGTCAATCTACCCTTAATCATGCTTTCATTTACTGCTTATTTTTGATTGCACAGCTAAAGCAGTCACTTTTATCATGCTTTACAAATGCTATGTGTATTTAAGCAGTTGTATATATTAATGAAAGCGTTTTTGTTTTCAGGACCCAAGTATTGGATATGTGTCTCTGCTGATGTGATGCCAACCTGTCAACATAACTCCAACCATAATGCAAGATTGAGCTTCGACTTGACGGATCTTGATTAAGAGGAGAAAGATGACTATGAGGTGCCAGAGGAAATCAAGGAATGGGTCGAAGACAAACCCAAACCAAACCTTGACCAAACCTCCACCATCAACATAGGAACCTCCAAAATAATCAAAGAAATCCAAATAGGTTTAGACCTCACATTGGATCAAAAAGCCGACCTGATCGCTCTCCTAACCTAGTACCAGGATGTATTTGCATGGTTGCATGAAGACATGATCGGTCTATCCATAGACATTGTCATCCATCGGATGCCCATCAAGGAAGGGTTCAAACCAGTCAAACAAAAGCTCAGACGATTGAAACCTGAGTGGAGTCTCAAAGTCAAGGAAGAAATCGTTAAGCAATTCAAAGCCGGGATCATTATGGTATCAACATATCCCGAATGGCTATCAAACATAGTCCCCGTGCCTAAACCAGGAGGGAAGGTACGAGTCTGTGTGGCTTATCGGGATCTAAACAAAGCCTGCCTCAAGGACATTTTCCCGGTACCTTTTATCCACATCTTGATTGACAATACTGCACAGTACGGCATGTATTCCTTCGTAGACTGCTTTGCTGGTTACCATCAAATCATGGTTGCTAAAGAAGACCAGGAGAAAATAACTTTTATCACTCCCTGGGGAACCTTTTGCTACCGACGATTATCCTTCGGCCTTATCAATGTCGAAGCAACATATCAGCGAGCCATGATGGCCCTCTTTCATGATATGATGCACAAAGAAATAGAAGTCTATGTTGACGACATCATCATCAAATCCCGGAGGGAGGATGATCACATAAACCATCTCAATAAGCTATTCAACAGGTTGCGCAAGTACAACCTCAAGCTAAATCCCGCCAAATACGCTTTTGGCGTCACGGCAAGCAAACTGCTAGGATTCGTGGTGAGCAATTGGGGCATTGAGTTAGACCCTGCCAAGATCAAAGCCATTTCTTAAATGCCCGTGCCTCGTACAGAGAAGGAGATCCGAGGATTCGTAGGAAGGATCAACTTCATAAGTCGGTTCATTTCCCAGCTCACAGCAACCTGTGAGCCCATCTTCAAGCTGTTAAAGAAGAATTCCTCCATCAAATGGAATGAGGATTGTCAACAAGTCTTCCTTTCCATTAAAAAGCAGCTTGTCAAAGCACCTGTTTTGGTACCTCTGAGGGATGGAGTTCCTTTATTCATGTACCTGTCCATCAATGCCAATGCTATGGGCTGCATGCTAGGACAGAAGGATGATAGTAGCAAAGAAAGAGCTATTTACTACATCAGCAAAAGATTCAGTAGCGGGGAACAAAAATACACCCTGATCGAGAAGATATGTTGTGCATTAGTATGGGCCGCCATGAGGTTGCAACACTACTTGCATGGGCATACGACATATCTCATATCTCGTATGGATCCACTCAAATACGTCTTCAACAAACCAATGTTAAATTGTCGACTGTCCAAATGGCAGTTGATTTTATAGCAGTTCGACATTGTCTACGTGACTCAGAAGTCTATCAAAGGCCAAGGCATTACAGATCAATTAGCAGAAGCACCTTTAGGAGGGTTCGAGCCTTTGGAGATATATTTCCCAGATGAAGGGATTATGATAATTCAACAACTCCAGTCAGAGAATACAGTCCAACCATGGAAAATGTATTTCAACAGAGCGGTAAACATGGAAGGTTCCGTAGCTGGGGTAGTCCGTATCTCTGGTACAGGTGATCAATATCCTGTGGCTATCAAACTTTAATTTGGCAACACCAATAACACGGTCGAGTACAAAGGCTGTATACTGGGGTTAAAACTAGCCCAATCCATGGGTATCAAACACTTACTGGTCTTTGGAGATTCCGAGTTGGTCATCAGACAAACCATCGGCAAATATCTCACAAAAGAACTGCATTTGCTGCCCTATCATCGGCAAGTCCTCAAATTATCCTAGGAGTTCGAAGCAATAACCTTCGTCCACATTCCTTGGGGTCAAAATAACTTTGCCGATGCATTGACAATGTTAGCTTCATTAATCCGCATATCCAACAGGAGCGGGTTTCCCAACATCTAGTTAAAAAATTAAAAAGCCCTAACATACGGGAATTACATTGGAGAAGTATCAGATGAAATACCTCCTGTCAAGCAACCTTGGTTTTAAGATATCAAGGAATATCTCCATGATGGATCTACACTAGCTGGTGCAAGCCAATTAGAGCAAAAACGGATTCTCAGAATGGCCATAAAATTTTATTTGAGCAGAGATGCACTTTATAAAAGGGATACTGGAATAGGCTTGTTAAGATGCCTCGACAAGGAGCAAGCCCAAAGACTAATGGATAAAATCCATGGTGGAGTCTGTGGTCCACACATGAGCAGCCATCTGCTAGCCAAGAAGATATTCAGAACAGGACATTACTGGATCTGGCTCAAAGCTGATTGCGATGATCACGTCAAGATATGCTTTCAATGCCAAATACATGGAAATGCCATCAACGCTCCTCCAAATGAGATGCACAACATGAGTGCACCATGGCCTTTTTCTATATGGGGAATGGACGTGATAGGTCCAGTCGAACCCAAAGCCAGCAACGGTCATCGATTCATCTTCACCATGATCGACTATTTTACCAAATGGATTGAAACAGCCTCTTTTCCTAAAGTTACAAAAGAGGTTATCATCAGTTTCATCAAAAACAATGTCGTCTGTTGATATGGACAATCGGAGATGATCATATCAGACAACGCTAAAAACCTAATCAATCAAATGATGGTAGAACTGTGTGCCAAGTTCCACATCAAGCATCTCAACTCCATCATCTATCAGCCCAAGATGAACGGTGCTGTCGAAGCGGCCAACAAAAACATCAAGAAGATCATGTAAAAAATGTCAGCCAATCACAAAGACTGGCCTGACCTTCTACCTTTCACCCTGTTAGCCTACAGGACGTTAATGCGCACCTCTACTGGGGCTACCCCCTATTCCCTGGTCTATGCAGTCCTCCCGATAGAAGTAGAGATGGAGTCTTTACGAGTGTTAATAGATGCTCAAATGGACGAAGATCAATAATTGCAAGACCGATATCATCAACTGTCCCTGATAGACGAAAAAAGGGCCACGGCCATTTTCCACGGACGGTTATACCAGCAAAGGATCGCCATGTCCTACAATAAGAAAGTCTGACTTCGGTAATTCAAAGAAAATGATTTGGTGCTAAAGAAAATCCTGGCCAATCAGGATGAAGCCAAAAGAAAATTTGCCCCAAACTGGGAAGACCCTTTCATTGTCAAGGAAGTGCTGACAGGGGGAGCCATCAGACTACAAGAAATGGACGGGAACGAATTTCCCCAACTCATCAATTCAGACACCGTGAAAAAGTACTACGTCTGAAGCACATGCATACCCGCATCTGGGTCCTACAAATCAAATCAGGTTCGTCTCTTCAATCAAACAGCCTGAACTACGAATGGCCTGATCTCCCTCAGCCCGGGAGTACGTAGGCAACCATCTATGGTGCGGTAAAACCAAGTAAAAATCCAAAGAACTTCCAAATTCCAGCATCAAATTCCAAAACTCATCAAACCAAATTCAAACCCCAAATAAACTCTTTGCAAGCCTCTTCAATCAAACAACCAGAACTACGCATGACCTGATCTCCCTCAACCCGGGAGTACGTAGGCAGCCATCTACGGCGCGGTTTGACCCTCAAGGAAAAAACAAAAAAATGGAAGACCAGTTCCAAGACACCGAAGACAAATAAAAGCGAAAATATTGTCAAGCTGTCTGGCTACCAGACCCATTTGAGGAACTCTCTTGACACCTCAACTGTCAGTCCATCAAGGAGAAGCTCAAAATGCATCAATAACTGCGAGTCATAACGGAAGTGGTAATCACTCAGCGATGATAATATATATCTAAGTAGGGAAGTATCTCTGACGTGCCGGTCGTAGCTATCAAGCTCACCATAGCGTTCTATCAAGAAGTCAAGGGAGATCGCATGCCCTGAAACGATCTCAGCCATGACTATGTTCTGCCGAAGATCGGACAGTCGAGTAAACGGTCTCTGCACATCACTGATAGCCGTCTGAGCACACGATAACTCTAAATCTAAGCCAGTAAATCTCTAGTACTCCTCAAGAGTAGGCAAAAGCTCACACCGCCTAATGCAAAATACCTGTCTCTCCGGTACCTATAGGGGTAGGACGCCATTAATAAAGTCATCTGGAACCCTGAAATCCACAAGGGCCATCGAATGCCCCAGCATCTGGTCAACTGTCCCCCTAGCTGGAAAGGGCAGACTATCATACCATGACCGCAATGATGCAGGCACCTCTGACTGTGGCAAATGCACTATACGGCTAACTGCAGACGTCGTCATCTATAGCACCGTATCACAAGACCGTCTAGAGGTCAAGTTAAATCGCAGTTGTCTGAATGCATACACATGATACATGCATGATGACAATGATATAAACATGATGCAGCAGATAAAGATGACAAAAATATCTACAAAAAGCTATCTACTGCATACATCATCCCTATATCCTGGTACAAAGTAAAAGGAATAATACATGGAAATGGGGCACCACCACCCAACTAATACAGTGGTCTATCAAAATGATGGCACAGACGCCGAATAGCAAAAATAGTGACTGACCAAAAATATAAGTGCCATAGCTATCACAGGAAGTCGAAGACCTCGTTATTAAATTGATCGACCTACTCCAGATCCTCTGTCTGCACAAAGCTGCTGGGATCAGGCATATCTGGGCGGTATAAGGGAGGATCTACCCCTGTATAACTGTTACTGAATGGACCTAAAGAGGGTCCTACCAGAGTTGGATGGGTCAAATGAAGATGCCTCTGATGGATCTCGGCCAAGGTGCCTGATAAAGAAACGAGCCTCGTCCAACTCCTTGGTCAGATGTGTTATCTGGTCTGCATGAGTAGGCTTTCTAATACAAGATATCCAGTCCATCATCATCACGGACCCCGGCACCATGTTTGCCATAAAATGGGTGGCACGAGTCTTAGCCCCAATAGTGCGAGGACTCCACCAACTATAGAAGACTGCCTGACTGTATGGGCCCTCTGATAGATCAAAGCCATCTATACCCTCCAAAGGGATGTCTGTTAAAGGCACGGACAATGGACAATGATGCCAAGTAGGAGGAACAATGGGAATACGGATCTCCCCTATAACGCTCCAAATGGCACGCTCTCCAAGATAGAGCTCCCAGCCTCCCTCCGTCAACATAGGGACTCTGCGGGTCGATAAGGCAAACTTACGACCAGTGGGGAAACCTCCATCAAACCCGACGGTCAAGTGCTCGGATGTGTACAGCATCTAGGTGATCAGGCTCGCCGTCAAAATCTACAACTGCAGACGGGTATGAGTGAATCCCTCAGCAACAGGGACCTCCGTCAAAATGGAGTGATGCCATCTCCATCCATATGGATAGGTCTCTAGGCCTAATGCTGAAATGGGTCTTAGGTAAGGAAGCCTCTCAAATGCCCAATACTATCCATGCAAATATCAAAAGTCCTCAGTGACCAAGACTGCCAAAAATAAGTGCAGAAATCAAAAAGGTACAGAAAGATGTACTCACCAGCAAAAACTGATGGAATCCTAACCAAGCCACCATCACACCCTCTAAAAATAGGTGCATGCCCCGGAGAAAATAGGTAAAGGTATAGAAGCCCCAATCAAAGTCACTGAGGCGCTCTACATGCTGAGTGGCACTGATGAAAGCAAAGGACACCGTTGACGAGTTATCCACCATGAAATAACCCCTGATGATCGACAAAAATAATTGCCTCAGAATGCGATCTCTAGCCCTCCGATCATCAGGCGAAGGCAACTGCAAAGTCCCGTCCTGGGCATCTATACTCAAGGGACCAGATCAGACTGCCCGACCATTGAATGCCGATTGAGGGACTCCCAATAGGGATCTAACTGCGATGTGTTAAATGTTAGAGACGGCATGCACTGTCTTGCCCTCAAACTCAATACCGATAATAAATCTACAATCCATAGGAGTCATCATCACCTCGCAATCAAGCAGATGAAGGGACTGAGTCTGGTGGAACCAGCGCTCAGATAAAGCCCTCAAATACCCCCAAGGGCAACGGTGAGGCAGGATCGACAAGAAGGCCTGAAATCCCCAGCCATCTATGATATCCCTATAATCCTCATGCAGAGTCTGATAAAGGGAGTGCACACTAAACCAGTTCCCTTGAGGCTGTGTCAAGCCAGGGACCTGCATCAAAAATTAACCCATGTTAAAAACCTATGCCCCGAGAATGGCCAGAAGATGGGAAAAGAGTCCAGAGAGAAGAAAGACTTCAAGTCACCTTGTTGGCCTGAAAATATCTCGAAGGATGGCGACTCAAGTCGCCTAGCAACTCCTGTGTCTGCACAGCAATGCCCGGGACCTCCGCATGTGCAACCTGAGCTAGAACAGGAGCAACAAAAGCAGCCTCCTCGTCACCAATGTCAATGTGATGCTCGTCCTGTGCTGGACGTATCCTGCTCTCTACCAATCTGCGAGGCGTCCTACCTAGACGGGCCTGTGGGACGGCAAAAGCCCTCCTCCGACTAATGCCTGATGAAACCCCTCGATCCATTGCATACACCAGTGCTCGAAATCACCTCAGACAGGGCGTGGTAAGCCTAAAAGCTGTGGCTTATTAATCAATCAATCCAGCATACATATCTAAGTCCTAAAACATGCATGGGTCCATCAAAAATACCCCGTACAGTCAAAACTGCATGTTTTTCAAAATCCTAGAAGCTCAAAACCTGCATTCGATCAGTAAAAAACTCCCCACAGAGTCAAAAATGCATGTTTTTCAAAACCTAAGATTTTGGCAAAATTTTGCCAGAGTCTCCTTTGTAAAATGGATTGTCCACATGCACACAGGCATGCCTAGGTGGCCATTCAATAGCACACCTACCCAAAAATAGAAACAGTTCATATTTACTGAAAAAATCAAAAACCAGCCTCACATGGTCTCCATAATACCATAGGCATTTTTAGTTGAAAGTCTAGGCTCACTAGGCCTCAAAAAGGATGATTAAACTGATCAAAAAGTGGAAAAATTGACTGTCTCAAAACCTTAATTTTCTTACATACAAACATGCATTACAGTAAGATATGCATACATATGTAGACAGAAAATTTTTCACAAGTCATATAGATATATATTTTTCATACATTACTTTTAAAGGCGGTTCACATACTTTTAACGGTCAAAAACTGCGAAAGAATGATGGAAAACGTTACTTGCGCCGTGCTGAACACGTAGGAACTGACGGATTCAAAATCTGACTGCCAGAACTTCGTAGATCTGAAAAAGAAGATCAAAAATCCTTTTGCTGCTCCAACGGGAAACTTGCAAAATAAAAATCCCGCAGTACATTAAGTACCCCAGGTGGCCGCAACTCCACCTGCGGCTGCCGCACCTCCACCTGCGGCTGCCGCACCTCCACCTGCGGCTGCCGCACCTCCACCTTCGACAGCCCAAGTGGGTCCCACCTGCCCCGAGCCCGATTTTGTTCGAGTCAAAACGGAGTTTAAACGGGCTGCCGAATCAAATCTGAAGAGAAATCGCTACGCGATTGAGTGGTTTGTCCTGAAATCCTGCGTTCAAGCAGTGCAATCATGACAAAGAGGGAAACTCTACAGAGACCTTGACATTAATCCTGGTGTCATGTTCGGGGGTCAACAGATCAAACTACAAAAGAACTGCACAAAAATTGATCAAAACTGCCAAAAACTGCCATTTCCAAAGCAATTTCAACCGTTGGCTCAGCCCCAGCGAAGTTCGGGTTCTGACTGAAGCAGTTGTAGCCGTTGGCTCAGCCCTAGCAAAGTTTAGGTTTTGATCGAAGTAGTTTTAGCTGTTGGCTCAGCCCCAGCGAAGTTTGGGTTTCGACTGAAGCAGTTTCAGTCGTTAGCTCAGCCCCAACGAAGTTCGGTTTCTAACCGAAATATTTTCAGCCGTTGGCTCAGCCCCAGTGAAGTTCGGGTTCCCAAAATAGTTTCAACCATTGGCTCAACCTCAGCGAAGTTCGGGTTCTGACCGAATCAGTTTCAACCGTTGGATCAGCCCCAGCGAAGTTCGGGTTCCGATCGAAGCAGTTTCAGTCGTTGGCTCAACCGCAGTGAAGTTCGAGTTTTGACCGAAGCAGTTTCAGTTGTTGGCTCAGCCCCAGCGAAGTTCAGGTTTCGACCGAAATAGTTTTAGCTGTTGGCTCAGCTCCAGCGAAGTTCGAGTTCTGACCGAAGCAATTTCAGCCATTGGTTCCAGTCCAGCGAAGCATCGAGTACTGACCGATGACAACTCAGTCGTTGGTTCTAGCCCAGTGAAGTTCGGGTTCTGACAAAAGTAATTTCAACCGTTGGTTCCAGCCCAGCGAAGCATCGGGTACAGACCGGTGACAACTTAGCCGTTGGTTCCAGTCCAGCGAAGCATCGGGTACTGATCGGTGACAATTCAGTCATTGGCTCAGCCCCAGCGAAGCATCGGGTACTGACCGGTGACAACTCAGCCGTTGGTGCAACCCCAGCGAAGTTCGGGTGCCAACCGAAATCAATTTCAACCTTAAGACTAGTCCCATGAGATGTCGGGAGACGATCTACGATTGAGAGTCATATAATAATCCATCTTCACAAAGGACAGATGATGGAATCTGTTATACATGGCCTCAAAGAAGATCATTGAGGTTGTATCAATCCTAGCCACTTCCTCAATACCTATAAAGCTATCGTAGAGGACGTCATCCCCAGCAAATCAAGACGGGGAAATCTGTGATAGCTCACCCTCTCAGAATCTACGAAGCTATCGCAGAGGACGTCATCCCCAGAAAATCAAGATGGGGAAATCTGTGATAGCTCACTCTCTCAGAATCTACGAAGCTATCGCAGAGGACGTCATCCCTATTAGATTAAGACGGAAAGTCTGTGATAAATCATCTTCAACGAACTCATCAAAG
Source organism: Panax stipuleanatus (assembly GCA_020205555.1). Lineage (NCBI taxonomy): Eukaryota > Viridiplantae > Streptophyta > Magnoliopsida > Apiales > Araliaceae > Panax > Panax stipuleanatus. The sequence goes on from CM035115.1 coordinate 37,872,292, forward strand.
TCAAACAAATTATTGTGAATGATGTCATCCACCGTCGAAAATGTCAAAACTGGCTCGCGATAACTTCCTAATACCATCAATGGCTATACTGGATAGTGTCATCCCCAGCAAAGTGATAACACACACAGCCAAAAGTAGCCCCATTCTACTCCAAGACGCCCAGCTTCAAAATGGCTCTAGCACTTTTTATTTCCAGTGTCTACTAGTCTTTATTCTGTCCATTCCACCACGTTACATGGGCATGATAAAGAGGGGCATCTGTAGACACTTGAAATTTTCCTTGCCCCAATATCAACCTAGTAGGAGGGCAAAACCGTCAATCAATCCAAATCCGGCCACCAACGACGGTCCTTCAACCTAAATCTGATTCCCAACATCAGTAATCAAGCTCTAACAGTCAATCGGACCATCAATCAAGCTCCGATAGTCAATCGGACCATCCATCAAGCTCCGACAGTCAATCGGACCATCAATCAAACTCTGACAGTCAATCGGACCATCAATCAAGCTCCGACAGTCAATCGGACCATCAATCAAGCTCCGACAGTCAATCGGACCATCAATCAAGCTCCGACAGTCAATCGGACCATCAATCAAACTCCGACAGTCAATCAGACCATCAATCAAGCTCCGACAGTCAATTGGACCATCAATTAATCTCCGACAGTCAATCGGACCATCAATTAAGCTCCCACAGTCAATCGGGCCATTAATTAAACTCCGACAGTCAATCGGACCATCAATCAAGTTCTAACAGTCAATCAGACCATCAATCAAGGTCCAACAATCGATCGGATCATCAAGCTCAACCCCGGTCTAAACTCGGGAAGTTAATTCAACCCCGGTAGCAACCCGGGAGGTATCAATCAACCCCGATCTCGACTCGAGAGGTATCAATCAACCCCGGTCTCAATCTGGGAAGTCAAATTCAACCCTGGTCTCAATCCAAGAAGTCAAGGTAACCTCAACATCAACCGAGGACATGTCAAGCCATCTCTGGTCTCAATCCGGGAAACACAGTTCATCCCCGACAGTAACCCGGGAAGTCAAACTCAACCCCGGTCTCAACCCGGGACGTCAGGTCAACTTCAGACATTAACCTAAAGCGTTACAACAAGCAAAACCTGGAACAACCCTGTCAGCCACAGAGACAACCCTGAGGTCTGAAGATCCAAGTCTTGGAATCAGCTCCAGAAAGCAAACCAGCGACCATGCCGACACTACAGGAAGCCCCGAGAGGGGTACAACGGTCATTCCATAAACTCTTAACCGACTTGGTCAAACTCAAGCCAAATCAATGCCGACAAAGTCAGAATGAACCCTAACTACGATCCCGAGTGGCAACTACGCATGACAACTCAACGGATAAACTGCGGAGAATCAAAGACTTGGTTATGAACGCATCTTCTTGGACCCAAAAAATGTTTTTCCCATGTCATTGCGACACTCTCGGCGAGAGCTTTCCAGAAAGGTATCGCACGCCTCAAACGGACGCTCCGATCAAAAGTTAGAAAGTTTCTGACCGGACATCGCATTGCTTGGAGTGCACGTACTTCGAGACGACCAAGCTGGGCATGTGGGCCCCACCTAGGGGAGTCGCATCTCTACCCGTGGCTGCCGTAGGTAAAGTGGAGGCTTCCTGGCCTACAAATAAACGTGCCCCCTGCTCATTTAAAAAAAACGGAACGCAGCGAATATCTGCTAATTTGATTTTCCGACTGTTACACCTCTTCCAAACCCAAATATTTTCACTCCAACACGTAGATATACCCATATACTACCACATATCAAAACACCACTGGTAGATTTGGACGTTTAAAGCCTACGATTTGGCAAAAAGCCAGTATTGCAGTCCATTGTAAGTATTTTAACGATCAGAAAGTCAATACTACTACTTTGCACTGCTTTACACTTGCACACAAAGTTTCATCTTCTAAATATGCCCGGAACTTAGTTCCGTGGCCATTTTCGTCAAAAATTGATATATTTTTTTACATAAACTTCGTTTTTAACATTTCTACAACTTGGATTGACGATCTGTCAGCTCCAGTAGCTTCAATGCACTAGCACGCACATTCTGGCAACTTCGTCGGACTGGGTTATCTTCCCAGTCCAAATTTGGCCTTTTTCTGTACATATTTAACTGTTTATGTACTAACATTTCAATTCTGTCAAGCCCGAATGTCAAATCCGAGGTAGTTTACCGCTTTTATATATATTTACGTATATATAAGCGACTTTCACCGTCACTGGTATTCCAATCAGTCCTGGTTGACTATATTTCTGTCAATATATATATATATATATATATATATATATATTTATATATTTATATATTTTCAGTCGGCCTGGACTATTTCATGGCCATTTTGCTACTTTTGCACATTTCCCCATACTGGGTGCTCTCCCTAGTCCCTGGGGTGACTACTTTCTATCAATTTTAATTCCAGTACGGGCACCGGCGTGAAAATCCATCGCCCTTATTACTATATATAAATATGTATATATATATATATATATATTTCATTTCTGTCACAACCTAGATTATTTCGTCACTATTTACAGTTTATATATATATATATATATATATATATATATATATATATATATTTCAATTCCAGTCCGGGCTTACGAGTGAAAAACCCATCGCCCTTTTACAGCTTTTATATATATATATATATATATATATATATATATATATATATATATATATATATTACTATATATATTGCTTTATTCAATTTATTCAACTGCTGCATTTAACATTCATTTGTATATGAATTTGCATTGACATACCTGCAGGCGGATTAGATTTATCCAAATCTCGCCAATTCTAGCTTTCAACGGTTCAAACAGCTCCCGACAGAACCTGGAAGCTATAATGACTGAGATTTTTTTAAATCTAGTTATTTTTATAGTTTCAGCTCCAAAAGCAACCTCGCATCCCTTAGATCGCTATCTAGTGGGAACGAGACGCTTTGGCCACGCGCAGCCAGGATTTACTGATGAATCCTTGGTTCCATTGCGACGTGATGATACATACATTTATTTCTGTACAAATTTGAACTGTGTAGATTTTCCAGCCACTCACATGTGAGCCTGGGAATCGTGATCAAACTGATCAGAATCTGATTCCCACGATGGACAAACTCCGATTTACATATGTACCCTGCCAGTTTTTCTATAAAATGTACATGCACAGACCTTAAAATGGTTATCCGAATTTAAAGTCTCAACATAGTGAAAATATAGATTGTCGTGTCAGCTTCCCTCTGATGGTTTTCATACCCATGAGGAGACCGACACTTTATATTTCTATGGTCGAGGATGCTTCGCAGCCCGAAAAATCATCACTTGCATGCAGCCTTAAGGCTATAAAGATAAAATTGAAAGTGACGATGTGCTTCAATTCCTCTATCAGCGTATGGGTTTGATAAAACCAGCTTTCAAAACATCACTGTCAATTCAATTCAAAAGCTTTTGCAAATCAAATTAAATGCTTTTGGCAAATCAAATCAAACTGATTTTCAAATAAAATCAAACCCTTCGTATATAGGCTTAACGAAGCCTGTCAAAGCTTTCAATCAATTAAAATGCCCAATTTTCAAACAGCATTCACTCACGCATTCCAGTTTTAAGGGAAATATTGAAAAGATTGCGGTACCGTGTTTACACGGGAGTCGTGGGGTGCCTAACACCTTCCCCGCACTTAACCAAGCCCCCGAACTCAAAACTCCGATTTCAAAAGATCAAGTTTCAACAGTGTCCAGCAATTGGGCCTATTTTCAAATCAAATTCAATTGAGTTGGTACAACCATTTTCAAAACTACCAACTGGCGACTCTGTCTAAATCAAATCGTCGACATATACACATGTTGGCCTCTTTCCTAAAAAGCCCTTCAAAACCTTTTTTGTAATAAAAAAAATAAGGGTAGATATAACTTAGGAAGATCAATTTGTGGAAAACTGGGTTAACAATCGACCCGAGGTATTTCCTAAATTTTCCAATGTCGACAGGGAGGAAGAGCAACAAATGAAGAAAGGCTTATAGCAGTTGATAATTTGGTGGTCCCAATGATTCTATATTCATCCTTAGTTCAAATCGAAGATGCGTATTAAATAAGCTAAGAAAATGACTAAACCGCATGCTGAAAACATCTTTTCAGGTGTTAGGTGAGAATGCAATCTACTGTGTCAGTGGGCCAGTCGACAGTGTAGCAGGAAAGCAGGATGTCAACATCAACTGCACAGAAACGTCTGAAGCATTTAATGTTGTAACGGGAGCATTCAAACGGAAACATTTTGAATGACTCTTTTATAAGGAAATCAGACAAGGATTCAGACTAAGCAAGCAAGACAAGAAAAGAAAGAATACATTGAGAAAAGCTTAAGAACACTCAACGATCAACTCTACGATCCTGAAAGAAGAAAGCTTGCTTCGCTACTCAGTTTTTCAGAACTGATGCTTAATTGCAACTGAGTAGTACACACCATAATACAACTCTCAATCAAAGGTGTTCCAAGTCAAAAGGACTTGAAGAGTTCTAAGTGAACTGAGAAGAGTACCAAGGCTGCTGGCCTTGAAGAGTTCTAAGTGAACTAAGAGAAGATTACCAAGGCTGCTGGCCTTGAAGAGTTCTATGTGAACTAAGAGAAGTTCCAAGGCTGTTGGCCTTGAAGGAATTTAAGTGATTCAATTGTAAGAGACATCATTAGTGGATTTCCTACTCGTGGAGTAGAAGAGTGGACTAGGAGCCTTGTGTGCTCTGAACCACTTAAAACCTTTGTGTCTCATTGTCTTACATTAACTGCTATTACTGCTATATCTGTTATACCTGCTTATCCAACCATAACTGCAATATCTTAAGAGGGAACAAAACATATATTCCGTTGTTGTTAGTATATTCGATACTGACAAAGTATTTTAAACTAAGAAATTTTAAAATATCTATTCAACCCCTCTTCTAGATAACTAACGTGCCTTTGGGAACTAACAAATGGTATCAGAGCAGGTTCTCTCAACTAGCATACAAGCTCAAGTAGATATAATGGCACATCTGATAAGCGAGACCTAGACAGGTGGAGGAAGCAAGCCACCAATGTGCAATAGAGACAAGTTTGCCAACTGGAAAGTTCAGATGCAAGCATACATAGATTCAATAGATGATGATATATTTGAAACTGTACTTAATGGGCCCTACATACCAACAAGGCTTGCACCAACTCCAGAAGAACCAAACAGAGTTGTGATCAAGGTTAAATCTGAATGGACTGATAACTAGAAGAAAGATGTACAGCTGGACAAAAAGGCTAAGAACATCTTATTCCAGTCCTTAGAAGACAATCTATCTGAGAACTTGGTCAACTATAAAACTGCTAAGGAAGTTTAGGAGGCATTGCTCATCATGCATGAAGGAACAGAAGAAGTCAGAGAAAATAAACAGTCTCTACTGACTCAACAATATGAGATGTTTGCTCATGTTCCTGGAGAAAATGTCACTTCCACTTATGAAAGATTCACACTGCTGCTCAACTCTCTCAGAGCTTATGGAAAGACCTACCCAAACAAAGATCTAGTCATCAAGTTCATGAGGTCCTTACCAAGCAGGTGGGGTGCCAAGACCACTGCAATCAGAGAGTCAAAGAATCTGTATGAGATGACAGTTCAACAACTTTACGGAAACCTTCTTACCTACGAGCCAGAACAGACTCAACGAGCAGAAACTTTATCAGAAGGAAGAAAGAAGGATAAAGGAGTTGCTCTTAAAGAAAAAAAAAGAGATCTCCAAAGCTCATATTGAAGATAAATCTGACTCTGAGGAAGATGATGATGATAATGATGATGATGATGAAGCTGCAATGCTGGCTAGAAGATTTAGAAGGCTCGTGCTCAAAGGGAGAAGCAGCAAACCTAAAAGATTCAACAATAACAGCAGTCAGAAGCAGATTAGTGACCTATGCTACAACTGCAAGAAGCCTGGTCATTTCATTGCCAACTGCAACAAGCCTATCAGAGAAGAGTTGAAAAGAAAGTCAAATCCAAAGAAGGAGCTCAAAGGCTACAAAAAGAATAAGAAGAAAGACAAAGAGCTTGTAGTTGGAAGCTCTTGGAGCGATTAAGACAATGACACCAATGTTGAGTCTGAAGATGATGAAACACCCCAAAAAGCCAACATATGCCTGATGGCCAAAGATGCACTTAGCAGGAAATGTGCTGAAGCAGTCATAGACGAGGTATCTGATTTCAATTCTCCTGATATAGATATTGATGATTTAAGAACTGGCATTCGTGACATGTCAACTAATCTATATCAAAATATGAGATGGTTAAGAGTTCTATCTAAAGACTATTCTAATCTTCAAAAGGAGAAAGAGAAAGTTCAGAAAGAGCTGGAAGCAGTTCTACTAAGTTCTGACTCTCTCTCTAAGTTTGAAGCTGAGAATAAAATCTTGAGAGAGACCAATGAATTGAGCACACAAAGAGAGTCAAAGCTAACCTCTAAGATTGAGGAGTTAGAAAAGACTATCTCTACATGGAATAGTTCTTCTTTATTTATGGACACTTTGATCTCCAGTCAGAAGAATGTTTCTGACAAAATAGGTTTAGGGTTAGGAGAATCCACCCCAGAATCACGTGTGGAAAAGGCAAAGAAAACTAACATGAGTGGTACTTCTAATTTTAGTAGAAGTATTACATTTGTGAAGTCCACACAGAAGGATGAACCAGTGCAATCTTGTTCCTCTAATCCAAGCCATGTCCCTGGACACAACGAATTTCATGCTGACCTAGGATTCAAAAAGCAGAAGAGTAACTCAGTTACCACTGCCCAACCTCGAAGAATCGTAGAGTCACGAAAAACTGACTCCACGAATCAACTTGGAAAGAATCGTGGTGTTGAGGTTCACTTAGCATAAAACATGAATCCCAAGGCTGTATGGAACAAGAAGATGCAATATAAGGGTAACGCTACCAAGCATCCACACAAGTCCCATTGGAGAAAGAATCCACACACACACACAAACATGAATTATATTAGATGCTTTGCATGTGGAAGATTTGGTCATAAAGCTGCACTATGCTTTCATAATACTGTTCATGGGAGACCCAAAGTCAAGAAGATTTGGGTTCCTAAGGGTACTAACATTGCAGGACCCATGCTAGTCTGGGTACCAACATGAAAACTGAATCTGTCTGCAGGAAATGAGCACCACAATTACAACATGGTATCTAGACAGTGGTTGCTCAAGGCATATGACCGAGAACAAAGCCCTTCTGTCTAATTTCGTAGAGAAGGAGGGACCAACTGTTATCTTTGGAGATAACAACTCTGGCAAGACGAAAGGATATGGTTCAGCGGGGAATGGTGTTGTGTCCTTCAGCAAAGTGGCGTACGTAGACTGACTAAAGCATAATCTTCTGAGTATCAGCCAACTCTGCGATAAAGGCCATCAAGTCACCTTTCTCAACAACCAATGTCAAGTCAGAGATCTGGAAACATCATCTATCAAGCTAATCAGAACCAGAGAAGGAAATTTTTACACTGTCAATCTTGCTCAACTCAGTTCTGATGAGACAGTATACTTTCTTGCTAAAGCCACTAAAGAAATAAATTGGCTTTGGCATAGAAGGTTATCTCATCTCAACTTCAAGAGTATGTCAAAGCTGGCCTCCAAAGATCTGGTAGCAGGCTTACCCAAGTTCAGCTTCATCAAAGATAGACCATGTAACGCATGCCACCTTGGAAAGCAAATAAGGAGCTCGTTCAAAGGCCAAGCAGTCAACTCAATTGACAGGCCCCTATAACTACTTTATATGGATATCTTTGGGCCAATTCCAACTGTGAGCCTAGGAGGAAAGACATACTCACTTGTCATAGTAGATGACTACACCAGATATACATAGGTGTTCTTTCTTAACTCCAAAGATGAGATAAGCTCCTAACTGATAAAGATGTTCAAGCGGGTGATGAATGAAAAAGGAGAGACAATCAAGGCAATAAGGAGTAATCATGGCAGGATCAGTTCTGTTCAGACAATGGCATCATCCACAACTTCTCAGCATCACGAACTCCTCAACAAAATGGAGTAGCTGAAAGAAAGAACATAACACTTATAGAAGCTAGAAGAACTCTACTAATAGCAGCTCATCTGCCTAAATACTTATGGGCAGAAGCCATCAACACTGTGTGCTACACACAGAACAGATCTCTTGTACACTCTACGTTAAAAAAGACTCCATACGAGCTGTGGAAAGAAAGAAAGCCAAATGTCAGTTACTTCCATGTGTTTAGCTGTTTATGCTACATTCTCAACAATGGGAAGTAATATCTGACTAAGTTCCAACCCAAGTCAGATGAAGGAATCTTCCTTGGATATGCCACAGACAGCAAAGCTTATAGAGTGTTCAATAAGAAGACACTAAGTGTTGAAGTCTCGGTCCACATCATCTTTGATGAAACAGACTAGGACAAGTCTGCACCACAAGACACTACGATTGACGATACCGACACTACCAATGAAGTAGTCGAGCCCAACACTTCGACCATAGTTCCTGAAGGAGGAATCATAGTGTCCGAAGAAAAAATTGTAGAGAAAGCTGCACCAAACGACGATTCTAATCAACAAGAGCCAAAATTCAATCTTGAAGAGTTCAGACAAGAAGGCACCAGAACTGATGTTCCAACAGGGAACAGATGGGAAAGAGATCACACTCAAGACCTTATCATTGGTGATCCAACTGCCAGAATCAGAACAAGATCTGTAACACAGAATGAATGTTTCTATTTGAGTTTTCTGTCTCAAATAAAACCCAAGAAGATTGAAGATGCAATGCTAGATGCAAGCTGGATTGAAACCATGCAAGAGGAACTGAATCAATTCGACAGAAGCCAAGTCTGGAGATTAGTTCAAAGACCAAATAATCACCCAGTCATTGGCATCAAATGGGTCTTCAAAAATAAGATGGATGAAGATGGGGTGATCATAAGGAACAAAGAAAAACTAGTGGCCAAAGGTTATTCTCAAGAAAAAGGCATAGACTACGATGAGACCTTTGCACCAGTTTCCAGACTTGAAGCAATCAGAATATTCCTTGCATTTGCTGCCCACATGAAGTTCAAAGTATTCCCGGTGGACGTCAAAAGTGCATTCCTAAATGGTGAACTTCAAGAAGAAGTATATATGGAACAACCCCCAGGTTTTGTCAATCCAACCCTCTCTAATTATGTCTATAGATTAGACAAAGCCTTATATGGACTTAAACAAGCACCTAGAGCATGGTATGAGACACTAACTAACTTTCTTATTGAAAAAGGATTCACTAGAGGAAGAGTAGACGCTACACTATTTCTTAGGAAACACAAAGATAAAGTTTTACTAGTGCAAATATATGTAGATGATATTATCTTTGGTTCTACTGATGAAAATCTGTGCAAGAGATTTGCCAAGCTTATGCAGAGCAAGTTCGAAATGTGCATGATGGGTGAGCTGAATTTCTTCCTTGGACTGCAAGTGAAGCAAACTGATGAAGGTATCTTCATAAGCCAAGCCAAGTACATCAAAGACTTACTTAAAAAGTACGGCATTGAATCAGCCTCTCCCATGAAAACACCAATTGCTCCATCATCTAAGCTTGACAAAGATGAGAAAGGTAAAAGTATTGACATCACTCAATACAGAGGTATGATAGGCTCCCTTCTCTACTTAATTGCCAGAAAACCAGATATAATGTTTGCAACATGTATATGTGCTAGATTTCAAGCTAATCCTAAGGAATCTCACTTAATTGCTGTAAAAAGGATTTTCAGGTATCTTAAAGGTAAACGCTTATTGGGATCACAAGGAGTCCTCATTTGAACTGATAGGATATTCAGATGCTAACTTTGCAGGATGCAATATAGATAGAAAGAGTACCAGTGGCACTTGTCAACTGCTAGAAAATAGACTAGTGTCCTGGTTCAGCAAGAAGCAAAACTCAGTATCAACTTCAATAGCAAAAGCTGAATATATTGCTGTAAGCAGCTGCTGTACTCAAATCCTACGGATGAAGAACCAGCTAGCAGATTATAGGTTTGATTTCAAGTCTATACCCATACACTGTGATAACACAAGTGCCATAGCAATAACAAATAATCCTGTCATGCATTCTAGGACCAAGCACGTAGAAATAAGATATCATTTTATTAGGGATCATGTTCAAAATGGAACAATATCTTTGCAATACATCCATACTAAAAATCAACTTGCTGGTGTGTTTACAAAACCTTGAGATGAATCCAGATTTAATAAGTTGTTAAGTGAGTTAGGTATGTTAAATCTGCAACCATAAAATTCTATGCGCTAGATTGGTGCTAACCATGCAGATATAAAGGCTAAGTCAAAATCATAGAGATGATTAAGAGAGACTACGATCATGGAGCGATCCAGACAAGTGAGGAAAGCTCACTATGATGACAGCACTACAAAGACCAAGTAACCTTTCTGATAAGCGCCTCAGAGACAAACCTAACCCTTAGCATATGTCTAAGAGGTTGGCCCTTCCTGAGCTACCTTAACTAAAAAGGGATGCTATCTCAGATTTCTTCAGAAATAGTAGAGTTATCGTTTATGGAGCAGATCCAGCTAAAGAACTCCACAATCGTGGAGTGGTTCTCGGCATTCGTAGTCTTCTCTCAAGGACACACTAGCTCAGGGGGAGCTAAGGACAAAACAGTGTTTCTATATGATTAAAACCATAGAGTCTTGCAGAACTCAACACATATCCCACGATGCAGAACATATGGAGGGAAGTTAAATTCATTTTGAACTATTTTTTTTCTGTCAGTTTACATTTGAATTTCAAAAGACTATCCATCTTTCATTCTCTCTCAAACAAAACCCTAAGTTTCAGAAAGCTAAGCCAAATTCGTTCATTATAGGAAAATTAATTTACATCAATGGCTACTTCCAAAGTTATTTCGGGTTACCAGCTATGCTTTGACGGGTTAGGAGATGCTAGCCCAGAAATTCACAAAGTTCTTTCACTACTGAAGAAAGCTGGACTCGAAGAAGCTCTGAGCACCAGCACCCTGATCTATACGAAGCTGGTGAAAGAGTTCTACATCAATGGAGTCGTTGAAGGAGACTCTATCCTCAACAAAGTCAAAGGCGAGCAGATACGATTCAACGCCGAAAGCATAAACCTAGCCCTAGGTCTCAACAATGAAGGTCTTCCGTCAATGGAGAGAATTGATTTTCTTAAAGGCCTAAAGAAGATGAAACACGTTAGAACTGAAGGAAAGAGTGGCTACAGGAAGAAAGAGTTTCCCCAAGAATATGAGTTCCTTGCTGACATTATTGGTAAATGCATATGTTGCAAGGGCTCGGGTCACTATTCTGTCAATGAGAAGCAACTGAAGCTCATGACAACTATCAGGTACAGTGTTTAACTCAACTATAGAGCTCTACAGATGGAGTGGTTTGGGAAATGGATGGAAAGTCCAAAGAAGACCAAGAGCACTGCGAAGATGCCCTATGGAAGATTCATCAGCATCATCTTGGAAGCTACTCTGGGGGACAAAATTGAAGACAAAGAAGGTGTTTCTATTGTTCCTAATAGAAAAATGACCCAGCAGTTATTCCAAAACTGGAAAAGAAATCCAACAGAAAATGTTAAGATGATGTCTGCAACATCATCTGCTGTGAAGGAAGCTGAAGAGGATGAAGAAGTTAATCAAGAAGAACTAGTGGCTCTTGTTAAAAAGAGCAAAGGGAAGAGGAAAATGTATGAAAGTGTTCAAGAAGCTGAGGAGCCTCAAGGCTCAACCACTGATGCACCCCAAGAGGGTCCTGGTACTGATATGGAGTTTATAAGCCTTGCCTCCAATAGAGTCATCACTCCTAAATCACCAGAGGAGGTTCTGAAAGAAAAGAAGAAGAAGAAGAAGAAGCGGGAGACAAGTGAAGATAAGGCTGAAGGCAGCTCTGAGCCTCAACAGAAGAAGAAACGCAGCCAAAGAGCAAAGAAGTCTTCACTCACTACGATTATGGAGTCATCACCAATAGTAGAGTCCAGATTAGTTGCCACTGTAGAAGGAGAAGCTGCAACATCCGCTCAGCCTGAACAAACTCAAAGGGCTGAAGCTGAAAAAAGTTCTAAGGTTGTGACCAGACCAAAGAGGAAGAAGACTCTGATAAAGAAATATATCCTTAAAAATTAAGAAATTTTAAAGGAAGATGAAAGAAGAAGGGCTGCTGAGAAAGCTGAACAAACAACTGAGCCACAAGCATCTGGTCTAAATCAAGAAGTGGATCAGATAACAATTAGTCAAGTAGAAACCACTGTTGCTCCTGATCAAGTCATGATCAATGCTGAAGAGGTTCTGATGGAAAAAGAAATAACTCGGTCTGAGGTAGAAGTGCCAGAAGCACTTAAGCTACGCCAAGACGAAGTGCTGAAAGAAACTCTGGAAGCTCAGGTTCAAAAAGGTGCTACATCTGAGGGGGAGCTGTTAGAAGCACTAGAGCCAGAGAATGCAGAAATTGATAGGGAGCTACCAAAAGAAAATCTTGAAGTCCCCCCAGTTCATGAAGAATTCGTAGAGTCTGCTGCTGTAGAAATGGTGAATATTGCTGATGATGATATGATGAATGATGTGGTGGAAGTTCATGATGCAGAGAGTGATAAAGAAGAGGATGATGATCTTGAGATCCTATATGTGGGAGAAGATGGTGAAAGAACAACAAACTACAATCATCTGTTCAATTACTTGCCCATAATGCCATATCATAAAGCTATGATTCTCAACTCCTGGAATCATATATTCTAGACATTTAAGGCATATCCAACAATTTCAGTGCTTTCCTATGGATTCCTAAGAGAAAGGAGGTTTGCTCAGAAGCTGATCATAAATGAGTCAACTTCAGAAGCTGAGCCAGAGGTATACATCACTCCTCTCTCTTTCATTAACGACCACTCTCCATCATCTCATTTCAACCAATTCTATAAATTGCCTAAATGGTTGGAAGTGGTTCTGCATCCACTCAATCAGTTTCCAGTTACAAAGTCCCAAAACTCTGAGGCTGATGAACCAAATAACCAACTTGTTCTCGTAGAGCCAACTGTTAATAATCCAATGGTGATTGAGCATATTACAAGAGTAGTCGAAGAAATGATTGCAAGCTCAACCATTGAGACACCAATTATGGACGACACACTACGATTCATGCATATTGATCAATCTAATGCGGAAATCATAGAGTCTCCAGAACAGCTCAACGAAACAAAAACACAGACACCTGAGCCAAACACTACGCCTATACATCAAACACAAACACATGCCCCTTCTACCCAAGCAGACATTCCATCATCCTCCAACAATGAATATTTTGACATGACACTTACTCTAGCAAACATGTTAAAGAGAGATGAACACACTAAGGTTCCTCCTCCTCCTGAGACACAACGAATTCTCGATCAATTGTCTCTAATGCCTACAAAGGAGGAGTTAACTAAAACATTGAACCAAATAGGTTCAGAGTCTGAAGAGATTCTTGAAGCGCACTCCCTAGCACTTCACATGAGATTCGATAATATTATCGACTCTGTCAAAACTCTGCCGGGAAATTTGGTAACTGAGCTGTCTAGGAAGCTAAAGGAGATTGTATGGGAAATGGCTGACAACCTTAGTAAAAGGGATGCCATTCACTTTGCTGCCACAACGAAGCATCAGGAGGCTATGGAGATGATGCAGAATAATTAGCAATCTCAAAATGAGCTGATGACCAAACAAATTTCAGAACTGCGTATCTCACTACAACAATTCCAAGCCTGCAGTGTAGCTCAAATCAATTAGAATAACGATGCAATGGAGCGGCTTCAACAACAACGGAGACACACTAAGGCTATAGTTGCTAAAAATTGTAGTGACATATCTCAAAACCGCTCGCAGATGCACGAGCTGGTAGAAGGAGTCAAACGCCTCTCTGACGATATTCGAACCCTTATTACTGACATAAAGGGGGAGAATAATGAGCAAGGAGATAAAGGCAAAGGCAGAGGTGGAAGGCAAAGGCAGACACATATTCAACCACCTTAGCAGGGAAGGCAAAGGCAAACTCACATTGGTCAATCATCGGGTGGCAACTCCAGGAGTCCAAATTCTCAGCCTCCATAATCTGATCAACATCTTCAGTGTCCTCTCATGGCTATACCTCTTCAAAGGAGTCAAGGTCAAGCTTCTGGTTCACAAGGCATGACTTCTACTGATCAGCAGTCTCGAGAAGAGCTAGACGACATTACTTGGAGAGATGAGTAAACCAGAAGAATGAGAGCTGCCGAATATGCCAACCCTCCGAGAAATAAGAGGCAAAGAAGATAGAGATAAGTCTAAGCTTAACTGTATATTGATGTTTCTATGCTAGAATGTAATATCTTTTCAAACATCAATAAATTCATGCTTATTCTCTAGAAATTTTAGTTGCTCACTGAAACACTAAGCCATATTTACTTTCTAGCATTCTGCATTTAGAATCTGATGATATGATGCAAATCTCCTTGATTATGTCAACATCAAATAATGGGAGATTGTTAGGAATTGCATATTCATATTTGATATTAAAAGTAAATATAAATGCTTAAGTGTAAAGTCCTTCAAAGATCATATGTACAAGGACTTAGATAATAGATCAAAATGTTAGGTTGATCTGAGCTTTAATGTTTATCATTTATGTAAATAAATGTATAGAAGAAAAGATCAAAACCGTTAGGTTGATCTATTTGAGTTGTAAAAGATAAAGCCTTGACAGAATCGTAGTCTGTCAAAGGCAGCATACAGAAGACAAGGCAGAATCATGAAGTTTTAATGAAGATGTCCAGAATCGTAGTCTGCCTAGAGAACCAAGTCTGCAAAGGCCAAGGCAAGATTCATGGAGCTTAAGTGAAAATATCATAATCGTAGTCTGTCCTTGGAAGCCACACTGAGAATCGTGGAAAATGTGACGCCCCCAAATCCGGGTTCCTCTCTTTCCTCGGATTCGGTGCAGTCATGATACTACTATCGTCAAACTATTACATCTTTTAATCATTAGTAAAAGAATACAACTTTGCTTATTACAATTTAGAATATAAATTCTATTCATATTCAAGATCTCGTCTTTACATCATATTCGATGTTACTAAAATGCGGAATAATTTAAACTTTTCAATATCCTTTGAATAAATTCTTCTTATTGATTTCTAAATCTTGAATCAATTACATAACATTGAATCATACTATATTATGATTCGCTTTACACAAATTTCTGTATAAACGTTTACAACTCAACTTAATATCCTCCATGTATTAGCTAGTACATCTTTTACCATGCAACAAGTATTAAACATTGTAAGAAACTATCAAGTACATCATCTAGAACCTAAACACGGTCCTGATAATAATCTAAGTAGTATTCTTCAATGCGATACTATTTATCTTTATCAATCAAGAAGCACAAAATCTTTATCGTAAGTCCTTAACCTGTAAAAGTGATTATTTGCAAGAGTGAGCTCGACAGCTCAGCAATTCTAACAGTTTTCATGCATCACATAGCATACAACATCATACTCAGTTCATGCATTTATAAATAATTTATATTTACTACGCATGTTACTTTCACATAATAAGTATATCATCCAAGATCAACTTTCAATCTCATTTATATCTCATATATAGTTCATATATAAGTTCACATTATCACATCATAATATAATTCAACTAACAGTTATTGAATTCATATATCAAATAGGAACTGAAAGACTTGCCTGATTCGTAGTTTAACAACTACGACTTAACTACTTAAGAATATCTGCACTTCGTGTAATCCTACACAGTTATATTAATCATAGAGATCACACTCATCAGTTATATGTATCCACACATTCTCAATGTAATAATAAAGGTTACATTGTTGTCTAACTTGGTTCTTAGAACCTTCGTCTTACTTATTGTATTCTTAGAATAACTATGTACGTATAAGTATACTATAACCATACGTACTTACTACCATTCTTCATATACACATGCTCACCTACCACTAATCTATTTATATATAGCTAGTGTAGTCCATCCTTTGAGTTAATCATATATCATTACTAACACATAAGACCATAACAATTAGCAAACATACTCTATTAACCGTCGAAATCGGATTCAAATATAGCATGTATACATATTAAAGGATACTTTCATGCTCGTTCAACTTTTTCATGTTCAACTTACATGATATAGGTTCTAAGTCAACATTCTAACAATTGAAGGCCACTCAAGGTCATGAACATCACAAAGTTTATCATGCTAGTTCTTTAAACATATAAAGTATTCATATAACTCATACTGGGCATGTTCATGAATATTCATACTTTATACATGTAACTATCACGATTATTAGTTTGAAAACATGCTTCGTTTACGCTAAACTTGGTTTCATGATATGTAGTCATGGTATATATATACATGTATGATACATGAGAGAGTCAAAGAGTGCTATCACATATGTTCATAAATATCAAAATCCCAAATCTTAAGGTAACATGTTATCGTCCACGTTCAAAGTTCGCATTTTCATTAGTGAAGCTCACTAACAAAACCTAACATGTTAATGCTATCTATATATAGGTTGACATGTCCGATTTGCATTTCTAAGTCATCTAAACATGCTCACGAAATCAGAATATATACATGCTATGTATACGTCCAAGTTCAAATCTAAAACTAGAAGTTTTATTTTTAAAATCATACGTTTTCCTTCCATAGTACATACTAACATGGCCATGCATGTACATGTAGTATCAAGAACACGTACTATAAGTTAATACCAACTTTCATGCATGTCTAGACCGTACAAATGCTCTTACAAGGTCAGAACACATATATTTATACAAGTATCAAAGTTCATATCGAAAACCATAAGTTTCATTTGAAAATTATGAGTTCTTCATCAATAATGTATACTATCATGCTTATGTCATGTCATGATACTCATATATGCATGTTATTTAAGTGTGCATGCTTGTTCTAATTAGATAACTTATGATAGCATATAACAGAACCTGCAACAGAAAACAAAACCCAGAAACTGGTCCCGGCGCAGCTGTGCAGCTCCCCAGTTCAAAACTGGCGCAGCTGCGCAGGGCCTTGGCCAACTCAATTCTGGTACCGGCGCAGCTGCGCCGCTGGCCAGTAGTGCAGCTGCGCAGGTGGCCGGCCAGAAACAGAGCAGCTTTCTGCTGGGCAGACTGCAACCCAACTCACAAATTTCACAACAAATTCGATTCTTAACTACTATAAAACATTTCTAACATGCTTGTAAGCTTACATAATACTTGATAAACATATTCCACAATTAAATTAACATCTAAATTACATAATCAAGGACTTGCCAATATGAATGAGAAATATAGGAATTATACCTCTGCAATTGGTTTTTGGCTGCTATAACTAGTTTCTCCCTCACTGATATCTCTCTCAAAATACTTGCTATCAGTTCTTCACTTAAGGGAAATTCTCAGCAAAAGAAAATGAAAGGAGAAGAGCTTACTCTTATAGGCAATTCATTACCTAGTCCATGTCTTTACATACCAATTCAAACCAAAGGAAGAATCAAGAACATGGTGGTTAATAAGAAGTTGGTGATGAGTTGGTGGAATCCATTATGAAACCCACTCCCCCCATACTCATTAGCTCTAAAATGCTGAATTTAAGAAGAAAGGTATAGAGTAGTAGCCATGTGGTGTTTACGTGAAGAAGGAATGACCCTTCATTTTGGGACAAGCCAATAGAACTCAGCAACATAGCAACTAGCAAGAGTAATAATATAAACACTTAGGTTGTAATGAATTAGAGGGTACACAATATCATTCATAACGAGCAAACAATAATATAATGTATTAAGTAGTGTACATACATATAATCCATGTATATTTTTATTAACACCACATATAAAGCAATTGGGTATTATTATTACTCATTATCACAACAGTTATTATTATTATAAACTTAATGAAATCATTATCAATAAATTGTTTATTGATATTAGTATAAGGTAAAAAGGTATACATTAAGGTCTACCCCCACACTTCATGTTACATAAGCAATGATATTATGTAACTCACATAATACAATTAATCTTACTATATAGTCTATATATATAATATATAGCCACGATAATGCGTCACCTTGTATTATATGTATAATATATAGTTAGCTACCATATACTAACGGTTTAATTATCGCATCCTTTGCATATGTCGACTAGTTGAGCAAATATAATCTACTCGTTTATATATTATTATATTCATTGGCAATTAATTAATTAATTAATTCATCCTTCATCAACCAATGTAATTATTAGTCTCCATAACAATTAATTAACATTTATATGGTTAATTACCACATTAAATAAATATAAATCTTATTATATTTATAACCAATATACTTATTATCATACTATCACTCGCAATAATAATAATTCAACATACCATTATAATAAAATTAACAATTAATATAGATTAATTGTTTAATTAATAATTCTTCCGTCCTTGAATTAATTAATTCATCAACGAATCTACTATCATGCCACACAAGGCATCTCCCACAAGCTTAATCTTAAGCTTATTATTATTCTCATCACTTACTCATCTCTCACCACATTACTACTTATAACATGTTCAATTAAATTAGAACTATTAAGTCCAAGGTCCACATATAAATATATTACAATTAGAATATTCAAATATTATTTATAACACTTACGGTACTATAGCAACTCAATAACTTAGTTTTCTTTTATAAATTAAACTCTTTTTGAAAATACATTAGAAATTATGTATTTAGCCATAACATAAAATATTATGTTTTCTCCAATTAAAGGCATTTATTATTAGAAAATAATTTACTTATTGTCTCATGATTTTGTTCTTAATATAATATCAAATAACTAAATGTACGATAAATGTACATATATTATATATAGAAAATAGATAATAAGTTTATTTTCTATTATAATAAATTGTTTCCATCAATTTATTTACATATAGCAAATATATTTTAATATATTTACCATATTAATTAATCATACCTATTACCTCATACAAAAACGTATAAGGTAATATTATTATTCAAAAATAACATTTCCTCCTTTATTAAAATAATTCAATATTAAAATTTATTTTAATATCCTTTATTAGAAATATATAATAATTAGTTCTCTTTCTTTTCTATAAATTGTCCCCAAAACAATTTCTTCAAATATTAAATATTTGTTTAAATAAAATAATGATTTACATCTCCCTTTTAATAATGTATATATATATATATATATATATATATATATATATTAACGTTATTCGTACATTAGACTTTCTCACATATTACTATTCTAGGTAATATATATAAAAGTACCAACTATAATTACATATTCAATACACATATTAATTCACTCCTTTACTTAAGTAAATTAAACACTGTACTATATCATCATAGTTAATTAAGGTTCAATACTCACATTATATTATTCCCTAATATAACTCCCAGCTTAAATTAACTAATATTTATTTTTATTAGTTAATTCCTTAACTAACTCATGCTTCACTATCCAAACCTATTCACGGGTAGCTTAAGTGCTATTAATAACCTATATTATAAACATACTAGTTATTAATACACATACACAAGAATATGGTGATTATACATTAAGGATATTTAATGTCACCAACTTACTATGATAAAATAATTCTATAAATTATTTAATATAGATAGGAATTTATCCACTTCCTTTATCTCAACTGAATTGTCTCTACGCTAAGTAACAAATATATATTAATAATATATATTTATAAATCACAAAAACACATATTACATAGTCCATATTATCCTATGTAATATAATACCACATACCTCATATCACATATATATACTCTTTTTCGAACCCATCTCACAGTTTAAGAATTTTATTTATTAAATCCTTATTTAATAATATCTGAAAATTCGGGTTCTTACAGAAAAGATCCGAGCACCTGCCGAGCTAAGTTAAGAAACGCAGTGTGCTCTCAGAAACGTGGAGTCTGCAAGACAGGCAAGACGGAATCGTAGTCTATCGAAGAGCTTAAGAGAAATCTTAGTGTTTTCTACGATCAAGTCTAAGTCAAGCCTGTGCAAGCCAACACATAACGATTATGGTACAATGACCATAATCGTAGTGTTCCTCCAGTCAGCATCAAAGATTGTAGTTCTAATGAAGGGAGGAAGAGCAACAAATGAAAAAAGGCTTGTAGTCGTTGATAATTTGGTGGTCCCAATGATTCTATATTCATCTTTAGTTCAAATAGAAGAAGCGTATTGAAGAAGCTAAGGAAAGGACTAAATCGCCTACTGAAAACATCTTTTCAGGTGTTAGGTGAGAATGCAGTCTACTGTGTCAGTGGGCCAGTTGGCAGTGCAGCAGAAAAGCAGGATGTCAACATCAACTGCACATAAATGTCTGAAGCATTTAATGCTGCAACGGGAGCATTCAAATGAAAACATTTTGAATGACTCTTTTATAAAGAAATCAGACAAGGATTCAGACTAAGCAAGCAAGGCAAGAAAAGAAAGAATACATTAAGAAAAGCTCAAGAACACTCAACGATCAACTCTACGATCCTGAAAGAGGAAAGTTTGCTTCGCTACTCAGTTTTTCAAAACTGATGCTTAATTGCAACTGAGTAGTGCACACCAGAATACAACTCTCAATCCAAGGTGTTCCGAGTCAGAAGGACTTGAAGAGTTCTAAGTGAACTGAGAAGAGTACCAAGGCAATTGGCCTTGAAAAGTTCTAAGTGAACTAAGAGAAGAGTACCAAGGCTGCTAACCTTGAAGAGTTTTAAGTGAACTAAGAGAAGTTCCAATGCTGCTAGCCTTGAAGGAATCTAAGTGATTCAGTTGTAAGAGACATCCTTAGTGGATTTCCTACTCGTGGAGTAGAAGAGTGGACTAGGAGCCTTGTGTGCTCTGAACCACTTAAAACCTTTGTGTGTCATTGTCTCACATTAACTACTATAACTGCTATATCTGTTATAACTGCTTATCAAACCATAACTGCAATATCTTAAGGGGGAACAAAACATATATTCCACTGCTGTCAGTATATTTAATACTGATAAAGTATTTTAAACTAAGAAATTTTAAAATATCTATTTAACCCCCCTTCTAGATAACTAACGTGCCTTTGGGAACTAACACACAATATCTGTGGGTTGAAAGTACCTGGATTTGGGGGCATCACAGGTTTGTATCAAAGCTGTAGGTTATAAAACTTAAGGGGGAGAACCTTAGGCTATAACCTTAGTAATAGTAGGAGAAGTCAGAAGTAAATGAATTCAAATAGAGTTCATAAGTAATGTATTGAGGAGACTCATTACAGAAAGATCTAAAAGATGGAAATTAACCTTAAATAAATTAAATGTGATTTGGGCTAATAATATTTTGTATTATGTACTAATCAACATGTTATGTGTTATTGTATATGTTAAGCGATAGCTCTATGCATAGGGATATACATGTGGTGAGCGAGGAGGCAGTTAATATGATATAGCCTGTACCAATGCCAGTGGCAGAGGTACCGATGGTGAATGTAGAGGAGACAAAGCCAGAGGAGGAAGATCCGTCAGAGGATTATGAGAACCTAGGGTCGGTATCATACTTTGATGTGGTGGCCGATGAGGAGGATGATATAGACGTAGCATCATTCATTACGGTGGTACCTACACTAGAGCCAACACCACTAGAGGCAGTGAGGGCATTGTACTTGGCAGTGCTTGATAGGAATGTACAACTGCGTACTGATGTGAAGAATCTAAGGGAGGAGGTTAATGACCTCCAAGAGGTAAAGGAATCTGCAAAAGAAGATTGGGAGTTAGAGCACGATGAGAAAGTGCTCATGAAAGATAAAGCTAGAGACTATAAGCACGAGGCCGATGACCTTCGTAAGGAGTTGGGAGAGAAGAAGTAGAAGATAGCACCGATGTCCTATATTCATAGGAGTGCTCATGAGGATTTCAAGCTAAAGAATGCTTGTTAATCCATCGAGTCGGGGCAGACTCGTCACACTATCAGTCAGGATATTATGGCGATTCTGGCTAACGAGAAGCATAAGAATGATGTTAGGCAGTGTTAGTAGTAGTAGAGAATGAGTAGATATGTAAATATTTTTGTGTATCTATGTAGTGACGTAAAGCCCTCTTTTGTATAATCAAAGGGTAGCCTTTTATAATTCCCAACTTTTGGAAATTAATCGCAGGAAAGTAATGTAATTAGCCATGGCTATGGAACAAAATGTAAATAATTTTAAACTATGAAGAAGCATATTAATATAACGAGGTTTTTATTAAATGTGCTTGATATTAGTTGTGTGTTATTGTTTGATAAATAATAACTAATTAAAAGGAATAAGTAAAAAATAATGAAACTTTATTTATTTAAACAAAAAAATGCCACCAAGAAGAAGACAACGTAATAAGGAAGCTGAGTCACGTAATGAGAATAACCAAGAGGGTCAGAACTACTCTATGGAAGAGTTCGTTAATTTATTAATGACATCATTTAATAGAACTTGGGGTAACATACCAGATAATCGTAGGGTAGGTCAAGTGACTTCCTTTAAAGAGTTTAAGAGTGTGGGTACGCCGGAGTTCAGGGGAACTACGGACCCTATCGAGGCCCAAACATGGGTAAAAGAAATCAAGAAGGCGTTTGAGATTGCAAACATTGGGGAGGCGTAAAAGACCTCTTTTGCTGCCTATATAATGAAATGAGAAGCCAACTACTGGTGGGAGGCAAACCAGAGTAGGGTTGGAGAGGGAGCTGTTACGTGGGAGAATTTCAAGGAACTTTTCTTCAAGAATTACATTCCTGCTAGTATGAAAAGTAGGGTGCAAATTAAGTTTTTAGAACTTAAGTAGTGGGACATGGCAGTTCCCCAATACGCAGCCAAGTTCAATGAACTTGCAAAGTTTGCTCCACATCAAGTGGATACTAGGGAGAGGAAGGCACGAAGGTTTGAGTAGGGACTGAAGCCTTGGCTCTACAGTAGGATTTTAGTGTTCTAGAGCGCTTTATTTGGAACCATTCTGGAGAAAGCAATAATTCGTGAGGGTAGTAGCGAGGCTTTATGCCAATACCACTAAGAGAGGAAGAATAAGAATAAAGGAGAGGGAGGAATAAAGACAGGCAGTTAGTGGCAGCGATAGTGCACCAAAAAGGAAGGGTTTTGACTCTAGGAATATCGTAGCAAAGCAAAGAGATCCTAAAAAGAGGATCGAAGCATGTAAGACGTGTAGGAAGGCTCATCTAGGGGTCTGTCTCAAGGGGAAGTCAGTTTGTTACAACTGCGGCCAGGAGGGGCATATTTCACCCAAATGTCCTAACCCTAAGAAGAACCTTGGATGTTTCGTGTGTGTGTCGACAGATCACTTAGCAAGGAACTGCCCGAAGAAGGGGTCAGAGGGTAGCAAGGGTACTAGTAGTGGTAAATTAACCATTACTGGACCAACACTATCGAGTAGCCTAACGTTTAATATGACAGTCCAAGATGTAGTTGCATTACCGGATGTAGTGGCATGTATTATCCCGGTCAATGAAATAAATGATTATATGATGTTTGATTTGGGTGCTACTTGTTCTTTTATAGCATGTGAATTTTCTAGGCGTTTAGGATTACTCCTTGAAAGATTAGCAATACCTTTAAACATTAAGGTAGCGAACTAAGAGATACTTCCCGTTGAACACATTCATAGGAATTATTTGGTAGAAATTAGGGGTAACAAATTATTGGCAGATTTAATACCGATATGGTTGGGAGAATTTGATATAATTCTCGGGATGGACTGGTTGTTTAACCATGGGGGGATAATAGATTGTCAAAAGAAAAGTGTAAACCTTAGGACTTCTAAGAAGCCCAAGGTAGTATTCTACGGTAGTAAATCACCGGGACGCTCTTGTTGTCTGACCATGACACAAGCTTGAAATTTTTTTAAGATAGGGTGTGTAGGATATCTGTACCATGTTGTTGATACCAAGAGAGTGGGAGCACCATTGGAACAGATACATATAGTACAAGAATTCGCGAACGTGTTTCTAGAAGAGTTACCGGGTCTTCCGCCGGATAGGGAGATCAAGTTTGTTATCGACGTTGTGCCATGAATGGCACCAGTTTCCAGGGCACCATATTGTATGGCGCCAATAAAGATGTAGGAGTTAATGGTTCAGTTACAAGAATTATTATACAAGAAGTACATTCAACCAAGTGTCTCTTCGTGGGGAGCACCAATATTATTTGTGAAAAAGAAGGACGGATCGTTAAGACTTTGTATCGACTATCGTGAGTTGAACAGGTTAACGATCAAGAATAAATACCCATTACCTAGGATCGATAATCTTTTTGATCAGTTGAAAGGGGCGAAGTATTTTTCTAAGATAGATTTGTGTACAGGGTATCATCAGTTGAAATTGAGGAAGGAGGATGTACCTACGATGGCGTTTATGACTCGTTATGGTCATTACGAGTTTCTAGTTATTTTGTTTGGGTTAACTAATGTGCCAGCCGCATTCATGGATTTGATTAATAGAGTGTTCAAGAAATAATTGGACAAGTTCATCGTAATGTTCATTGATGATATTCTAGTATATTCTAAGACGCCAGAAGGTCACGCTGAACATTTAAGATTAGTGTTGGAAACACTACGGGAGGAAAAGTTGTATGCGAAATTCACTAAGTGTAAATTTTGTCTGGAAAGAGTGCAGTTTTTTGGGCACGTTATCGACAAAGACAGAATTTCAGTGGATCCAGCGAAGGTGGAAGCAGTTATCAATTAGGAGCAACCGAAAACACCGATCGAGGTGCAGAGTTTCCTAGGGTTAGCGAGATACTATCGAAGATTCATCCAGGATATTTCTAAGATAGCTACTCCGTTGACAAATTTGACAAGGAAGACCGTGAAGTATGTGTGGACGGAGAAGTGTGAGGACAGTTTTCAATAACTAAAGAAGCGGTTAAGTGAAGCACCTGTATTATCTTTTCCAGATGATACGGGAAATTTTATAGTTTATAGCGATGCTTCGCATAGAGGACTGGGTTGTGTGCTCATGCAGCATGGCAAGGTCATTGCGTATGCATCACGGCAGTTGACGAATTATTAAAAAGGTCATCTTACTTATGATCTGGAACTGGCAGCGGTAATTTTTGCCTTAAAGATCTGGAGGCACTACCCATACGGGGAGAAGTGTGAGATATACACGAACCATAAAAGTCTGAAATATATCTTCACGCAAAAGGAGTTGAATATGAGACAGAGAAGGTAGTTGGAGTTGATAAAAGATTACGATTGAGGTATCTTATATCATCAAGTGAAGACGAATATTATGGTTGACACCTTAAGTAGGAAGGGTCGGGATAAGCTATTAATGTTAACGGCTCAGAACGAGTTAGTAAGAGAGATGGCAAGGATGGAGGTAGAGGTTAAATTACCAAGAGAATTGGGAGAGAGATTATTTACAATAGAGACTAGACCAACAATTATGGAACGAGTGAAAGAAGTACAACTCAAGGATGAGGAGTGTGAGCAGATGAAAAAGAGGATTGAAGATGGAGAAAAGACTAAGTATGACCTTGATAAGGATGAGTTACTATGTTTTCAAAGAAGAATTTGGGTTCCGTGTAATGCGGAATTAAAAGAAGAAATAATGGAAGAGGCTCATAGTTCAAGGTACTCGATACATCTAGGTATCACCAAGATGTATCAAGACCTTTGACAAAACTTTTGGCGGCCAAACATGAAGAGAGAAATAGTAGAGTATGTTAGTATGTGCTTAACTTGTCAGAAAGTTAAGGCTGAAGACCAACGATCGAGTGGATTGTTATAATCGCTAGAGATTCCAGAGTGGAAATGGGAGCATATCACGAGGGACTTTTTGGTGGGGCTTCCAACGATGTAGAAAGGATACGACGCTATTTGGGTAATAGTGGATCGTTTGACAAAGTCGGCTCACTTTTGGCAGATAAGAGTTAGGTATAACCTAGAACAGTTAGCTAAACTTTATGTAAAAAAAAATAGTTTCAAGACATAAAATACCAGTTTCGATTGTATTAGATCATGATCCACGATTCACATCAAATTTTTTGGAGGAGTTTGCAAGAGCAAATGGGAATGCAGTTGAGGTTGAGTACGGCATACCATCATTACACCAACAAACAAAGTGAACGAAAAATTCAGACGCTAGAAGATATGCTAAGATCTTGCGTTATGGAATTTAAGGGGAGTTAGGATGAACATCTACCTTTAGTAGAGTTCGCTTATAACAACAGTAATCACGCAAGTATAGGCATGCCGCCTTACGAAGCGTTATACGAGAGAAAGTGCAAAACACCACTGTGATGTGATAAAGTAGGTGAACGTCGGATGTTGGGACCTGAGATGGTACAACAAATGGCAGGCATGGTGAAGTTGATACGTACCTGACTAGTAGCGGCTCAAGACAGACAAAAAAATATATGGATCCTCATCGTGAGAAGAGAGAGTTTGAAGTCGGTTTGTATATCTTTCTGCACCTTGGAAAGGGAAGATACACTTTGGGAAGAAGGGAAAGTTAAGTCCAAGCTTTATAAGACCTTTTGAGATCTTAAGGAGAGTAAGAGAGGTAGCTTATGTGATAGCTTTACCTCCAGAGTTGGAGCATATACATAATGTGTTTCACGTGTCAATATTGCTTCATTATAAATCAGACTATAAGCATGTAATAGAATATGAACCTATTCAGGTTGAAAAATACTTAACGTACTAAGAACTTCCTATTCAGATTATTGATAGGAAGGAACAAGTCTTAAGAAATAAGGTAATACCTTCGGTGAAGGTAGTATGGAGGAACAACAATGCTGAAGAAACAACGTTGGAACTTGAAGCTAAAATGTAGGAAAACTCTTCCCATTTATTTGTTTAACTTGTATCAAGATTCTGGGGATAGAATCCTTATAAGGGGGAAGAATGTAACGACCGAGAAAATCGGATTATTATGTGAGAATTAATTTTTATTTGATTTTATTGAATAAATGAGATTATATGTTTATTAAACTAAATAAGTTGTTTAAAGGTCGTTCTATGACCTAGAATGTATGAATATGGTTAGGATTATATCTGTGAGCTAGAATTAAATGGAATGAATTTCCAAGACAAAAATAAAAGTTTTCTGAGAAATTTCTGTAAAATCACTATTCATCCATTTTTGCATAGGAATTATTTTTGAATTTCTGAGAAACGCATAAGGTTAGAATTCTGAGATGAGATGGATTATCTAATAATAATTCAGTTATGGCAAATGAAGTTTTCTCCTAAGGACTTAAAACCTAAGGGTTAGGGAAAGTGAATTTCCAAGAAAAGAAAAGATTTAGTATAATAAGAAAGATTATTATATGTGAAGAATATGAGCATAATACTAGGTATTATACAAGTATAATACGAAGATAAATACTATGTATAATACGAATATCGTATGAAGTATATACGAGGAGAATGCAAGGATAATACGGTAAGAATACGTAAAGTCAAAGTTTTGGTCAACCAAAGTCAAGGTTAACTATTGGTTAATGGACTTGGACTATTGGCAAGCCCAACTGATTAATGAAAAAGGCCCAATAAAGATTTAAATCAAGGCCCAAAGATAATTTAAATCAAGCCCAAAGTTAGGCCCGAATTGAATTATATCTAAGCCCAAACCAAGAACCGAACCCATAGATCGAACCGTTAGATCATTGGGTGGGTAAAACCCATGCGGCAACCCATGTGGGCCCCCCATGGGGAGTCATGGTTGGCCACTTGGTGGCTGGCTAGCTTCCCTTGGAAGCTTTGGCTAAGGAGGTTTGGTGTGGAGGTGGCATTAAATGCTAAAATGATGACACAAAAGGTGTGTTGGTGGAAATGGATGGTTGGATGAGTTTTAAGGGTGGTTGATGAGGGTAGGTTATGTAAGGTTTGAAACTTGAGGGTTGTGACTATGAGAGACCATAACTCAAGTGATCAAAGCATGAACCAATACAATTTATCTTTAAGACACTTTTGCCCTAAACCTTGGATTTTTATAAATATCAAACCATTTTATTCATTTCTCTCTCCTAAGCTATCAACTTATTCACTAACACAAAGCATAGCAACATTGAGAGAGAGAGTTTGAAATTTGCTAAGGAAAGAAGAGGAAGGAAGCTAGCTAATTGGCTTAAACTCAAGAACAAAGCAAGAACACTAAGAGGTAATGAAGCTTAAACCTTAACCTTCATCTTTCTTCAATTTTACTTGAAAGAGAAGTGATGATTGGTGGTGTATGTATTGTCCGATGATATAAGGATGGATATTAGTGGACTAAAAACACTAACGAATGACTAACAAGTGAAATCGTAATCGAATGATTAAACACTAAATGAAGAACGCATAAAACTTAGAGCTTGTTGTTGATGAATAAATTGAAAACTATCTTGTATAAGTTAGGTGAAAATTGCTTGGTTAGGACATAGATGATTAACCAATGGATTGATTCCATTTGGAACGGAGTAAGATAATAGTATAAAGAAGTTATGGCGATTTTTTCAATAAAAGACGTTAATCGTTGAAATTGTAGTCAACTATGGTTTCTGACGATAATGGAATGTTAATAACGAACCTAGAAAGCTAGGGTTTCATAGAGATATTCAAGAACGCAAAATTTAAGAGACGTAAGCTCAAGAACTAACGAATTCGGATGTAAAACGAATAAGAAACGAACGAATGAGCGAAGAATGCTCAATAATGTTGAAATTATGTGTGGTGAGACTTTTAAATCAATTAAACGCTTAATTAGCAAGTTCAGAAATCGAGTTGGACTAAGGTGGGTTGTATAGGGCAATCTAAGCTAAGTTTTCCAAAAGATATGTCATCGTAAAGTCGCGTGTCAAAACGAAAAGAAAAAAAAGTCAAGTCGCGGGTTGAAAGTACCGAGATTTGGGGGCGTCACACAACTAACCTTCTTGTACACATATGGTTCATCCTCGTTTTTGATAAAATCAAACTCTTTGATTGTCTCATCAAAACGGATGTTCCACCTAAGAGAAGCTTGCTTCAATCCATAACTAAATCATTTCAACTTATAGACTTGATTTGTTCCAATCGTTGAAACAAATCCCTCTAGTTGTGTCATATACACATCTTCCTTAAGTTTTCCATTGAGGAAGGCCATTTTCACGTCCATCTACCAGATTTCGTAGTCGTAATAAGCTACAATTGCAAGCAAAATCCGAATGAACCTGAGCATAGCTACTGGTGGGAAGGTTCCATCATAGTCAACTCCTTCTCTTTGTTTGAAATCTTTTGCAACCAATCGGGCCTTATAGGTCTCTACCTTGTCGTCCGCTCCAGTCTTTCTTTTAAAAACCCATTTACACCTAATAGGCTAAATGCCCTCAGGTGATGAAACCAAAGTCCATACTTGGTTCTCATACATGGAGTCCATCTCGAATTTCATGTCTTCTTGCCTTTTCTCTGAGTCTTTACTACTCTTAGCCTGTTTGTAATTCAATGGATCATCATCATCTATTATGCGTACCTCATCGTCATCCTCTATGACGAATCAATACCTCTTAGGTATCTTCAGTCCTCTTCCAGATTTACGAATAAAGTGTTGTACAGAAGGTGTCTCTACTTGGACATGTTCATCCAAATGATCTGTAGTGGTTTGTGGTACTTGAACTTCTTCAAGATCTATTTTTCTCTCACTAGCCCCTTCAAGGGTAAACTCCTTTTCCAAGAAGGCAGCGTGTTTCGAAACAAACATCTTTTGCTCAGTAGGATTGTAGAAATAGTATCCTAAACTTTCATTAGGATATCCAAAAAAATTACACTTATCAGATCTTGTCCCAAGCTTATCATTCTGAACCCTTTTCACATAAGTTGGACATCCCCAAATCTTAACATACTTAAGACTAGGTTACCTCCCTATCCACATCTTATATGGAGTCTTAGGACGGATTTTGAGGGGACCTTATTTAGTAAATATGGAACTGCTTATAGGGCATAACCCCAGAATGATACTGGAAGATTGGTAAAACTAATTATGGAACGAACAATGTCCAACAATGTTCGATTTCTCCTTTCAGATACACCATTTAACTGTGGTGTCCCTGGTGGAGTCCATTGTGAGAGTATACCATTTTTTTGTTACAATTGAGAAACTCACCGCTTAAGTATTCACCACCTCAATCCGATCAAAAAATCTTAATACTGTTGCCAGTTTATTTCTCTACTTCACTTTTGAATTCATTGAACTTTTGAAACGACTCAGATTTGTATTTCATTAAATACACATATCCAAATCTTGAATGATCATCAGTGAAAGTAATACAATAAGAATACTCTCATCGTGCATTCGTTGTCATAGGTCTACAAATGTCTGTGTGTACCAACGCTAACAACACTGTAACTCTTTCTCTTTTTCCACTAAAAGGAGATTTTGTCATCTTACCCATGAGACAAGATTCACACATTGGATATGATTCTTAATCAGATAGCTCTAAGAGCCCATCTTTATGCAACTTGGATAATCTTGTTTCATTAATATGACAGAGTCTACAGTGCCACATAAAGGTATAATTAACATCATCCCTGTTTTGTTTTTTAGTTTGTTCAATTTGAAGTATATTTTTATGCAAGTTAAGTATGTAAAGTCCATTCAGTAATTTACCAACACCATATAAAACATTTTTATTATAAATGGAACAACTATTATTCTTTATTATAATATCAAAACCATCCATATCTAATACAGAAACTGAAATAATGTTTCTAATGAGTGTTGGAACAAAATAATAATTATTTAAACTAATAGACTTCCCATAAGCAGTGCTAAATAATAAGTCCCTACAGCTAATGCAGCAACCTTTGCTTCATTTCTCACTCGTAGGACGACCCCATCCTTGTTCAGCTTTCTACTTCTGACCAGTCCCTACATAGTATTACATATGTGAGAACCACAACGGGTATTCCATACCCAAATAGAAGATTGACTTTCAGAAAAAATTAATTTCAATCATGAACAAACCTTGATTTGAAGTTGAAGCTTCTCCAAGCTTCTTCTGCTTTTGTTTCGCAAGGAACTTATCACAGTTCCTCTTCCAGTGTCCCGGCTTATTGCAATGGAAGCATATTCTCTTTCTAGCTAGATCAGGATT
Source organism: Panax stipuleanatus (assembly GCA_020205555.1). Classification (NCBI taxonomy): domain Eukaryota; kingdom Viridiplantae; phylum Streptophyta; class Magnoliopsida; order Apiales; family Araliaceae; genus Panax; species Panax stipuleanatus. The sequence goes on from CM035115.1 coordinate 37,903,525, forward strand.
CTTATTATCCTTAGGTTTAGCCTTGCCCTTAGCCTTCTTATTTTTATTCTTTTCAGAAGATACCTTGGGTGTGACGCCCCCAGAATAGGTCCAATCAACCCAACCCATTCTGAGTCGCCAAACATATGGTACAGAATCCAAATACAAACTTTTATATCAAAAGGTCGTGAGCAGGACGACCATACAAGCTATGAGTGTCAATACAAATCGTATATAATACGAAATATAAACACTCAAATTCAGTCCTTAATAGTTACAATTATTTTCACACTATAATACAAAAATAGTGAGGACTACTACTGCTCTAACTCTGCCCATTACTCTGTTTTTCGACTAGTCCCTGTGACATTTTCATTTCCTGAAGAGGACAACAGATGAAAAGGGTGAGCTCAACTAGCCCAGTAAAGAATATTATGACTAAGATAATAAATAACAATTTATCGTTAGTCTTCAACAAATCAGATAAAATATTATAAATAACAAGTTTTAGATCAACAACTATAGCGAAAATAACAATATATCAGAAGAGTTAAGTAGAGAATGATGTCTACTATCTTCTATGATTTAAAAGTCCATTATCAATATTTTATCCATGTAACATCAATCAATATATATCTCAAATCAAATATTCATCTTTGCACTACGGGGCAAAAATATTCATTTGTATCACCAGTGGTCATGTTCATCTCAACACTTGTCATCTTTGCACTACAGTCTAAAGATATTCATCAAGTAATCATTTATCTTTGCACTACAGGCCAAAGATATTCATCAAATAATCATCCATCTTTGCACTACAGGCCAAAGATATTCTTTTGTATCACCATTTAAGACTGAAGATGATGAAAAAAAATTTAAAGAACGACTCCAGTGAAATAAAGGACAAGATTAGGGATTCTTAAATCAGTTTATCCAAGTTCAAAAATACTCCATAACAATCAATTGTGGAGCAAAATTCAAGAATGAAGTTCAAAACATGGATCCAATCAAAGATAGGACCCATAATAGCCAACTTGGACAAAGAAAAAAAATTAAATTTTTTGGTGAATAGTACCGTATTCGTAAATAGTGCTGTATACATAAATAGTGCCGTATACGTGAATAGTAACCCCGACATGAAAAGGTTAAAATTTTCATAAGAAAAATAATACTTCGTGAATAGTACTCGTGAATAGTACCGTATTCGTGAATGGTGACGTATACGTGAATAGTAACTCCGACAAAAAAGGTAAAAATTTCATAATAAAATTCATACCAATATTTTGATGAAATGATATTGAAAGCAATAACATCATTTACGAAAAAAAAATAACATCTCTTACCTCAAAAGAACAGTACTTCTTACTAGAATATCGGATATAATGCTGAAGGAAACTTGCACTGTATATGTGACGTCCCCTGGGAGCTGTCGTTTACACTCCTAAATTAACCTCACTTTCACTTCACGAATTTAAATAATTAGCACAGTAGTAAGCAAGGATCGATCCCACAGAGAGTGAGTTTGTTTTAGATTTATTCAACTATTTTAACAGAAAATAAAAATGGGGGATTTTTGAAATTGTTTTAAACTAAGAAAAACAGAATTTAAATAAAGAGATTAACCAAATATGTAAAAACTTCAGTTCTGTAGTTCAGTTTCACCAAGCACAGCAATCAATTAATCAAGTTATTATTCTTTACCCTTCAATGAAACTATTAACCCTAGATAACAATAAGCTCTGTTATCCGAAATTCTCCTTAGATATTCACTGTATGAAACAAGCTCTTCACCAGATTCAACTAACATATAATCTAGAACAAGCTCTCTAGATTTAATATGATAGAAGCATTAAGAAATAGAGAATTAGGCTAATCCAAGCAACAAACACATAAGCTCGATTTGTTTAACTTGTTTTCTGATAATCTTAGCAATACACAAAAGCTTGTCCACAATTAGTATCACTAATTTACTACTTGTGATGAAGACAGATATCAATTACACGTAATACCAATCTTAATCTAGCATATGATAATGATTAAATTAACTCAATTGGCCATATCAAATTAATTAGATCAATTAGCATGCAATCAATGAAAACAGATTATCAGAAGAAATTTCATACAAGAAGGAATAAATAATAATACTCAATTAATTAATTACTTGTAACAAGGTTCCACCTCCCTTTAGAACTGAATAAAGAAACTAGCCTGACATGCTCCAAGTCTGTACTTCAATGAGGTATGATAGTTGGTAGAAGATTGAATGAATAAAACCTTGACTATCATCCTCTATTTATAGTGCTAGACAAGGACTTAAATCCTATAAGAACTAGGAATCCAAATCCTAAAAGGAATTGCAATTATAACTAGTTTCCATAAAGAAATAGAATCTAATAAGGAAATAAAATCTCAGTCCAAAGAAGTCCTAATTCTAATAGTAATATCAATCCAATTCCATGTAGGAATCTCCAAATATTGAGAAAGTCAACTGCTGGTCAAACTCCTCTTCAATTCAACTCCAAATCAACTTGTTTTCATCCTTTTAGCTTTAATTCACCTGAAAATAATAAACAACTTATTAAGCTCATATACACATGAAACATGTAATAAAACCAAATGTAAAAGAGTAAAAAATTATGAATATTGTGTACTTATCAAATTCCCCCACACTTAGTCTTTTACACGTCCTCGTGTAAACCAAAATTTTGATTTCCAAAAACAATTCTATTCAACCATTATGTCAAAAGATTTTAAAATCAAATCATGATTATCAACACTAAACCCACAAAAACATAATCAACGCTTCATCAATCAACACAAGATAAACACCTCGCCATTTCACCAATGAATTTCCTTTAATTAAATTGTAATCACATAAGCCCTTGTCTATGATCCACACACTTACTCAACTTAATTATCATGGAGCAAAAACCGTGCACACCACTCAAAAACTCAAAACATAATTTTTTTCTGCTTTAATTTTTTTCTGTAGGACCCTTTCATTTTTCTAATTTGTTTCCGGTGAATGCATTTTATGCTCCGTTTCACCTTCCTCAATTTTTTCTTTTGTAAGTGAGTGCATTTTATGCTCCATCTCACTTATTCGCACGTGTTTATGGGAGAGTGCGTTTTACGCTCCATCTTATCCCACCACATGACTTCTCTTGTGTTTCTTTTTCAACAATTTCACTGGTTTCCAATTTTTCTTATTTTTTTTTTCACATGGTCCTGCAAAAAACTTAAGCAGTTCAATAGTTCTAGAGCATGAGATTAGTGCACATAGACAACTCCATAGATAACTTAGCCAACTAAGCATATATCACATGTTCAAGTACTCATGAGACACAAATTCAACTCAAATCAATTACTTTGGATCATAACTTAGTTTTTCTCAATCATTAACCAATTAAGCATCAAACAGATTTTGAATTTTTAGCATTGATTTTCAAATTTTTTTTTTTTTTTGACTTTAATCTTCGAACACATAGGCAAATAGAATTATGGAAGTCAAAAATTTTTTAAAAAAATTTCATGGGCAATTTTCAAGTTTCCTATCAAAATCGGATCAATATCTTTAAATAAAATAAAAACCTAAATCTTTCCCCCCACACTCAAACCTTACATTGTCCCCAATGTAAGAAAATCGTGCAAAGAAGAAAGAACTAGATGCAAATAAAAAAACTAAATAATAAAGGGATAGAAAAATCAAATCTGATTTCTTGGGTTGCCTCCCAAGTAGCTGCCCTTGTTTATTGTCATTGGCTTGACATCATGTCTCCCTTCTCATTCTGCATAGACCGGATCATCAAGCTCCACCATCTCAATATTTTCCACCTGATGTCCCTCATAGAACGGTTTCAATCTATGTCCATTCACTTTAAAAACCTTTCCTGTACTTGGACTCTGAATCTCGACTGCACCATGAGAAAACACATTAGTGATAACAAAAGGACCAACCCATCTAGATCTCAATTTACCTGGAAATAACTTAAACCGAGAATGATATAACAAAACTTTCTGTCCTACAACAAAGGTTTTCCGCACAATTTGCTTATCATGAAAGGCCTTGGTCTTTTCCTTGTAAATCTTTGAACTTTCATAGGCTTCATTCCTTAATTCTTCCAATTCTTGTAACTGCAACTTCCTGTGTACTCCAGCTACTTCCAAACTCATGTTGCACTGCTTGATTGCCCAAAAAGCCCTATGCTCTAACTCAACTGGTAAGTGGCAGGGTTTCCCAAACACAATCCGATATGGTGACATCCCAATAGGAGTTTTGAATGCCGTTCGATAGGCCCAAAGTGCATCATCTAGTCTCAAACTCCAATCCTTCCTGCTTGGGTTGACTACCTTCTCTAAAATGGATTTGATCTCCCGGTTGGACACCTCAGCTTGGCCATTACTTTGCGGATGGTAGGATGTAGAAACCTTGTGCAAAACATTGTACTTCTTGAACAAAGCCGCTAATACCCTATTACAAAAGTGAGTTCCACGATCGCTAATGATGGCCCGTGGTGCTCCAAACCTGACAAATATGTTAGTCCTGACAAAATCTGCAACAACTTTAGAATCGTCAGTCCTAGTGGCTTTAGCTTCCACCCATTTTGAGACATAATCAACAGCTAAAAGAATATATACATTCCCAAAGGATGAAGGAAAAGGTCCCATAAAATCTATACCCCAAACATCAAAAATCTCAACAACTAAAATAGGAGTTTGGGGCATTTGATTTCTTTGAGAGATATTCCCCGTCCTTTGGCAATTATCACATGTTTTACAAAACAGATAGGAATCTTTAAAAAGTGACGGCCAATAAAAACCACTTTCCAAAACTTTGTTAGCAGTTCTTTTTGGACCAAAATGTCCTCCACATGCCTGAGAATGGCAAAAAACTAGAATAGATTGGAATTCATTATTTGGCACACATCTTCTAATTATCTGGTCAGCACAAAATTTCCATAAGTATGGATCATCCCAAACATAGTGTCTAGCATCACTCTTTAGCTTTTCTTTCTGGGATTTGGAAAATTCCTTAGGAAAATATGCACTTACCAAATAGTTTACCAGATTTGCATACCATGGAGTTTCAGCATGGATGGAAAGTAACTGCTCATCGGGGAAGGCATCACGCAAGGGTAGTTCATCCTCTTCTCTCAACAATCTACTCAGGTGATCCGCTACCAAGTTGTCCGCACCCTTCTTATCTTTGATCTCCAAGTCAAATTCTTGTAAAAGGAGAATCCATCTAATAATCCTAGGTTTAGAGTCTTTCTTAGTTAGCAAATACCTAAGAGCAGCATGGTCAGAATAAACTATAACTTTAGTGCCAAGCAAATATGATCGAAATTTATCTAAAGCAAAAACCACAGATAAAAGTTCCTTTTCAGTTGTGGAATAGTTTATCTGAGCTCCATTCAAAGTTCTAGAAGCATAGTAGATGGCATGAACAACTTTGTCAATCCTTTGTCCCAAAACAGCCCCCACTGCATAGTTGCTTGCGTCACACATGATTTCAAATGGAAACTTCCAATTCGGTGGTTGGATCACAGGGGCAGAGGTCAGCAATTTCTTTAAAATATCAAAAGCCTCCTTGCACTCATCATTAAACTGAAAGTCCACATCCTTTTGTAGCAACTTACACAAGGGCAATGCAGTCTTCGAAAACTCCTTGATAAACCTTCGATAGAATCCTGCATGACCAAGAAAAGAACGAATCTCCCGCACACTGACGGGGTAAGGCAAAGCAGAAATAATATCTATCTTAGCTTTATCAACTTCGAGACCCTTAGATGATACAACATGACCAAGTACTATTCCTTGTTCTACCATAAAATGACATTTTTCCCAATTTAGAACAAGATTAGTTTCCATGCATCTATCCAAAACACGACTCAAATTATCTAAGCATGCATCCAAAGAATCACCATGTATTGTGAAGTCATCCATAAAGACCTCAATGCAGTTTTCTAAAAGATCTGAAAAAATGCTTACCATGCATCTCTGAAAAGTACCAGGAGCATTACAGAGTCCAAATGACATACGTCGGTATGCAAATGTGCCGAAGGGACATGTGAATGTGGTCTTTTCTTGGTCCTCGGGTGCAATCACAATCTGGTTATATCCTGAAAAACCATCTAGAAAACAGTAATAAGTGTGCCCAGCTAATCTTTCCAACATTTGATCAATAAAAGGAAGAGGAAAGTGATCTTTTCTTGTTACAGCATTTAATTTCCTGTAGTCAATACACACTCTCCATCCTGTTTGTATCCGTGTGGGCACCAACTCATTATCATCGTTCTTGACAACGGTGATTCCGGATTTCTTTGGGACTACCTGCACTGGACTCACCCATTGACTATCGGAAATGGGATAGATTATGCCGGCATCAAGCAGTTTGAGCACCTCTTTTTTCACCACCTCCATCATGGGTGGATTCAATCTTCTTTGTGCGTCCCTCGTGGGCTTAGCTCCATCCTCTAACAATATCCGATGCATGCACATCGCAGGACTAATACCTTTGATATCCGCTATCGTCCAACCAAAAACTGTGACATGGTCCCTTAGGACTCTCAGCAATTTATCTTCCTGCATTTTAGTTAGATTGCTAGCAATAATAACAGGCAAAGTATCATTAGTCCCCAAATATGCATATTTCAAATGTACAGGTAATTGTTTCAATTCTAGGGTTGGAGCTTGCACAACAGATGGTAGTAACTTTTGATGAGAAATAGGTAATTGAATAGAATGTACTGCTGACTTATCTGAGAATTTCGGCAATGAGTGTAGTGCAGCCACAATTTCATTCAATTCATGAGTTCGCTCAACTTCATCTTCCTTGTCCATATCCATACTGTTGGTGATGACCACCTCCAAACTATCCCTGTGTATTCTTTCCAAAGTTCTATGTACTATGGAATCTCTCACATCAATAGCAAAAACTTGCCCTATATCACTAGGGTACCTCATGGCATCATAGATGTTAAATTGAATCTTTTCTCCATCGAATTCCATTGTCAAGGTCCCATTATGCACATCAATCATGGTTTTTGCTGTTTTTAGGAATGGCCTTCCTAACAAGATATGGGAAGGGTTTGGTGATATATCATCTTCCATGTCCACAATGTAAAAATCTGCAGGAAAGATTAGTTCGTTCACCTGCACTAAGACGTCTTCAATTACCCCTCGGGGGTAAGTGTTAGTACGATCTGCCAATTGAATAATCACACCAGTATTTTTCAAAGGACCTAGATTTAACGAGGCATAAATAGATAAAGGCATAACATTAATTGACGCTCCTAAATCTAGCATGGCCTTTTCAAATCTGGTGTTTCCTATTTTGCATGGGATTGTGAACATTCCTGGATCTTTACATTTAGGAGGCATTTTTCTTTGAAGGACAGCAGATACATTTTCTCCAACAGTAACTCTTTCATCATTTTGCAATTTTCTTTTATTAGTGCATAATTCTTTTAAAAATTTTGCATATCTTGGCACTTGTTTGATTGCATCAAGGAGAGGGATGTTTACTTCTACTTTTCTAAAAGTTTCCAAAATTTCTTTTTCTTTTTCATCTTTCTTTGTGGTTTTAGAATTTCTGGGAGGAAATGGAAGAGGAATGTTTTTAAGCTGAGTAGGAGGGTTAGGTTGTACCTTGGATTTTTCTGTTTCCTCCTTAGCTGCTTCCTCCTCAAACTCTACGGGGGTAGGTGGTGTATGTGACTGTGTTCCACTCCGCAAAGTTATGGCACTTGCATTCTCCCTTGGGTTGACTACTGTTTGAGATGGTAATTTTCCCGAGTCTTTGGATTCCAATATCCCCACAGTTGTAGCCAGCTGTCCTACTTGGTTTCTCAAGTCTTGAACCGAAGCTTTTGTCTCCAGCTGGAACTGCTGTGTCTGATTCATGAATGCTTTGAACATATCCTCCAATGTGGTTCCAGTAGGTGCAGGTGCTGCTTGCTTAGGTTGATATTGAGGTTGGGCTGATTGGAAGCCTTGCTGCCTCGGTGGGAACACTCCTTGTGTTTGTGACCTGTTCCCTCCATAACTGAGGTTTGGATGATCTTTCCAGCCTGGATTGTAAGTGTTTGAGTAGGGATCATACTTCTTTGGTTGTGTCTGGTAGTTACCTACTACATTGGCTTGCTGTGCATTCTCATCCTCTTGCAATGTTGGGCATGCATCAGTAGCATGCCCTGCCATTAGGCATAATCCGCAAGCCCTCGCAACCGGCACGTTTCCTGTTGTTAATTGTTGCACCACAGCAGTTAAATTAGAAATCTGTTGTACCAATTCACTTGTGCTTACCTCATTTACCTTTTTCGGAGTATGATCATTCCTTGTTCCGTATTGTTGTGAGTTAGCAGCCATATTTGCAATCAGATTTCTTGCAGCCTCTGGTGTCTTGTCCACTAATGCTCCTCCGCTAGCCGCATCGATCATACTTCTTTCCATTGGTATCAATCCCTCGTAGAAGTACTGAATCAAGTGTTGCTCGTCGATTTGGTGGGGAGGGCAGCTGGAGCACAATTTCTTGAATCTCTCCCAGTACTCGTACAGTGTCTCTCCACTAAATTGTCGGATCCCGCAAATCTCCTTCCTTATGTTGGCCACTCTTGAAGCAGGAAAATATTTCTCTAAGAATAGCCCTTTCATGTCGCTCCATGAATTTATTGATCCGGATGGGAGATAGTACAGCCAATCCTTCGCTAAATCTGCTAGGGAGAATGGGAAGGCTCTTAATTTGATTTGTTCCTCTGAAATTCCATGTGGTTTCATGGTCGAGCACACCACATGGAACTCCTTCAAATGCTTGTATGGATCTTCACCTGTAAGACCACGGAAAGTAGGCAAAAGATGAATTAGTCCGGATTTAAGTTCAAATGCAGCATTTAAAGCAGGATATTCAATGCACAAAGGTTGATGAGTAAGATTAGGAGTAGCCAATTGTTTCAATATCCGATTGTTGTTGGGCTCCGCCATCTTTTCTTCTTCGTCTGATTCGGTGAATGATTTATCAGAAAGTAATTCCAAAGCTAAGTTGAGGCCCGGTGATGATGCAGAAGCCTCGTCTAAATCTGCAGTAGACTGTTGAACTTTTTGCTTTCTTAGCCTCCTTGCAGTTTTCTCAATCTCTGGATCAAAATCTAATATAGTAGTCTGAGAAGATCGAGTCATAAAACAAAAATAAAAGAAATAATAGAATAAAAACAAAACGCACAATTACTCCCCGGCAACGGCGCCAAAATTTGGGAGCTGTCGTTTACACTCCTAAATTAACCTCACTTTCACTTCACGAATTTAAATAATTAGCACAGTAGTAAGCAAGGATCGATCCCACAGAGAGTGAGTTTGTTTTAGATTTATTCAACTATTTTAACAGAAAATAAAAATGGGGGATTTTTGAAATTGTTTTAAACTAAGAAAAACAGAATTTAAATAAAGAGATTAACCAAATATGTAAAAACTTCAGTTCTGTAGTTCAGTTTCACCAAGCACAGCAATCAATTAATCAAGTTATTATTCTTTACCCTTCAATGAAACTATTAACCCTAGATAACAATAAGCTCTGTTATCCGAAATTCTCCTTAGATATTCACTGTATGAAACAAGCTCTTCACCAGATTCAACTAGCATATAATCTAGAACAAGCTCTCTAGATTTAATATGATAGAAGCATTAAGAAATAGAGAATTAGGCTAATCCAAGCAACAAACACATAAAGCTCGATTTGTTTAACTTGTTTTCTGATAATCTTAGCAATACACAAAAGCTTGTCCACAATTAGTATCACTAATTTACTACTTGTGATGAAGACAGATATCAATTACACGTAATACCAATCTTAATCTAGCATATGATAATGATTAAATTAACTCAATTGGCCATATCAAATTAATTAGATCAATTAGCATGCAATCAATGAAAACAGATTATCAGAAGAAATTTCATACAAGAAGGAATAAATAATAATACTCAATTAATTAATTACTTGTAACAAGGTTCCACCTCCCTTTAGAACTGAATAAAGAAACTAGCCTGACATGCTCCAAGTCTGTACTTCAATGAGGTATGATAGTTGGTAGAAGATTGAATGAATAAAACCTTGACTATCATCCTCTATTTATAGTGCTAGACAAGGACTTAAATCCTATAAGAACTAGGAATCCAAATCCTAAAAGGAATTGCAATTATAACTAGTTTCCATAAAGAAATAGAATCTAATAAGGAAATAAAATCTCAGTCCAAAGAAGTCCTAATTCTAATAGTAATATCAATCCAATTCCATGTAGGAATCTCCAAATATTGAGAAAGTCAACTGCTGGTCAAACTCCTCTTCAATTCAACTCCAAATCAACTTGTTTTCATCCTTTTAGCTTTAATTCACCTGAAAATAATAAACAACTTATTAAGCTCATATACACATGAAACATGTAATAAAACCAAATGTAAAAGAGTAAAAAATTATGAATATTGTGTACTTATCATCCCCAAAATAGGTTCAATACTCAACCCATTCTAAGTCGCCAAATACATGGTACAGAATCCAAATACAATCTTTTATAATATACGGTCGTGCAAAATACGACAACACAACTGTGAGTTTCAATACAAATCGTATATAATACGAAATATAAACACTCAAATTCAGTCCTCATTATTTAAAATTATTATCACACTATTCTACAAAATAGTGAGGACTGTTATTTCTCTAACTCTAGCCATCACCCCGATATCCGACTAGTTCCTGCGACATTCTCATTTCCTGAAGAAAACAATGGAAGAAAATGGTGAGCTCAACTAGCCTAGTAAAAAATATTATGACTAAGAAATGAAGAGTAAATTATCGTTAGTCTTCAACAAATCAGATAAAATATTATGGACAACAAGTTTTAGATCAACAACTGCAGCAGAAATAACAATTCATTAGAAAAGTTAAGTAGAGAATGATGTCTACTATCTTCTAAGAATTAAAAGTCCATCATCAATATTTTATCCCTGTAACATCAATCAATATATATCTCGAATCAAATATTCATCTTTACACTACGGGCCAAAGATATATTTATTTGTATCACTAGTGGTCATGTTCATCTCAACACCTGTCCATCTTTGCACTACGGGCCAAAGATAGTCATCAGGTAATCATTCATCTTTGCACTATATGACAAAGATATTCATCAAATAATCATTCATCTTTGCACTACAGGCCAAAGATATTCGTTTGTATGATCATTTAAGACTGAGGATGATGAAAAACAATATAAATAACCAATTAAATGAGATAAAGGACAAAGCTTAGGGATTCGTAAATTAGTTTATTCAAGTTCAAGAATACTCCATAATAATCAATTGTGGAGCAAAATTCAAGACTGAAGATCAAAACTTGGATACAATCAAAGATAATTTAGATAAAAAAATAATAATTTTTTTTACCGTGAATAGTAACTCGTGAATATTACTCGAATAAATAGTACCCCATCATGAAATGGTAAAAATTTTATAAAAAAGTTCAGACCAATATTCCAGTGAAATGATATTAGATGAAGCGCAAAACTTAAAGAAATTCTGATCATTTCAGAAATTATAGAAGCAATACTTGCCGTAGTACGTTCAAATTTAGAAATATGAAATGAAATATTATCACTTTCATAATATGGAATATGAAAGAAAATAATATTCATTATGAATATTGAAAGAAAATAACATCATTTACGAGAAAAATAACATCCTTTACCTTAACAGGAGAGTAGTTTTGACAGGAATATCGGATATTATATAGACGAAAACTTGCACTGCTATCAATACTCAAAGTATCTAAATACTCACAAGAAATACGCTCGATATTATAGAGAGAAAATTTTCTGATTCTGGTGTGATTTTCAATTCTAACTAAGCACCCTATTTATAGAAAAATATCAGAACACCAATATAGACTTACCTGCTACCGGTGGCTTCCACCCTTTGCCATTCACGCACACCACATTTTGAAATTTTAGCATTTTTCCACAAAAAATAAAAGTGGGGCCCACTCATATTTTAAATAAATATTTATTTCCAAAACTTCAATAATTCATAATAAATAGCCCTTTTATAAGAAAAATATGAATCTTATGTCCTTTCCATATGAAATTTAATTCTCTATAACTTTGTAGGAGAAAGTTTTTTCAAATTCTGAACGAAAAAATTACTCAAATTTACATACGGATAATTTTTCCACACCTCACTCTTTGAAAACCAAGCAGCCACCACAAATGACCAATAATTCTTCCAACCCACATGTTTATATATATATTAAAACATTTATAATTATTAAAAAAATTATAAATTTTATTTTCTCTCTTTCATCTCATTTTATTCATATAACGTGAATTTGTTGTAAAAAATATCATCACTATTATATTATTATATTATCACATTATACACTTATAATGTAATAGTATAATAATATATTTGAATAAATTATTTTATCAGAACAGATAAAATATTCATTCTCAATAATTGTCACTTTTACTAAAAATTCCTCCGTTTAAATCCACATTGAATAAATATTTACTTATCATTTTTATCAATAATTATTATTCACAAATAATATTACAGAACCAGAATAATGACAACCAGGTCGTTCCCAGGAAAGAGGGGGCTTTCCGATAAGGATTTCTCCTTACTAGCGCGCAATTATCCAATCCCTTTCCTAGACATAACTTCCTTAGACATTGCTAATAATGTTATCTTATAATGTTATTCAAATAATATGAATTATTGATTTGATAATTTAAAATACTGTACAATGACAATTATTGAATCACTAATATAAAATATCAACGTAGCAATTATTGATATAAAATATCAACGTAGCAATTATTGAACTAATAAAATATTATGCAATTATGGAATTAATAATATAAAATATTGAACAGTAATTACTATAACAATAATTGAGTAAGTGTGTTCTTACGTATGAACCAATAATTAGAAATATTGTGCAATACCGTGTGCTACTGTGCAACAACGCGTATTACAGTATTTTTATCATCGGGTATTTTAACAGTTTAACGATAACAGTTTTACCGTTATTTTTATAAAAAGGTTATTTCTGTCGCTTTCTATATTCGACATTCATTCCGTTGTGGGGTCCACCAATGACTGTGCCGTCGTACGAATATTCTCCGATAAAAAGAATATTCCTCGACTACACAAATATTCTCCGACCCAACAAATATTTTATAACCACTTGCTTACTTTGTAAAATTTTCACAATCCACCCATAACTTATCACATTTATCAAATCAATACCTTACTATTTCGCAATAATATATAGAAGAAATTAAATTTTATTCATAAAAAGTTGGGGTCTTACAACCTCTCCTCCTTATAAAATTTTGTCCTCGAAATTGACGTACGTACCTGGTATGTCGAAAAGGTGAGGATAACTCGCTTTTATTTTTGATTCTAACTCCCAGGTCATTTCCTCGATATCATGGTTCCTCCACAAAACTTTAACTTGAGGTATAATCTTTGAGCGTAGGACATGTTTCTTCTTATCCAAGATCTTGACAGGTACCTCCTCGTAAGTTAAATCTTTAGCTATCTCGTCTGGTTCTAATTCAATAATGTGGTTTGGGTCTTTCACATATTTACGTAGCATGGATATGTGAAAAACGTTATGAACACGAGACATACTAGGCGGTAAAGCGAGTCTATAGGCCACCTTTCCTACTCGGTCAAGGATCTCATATGGACCAATAAATCATGGATTGAGCTTTCCTCGCTTCCCGAATGTCGTAACTCTTTTTCATGGAGCAACACGTAACAATACATGATCTCCGACACTAAATTCCACGTCTCTTCGATGAAGATCCGCATAACTCTTTTATCGATCTTGTGCCGTTTGTATACGTTGCTGAATCATTTGAATTTTTTTCGTAGTCATATGTACTAACTCCGGTCCTAACAATGTTGCTTCACCCACCTCGTTCCAGCATACTGGAGAACGACATTTTTGTCCATACAACACTTCGAATGGTGCCATGCCTATACTTGCCTGATAACTATTGTTGTAGGAGAATTCCACCAATGGTAAGTACTTATCCCAACTCCCTTTGAACTCTATAACACAGAGTCTCAATAGATCTTCAAGAGTTTGAATAGTCCTTTCCGATTACCCGTCCGTTTGAGGATGATATGCCAAACTGAATCGTAATTCAGTGCCCATAGCTTTTTGCAAACTGACCCAAAATTGTGAAGTGAATCTTGGGTCACGATCTAAAACTATGGATACTGGCATGCCATGCAACCTCACAATCTCATTCACGTACATACGAGCAAGATTTCAAGGGAACAAGTCTCCCGTATCGGCAAGAAATGAGCAGACTTGGTTAATCTATCAACAATAACCCAAATAGCATCTATGCCTTGAGAAACCTTGGGAAGACCCGTAACGAAATCCATGGTAATGTGTTTCCACTTCCATTTCGGAACCTCAAGTGATTGCAATGGACCCTTTGGCACTTAATGCTCCTCCTTGACATGTTGACACTTTAAACACTTCGAGATAAACTCCGTGATCTCTCTCTTCATATTGATCCACCAAAATGTATGTCGAAGATCACGACATATTTTGGTACTCCCAGGATGGATTGCAAACGGTGTGTTGTGTGCCTCCATCATGATTCTATACTTCAAGTTAGAATCGTTAGGAACACAAAGTCTGGAGTTGACTTGAAGTATTCCTTCTTCATCAATCCTTACTTCTGGAATAGCACCTTCTTGCACCTTCTTCCCCATATTCCTCAGCTCCAGGTCTGTAGCTTGAGCAACTTTAACTTTATCAATCAAAGCTGGTTCTACGCGTATACTTGACATCATCGCACTCATTCCTGCATATGATCTTCTACTCAACGCGTCAGCTACCACGTTCGCTTTTCCAGGATGGTATTGGATGGTATGGTCGTAATCTTTCAACAGATCAAGCCAACGTCGTTGTCTCATGTTGAGTTCCTTTTGAGTGAAGAAATATTTAAAGCTCTTATGATTCGTATAAATCTCCACTTTCTCTCCATACAGATAGTGTCTCCAGATCTTCAACACGAAAACGACTTCTGCCAACTCTAGATCATGAGTAGGATAATTCCTCTCATATTCTTTGAGTTGTCGTGAGGCATAGGCTATGACTTTCCCATGTTACATGAGAACACATCCTAACCCTTTTCCCGAAGTGTCGTTGTAGATGACAAATCCATCCAAACCAGATGGTATTGTTAGAACAGGTGCTGAAATGAGTGTCCTCTTGAGCTCTTGGAAGCTCTTCTCGCATTCCTCGTTCCATACGAATTTTGTATCTTTCCGAGTCAGCTGAGTTATTGGAGTAGCGATTCGAGAAAATCCTTCCACGAATCTTCCATAATAACCAGCTAAACCCAGAAAGCTACGTACTTCAGTCACCGACTTCGGTTGCTCCCAGCTTTGTATTGCTTCAATCTTTATCGGGTCAATAGATACTCCACGTTTTGATACCACGTGCCCAAGGAATGCTACCTCCTCAAGCCAGAACTCGAATTTCTTCATCTTGGCATATAGCTTGTTTTCATGAAGCCTTTGAAGTACCAGCTTCAGGTGGTTCTCATAATCTTCACGGCTTTTGGAATAGATGAGGATGTCATCAATAAAGACAACCACGAATTGATCCAAATATTCCTTGAATACACGGTTCATCATATCCATGAAAGCAACAGGACCATTAGTCAATCCAAATAACATGACTAAGAATTCATAATGCCCGTATCGAGTTCTGAAAGCATTCTTCAAAATATCCTCAGTTTTAATCTTTAACTGATGATATCCAGAACGAAGATCGATCTTTAAAAAGAATTGTGCACCTTGCAACTGGTCGAACAGGTCATCAATACGAGGTAACGGATACCTATTCTTGATGGTGACATAGTTCAACTCCCGATAGTCAATACAAAGTCGCATACTCCCGTCTTTCTTCTTTACGAATAAAACAGGAGCACCCCAAGGAGATGTACTAGGACGAATAAAACCGATGTCTAACAATTCCTGTAGTTAGACCTTTAACTCCTGGAGTTCAATAGGAGCCATTCGATATGGGGTTTTAGAAATGAGTTTTGTACCGGGTTCAAGGTCAATAAAGAATTCAACTTCACGTTCTAGGGGTAGACCGGGAAGTTCTTCGGGAAATACATCAGAAAACTTATTAATGACAGAAATATCATTCAAACCTGACGTATTTTGGTTTAGATCAGTGACATAGGCTAAGAAAACTTGACATCCGTTTTTTAATAAACGAATAGATTTATGACTTGAAATGACATTGATTGATTTTAGGGGTTTGGTTGTTTGAATTCGCACAACAAGTTGGTTAGGAATATGAAAACAAACAACCTTACAAAAATAATCACTTTTGGCATGATAAGTGGTTAACCAATCAATTCCTAAAATCACGTCAAATGCAAGTATTTTCAAAGATATAAGATCAACAAGTAGGGTGAGGATACCAATTTGAATCAAGAAAGATTTGTAAACTGTAGATGTAGCGAAAGTTTCTCCTAACGAAGTTTCAACAGATAAGTCAAAGTCTAATTTCTCAGGAATCTAGTTCAAACGTTGAGCACAAGCAGGTGAAATAAGAGAATGGGTTACACCGGTATCTAATAAGGTGTAAACTTTGCAAGAGTTTATAATTAGCTTACCCGTAATAACCTCATTCGGGTTCCTCACTTGTTGCGCAGTTACGACAAAAGCTCTTCCAAGAACCACTGACTTTGACTTGTCCGGGACGGCCTTTGGAGTCACTATCCCCGCTGGACTTGGTTTCGCTATAGGACACATTCGAGCAATGTGACCTTCCTTTCCACAATTATAGCACACCTTGGATTGCTGTGTGCAGTTAGGGCTGATGTGTCCCTCTTGCCCACATTTATAGTATACGACCTGTGGTCGTTCTCCTCCCCTAGAAACAGTTGATGCTGGTGTTGCTGTCAACGTTTTCACGTTCTCATTGTTGTACCTTCTCTTCTTAAAATCTCCCCCCGACTCACTTCTTCTATTATCATGGCCACGATTACCACCAGAGTGGTTACCGCTTCTATCATGATACTTCCCTCCCCGCTGGGTATCATTGTTCTGATGACTGCTGCCACCGGTACGACCTTGGTTGTTGTCCCTTGGTTGAACATAATCATTATCCCGTTCTAATAATTAGTCATTCTTCCCCACATCTGAATACAAATAAAGTTTGTGAGAAATGAGGTACTGACAAATTTCGAGTTTCAAACCTCTCAGAAACATTCGCGTTATACATTCCTCATTATCTACCAAATGAGATGCGAATCGGGATAACTCCGCAAACTTAGCCTCAAACTGGGACACAGTCATGTTGTTTTGTTCCAGTTTAATAAACTCTACCTCCTTCATATGACGAATACTTTTTGGAAAGTACTTGTCATTGAACAGTTTCTGGAACTCTTCCCAAGACATCTTGAGTGCGACAAGCTGGGTACGCTTCACAGATTCCCACCAGTAATCTGCCTCTCTGCGGAACATAAACGTGGCGAATGGAACCTTCTGTTCCTCCGTGCATCCCAAAATATCAAATATCTTGGTAATTTTTTAACCCACATTTTCGCCTTTATTGGATCTGGCTTTCCCAAAAATTCTGTTGATCCCAACTCTTTGAACTTCTTAGCAGTGACAAACCGCGAGTTGTTATTATTTTCACCTGTATTATGAACATGAGTCTCCCTCGTCTGGTTTTCCATGAACTGTAAAAAGCTTATAAACATCCCATCGTTCATCGTTTGATCGGTGGGGTTGTTTACAGGAGAAATATTGTCTTCCTGTTGCACATTCTCTTGGTTGGTGATTACAGGTGTCTCAACGGTCTCATTCACTCCATTGTTTAGATTTTTAGCTGCCATTCTCAAATACTGCCACAAAACAAGGGTTAATCAAACAAATTAACATATCACATATTAACCCTATGTTCCAACCGACCAATTAAATAACAATTAAGCTTAAGTAGAACATACTAGTGAAGGATTTACTCGTCTCTCCCTTCCTAGTTCTATTCCCCGATCTCCGCCAGAGATCATATCCCTAAGCTCTGATACCAACTATGACGCCCCCAAAATAGGTTCAATACTCAACTCATTCAGAGTCGCCAAATACATGGTATAGAATTCAAATACAATCTTTTATAACATACGATCGTGCAAATTAAAATACGACCACACAACTGTGAGTTTCAATATAAATCATATATAATACAAAATATAAACACTCAAATTCAGTCCTCATTAATTATAATTATTATCACACTATAATACAAAATAGTGAGGACAGTTATTTCTCTAACTCTGACCATCACCCCGATCCCCGACTAGTTCCTGCGATATTCTCATTTCTTAAAAGGAACAATGAAAGAAAAGGGTGAGCTCAACTAGCCTAGTAAAAAATATTATGACTAAGAAAATGAAGAGTAAATTATCTTTAGTCTTCAATAAATCAGATAAAATATTATGGACAACAAGTTTTAGATCAACAACTGCAGCGAAAATAACAATTCATTAGAAGAGTTAAGTAGAGAATGATGTCTACTATCTTCTATGAATTAAAAGTCTATCATCAATATTTTATCCCTGTAACATCAATCAATATATATCTCGAATCAAATATTCATCTTTGCACTACGAGCCAAAGATATTCATTTGTATCACCAGTGATCATGTTCATTTCAACACCTGTCCATCTTTGCACTACGGGCCAAAGATATTCATCAGGTAATCATCTTTGCACTACATGCCAAAGATATTCATCAAATAATTATTCATCTTTGCACTACACGCCAAAGATATTCGTTTGTATCACCATTTAATACTGAGAATGATGAAAAATAATATAAATAACGAATCAAGTGAGATAAAGGACAAAGCTTAGGGATTCGTAAATTAGTTTATCCAAGTTCAAGAATACTCCATAATAATCAACTGTGGAACAAAATTCAAGAATGAAGATCAAAACTTGGATACAATCAAAGATAATTTAGATAAAAAAATTAATAAATTTTTTTATCGTGAATAGTAACTCGTTAATAGTACTCGAATGAATAGTACCCCATCATGAAATGATAAAATTTTCATAAGAAAGTTCAGACCAATATTTCAATGAAATGATATTAGATGAAGCGCAAAACTCAAAGAAATTCTGATCATTTCAGGAATTTTAGAAGCAATACTTTTCGTAGTAAGTTCAAATTTAGAAATATGAGATGAAATATTATCACTTTCATAATATGGAATATGAAAGAAAATAATATTCATTATGAATATTGAAAGAAAATAACATCATTTACGAGAAAAATAACTTCCTTTACCTTAACAGGAGAGTAGTTTTGACAGGAATATCGGATATTATGTAGACGAAAACTTGCACTGCTATCAATACTCAAAGTATCTAAATACTCACAAGAAATACGCTCGATATTATAGAGAGAAAATTTTCTGATTCTAGTGTGATTTTCAATTCTAACTAAGCACCCTATTTATAGAAAAATATCAGAACATCAATATAGACTTACCTGCTACCGGTGGCTTCCACCCTTTGCCATTCACGCACACCACATTTTGAAATTTTAGCATTTTTCCACAAAAAACAAAAGTGGGACCCACCCATATTTTAAATAAATATTTATTTTCGAAACTTCAATAATTCATAAAAAATAGCCCTTTTATCAAAAAAATACGAATCTTATGTCATTTCCATATGAAATTTAATTCTCTATAACTTTGTAGAAGAAAGTTTTTTCAAATTTCGAACGAAAAAATTACTCAAATTTACATACGGATGATTTTTTCACACCCCCACTCTTTGAAAACTAAGCAGCCACCACAAATGACCAATAATTCTTCCAACCCACATGTTTATATATATATATATATTAAAACATTTATAATTATTAAAAGAATTCCAAATTTCATTTTCTCTCTTCCATCTCATTTTATTCATATATCGTAAATTTGTTGTAAAAAATATCATCACTATTATATTATTATATTATCACATTATACACTTATAATGTAATAGTATAATAATATATTTGAATGAATTATTTTATCAAAATAGATAAAATATCCATTCTTAATAATTATACTTTTACTAAAAATTCCACATTGAATAAATATTTACTTATCATTTTTATCAATAATTATTATTCACAAATAATATTACGGAACCACAATATTGACAATTAGGTCGTTTTCGGGAAAGAGGGGGCCTTCCGATAAGGATTTCTCCTTATTGTCGCGCAATTATTAAACCCCTTTCCTAGACAGAACTTCTTTAGACATTGCCAATAATGATATCTAATAATGTTATTCAAATAATATGAATTATTGATTTGATAATTTGAAATACTGTGCAATGACAATTATTGATATAAAATATCAACGTAACAATTATTGAATCAATAAAATATTATGCAATTATGGAATCAATAATATAAAATATTGAACAGTAATTACTTTAACAATAATTGAGTAAGTGCCTTCTTACGTAAGAACCAATAATTCAAAATACTGTGCAATACCGTGTGCTAATGTGCAACAACGCGTATTATTATATTTTTATCATCGGGTATTTCAACAATTTAACGGTAACAGTTTTACCGTTATTTTTAGAAAAATGTTATTTCTATCGCTTTCTATATCCGACATTCATTCCATTGTG
Organism: Panax stipuleanatus; assembly: GCA_020205555.1. Lineage (NCBI taxonomy): Eukaryota > Viridiplantae > Streptophyta > Magnoliopsida > Apiales > Araliaceae > Panax > Panax stipuleanatus. Next base: position 37,924,249 of record CM035115.1, read on the forward strand.
GGGTCCACCAATGACTGCGCCGTCGTATGAATATTCTCTGACAAAAAGAATATTTCTCGACCAAACGAATATTCCCCGACACAACGAATATTTTATAACCACTTGCTTACTTTGTAAAATTTGCACAATTCACCCATAACTTATCACATTTATCAAATCAACACCTTACTATTTCAAAATAATATATAGAGAAAATTAAATTTTATTCATAAAAAGTTGGGGTCTTTCAGTATAGCAACACTCAAAGTATCTAAATACTCATAAAAATACGCTCGATATTATAGAGAGAGAAAACTTCTGATTCTGTTGTGATTTTCAATTTTAACCTAAGCACCCTATTCATAGGAAAATGCTTAGAACGCCAAAGCAGAAAATCTAATAAAATAATATATTTATAAAAAAAATTATATACACCTCCTTGACCATTTCATCAACCCACATAAGTGGGGCCCACCATCAAAAAAATGTTTTTATTAAAAAAACATTTATAACCCCAAAAATCAATTATTTTGGAACTTCAATAATTCATAATAAATAGCCATTTTATCATAAAAATACGAATCTTATGTCTATTTTATAGGAAATTTAATTATCTACAACTTTGTAGAAGAAAGTTTGTTCAAATTCCGAACGAAAAATGACCGAAATTCACATACAGATGATTTTCCACACCTCCATTTCGACAAAATACTAATAAAACACATCAGCACTAATTCCTTCATTTATATCTACATAAAATAAATATTTCCTTATCATATAAATCAATAATTAATTATTCACAAATAATATTACAGAACTACAATATTAACAACCAGGTCGTTCCCAGGACAGAGGGGCTTTCCAATAAGAATTTCTCCTTACTGGCGCGCAATTAGGTGCCCAAACCTCTTCTAGACAGAACTTCCTTAGACATTGTCAATAATGCTATCTAATAATATTATTCAAATAATACGAATTATTGATCTGATAATGGGAAATACTGTGCAGTAACAATTATTAAATTAACAATAATATAAAAATACTGTGCAATACCGTGTGCTACTGTGCAACAACGCGTATTACTTTACTTTAACCACCGGGGTATTCCAACAGTGTTAACGGTAACAACTACGCCGTTATTTTTAAAAAAACTCATTCGTGTCGTTTTCTTCATCCGACAGTTTTCCATTATGGGGCCCACAAATGGCTGCGCCATCGTACGAATATTCCCCGACAACAAGAATATTCCACGACCAACCGAATTCTCCGATAACAATGAATATTTTATAACCACTTGCTTATTTTAAATATCTACGCATATTACCCATAACTTTTCACATTAATCAAATCCACCCCTTACTATTTCAAAATAATATATAGAGGAAATTCAATTTTATTCATAAAAAGTTGGGGTCTTACATTAGGCCTCTTCCTTTTATTGGAATAATCATCTACTAATAAGACTTGGTCCTTCTTGGATGAGATGTGACCTTCTGCAGTTTTCAACATGTTAAGTAATTCAGGCAAGCTGACATCCAACTTTTGAGAAATTTCACAACAAATTTTGAGAAGGTGTTTGGGAGTGACTGCAAAATCAAATCTATGACGAACCCTAGATGTCCAAGTTGTTCAATCAAATTGATCACTTTCAGGACATGAGTCTCAATAGTAGTGCCCTCAATCATACAAGCTCAGAATAGCTCCTTAGATATTTGATATCTAGCAGTCCTACTTTACTCACCATACAACTATTTGAGATGTAGCAATATAGTAGAAGCACCCATAGTTTCATGCTGACGCTGAAGCTCATTACTTGTGGATTAGAGGATGATGCATTGTGCCACAGATGCATCATCTTGCAACTTTCTGAAAGTAGCAATCTCTTCCTCAGAGGCTGTTGTTCCAACAATTCCAAGGACGAGGGAATTTAGGATATAAGAAAGCTTTTTAGCAGTGAGAACAATTCTCAGATTTTTTAACCAGTCCGTGTAATTCGGTCCTGTCATTTGTTAGCATCAAGTATGCTACGCAGTGATAGTGAGTGTGACATTTTCAAGTCCTGCATATGAAAATAAAATAATATTTTAGCATACATTCATTTAATTAATTACCAAAATAAATTAGGTTCTATTTTAAATTGGTATCTCCCACTATTTTTTTAAAACTATATTATCCTCATAATATATAGTTCGACAAATCTAATTAAAAATTTGCTAGTGAAAATAAGGATCTCATTTCAAATGTATATAGCATTGTGTGTGCATAACAAACTATATATAAATAAATAGGTAGACAACTCTTGTCAATTACATCATCATGTAACTCCTTGTATTTTACCTCTTAGATCATAATGCTCAAGTGTGTGCACATCTGAACTAAAATGATCTAAGTTAAGTCAGACCCAGCATTTTCATACAAGTGAAGAGAAAACTACAGCCCATGTGTGTGAACAACAAAGCGGTAATGTTCAATTCCTTTATAAACATTTAATGTAATAAAACAATATCTTAAATATTTAATACTTGCCTTGTGTGTGCACAATAAACTCATATTAAATATTCAATACTCTATTATTTTACAATACTAGAAGGTGATGTTCGATATTTCAAATATCTTTGAATGTTACAACTAAATATAGTTTCTTTGAGGGATTTGTTATTATTTGTCTCATCTTGTTTAGTGCGCATACACACACACACACACACACACACACACACACACACACACACACACACACACACACACATATATATATATATATATATATATATATATATATATATATATATATATATATATATATAATACGCCTCTTATTAATTGACATGCGAAGTATGTTGCATAATAAATAATATATATATATATATATATATATATATATATATCTACATATAGTATAAGCATGCATATAAAATACTATATTCTACCAGGATTGATTATGGACTTTATTCTAGTTTGGTTCACTAGAGTTCTAGTTTGGTTCACTAGAGCCACCATGTTAACCAAGAGGTCAAACCTAGGGTGCAAGAACGGAATTTAAATATAACTATTACATTTAAACCTGGGCTCCATTACAAACGGGTCTTCAAACGCTCCTTGCTCTTGGGTCTCCAATTCTTCAATATAATTCTAACCAATCCTATTACATAAACTATTTAATTAAATAGAAACCTTGATCAGCAGTCAAGCGAAAGTACATAGTAGGAAGATAGAATTTACATCAAGAAAAATTAGAGGAGACGAGGTACACAGACCCCATTTAATAAAACTCAATCATTCATGCATCCAACTAAAATAAAATCAAATCACATTGGTCAATAGTCCATAATCAATCCCATTTATTATCATACATATCAAATCTAAATAATTAATAACTCGCATAAAGGTTTGGCTCTGATACTACTGTTAGGTTTGTAAGATTCATGAACGCAATTAAATTGCATAAAATAAGCGGAAGCATGGTAAATTAGAGTTTTAAAATTTTATAAACCATATATCCGGATCATCCTTTATGCACAGTTATTAATTAAATAAAAAGATTAAGAATAAAATTCATACACTTAAAAATTTTAGCTTTCTCAGGTACGAGTTCAACTCCAAATACTTTTCACATTCTGCTTGAATCCACTGGGTTGATTCCTTCCTTTGATCAACATTAGCCATCCAAATATTTGGCCTATAGAGATGATCCACCAATGAAGAAGAAGAATTCAAGAAGGTGGGTATTTGGCTAAACCCTAATTTCTATCTCTTTATAAATTGTGTACTCTTTCAACTCTTGAAAAGATCATTGACCCTAAATCAAAATAAGACTCATCTTATTTATAGATGTAGGCAACCCTCCTAAACCATTTAGGATTTGGGTTTTATATTAATTAATTAAACTCTTTTAATTAATTAGGCTTTCTAATCTTATTAGGAATAATTATTAAACTCATTTAATTAATTAACCTCTTAATCTTATTAGGAATATATGAGAGTGTATTATTATTTAATAACTAATTAAACTTGATTCTTTGCCAATAATTATGCCCAATTTTTTTTTTCAAAACATATATCAACATACATATCAAATCTAAACAATTAATAACTCGCATAATGATTTGGCTCTGATACCACTATTAGATTTATAAGATTCATGAACGCAATCAAATTGCAGAAAATAAGCGGAAACATGGTAAATTAGAGCTTGAAAATTTTACAAACCATATATTCGGATCATCCTTTATGCACAGTTACTAATTAAAGAAAAAGATTAAGAATAAGATTCATATTCTTGAAGATTCTAGCTTTCTCAGGTACGAGTTCAACTCTAAATCCTTTTCACGTTCTGCTTGAATCCACTGGGTTGATTCTTTCCTTTGATCAACATTAGCCACCCAAGTGTTTGGCTTTTAGAGGTGATCCACCAAGCAAGAAGAAGAATTCAAGAAGGTGGGTATTTGGCTAAACACTAATTTCTATCTCTCTGGAAATTATGTAGTCTCTCAACTTTTGGAAATATCATTAACCCTAAATCAAAATAAGTCTCCTCTTAGTTATAGATGTATGCAACATGTTAGGTTTGCACGTAGCGCAATTACGAAATCAAATTGCGTAATTATAACGGAAACGCAACAAAAGAAAATTTTAAAATTTTATGCAAACCATCTCAAGGATCATCCTATATGCTTAGTTATCAATACAAACAAAAAAGACAGTGAAGATAAAAATCATACCCTTGTTGATCTAGCTTCCTCAGGTACAAGTTCTACTCCGATTGCTTTCACGTAATTGGTTCCTTCCTTTGATCAATGTAAGCCACCCAAACGTTTGGCCTCTAGAGTGATCCACCAAGGAAGAAGAAGAACTAAGAATGTGGGTGTTTGGCTAACCCTAATTCTATCAGTATAGAATCTCTGTATACTCTCCTAATAGTTGGAAAGATCATTAACCCTAAATCAAAATAAGACTCCTCTTATTTATAGATGCAGGCAATCCTCCTAAACCATTTAGGAATTGGGTTTCATATTAATTAATTAAACTATTTTAATTAATTAGGTTTCCCAATCCAATTGGGAATAATTAAATTCTTTTAATTAATTAGCCTCCTAATCTTATTGAGAATATTTAAATATATGAGAGAGAGAGAGAGTATTTTATTAATTAAATCCCAAACTCCTTTAGGAATTAAATAATAATAATAGTAATAATAATAATAAGACTCCTCTTATTAATTTATATTTAATATTTCCAAAACATTAAATAAATATTAAGCTATTTAATTTATTCAATCACCATAGATTATATTAAATACAATTAACCCATTATTACGATTATGCCATTAGCTTCTTAAATAAATATTCTTCCTTTTATGGTGTGACCCTTTAGGTTCTCTATATTAAACTGGTTGTGAATAAATCAATTAAAAAAATTCTAATCTTATTTAAATAAATAAATTAAACTTATAATTCGTTTAAATAAATAATATTTATTTACAATAAGGGTAAGCCCCCTTAGCGATCAACGACTTTCTAGATAATATAGATTTCAACATTACTCATAAAAGAACATGTGAGTTAATAATTACCGTACAATTAATTTTTTTCACCATAAAATGTCCCAATTAAATATAAGACATGTATTTACTATCAAGTCTTATTTTATTTAATTATATATATTTCGATTCTAAAATGCACAACACCAACCTTGGCCAAGGACTACTGGGTTGTCATTTATCGAATCACATAGGACATTCTCTTCTTTTACTAGAAGTGGTAGATCCTTTATTGATCATTCATTATCTCCATGTATAAATCATTATACCCAATCATACCCTTGATAGACCCTTAGGGTCTTAAGGGACATGTCAAAGTATAACTCATCATACACAAGATACTATGATGATCTCTAGTCTAAGGATTTTGTACTACTATCACTTAAGGAATTCCTATTGATAGGCAAGTAAAACTCCATTAGGTATTCCTTAGCAAGCCATGTTCAGTGTACTTATTCTCCAATAATCACCTACATACTTGATTTAGTGTCTCCATACAAATGATTATGAGATCGATCATCCTCATCCAATGAGCAAGTAACGTAAGTACCAATCTATCAGGATTCACTAATCCCTTTTTTATTAATCCAACGATTGGGAACTATTTTAGTATTAAGCTATCTAATAATTTAGATCTCATTAGCATGATCGTCATCATGATTCTAAAAGCATTGCTTAAAACTATGGGTGTATCACATATTATAAAAACAACACCATATAGATAAATTAAATGCCTTTAATTAAATAATACTTTTATTAATAAATGAATAAAATTTTAACAAAGTAAATGCTTTATCATCAAACATGATTGGCTTGTATGCATATTACTTTCAATCTCCTACTTGCACTAAAGCCAATTGTCATGGTATCTCATACCCATCTTTTCTAAGTGACGATCAAACTGTTGTTGTGTTAAAGATTTAGTAAATGAATCTGCAATGTTGTCTTGAGAGTCCACTCACTCCAAGGTGACATCTCCTCTTTCAATGATCTCTCTAATCAAATGAAACCGCCGCAACACGTGTTTGGATTTTTGATGAGACATGGGTTCCTTAGCCTGTGCAAGAACTCCAGTGTTGTCATAGAATAAAGATACTGCTCCTCTAATGCTAGGAACCACACCAAGTTCAGTTATGAGCTTCTTCAGCTAAACAGCTTCCTTTGCAGCTTTACTTGCAGCTATGTACTCTTCCTCTGTCACTGAATCAGTAACTGTTTGCTGCTTGGAACTCTTCCAACTCACTGCGCCACCGTTTAAGGTAAACACATACCCCAAAATGAATTTACTGTCATCTTGATCTATTTGAAAGCTTGAGTCTGTGTAGCCTTCTAGTTTCAATTCAGACCCACCGTAGACAAGAAATACATCCTTAGTTATTCTCAAGTACTTCAGGATATTTTTCACTGCCTTCTAGTATTCTTCTCTAGGATTCAACTGATATATGCACATTACACTAAGTGAATGAGCGACATCCGGTCTAGTACATATCATACTGTACATGATAGATACTATTGCTGAAGCATAAGGTATCTTACTCATACGGTCTTTCTCCTCAGGTGTCTTTGGGGCCTGTTTCTTGGAGAGATGTATTATATGGCTCATCGGCATGAGACCTCTCTTGGAATCTGTAATACCCGAGAAATTTCATATATTAATAAATGAATATATTAATGGAAGTGAATATTTATTCATATATAAATGATTTTGTGTTATGAGATGAATTAATTCAATTATATAAAATTAAATAATTATAATAATTGAGAAATTGGTGGAGTTTATAATAAACCCGTGAAAGCCTTATGTGGCACAGTGATGAGAAATATTAACGATTATATTAATTTGAGCGAACAATTAATCTATATTAATTATCGTAGAATATTAATTAATTGTCATTGTAGAATAATTATTATAGAATATTAATGGTAATTAATTAATAATATGTGATTATTGCAAGAAATATAATAATAATAATGAGCAACGTGTCTATAATATAATAAGATTTATATTTATATACTGTGCGTGATAAATGAGCAATGGTTGTGAAAATTAATAATTGCATTATTAATCAATGAGGAATGGATTAATTAATATTATCGTTAATTAATCAATGAGATGAATAATTTATTTATTTGACATTATGAATAATAAAATAAATAAGTAAGTTATTAATATAATAAGATTATATTGTACAAGCATGCAATAATTAAATATAAAGTATATAGAATATAACTATATTATATAGTGTGGTGCAACATTTATGTGACTATTCTATATATATAGACCATGTATTGGGATTTATTAAACTATGTAAGCTACATGATTAGTACCTATGTGACAATATGTATGTAAGTATACATTAAATTAATACATCTTGAAAGTGTTGTAAACAAGGGTTGATTAATAGAATTTAAAAATAAAGAAAATAATGTGATGTGATTATATCCGAGAAAATTATACCAGTATGATAAGAATGTACCTGGATTATATGTGTACAAGTCACACTTACAACATTATGTGAATTATAGTGTGACATTTCAATTAAAGACATGTATAAAATATATATATGTGTAGATAGCCTAAGTATTTAATACATATGTGTATAATGATTTAAGTGTAGTATGTTGCTAGAAGGCTGAGTTTGTTTTGCTAGGAGAGTCACTATCTCTTTCACGTGATATACTCAAGCTATCCTACTCCCCTATAACCTTAAAACTCAGCAAACAATTCCTAACTTTTATAACAATGATGGGCAAGGGAGTGAAATTCATGATGGGTTCTAACAACCAATTACCAACTCTCCCATTACCACCATGCAATCCTCTTTTTCGTTGGTTTAATTTGGGAGTTAAAGGTATTGTCTGTATATATGTTCTTCTATAAATAATAGCTCCTCTCATCTCTTTTCAATTGCTGAGATTTGTATAAGTGTTGAGTTGGGAGCTAGTATATCATCAGTGTTAGTATTCTGAGAAGTGGAGAATTCAAATTCCATTAACAGAGGTATAATCCCATTTCTGTATTCTTCATTCTTGGTTTCTGTCAAAAATTTCTATTATTGAAATTCTCTGTCAAAGTAAGCTTCTGGATTATGGATACAATTCATGCTAATTGAATTATAGGAAGCTGTGTAGTTGTTATATGGACTTGTATACATGTTGGGATTACAAAATAGCTTCCTTGTTTTTTCATTTTCATTTTCTATTTTTGTTGCTGTGATTTCTTAGATTCTTAATTATGTGGAATTAAAGTGTTATTGGGTTATATAATGATTGTTTAAGTGTTACATGAACTAATGAGCATGTTAGTAAGCAATGTGGTGTGATTACAATCAAATTCGTGGTGTAATTTCTGTGTTGGGCTGGGTTTTTGCCGTTTTCTGGAACTGTCTGCCGCTGGCTGGGAGCCGGCGCTGCTGCGCCAGTTTTACACTGGGCAGCTGCGCCAGTTTTACACTGGGCAGCTGCGCCAGCAGCCTGTAGCAGTTCCCTGCTTTTTGCTTATTTTCTGCTACGTACTAATGGTTTGATTTGGCGTAAGATAGTATGCTAGCTTGTGTAACACATGTATATGAATATATTAAGGCGATGTAAACATATTGTATTATACTAGCATACATGGTTAACAAAAAGTGTTAGGTTTTCGAAGTGAACTTAGGAGCTTTAAGAATGGACTTTGATATATAAGCGCCATAGTTAGGTTCTGACTTTTGAGCCATGTTAGTATGACTTAGAAACACATGAAATGCATGCTAACTTATGTATATAGGTTCCGTGATACAATATGAACATGTGAACCCAACTAGTGCACCTTTCTAACAAAAATACAAGTTTTGAAGATTGATATTGACATGTAAAGACCATATATACATTCTGACTTTTTGAGCATATTATATGACCTTGTAATGCGTGTCAGACATGATAACATTTGTATGTAGATAGCATGAACATGTTAGGCCTTATTAGTAAGCTTTACTAATGACAACATAAGCTTTAAATGTGGACTTTGACATGTTATATTAGGACTCTACATTCTGATATTTTCAACATGATTGAATGTGCTTTGAAGGCATCATACATGTACGTACTTGTTAGATGTAATGCAAGTTAATCAAGCATGAGTTCGATTAAGTCACGAACTAGTAACAGTGCTAGAATCACACATCCATGACATAGAAACATATGAACATACGTATCAATAAAATATATGACTACTTTATATGTCTAAATGATAAGCATGACAACTTATGTAAATTCATGGCATTGTATAACCCTAAGTCGTTAGGGATCGTGAATTAAAACTAAATCATATATGATTTGAATTAGAAAGGTTGAACAAGCATAAAAGTATCCTTTAAATATGTATACATACTTTGTGATATCATATGTTATGTGTTACTTGAACCCGATTTTGACGGTTAACTTATGAGAATGCCATAACTTGCTAAAATGAAATATATTTTAGTATTGTCTTATGTGATATTAATAAAATGCGAGTATGTTTGCTAATTGTGATAGTCTCACATGATAGTAATGATGTAAGAATATGATCAACTTGAAGAAAAGAGGAACGTTAAGGATAGAAATTATATTCTATATAACTGTATAGGTAGGTTAAAACTTAGCTTATGTGTTGATCGTATATTCGAAGACAAAATGTGAAGTTAAATTATATGACTAATGAATATCATATATATACGTAACTATATTACGATAGGAATTCGAAAGTGTTGTCTAGCTTTACGTGAGTAAACTACGCATAAGGCAAGTATCCTAAACCCTTGCATTACTTTATTCAACGGATATCGTAAGCAAGTATTTAAACCTTATCTCTTTGAATGCAAGTATTCTATCCTTGTATATTGCGAACTAGTTTCCTACTTAATCGTTTGAATTGAATTAGCATACTTGAACTATTATTTCATTAAAGCTATTATTCATGCTGAACTTAGTATTGTTCTTGATTATTGTGAAAGTGTCTATGCCATTTGATTCGGCTAGACTTATATTATTGAAAAGCGACCCAAACCAATTGATTGGTGAGGGATCTTGTATTTGACTGAGAAGAACAAAATATAACTGTCGGAGAACCGACGCGCGCACTTGAGTATGATTGATTGTTATGCATAACGATGGTACTTTAGGCTGATCACCTGTTGTACTTGTTTTGTTGGATTTTCAGTTTATTACTGTTAATTCTAGTAGAAGTTCATAGTCCTTAGTGACTGCTCAGTATTTAGTTATCTTGAAATCTTGAATTGATTTATTATTAAATCACATTGATATTATTCTGTCCTTAGCGACTGTTATTGAAAACTGTTGATATTCTTGTTATCCTTGAACTATCAAACCTTGTTATACCCTTTCGAGAATTGAAAATTATATCACTTACCCTTATTGTATATTACTTGCTGGGCAATTTGTGCTCATTCTTGCTTTCCCTAAAAACATTTCAGTTAAGCCAGAGCATGGCGAACCTTCAGGCGTTGATAAGGGCAAGGGCAAGGGCAAGGCTACCAACTAGCTTGTCTCTGTTATGTTTTTAAATATTTTAATGTTGTATTAAGATGATGTAGTAAGACTGGATTTGTTTATGTTTAAGCTTAAGTTAGATTATGTAATGAGTCGTTAATTGATATTATTATGTAATCTATTAAGTACTGTAGGTTGCGAGACTTGGGAGAATAATTATAATAAATCATTGTATATTATTCTAAATTAGATATTCCGCTGTGAACGTGTGATTTTAGTTACATTGTATTACCATGAGCACGTGACGAACCGAATTCGAGAGACCAAGTGGCGGTCCCGGATTTGGGGGCATCACAGGTTGGTATCAAAGCTGTAGTTATAAACCTTAGGAACGAGTGTCCTTAGACTATAACTTAGGCGAACTTAGAAGTTGGAAAGGAGATAAAACTCACATATAGTTTTCCCTAGAGCGAGACTTAGCGTGTTATGAAATGTAACTTCATTTTATCCAATAAACTTATGTTTTGTTTAACATTCTAATGGAGTTGCTGTTTCTTGTCTTGTGTTTGTGATTGTAAGATGGCAGACACAGGAGTACCCGCTAGAGTGGCCGAGGAGGAGCCTAGAGATATACATGTAGTATACGAGGCACCTTTAGAGTCTGTGTCAGTGCAGGAAGTTGCACCATCCGAGTCTGACGACGAGGATGAGATCGAGGTAGAGTTCGACCCCGAGGAGGAGCCTATGGAGGACGAGCCGATTGAGGACGAGCCTTCAGAGGAGGAGCCCATGGAGGACTCCTACGAGTCTAATCTTGAGGAGCAGATGTTAGGCGAGTACGAGGAGCGTATTCTAGAGTTAGACTGCAGAGTCCAGGAACTGGAGGAAGAGACCAAAGAGAGAGAGTCTGAGTTCCAGAAGCTGGGGGACGAGGACCACCAGAGGAAGCTGGCCATGCAGGAGTTAGAGGTGGAGATCGCCTACCGTAGGGAGGCAGGTATCCAGATGGGGACTCTGTTTTACAGGTCAGTGGCTAGGAATGTAGATCTGGCAGTGAAGCTAGAAGAGGTTGAGCAGAGGGAGCTGAGTGAGAAGACAGAGAAGGAAGCACTCCACACTCAGTTGGAATTAGAAGTGATGGATAGGATACACTTCGAGGAGAAGTGGGGGGCTACCCATGAGAGAGCAGATGACCTGGAAGATGAGGTCAAATGTAAGAAGAGGAAAATGAACAAGATGGGGTACGTGTTCCATTTGGCATTTGAGAGAGTGCTTGATGGTGTGTACCACTACCCGGCAGAGCAGGGACATACTTTACATACCTTGAGTCGAGAGCTGGTTGCGTATATAGCGCAGATGGAGTACAAGAGCGCAGTAGAGCGCGGGATGATGTGATGAAATGTCCTTAAATGGTCTAGTAGTAGTTGTAGCATTTATCTTTTATGTATTGTATATATTATGCTGTAATCCCAATCTTTTGTGTAAGATGTGGGATAGTGATGTAAACCCGAGTTAGCTTTTGTTAGAGGGGTAGTATGGTACTAGGTTGGTATATTCCCCGTCTTTTGTGATATTAGGGGATATATGTGATAACATTTATAGCAGTATGCTAGGAAAATCATGTAATGAAACGATTTGGCATATGAATATAAATGAAGTTTATTTCAGAAATGTGTTATAAATTTATTCCGTTAGTATTAAAAGAAATACTTAAGTAATATACTTGAATAATAATAAAATAAAAACTTGTGATGCAGATAATGTCGCCCAGACGTAGATTGACTGCACCTAAGGAGTCAGTGAACAATGAGAGGGAACAAGTAGACCCAATCCAGAAATTGGTAGACTTGTTAGGAGAAGCCTTAAGGGGAAGGAACAATGAACCCGTTCGCCCAAACCCTCAGGCTGTGCCAGTAACAACCTTTAAAGACTTTAAGAGTGTAGGGAGTTCGAGGGAACTATCGAGCCAATCGTCGCACAAACGTGGATCAAGGAGATCGAAAAAGCTTTCACTATAGCTCACGTAGGTGAAGATCAGAAGACGGTATTTGCCACATACATGATGAGGGGAGAAGCGAACTACTGGTGGGAGGCTAATCAACAAAGAGCTGGAGAAAGGACAATAGCTTGGGATAAGTTTAAGACGCTATTTTTTGAGAATTACTTCCCGAAAAGCATGAAGAATAGGATGGAGGTGAAATTCCTAGAGTTAAAACAAGGTGAGATGACGGTGGCGCAATGCGCGGCTAGGTTTAATGAACTAGTGCGATTTGCGGAGCACCAAGTTGGTGATGAAGAGAGGAAGGCTAGACGCTTCGAACAAGGGTTGAAGCCGTGGCTATTCAATAAGGTGTCAGTTCTTAAGATCGATTCTTTTGCAACACTGCTGGAAAAAGATATTATTGCCGAGGGAGGAAGTGAAGCTTTAAGCTTGTACAACAAAGAGAAGAAAGGAAAGAATGCTGGAGGAGAGAATCGTACTGGAGGAAGCAGCAGTAGAGGAAGCAACTTGGGAAAGAGAAAATGGGAGAATAATAACAACAACAACAAAAACAACAATAATAATTAATCAGGGAATTTACGTGGAGGTTTCAAGAAGAGGGCTGAAGGATGCCCAAAGTGTGGGAAGAATCACCAGGGCGAGTGCTGGAAGGGACGTGGCACTTGCTACAACTGCGGACAGGAAGGGCACATCTAGCCTAACTGCCCAAAACCAAAGAAGATACAAGGATGCTTTGCGTGTGGCTCAATGGAGCACCGCATCAAGGACTGCCCAAAGAAGGGAAGTGGCGGGGGTAGTAATCAGCAAGGAGGCAACAAGCTGATGATCGGCGGACCGGCACAATCCAACCGTCCAACCGCCAGAACTTTTAACATGACCGTCTAGGACGTCGTGGCTGCAAAGGACGTGGTGTCGAGTATAATCCCAATCAATGATATAAATGCTTTTGTATTATTTGATTCGGGTGCCACCTGTTCTTTTATATCTGAAGAATTTTCTAGTAAACTTAGTACACCCCGAGAACGATTAGAAAATCCTTTGATCATAGAAGTTGCTAATAAGGAAGTGATCCATGTAGAATACGTTTATCGAGATTGTCGCGCAAACATTAGAGAGCATGAAATGAGCGTAGACTTGATTCCTATTAGACTGGGAGAATTTGACGTAATACTGGGAATGGATTAGTTGTATAACCATGCTGTAATTATTGACTGTCAGAATAAATGTGTGAACCTTCAGACTCCGAGTAAGTCTAAGGTAGTGTTTTATGGTAGCTCCTCGCTTAAGCAATCGTGTTGCGTTACGATGATGTAGGCCAAGAAATTGTTAAGGAAGGGATGTGTAGGTTATCTAGCTTACATCGTTGATACTAAAAAAAAGGAGTAGAAATTAAGGATATATCCGTAGTTAATGAATTTCAAGATGTATTTCTGGACGATCTTCCTGGTCTTTCGCCAGACAAAGAAATCGAATTCGTAATAGATTTAGCACCAGGAACGACACCGATTTTGAAAGCTCCATATCGTATGGCGCCAGTAAAAATGAAGGAATTGATGATACAATTGCAAGAATTGTTGGATAAGGGTTACATTCGATCGAGTGTTTCTCCTTGGGGAGCACCAGTACTATTCGTTAAGAAGAAGGACGGATCGATGAGGCTCTGTATCGATTATCGAGAATTAAATAGAGTGACGATTAAGAACCGATATCCGCTACCGAGGATAGATGACCTGTTTGATCAACTGAAGGGAGCAAAGTGTTTCTCGAAAATCGACCTTCGAACAGGATATCATCAACTGAAAGTGAGGGATGAGGACATACCTAAAACTGCGTTTCGAACCCGTTATGGACACTACGAGTTTTTGGTAATGTCATTTGGATTGACTAATGCTCCGACAACATTTATGGACTTGATGAACCGAGTTTTCAAGCCATACTTAGATAAATTTGTAGTGGTTTTATCAACGACATTTTGATCTACTCAAAGACAGAGGAAGAACACGCCGAACATCTGAAGATTGTTTTGGAGGCACTAAGGAAGGAGAAGATGTATGCGAAGTTTTCTAAGTGCGAATTTTGGATGGAGAAGGTTCAATTCTTAGGCCACGTGGTGGATAAGAATGGAATCTCAGTAGACCCTGCGAAGGTAGAAGCAGTAAGTAATTGGGAACAACCGAGAACACCAACGGAGGTGAGAAACTTTTTAGGGTTAGCTGGGTACTATCGAAGATTTATCCAAGATTTTTCTAAGATAGCAACCCCGTTGACTAATTTGACTAGAAAGACGATGAAATTTGTATGGACCGACAAATGCGAAGAAAGTTTTCAAGAACTGAAAAGGAGATTGAGCGAAGCACCTGTGTTATCACTACCAAATGATGCGGGAAATTTTGTGGTGTATAGTGATGCATCGCACAAGGGACTTGGCTGTGTGCTAATGCAACACGGCAAGGTCATTGCGTATGCATCACGACAACTGAAGGATTACGAAAAATGATACCCTACTCACGACTTAGAGTTAGCGGCAGTAGTTTTTGCGTTGAAGATATGGAGGCATTATTTGTATGGGAAAAAATGTGAGATATACACGGACCACAAAAGTCTGAAATATATCTTCACACAGAAGGAGTTGAATATGCCGCAGAGAAGGTGGTTAGAATTAATCAAAGACTATGATTGCGATATTCTTTATCACCCGGGAAAGGCAAACGTGGTTGCCAACGCTCTGAGCAGAAAAGGAAGGGAAAAATTGTTTAATTTGACGACTAAGGAAGAGTTGATAAGAGAGATGGAGAAATTGGAGATAGAAGCGAAAGGACCAGAAAAGTCAGGTGAGAAGTTAATTATAATGGAAGCTCATCCGACATTGTTGGATAGAGTAAAAAAAGCCCATGAAAAGGATGAAGAGTGTGAGAAAATCCGAAAGAGGATCACAGAAAATAAGGAAGAGAAATTTTGAATGGATAAAGACGGTATTTTGAGATTTGAAGAATGAGTATGGGTACCAGCGGTAACCGAATTAAGGGAAGAGATTTTACACGAGGCACATAATACCATATATTCTGTTCATCCGGGAGGCACGAAGATGTACCGAGATCTTAGGCAACATTTTTGGTGGCCCAATTTGAAACAAGAAGTCGCAGAGTGCGTCAGTAGATGTTTGACTTGCCAACGCGTTAAAGCAGAGCATCAACAGCCGAGTGGTTTACTACAACCATTAGAAATACCAGAGTGGAAATGGGAGCATATTACCATGGACTTCGTGGTAGGACTTCCAGTTACACAGAAAGGTTATGATGCTATTTGGGTTATCGTGGATCGACTAACGAAGACTGCACATTTTCTACCAATCAAGATCCGCTGAACCAATTAGCGAGCCTATACATAAAGAAGATTGTTTCACGACATGGAGTGCCGGTGTCAATTATCTCTGATCGAGATCCGCGCTTCACATCCAATTTTTGGAAGAGTTTGCAAGAGAAAATAGGAACACAGTTGAGGTTGAGTACTGCTTACCATCCTCAGACAGACGGACAGAGTGAGCGAACAATACAAACGCTGGAGGATGTGCTTAGAACTTGCGTGATGGATTTCAAGGGAAATTGGGACGACCACCTACCCTTAATAGAATTCGCATACAATAATAGTTACCATGCGAGTATCGGCATGCCACCGTACGAAGCTCTTTACGGAAGAAAGTGCAGAACGCCATTATGTTGGGACGAAGTTGGAGAACGACGAATACTCGGACCAGAGTTAGTTCAACAAACCGCAGACGTGGTGATAGTAATAAGAGCCAGATTAGTAGCAGCTCAAGATCGCCAGAAGAAATACGCAGATTTGCATTGGCAGGACCGAGACTTCAAAGTCGACAGTTTCGTATTCTTGAAGGTATCTCCATGAAAGGGAAAAATCCGTTTCGGCAAGAAAGGAAAATTGAGTCCAAGATTCATAGGACCGTTCGAGATACTGAAGCGAGTGGGCGAAGTGGCATACAAAGTTGCATTACCACCCGAGTTGGAGCACATCCATAACGTATTCCACATTTCCGTGTTACGACCGTACAAGGCCGACTACAAGCACGTGATTTCTTACGAGCCCATTCAAGTGGAGAAGAACTTGGCGTATGAAGAGATTCCTATCCAGATATTAGATAGGAAGGAACAAACTTTGAGAAATAAAATTATATCTTCTGTAAAAGTACTTTGGCGTAACCACGATGTTGAGGAGGCTACGTGGGAATTAGAAGATAGGATGATGAGGGATTATCCCCATCTATTTGTGTAACCTTGTAGCAATTTCGGGACAGAATTTTTATAAGGGGGGAGGATGTAATACCTGAGAATTTCCATATATTAATAAATGAATATATTAATGGAAATGAATATTTATTCATATATAAATGATTTTGTGTTATGAGATGAATTAATTCAATTATATAAAATTGAATAATTATAATAATTGAGAAATTGGTGGAGTTTATAATAAACTCGTGAAAGTCTTGTGTGGCACAGTGATGAGAAATATTAACGATTATATTAATTTGAGCGAACAATTAATCTATATTAATTATTATAGAATATTAATTAATTATCATCGTAGAATAATTATTATAGAATATTAATGGTAATTAATTAATAATATGTGATTATTGCAAGAAAAATAATAATAATAATGAGCAACGTGTCTATAATATAATAAGATTTATATTTATATACTATGCGTGATAAATGAGTAATGGTTGTGAAAATTAATAATTTCATTATTAATCAATGAGGAATGGATTAATTAATATTATCGTTAATTAATCAATGAGATGAATAATTTATTTATTTGACATTATGAATAATAAAATAAATAAGTAAGTCATTAATATAATAAGATTATATTGTACAAGCATGCAATAATTAAATATAAAGTATATAGAATATAACTATATTATATAGTGTGGTGCAACATTTATGTGACTATACTATATATATAGACCATGTATTGGGATTTATTAAACTATGTAAGCTACATGATTAATACCTATGTGACAATATGTATGTAAGTATACATTTAATTAATACATCTTGAAAGTGTTGTAAACAAGGGTTGATTAATAGAATTTAATAATAAAGAAAATAATGTGATGTGATTATATCCGAGAAAATTATACCAGTATGATAAGAATGTACCTGGATTATATGTGTACAAGTCACACTTACAACATTATGTGAATTATAGTGCGACATTTCAATTAAAGACATATGTATAAAATATATATATGTGTAGATAGCCTAAGTATTTAATACATGTGTATAATGATTTAAGTGTAGTATGTTGCTAGAAGGCTGAGTTTGTTTTGCTAGGAGAGTCACTATCTCTTTCACGTGATATACTCAAGCTATCCTACTCCCCTATAACCTTAAAACTCAGCAAACAATTCCTAACTTTTATAACAATGATGGGCAAGGGAGTGAAAATCATAATGGGTTCTAACAACCAATTACCAACTCTCCCATTACCACCATGCAATCCTCTTTTCCGTTGGTTTAATTTGGGAGTTAAAGGTATTGTCTGTATATATGTTCTTCTATAAATAATAGCTCCTCTCATCTCTTTTCAATTGCTGAGATTTGTATAAGTGTTGAGTTGGGAGCTAGTATATCATCAGTGTTAGTATTCTGAGAAGTGGAGAATTCAAATTCCATTAACAGAGGTATAATCCCATTTCTGTATTCTTCATTCTTGGTTTCTGTCAAAAATTTCTATTATTGAAATTCTCTGTCAAAGTAAGCTTCTGGATTATGGATACAATTCATGCTAATTGAATTATAGGAAGCTGTGTAGTTGTTATATGGACTTGTATACATGTTGGGATTACAAAATAGCTTCCTTGTTTTTTTCATTTTCATTTTCTATTTCTGTTGCTGTGATTTCTTAGATTCTTAATTATGTGGAATTAAAGTGTTATTGGGTTATATAATGATTGTTTAAGTGTTACATGAACTAATGAGCATGTTAGTAAGCAATGTGGTGTGATTACAATCAAATTCGTGGTGTAATTTCTGTGTTGGGCTGGGTTTTTGCCGTTTTCTGGAACTGTCTGCCGCTAGCTGGGAGCCGGCGCTGCTGCGCCAGTTTTACACTAGGCAGCTGCGCCAGCAGCCTGTAGCAGTTCCCTGCTTTTTGCTTATTTTCTGCTACGTGCTAATGGTTTGATTTGGCGTAAGATAGCATGCTAGCTTGTGTAACACATGTATATGAATATATTAAGGCGATGTAAACATATTGTATTATACTAGCATACATGGTTAACAAAAAGTGTTAGGTTTTCGAAGTGAACTTAGGAGCTTTAAGAATGGACTTTGATATATAAGCGCCATAGTTAGGTTCTGACTTTTGAGACATGTTAGTATGACTTAGAAACACATGAAATGCATGCTAACTTATGTATATAGGTTCCATGATACAATATGAACATGTGAACCCAACTAGTGCACCTTTCTAACAAAAATACAAGTTTTGAAGATTGATATTGACATGTAAAGACCATATATACATTCTGACTTTTTGAGCATATTATATGACCTTGTAATGCGTGTCAAACATGATAACGTATGTATGTAGATAGCATGAACATGTTAGGCCTTATTAGCAAGCTTTACTAATGACAACATAAGCTTTAAATGTGGACTTTGACATGTTATATTAGGACTCTACATTCTGATATTTTCAACATGATTGAATGTGCTTTGAAGGCATCATACACGTACGTACTTGTTAGATGTAATGCAAGTTAATCAAGCATGAGTTCGATTAAGTCACGAACTAGTAACAGTGCTAGAATCACACGTCCATGACATAGAAACATATGAACATGTGTATCAATAAAATATATGACTACTTTATATGTCTAAATGATAAGCATGACAACTTATGTAAATTCATGGCATTGTATAACCCTAAGTCGTTAGGGATCATGAATTAAAACTAAATCATATATGATTTGAATTAGAAAGGTTGAACAAGCATGAAAGTATCCTTTAAATATGTATACATACTTTGTGATATCATATGTTATGTGTTACTTGAACCCGATTTTGACGGTTAACTTATGAGAATGCCATAACTTGCTAAAATGAAATATATTTTAGTATTGATTGTAGTCTTATGTGATATTAATAAAATGCGAGTATGTTTGCTAATTGTGATAGTCTCACATGATAGTAATGATGTAAGAATATGATCAACTTGAAGAAAAGAGGAACGTTAAGGACAAAAATTATATTCTATATAACTGTATAGATAGGTTAAAACTTAGCTTATGTGTTGATCGTATATTCGAAGACAAAATGTGAAGTTAAATTATATGACTAATGAATATCATATATGTACGTAACTATATTACGATAGAAATTCGAAAGTGTTGTCTAGCTTTACGTGAGTAAACAACGCATAAGGCAAGTATCCTAAACCCTTGCATTACTTTATTCAACGGATATCGTAAGCAAGTATTTAAACCTTATCTCTTTGAATGCAAGTATTCTATCCTTGTATATTGCGAACTAGTTTCCTACTTAATCGTTTGAATTGAATTAGCATACTTGAACTATTATTTCATTAAAGCTATTATTCATGCTGAACTTAGTATTGTTCTTGATTATTGTGAAAGTGTCTATGCCATTTGATTCGGCTAGACTTATATTATTGAAAAGCGACCCAAACCAATTGATTGGTGAGGGATCTTGTATTTGACTGAGAAGAACAAAATATAACTGTCGGAGAACCGACGCGCGCACTTGAGTATGATTGATTGTTATGCATAACGATGGTACTTTAGGCTGATCACCTGTTGTACTTGTTTTGTTGGATTTTCAGTTTATTACTATTAATTCTAGTAGAAGTTCATGGTCCTTAGTGATTGCTCAGTATTTAGTTATCTTGAAATCTTGAATTGATTTATTATTAAATCACATTGATATTATTCTGTCCTTAGCGACTGTTATTGAAAACTGTTGATATTCTTGTTATCCTTGAACTATCAAACCTTGTTATACCCTTTCGAGAATTGAAAATTATCACTTACCCTTATTGTATATTACTTGCTGGGCAATTTGTGCTCATTCTTACTTTCCCTAAAAATATTTCAGTTAAAGTAGAGCATGGCGAACCTTCAGGCGTTGATAAGGGCAAGGGCAAGGCTACCAACTAGCTTGTCTCTTTTATATTTTTAAATATTTTAATGTTGTATTAAGATGATGTAGTAAGACTGGATTTGTTTATGTTTAAGCTTAAGTTAGATTATGTAATGAGTAGTTAATTGATATTATTATGTAATCTATTAAGTACTGTAGGTTGCGAGACTTGGGGGAATAATTATAATAAATCATTGTATATTATTCTAAATTAGATATTCCACTGTGAATGTGTGATTTTAGTTATCATTGTAATACCATGAGCACGTGACTAACCGAATTCGAGAGACCAAGTGGCGGTCCCGGATTTAGGGGCGTCACAGAATCTTCCATGCTAAACCTCTTTAGCATCGTGTCAATGTACGTTTCTTGGGACAAGCCAAGCATCCTTTTAGATCTATCTCTATAGATTTTTATCTCCAAAATATAGGATGCTTCTCCCAAATCCTTCATGGAGAAGTGTTTAGATAACCAGATTTTAATCTACTATAGCATAGGAATATCATTCCCTATCAGTAATATATCATCAACATATAATACAAGGAATGATACAGCGCTCCCACTAACCTTCTTGTACACACATGGTTCATCCTCATTTTTGATAAAATCAAACTCTTTGATTGTCTCATCAAAACGGATATTCCACCTTCGAGAAGCTTGATTCAATCCATAAATGGATCGTTGTAGCTTACAGACTTGGTTTGTTCCAACCGTTGAAACAAAACCCTCTGGCTGTGTCATATACACATCCTCCTCAAGTTTCCTATTGAGGAATGTTGTTTTCACATCCATTTGCCAGATCTCGTAGTCGTTGTAAGCTGGAATCGCAAGAAAAATTCGAATGGACTTGAGCATAGCTACTAGTGAGAATGTTTCATCATAGTCAATTTCTTTCCTTTGTTTGAAACCTTTTGCAACCAGTCTAGTCTTATAGGTCTCTACCTTTCCATCCGGTCCAGTCTTTCTCTTAAAGATCCATTTGCACCCAAAAGGCTTCATGCCCTAAAGTGCTGAGACCGAAGTCCATACTTGGTTTTCATTTATGGAGTCCATCTCAAATTTTATGGCTTCTTTCCATTTTTCTGAGTCTTTACTACTCATAGCGTGTTTGTAATTCAATGGATCATCATCATTCATGATGCGTACCTCATCGTCATCCTCTATGACGAATCTATACATATCAAGTATCTTTGGTACTCTTCTAGATTTGCGAATAGGGTGTTATACAATAGGTTCTTCTACTTGGTTAGGTACCTAACTTTGATTTGTTATAATTTGTGGGTCTTGAACTTCTTCAAGATATATCTTACTCCCACTTACCCCTTCAAGGATAAACTCCTTTTCCAAGAAGGCAACATGTTTCGCAACAAACACCTTTTGATTAGTAGGATGGTAAAAGCAACACCCTGAAGTTTCTTTAGGGTATCCCATAAATCTACATTTTTTAGATCTAGTCTTCATCTTATCATTTTTAAACTTTTTGACATAAGCTGGACAATCCCAAGTCTTAACATGCTTAAGATTTGGTTTTTTCCCGGTCCGTAACCCATATGGAGTCTTTGGGACGCATTTGGTAGGTATTTTGTTAAGTAGGTATGCAGCCGCTTCTAGGGCATAGCCCCAGAATGATACTGGAAGATCAATAAAAATTATCATGGAACGATATATATCCAATAATGTTCGATTTCTCCTTTCAGATACACCATTCAACTGTGGTGTTCCTGGTGGAGTCCATTGTGAGATTATACCATTTTCTTTGAGATAATTGAGAAACTCACCGCTTAAGTATTCACCACCTCAATTTGATCGAATAATATTAATACTCTTGTCAGTTTGTTTTTCTACTTCACTTCTGAATTCTTTAAACTTTTCAAACGATTTAGATTTGTATTTCATTAAATACACATATTCAAATCTTGAATGATCATCAATGAATGTAATAAAATAAGAATACCCTCCTCGTGCATTCGTTGTCATTGGTCCACAAACGTCTGTGTGTACCAATGCTAACAACTCTGTAACTCTTTCTCCTTTTCCACAAAAAGGAGACTTAGTCATCTTACCCATGAGACAAGATTCACAAGTTGGATATGATTCATAATCAGATAGCTCTAAGAGCCCATCTTTATGCAACTTGGATAATCTTGCTTCATTAATATGACCAAGTCTACAGTTTCACATAAAAGTATAATTAACGTCATCTCTTTTCCTTTTCTAAGTTTGTTCAATTTGAAGTATATTTTCTTGCAAGTCAAGTACGTAAAGTCCATTCAGTAATTTTGCAACTCCATATAAAACATCCTTATTATAAATAGAACAACTATTATTCTTTATTATAATATTATAACCATTCACATCCAATACAGAAATAGAAATAATGTTTCTTATAATTGTTGGAACGAAATAACAGTTATTTAAATTAATGGACTTTCCCGTAAGAAGTGCTAAATAATAAGTCCCTACAGCTAATGCAGCAACCTTTGCTCCATTTTCCACTCGTAGGACGATTTCATCCTTGTTCAGCTTTCTACTTCTGACCAGTCCCTGCATAGTATTACATATATGAGAACCATAGCCGATATCCAATACCCAAGTAGAAGTTTGACTTTTAGAAAAAATTAATTTCAATCATAAAAAAACCTTGATTGGAAGTCGAAGCTTCTCTAAGCTTCTTATCTGCCAAAAACTTATTGCAGTTCCTCTTCCAGTGACCCAGCTCGTTGCAATGGAAGCACATTTCTTTGCTAGCTGGATCATGTTTCTTTTGATCTTTCACTTTCGCCCTGCCCTTAGCCTTCTTGGTTTTTTTTTCTTCAGAAGATACCATGGGCCTCTTCCTTTTCTTGGAAGAATCATCCACTAGTAAGACTTGGTTCTTCTTAGATGGGAATTGTCCTTCAGCAGTTTTCAACATGTTAAGTAATTCAGACAAGCTGACATCCAACTTTTTCATGTGGAAATTCATAACAAATTGTGAAAAGGTATCTGGGAGTGACTGCAAGATCAAATATTGACTTAACTCCCCATCCATGATGAACCAAAGCTGTCCAAGACGTTCAATCAAATTGATTATCTTGAGGACATGAGTCTCAACAGTAATGCCTTTGGTAATTCGATATTGGAAGAGCTCCTTAGATATCTCATATCTAGCAGTCCTACTTTGCTCACCATACAACTCTTGAAGGTGCAGCAATATAGCAGGAGCATCCATAGTTTTATGTTGACGCTGAAGCTCGTTACTCATGGATGCGAGCATGATGTATTGAGCCACAGATGCATCATCTTGCCACTTCGTAAAAGTAGCAATCTCTTCCTCAGAGGCTTCTTCTGCAACATTTGCAGGGATAGACGAATTTAGGACATAAGAAATCTTTTCTGCAGTGAGAACAATTCTAAGATTCCTTAACCAGTCCGTGTAATTCGGTCCGGTTAGTTTGTTAGCATCAAGTATGCTACACGGTGATAGTGAGTGTGACATTTTCAAATTCTGCATGTGAAAAAAATAACATTTTTTAGCAAACGTTCATTTAATTAATTACCAAAATAAATTAGGTCTTTATTTTAAATTGGTATCTCTAACTATTTTCCTCAAACTATATTACCCTCATAATATATAGTTTGACAAATCTAATTAAAAATTTGCTAGTGAGAATAAGGATCATATTTTAAATGTATATAGTCTTGTGGTGACACAACAAACTATATATAAATAAATAGGTAGATAACTCTTGTCAATTACATCATTATGTAACTCCTTTTGCCTCTTAGATTATTTTTATTAAGTGGTGACACATCCGAATCAAAATTATCCAAGTTAAGTCCAACCTAGCACTTTCATATATTCAAATAGAAAAATACCATCCTTGTTGTGACACCCCCAAATCCGGGTACTTCGTTTCCACACGATTTGGTGTTCACTTTCTAAAATATACATCTACCCAATAATAAGGAATGCAAAATAAATTACAATCTTATAATTAAATAAAAATCTTCCTTGTAAAAAGGGTTACAACTTTGTCCAAAATATCACAGGGTTTAATCTAACCTTAACTTAAACATCAAATGCGAAAAATAAAAACATAACATAAAGTAATCCAGTCTTGTTACAATTCATAATTAACAAATAAAATAAGTCTTCACTTGTTCAGCTTACCTTTGCTTTTACTTATTAACGGAGCGTCAACACTTTCAACTTTAGCTGCAATGGTTATTTAAATTGCAAGAGTGAGCAAACGAAAGCTCATTAGAAATATCAATAATATAACATAACTGAATAGTTTCAATAGATTTGAATAATTTTTCTTTCATAAAGAATTGAACAATAATTCTTTCTTCTATGTTTAGAATCTCGAATATTGAAATCATCTGAGGGTCGTAAGACCTTGAACTTTGTCCTAGGTTATAAATATTTTTATTTAAAACCTTTAACAGTCATATAGACTATGGACTCTTAACTCGTACTTAGGGGGATCAGCCATTCGTACCATGTATTGTGCACAAACATCTTAACGTTTTTGCATAGTAACCTCCCCTAATAAATAGGGTTGTTCATCTCATAATTTGAGTACTAGTCTGCACCAAAAAAAGTTTGGTTTGAATAAGCTTAAATGAAATTTAGAGTTTCAACTATCATCAACTAAGGAGTAGTTGAATCGACTCATAATAATCAAGAATAATTCAATAATAACGAATTATTACATAACTTATTCTTTAGAATTTAAACTAAAAGCATACGAAAATAGGATAGACCTTACTTAAACAATTAAGTCAAGGTCACTCCAATAATTTCATGAACTTTAAATAAGTACTTGTCCATTGCAGAAATAAAAGGACAAATCTCAAATACAATAATTATTTGAATTTAAAACACTTGTATAACAATAACAAGTTTGAATTCAGAAAACTTGTCTCAAGCGCAAGCTACAGTTACAACTCACGCTCTTTAATAAATCCTACACATATATATTTAACCATAATAATCTAAATTAGTTATCACATAACTAATTCACATAATTAGTTAACTCATTAGGTTAACTCATTTCTTTTTAATTATTAAGTTAATAATTAATTATCACATCACATGTTCACATAATTAATCAAATAATAATTACGTACACATATTAATTAAATTATAATTTAAACAAATTATAATTTAAATTAAACAATTCATTTTAATTATAATTACATCAAATTATAATTACATCTTACATTAATTAAGTTATAATTAAACAAATTATAATTTAAATTAATCATTCACTTTAATTATAATTTATCAAATTATAATTACATTTTATATAAATAAAATTATAATTAAAACAAATTATAATTTAAATTAAACATGTACTTTGATTAAAATTAATCAAACTAAATTTATACATTTATATTAATTAAATTATAATTAAACAATTACTTTGATTATAATTAATCAATTTCAATTCATGCACTAATTAAATTATAATCAACAATTTATAATTTAAATTACACATTTTCCTTAATTATAATTATTCAAAGTATAATTACATATTATATTTTATTAATATAATTCATTACTGTCCATTTAGCATTTTAATTTTATCAACATGCATTATAATTTATTACATAATAAATCTTATAATTTGTATAATTAAAAAATAGCTTTCTGTCCAATCTGCAGGACTAGCGCGGCCGCGCTCCAAATGGCCTTGGATGCGGCGCGGCCGCGCCACTGTGCAGACTGGTCTGATAGTGTCGCGAACTTTGCAGAGAAAAAATTAAATTGGCTTATTTCTCCACATCGAGTTCCGAATTCAGCACACATAATTCATATAAATTGTCATAGAAACATAATTCTAAGTTTCTAACATGTTTTAACACATAAAGACATCAAATTACATAATTTAAAACTTTAATTTTTAAAATTTTGAAGAAAAACTACTTTTCAGTGTTCTTGATGAAATTGAACACTGTGAATTTATTTTTAAACCAATTCACACAATTTCAAGCATAATCAATTAGTTTCTAAACATATTATCATCAACTACCATTAATTTACACAATAGTATACAATCAAACATAAATTTTGATTTTAAATAAAAAATAAAATACTTTAATGTAACTTTTGATGAACATGAATTCTTCATGTTCATCATGTTTACATGAATTAAACTATCTAATTATGCATATAATTTATATATAAGCATGTTTATAACATAGATTGCATATACAATTCACGTTTATACAATTTTTATAAAATTCATGTTTACGGAGAACGAAAATACGAAGAACATGAAATACATTTTTAAAACTATAAGTTTTAGAAATTATACCCTTTTGCTAATTGTAGTAAATAAGAAAATGATGATAAGCTTCAATTTCTAACAATTCCTTCTCCTTGTTCTTCTTTCTCTCTTTTCTCTCTAACTCTGTATTTTCTTTGTTCTTTGTTTTCTCTTTTTGTTCTAACTCTGACTAACTAACGTAGTTTTTAGAATATAACTGATATCATATATATTATATGTATAATTATATAATATATATAACTCCCAAGTATTAAATCACCAATAAACACAATAATTGCAATTAATATATATAAGTTATAAATTTGAATTTTAAAAGCCATAAGGCTTGTTTGGCAAAACAGCTTTATTTTTAAAAACAGATAAGTTAAGGTCTTGTTTGGTAAAACGAATTTAAAACAGGTGCAAGGGCCTCGTTTGGCAAAATCCTTTAAAAACAGTTTTAAGGGTCTTGTTTGGTAAAACTAATTTAAAATCTTTTTTATTCTTTTAATAAATCATTTAACACACATTTTTAATGTTACACTTTAATTAATTAAATCTTAACATTCTCATTTAATTAAATAAAAGCTAACATCAATTAACCATATAAAAATTACCACATAACAATTATAATTACTCGCTAATTATAATTTTATGTAACAATTACCACATAAACTTCATCTAATTCAATTATCTCAATTAAATTAGAACTCTACCATAAAATTATTATACATCAATTAAATTAAATATTAAATATTTATTTAATTAATATATTACACTTAATTAAATTACTCCACAACAATCACATAATTTATTTATTTAACTCAATAAATAAATCAGTAAATTAATTAAAATATTTATTTAATTTAATAAATATTAAAATTTAATATCGAAAAGATAGTGGTGATAGGTAAAGATAATAAATTACCTTATGAGCTATGTGTTTACGTTTTAGTATTCGAAGAGTGTCGATCGATATCCCATAATAATTAAACTTTAAAATTCTTTTGTCAAGATGACGAATGTTGGAGAGTCCAGTCAGGCTAGGGAGGAGATACCTCAGGTGCCTAGAGAGGAGGAGCTCCGAGACATTCATGTTGTCTGGGAGCAGTTGGTTAGGAGAGAGCCATCTCCAGTGATCACCGTAGCTTGTCGGGAGCATGAGCTGACTCCTATTCTAGAGGAAGAGGACGAGGATGAGTCAGAGGAGGAAGAGGATCCCGAAGAGGAATTTCCACCTCACTCTACTAGTGCTGAGATGTACGAGGAGATCTACGACCGTAACGTGGAGCTTCAGGAGCTGGTAGACGAGAGTCGGACTACTATCCAGCAGCGGGACGAGACTATCGAGGAGATGGATAGTGAGCTAGGAAACGTGCAGTGGAATCTGATTCACGCGGAGAATGATAGAGACAAGGTGTGACACCCCCAAATTCTCTATATTTCCTGTAGCAGATTCAGTGCTCATGTAAACATTCTATAAGACAATAGCTTCTATAAATCCAAATTCACAGTATCCCAATCAGTTAAGAGTTCTCGTCAGAACAATTATCATATCTGGGTACCCTCACTTGGATGTATAGATTTATGATCTTATAGATATTTCTTGCATATAAATAATTCCTATCTATCTGACATTCACAGTACAAATGATAAGATTGTTCTTGGAACTGAGGAGCGACCTCAGTGCTTACAGAACTCCCAAGATCATTCAATACCCTCATTCAGATGTATAGTTTATATAGATACTGTACTTGATACTATTCAATATAAATAAGGTAAAACCATTCAACTAATAACTTAACAACATAATAATATCTGGTTACATAATGTTCAATTATTACATCAGAGAGATACTAAATTAAATTCTTAATATAATAAACATTCGTTCTTATAAACTCACTTCTAACCACAAGTATTATTTTCTGAACTTCCTAGGATATTTAATGCAGCTGCAAAAGAAAAGAATAATTGTAAGAATGAGCTTTAAAATGCTCAGCAAGTTTTAAAGAAATTTAATTTATACTCACACAGTGTCTGAATTGAAAGAGCATAAAGCTCAGAGTATTTTCCACATTCCTAAGAGTCATAAAGACTTATAAGAGTTCTATCATTCCTAGGAGTCATAAAAACTTATAGGAGTTCTGTCATTCCTATGAGTCACAAAGACATATAGGAGTTCTGTTCGGATATTTCATAGGGAATCAGCCTAATCATATCCTAGGAGTATGCATATCATCCTACAAATCCAACACAGTCAGAGTATATATATACCAAGCAACATTGGTTTTTTCACAGTTTATGCTTTGATATCGAATGATAAACATTTACACAAATAACAGTTCATATGTCTTGGTTATGCTTGAACAATAAGTCATAACCTTTTTCAAATCACAGATATCAATATTAATGATTATAATGATTTCGTATATCAATTTACAGGACTTACATTTAATATTGAAATTAAATGAAGTTAGAAAAAATTGTCTTTTATCACGATTGGCTACTTAGGTTATCACAATCTATATATATTATAACAGTCATTAGAAAGAATAGTAGTTAATTTCTAATTAAAATATTAGTGTCTGGGTTGATCTTGGAGTCCGTTCGGTACTTTACAGCTTTATTGAATAGTTATCGAATTAGTTTTTCAATAACTTTACTGAAAATTTTTAATATCTTATTTATATGCTTTAGATACCATTTATCAATATTTCCAAATGCTCAAAATAATTTAATATCATTTAAAATGATTTTTAAGTTATTAATATTACTTTTAAATATTTAATAACCATTTAAAATGATTTTTAAATCATCAATATCATTTTTAAATAATTTATTTTATTTAATAATGATTTTTTTAAAATAATTATTATCATTTTAAATAATTTATTATTATTTAAAATGATTTTTAAATCATTAATATTATTTTTAAGTAATTTATTATTAATTACTCTTATTATTATTAATATTTAAATATATTAAATATTAATAAAATTTTATGTCAAAATATTGAAAATTATTTATTATAATTAAAAATGATTTTTTGGATTTTTTTTATTAATTATTTAGTATTTATTTTTATTTATTTCTATTTATTCTAATTATTTTAATTAATATTATTATTTTCCAAATTTTACCCGTCGCTAAAGGGCTATAGCGACAGATCTGTTGCCGTAGCTATTCTTGGCCACTCAAGAACAGTCGGGGTCAACGCGTTGGGGCCTTGTTTGACTCGATTTTTCTGGCAACTTGTTTGGTTTCTGGGAAATTTAATGCAATGAAGTTGTAGCTCTTGTGTAATACTACAAATTCATGTTCATTTCACTATCTAAGATCATGTCTACAGGTTCCCACAGCCGGTCAAACCACATACCCTCGCCTGTTCATCCTTTCTGGGCTGCCCAGAAAGGTTCAGTCAATGCCGGTCAACGAACTTTAGGGTCTTATATCTTGCCGGCGGTTAAACGTTTGGGTGTTCTAGTCGTCGGGATCTGGAGACGAATTACAAGGGTACATAGTTTGAGCAGTCACAGAGTCTATATCTCAATAAGAATCAAGATCCAAGCCTTCAAAAATCTTGTCAGATCGCTGCTCAACATTTCTAGGTTACCCAGAAATTTAATCTGAATTGTCAACGGGTTTTGATCGTTTATATTTTCCGGCCGGTGACTTTTTAAAGCTTGACAATGCTCTAGTTATGTAGTACTCATATCAAGGTACAATCTAATTACCATCTAACACCCAACCAGACTGACAGGAGAAAGATCTAGGCGGTCAAACCACCTGTCAGATCGTGTTCTTAAGCTTTCTGGGTTACCCAGAAAGCAGCCGATCATGGTCGGTCAACGACCTTTGATGGCTTATAACTCCTAATCCTGTGTTCTGATTGTCATTCCATTACTCCTAGGCTGCTAACAACATTACATACTACAACTAACAACTTTCAGAACATCTAAACAACAAACAATTAGCGAGATACAAGGGCTGACATTCGTTGTCAGACCCAGTTTTTCAACTTTGACAGTTTTACTTAAAACTCTATTTTGATGCTTTTAAACATTATGGATTCGTGTTTTAGCAACCCAGATCACTAAATAACTTAGTAATGAACATATTTAACTAATAACAACAACAAATATTAATTCAAAAATCAAAAATTAAGTTAGGGTTAAGTGTTTTACCCTTTTTGAGCAAATTTTTGTTCTTTTCTTCTTGATCCTGTTTCTGGCTTGCTGAGAAAGGTTTATGAGTTAGTTGGCTTTGTATGTCAAGTAAAAATTTTGTAGTCTTGGGTTCTCTTAACCTAACCTTATATGAAAACTTCAAGTAGGGGTTAAAAGATTTATTTTCTCTTTTCTTGACACATAAGCCTAGGTTACTTATGATTTAGGTTGCGTTGTCAATACCTAAGGAAATATAGAGATATAGGAAATCTTTTGCTTGTTGCCCAATTGATTTGGTCTTACCTCTCTAATAAGAGAGTTTTAAGGGATATTTTGGGCATTTTGCATACACTAAGGGTATTTTGGTAATTTTGCATGTACTAAGGGTATTATGATAATTTCCCACTTAAATACAAGGATAATTTAGTCCTTTTATATTACATCTAGAAAAATAAAAATAAGCTTGCACAATTAGGGTTTATAATTTAAAATCAGGGTTTATAATTGTATTTAGGATTTTATAATTAGGGTTAGGATTTCCTAATCCCTAATTAGGGTTTCCTCAAAATCTTTTTCCATAAAATCTTTAATACGTCATATTGAATTATCATATGTATATATTCACAATCATATATACTATCAATATATTATGTTATAATTTTAATTTATTATAACAATTAGGGTTAGGATTTCTTATTTAACTAAATTCTTAAATTAGGGTTTTATTTATAAAACCTTACACATCTACTTACTCAGTTATATCTTATGTGTTGACATATAATTATATATACCAATAATAAAATTAAATACACATCACACAACATATTATATTTACTGTTTATATTAATATTCCTATTTAAAGTTTGGAATATTACACAAGGCACGGGCCGAGCTAGCAAAGCTGAAGCAAGACATCCAAGAGGAGTCGACGAAGCGGGTCAGAGCTGAGGAAACAAGCTTGAGGGCTATTCAACGAGCCGACCGAGCTGAAGATGAGGTTGAAGCCAAGAAGGCCAAACTGAGGAAAACAGAATACGCATTCCATACGGCTATAGATAGAGTACAGGATCGTGTCTTCTATTACCCAACTCAGTTCCAAGGTTTACCACGGTACGTGGTGGACCGAAGAACGGTGTTTAGAGTGATGGAGGTGGAACGCAGAGAGGCTGTGCGACGTCTTAACATGCCTAGACAGTAGTGTCTTTAATTATGTGTTTCTTTTTGTAATAAATAAATGTAAATCCCATAATTTGAGATAAGAATGGGATGAGTTAATAATGTAATCCTGTAACTTTTTCAGTTCAGGAAAGATGATGTGAATAGAAGAAATGCTATCTATTTGATGTTTTATTACGAGTAATGAATAAAAGAAGTTATTAATCTGCTATGTGCTCATATATGAACTGAATTATTTAAAATGGTTAAGTATGAACTTGAATACTTAAGAATTGAATAAAGGATTTAATAATAATATTTTCTTAACAGAAAATGCCTCCTAGAAGAAGACCTGCACGTCAAAACCCCGAGGGTTCAACGAACAACAATAACGATGGAATGATTCCCAATACGGTTCAGCAGTTGGTGAACCTGCTGACGAGAGCGCTTGCGAATCAGCCGCAAGTGCAGGGCACGACTTTCAAGGAATTTAAGGCAGTAGGACCCCTTGAATTCAATGGATCGGTAAACCCTATAGATGCCCAACCGTGGATAATGGAGTGGAGAAGGTATTCGACGTGGCTAGGGTTAGCGAAGACCAGAAGACGACATTCGCGACTTTCATACTGAAGTCGGATGCTAGCTTCTGGTGGCAAGTCAACAAGACCAGAGAGGGGGAAGGAGTGATACCATGGGAACATTTCAAAGAGATGTTCTTTGAAATGTACTTCCCCGTTAGCTCGCAGGACCAGATGGAGGTCCAGTTTTTAGAGCTTAAGCAAGGAGGAATGACGGTGTCGGAGTATGCCGCGAAGTTTAATGAGCTGGCCAGGTTCGCTACATACCAGGTTAGTACCGACACTAGGAAGGAGAGGAGGTTTGAGCGCGGACTGAAGCCCTTGCTCTATAGAAAGGTCTCTATGTTCCAGCTGAATATGTTTGCAGCTGTGCTGGAAAAGCCCATCCTCGCTGAAGGAGGGAGCAATGCCGTGACCAAGTTTAATCAGGAAAAGAAGAAGAAGAATGAGACAGAAACCAAGGCTGGTGGTAGCGGGGCTATCAACCAGAAAAGGAAATGGAACGACAACACCTCTTATGGGAGTCAGCAGGGAAGCCAGCAAAAGAGGAAGCTCGAAGCATGTGCTACATGCGAGAAGAATCACACTGGAGTGTGCTTGAGGGGGAAGCGGGTATGCTTCAACTGTGGTCCGGAAGGCCACATTGCGCCGAATTGCCCGAACCCGAAGAAGGGAGCTTGTTACACATGTGGATCCAAGGATCACATGGCCCGAAGTTGCCCTAAGAAACCAGCTGGAGGGTCGGCAGGGAGCGGGGGAAATGGAAGCGGCAGCACTTTGGCTATCGCTGCACCACTACAGGCCGTTCGACCCACTACCCGAACATTTAACATGACGGTGCAGGATGCTGTGCAGTCAAAGGATGTGGTGTCAGGTATTATTTCAATTAATAGTATAAATGCATATGTATTATTTGATTCGGGTGCTACTTGTTCATTCATATATGATGAATTTGCTAAGACCCTAGACTTACCTAAAGAGGAATTAGTTTATCCCTTGAATATAGAGATTGCGAATAGGGAGGTTATTCCTATTAGATTTGTATACAAGAACTGTAGATTTGACATTAAGGGTCAGGAATTGAGTGTAGATTTGATTCCGATAAAACTTGGGGAATTCGATATCATATTGGGTATGGACTGGTTGTTCAACCATGGGGCAATAATCGACTATCAGAAGAAGTCGGTAAACCTTATGACTCCGTCGAAGTTAGTGTTCTATGGTAGCAAATTGCCTAGACAAGCGAGTTGTCTAACGATTATGCAAGCTAGGAAACTTTTGACGCAAGGCTGTGTAGGATATCTAGCCTACATAGTAGATACTCGTAAGGAAAGCCCGAAGGTAGAGGAGATATCAATGGCTAGGGAGTTTGGAGACGTATTTCCGAACGATTTGCCAGGACTTCCGCCAGACAGAGAGATAGAGTTCGTAATTGACTTATCGTCGGGAACTGCTCCGCTTTTGAAAGCTCCGTACAGAATGGCTCCAGTTGAGATGAAGGAACTGATGGTTCAACTGCAAGAATTGGTGGACAAGAAGTATATTCAGTCGAGCGTTTCACAGTGGGGAGCGCCAGTATTATTCGTGAAGAAGAAGGATGGATCGATGCGACTATGCATTGATTATAGGGAATTGAACAAAGTTACGATCAAGAATAGGTATCCTTTACCTAGGATCGATGACTTGTTCGATCAACTGAAGGGTGCTAGATACTTCTCAAAAATTGATTTGAGAAGTGGGTATCATCAGTTGAAGGTAAGAAGGAAAGATATACCGAAGACAGCTTTTAGAACTCGGTGTGGTCATTACGAGTTCTTGGTGATGTCATTTGGTCTAACGAATGCCCCAGCTGCATTTATGGAATTAATGAATAGAGTGTTTCAGCCATTCCTAGATAAGTTCGTAGTGGTGTTCATCGATGACATCTTGGTCTATTCCAAAATTGAGAAGGAACACACTGAACACTTAAGGCTGACCTTAGAATCGCTGAGACGAGAGAAGTTTTACGCTAAATTCTCGAAATGCGAATTTTGGTTAGAATATGTGCAATTTCTTGGTCACGTGATCGACAAGGATGGCAAATTATTGCCGGAGATTTATTCAGGACTTTTCCAAGATCGCAACTCCGTTGACGAATTTGACTCGTAAAACAGTTAAATTTGTTTGGACGAAAAAGTGTGAGGAAAGTTTTCAAGAATTAAAGAAGAGGTTGAGTACTGCGCCTATGTTGTCTTTATCGGATAGTACTGGAAATTTTGTAGTATATAATGATGCCTCACATAAGGGAGTAGACTGCGTGCTGATGCAGAGCGGTAAGGTTATTGCCTACGCATCACGTCAGCTGAAGGATTACGAGAAAGGGTATCCGACCCATGATTTAGAATTGGCTGCAGTAGTGTTTGCTCTGAAGATTTGGAGACACTACCTATATGGAGAAAAGTGTGAGATATACACAGATCACAAGAGTTTGAAGTACATCTTTACACAAAAGGATTTGAACATGCGCCAGATAAGATGGTTGGAACTGATCAAGGACTACGACTGCGAGATACTTTACCATCCGGGTAAAGCTAACGTC
Source organism: Panax stipuleanatus (assembly GCA_020205555.1). Lineage (NCBI taxonomy): Eukaryota > Viridiplantae > Streptophyta > Magnoliopsida > Apiales > Araliaceae > Panax > Panax stipuleanatus. The sequence continues at coordinate 37,960,152 of CM035115.1, forward strand.
GTCGCCGACGCCTTGAGCAGAAAAGGTCGGGAGAAACTAAATATATTAACTGATCAGGACCAGTTAATAGAAGAGATGGCTAAGTTAGAACTAGAAGTGAAGTATCCGAAGGAATCAGATGAGAAGCTATTTCAATTAACTACTGGTTATACTCTGGTAGACAAAGTGAAAGAAGCACAACTTCACGATGAAGAATGCGAGAAGATCCGAAAGAGAATAGCTGATGGTGAAGAGTTCAAGTTCAATATCGATAAAGAAGGACTATTACGATTTGAAGAAAGAATCTGGGTAACTCCAGTACCAGAAGTCAAAGAGGAGATTTTGAGCTAATCTCACAGTTCGAGATATTCAATTCACCTGGGAGTACGAAGATGTATCAGGATCTTAGGCATCACTTCTGGTGGCCGAACATGTAAAGGGACATTGCTAAATGCGTTGTGAAATGTCTAACGTGCCAGAAAGTTAAAGCAGAACATCAGAGACCTAGTGGATTGCTGCAACCATTAGAGATTCCATAATAGAAGTGGGAGCACATCACAATGAATTTCGTGGTTGGTCTTCCAGCAACTCAGAAGGGTTTCGATGCAATATAGGTGATTGTGGATCGACTGACGAAGTCAGCCCGCTTTCTACCGATCAGGATTAAGTACAACTTGGATCAGCTAGCAAAGCTGTATGTGAAGGAAATTATTTCTCGACACGGGGTTTCGGTGTCGATTGTGTCCGATAGAGATCCGCGTTTTACATCGAATTTTTGGAAGGTGGGAATGTAATTACGAATAAGTACGGCGTACCATCCTCAGACAGACGGCCAGAGCGAGAGAACAATTCAGACGCTTGAGGATATGCTAAGAGCTTGCGTTATGGACTTCAAAGGATGCTGGGATGTTCATTTACCGTTGGTGGAGTTTGCCTACAATAATAGTTACCATGCAAGCATCGATTGCTGCCTTACAAAGCATTGTACGACAGAAAATACAGAACTCCCTTGTGTTGGGATGAGGTCGGTGAACGTCAACTGTTTGGACCAGAACTGGTACAACAAACTACCGAAATCGTGAAGCTGATCAGAACAAGATTGGTTGCTGCTTAAGACAGACAGAAGAAATATGCCGATCAACATCGACAGAATCCAAAATTCTTACCGGGAAGTTTCGTTTTCCTGAAGGTATCTCCCTAGAAGTGGAAGATTCGATTTGGCAAGAAAGGGAAACTGATTCCCCGATTCATTGGACCTTTCGAGGTACTACGAAAGGTGGGCGAAGTAGCTTACGAGGTTGCGTTACCTCCGGAGCTAGATAACATACACAACGTCTTCCACATTTCTGTGTTAAGACCATACAAACACGACTACAAACATGTAATAGATTACGAGCCATTACAGTTTGATAAAGACTTAACATATGAAGAAGTGACTGTTCAAATAGTTGATAGAAAGTAACAAGTACTTAGAAATAAAGTGATACCTTCTGTTAAGGTAATTTGGAGGAACCACAGTGCTGAAGAAGCCACGTGGAAACTCGAAGATGTAATGATGAAAACATATCCACAATTATTTGTTTAACTATTTGTGTAACCCCTAATATACCGATTCTAAGGACTGAATCTTTTTAAGGGAGGAAGAATGTAACATATGAGATTTTTTTTGTTGTTGTGATTTTGGGGACAGAATTCTTTTAAGGAGGGAAGATTGTAACGAATGAGAATTTTATATATTAAATTTTAATATTTATTGAATTAAATAAATATTTTAATTGATTTACTGATTTATTTATTGAGTTAAATAAATAAATTATGTGATTATTGTGGAGTAATTTAATTAAGTGTAATATATTAATTAAATAAATATTTAATATTTAATTTAATTGATGTATAATAATTTTATGGTAAAGTTCTAATTTAATTGAGATAATTAAATTAGATGAAGTTTATGTGATAATTATTATATAAAATTATAATTAGCGAGTAATTATAATTGTTATGTGATAATTTTTATATGGTTAATTGATGTTAGCTTTTATTTAATTAAATGAGAATGTTAAGATTTAATTAATTAAAGTGTAACATTAAAAATGTGTGTTAAAGAATTTTTTAAAAGAATAAAAAAGATTTTAAATTAGTTTTACCAAACAAGGCCCTTAAAACTGTTTTTAAAGGATTTTGCCAAACGAGGCCCTTGCACCTGTTTTAAATCCGTTTTACCAAACAAGGCCTTAACTACTAATAATCTGTTTTTAAAAATAAAGTTGTTTTGCCAAACAAGCCTTATGGCTTTTAAAATTCAAATTTATAACTTATATATATTAATTGCAATTATTGTGTTTATTGGTGATTTAATACTTGGGAGTTATATATATTATATAATTATACATATAATATATATGATATCAGTTATATTCTAAAAACTACGTTAGTTAGTCAGAGTTAGAACAAAAAGAGAAAACAAAGAACAAAGAAAATACAGAGTTAGAGAGAAAAGAGAGAAAGAAGAATAAGGAGAAGGAATTGTTAAAAATTGAAGCTTATCATCATCTTCTTCTTTACTACAATTAGCAAAAGGGTATAATTTCTAAAACTTATAATTTTAAAATTGTATTTCATGTTCTTCGTATTTTCGTTCTCTGTAAAAATGAATTTTATAAAAATTATATGAACGTGAATTGTATATACAATCTATGTTATAAACATGCTTATATATGAATTGTAAGCATACTTAGATAGTTTAATTCATGTAAACATGATGAACATGAAGAATTCATGTTCATCAAAAGTTACAGTAAAGTATTTTGTTTTTCTTTTAAAATTAAAATTTATGTTTGATTGTATACTATTGTGTAAATTAATGGTAGTTGATGATAGTATGTTTAGAAACTAATTGATTATGCTTGAAATTATGTAAATTGGTTTAAAAATAAATTCACAGTGTTCAATTTCATTAAGAACACTAAAAAGTAGTTTTTCTTCAAAATTTTCAAAATTAAAGTTTTAAATTATGTAATTTGATGTCTTTATGTGTTAAAACATGTTAGAACTTAGAACTATGTTTCTATGAAAGTTTATATGAATTATGTGGGCTGAATTCGGAACTCGATGCGGAGAAATAAGCAAATTTGGCTTTTTCTCTGCAAAGTTCGCGACACTATCAGACCAGTCTGCACAGTGGCGCGGCCGCGCCGCATCCAAGGCCATTTGGAGCGCGGCCGCGCTGGTCCAGCAGATTGGGCAAAAAGCTATTTTTTAATTGTACAATTTATAAGATTTATTATGTAATAAATTATAATGCATGTTGATAAAATTAAAATGCTAAATGGGCAGTAATGAATTATATTAATAAAATATAATATGTAATTATAATTTGAATATTTATAATTAAGAAAATGTGTTATTTAAATTATAAATTGTTCATTATAATTTAATTAGTGCATGAATTGAAATTGATTAATTATAATCAAAGTAATTGTTTATTATAATTTAATTAATATAAATGCATAAATTTAGTTTGATTAATTTTAATCAAAGTACATGTTTAATTTAAATTATAATTTATTTAATTATAATTTTATTTATATAAAATGTAATTATAATTTGATATATTATAATTAAAGTGAATGATTAATTTAAATTATAATTTGTTTAATTATAATTTAATTAATGTAAGACGTAATTATAATTTGATTTAATTATAATTAAAATGAATTGTTTAATTTAAATTATAATTTGTTTAAAATATAATTTAATTAATATGAGTACGTAATTGTTATTTGATTAATTATGTGAACATGTGATGTGATTAATTATGTGATAATTAATTATTAACTTAATAATTAAAGAGGAATGAGTTAACCTAATGAGTTAATTAATTATGTGATAACTAATTTAGATTATTATAGTTAAATATATATGTGTAGGATTTATTAAAGAACGTGAGTTATAACTGTAGCTTACGCTTGAGGCAAGTTTTCTAAACTAAAACTTGTTATTGTTATACAAGTGTTTTAAATTCAAATAATTATTGTATTTGAGATTTTTCCTTTTATTTCTGCAATGGACAAGTACTTATTTAAAGTTCATGAAATTATTGGAGTGACCTTGACTTAATTGTTCAAGTAAGGTCTATCTTATCTTCGTATGCTTTAAGTTTAATTTCTAAAGCATAAGTTATTTAATAATTCGTTATTATTGAATTATTCTTGTTTATTGTGAGTCGATTCAACTACTCCTTAATTGATGATAGTTGAAACTCCAAATTTTGTTTAAGCTTATCCAAACCAAACTTTATTTGGTGCGGACTTGTACTCAAATACTGAGATGAACAACCTTATTTATTAGGGGAGGTTATTATGCGAAAGCGTTAAGATGTTTGTGCACAATACATGGTACGAAGGGCTGATCCCCCTAAAGTACGAGTTAAGAGTCCATAGTCTATATGATTGTTAAAGATTTTTAAATAAAAATGTTTAAAACCTAGGACAAAGTTCAAGGTCTTACGACCCACAGATGATTTTAATATTCAAGATTCTAAACATAGAAGAAAGAATTATTGTTCAATTCCTTATGAAAGAAAATTTATTCAAATCTATTGAAACTATTCAGTTATGTTATATTATTGATATTTCTAGTGAGCTTTCGTTTGCTCACTCTTGCAATTTAAATAACCATTGCAGCTAAAGTTGAAAGTGTCGGCGCTCCGTCAACAAGTAAGGGCAAAGGCAAGCTGAACAAGTGAAGACTTGTTTTATTTGTTAATTATGAATTGTAACAAGACTGGATTACTTTATATTATGTTTTTATTTTTCGCATTTGATGTTTAAGTTAATATTAGATTAAACCCTAAGATATTTTGGACAAAGTTGTAATCCTTTTTACAAGGAAGATTTTTATTTAATTATAGGTTGCAATTTATTTTGCATTCCTTATTATTGGGTAGATGTATATTTTAGAAAGTAAACACTAAATCGTGTGAAAACGAAGTATCCGGATTTGGGGGTGTCACACTTGTGGTGACACAACAAAACAGTATTGTTCAATTTCTTTATAAGCATCAAATGTGATAAATCAATATCTTAAATATTTAATACTCGCCTTGTGGTGACACAACAAACTTATATTAAATATTTAATACTCTATTAATTTATCATGCTAGAAGGCGACGTTCAATATTCCAAATATCTTTGAACGCTTAAGACTTAATATAAAATCTTTGAGCGATTTGTTATTATTTGTCTCATCTTGTTTAGCGCGCATGCACATATATATATAAAATACGCGTCATATTAATTAACATGTGAAGTATGTTGCATAATATATATATATATATATATATATATATAGTATAAGCATGCATATAGAATACTATATTCTATCCGGATTGATTATGGACTTTATTCTAGTTTGGTTCACTAGAGCCACCAAGTGAACCAAAAGGTCAAACCTAGGGGTGCAAGAATAAATTTAAATGTAACTATTATATTTAAATCATAGGCTCCATTACAAACGGGTCTTCAAGCGCTCCTTGCTCCTTGGTCTCAAATTCTTCAAGATAATTCTAACTAGTCATATTACATAAACTATTTAATTTTAATAGAAACCATGATCAGCAGTCAAGGGAAAGTACATAAGAGGGAGATAGAATTTTACATCAAAAAAAATTAGAGAAGACGAGGTACGCAGACCCATTTAATAAAACCCATACATTCAAGCATCCAACTAAAATAAAATTCAATCGCATTGGTCAATAGTCCATAATCAACCCTATTTATTATCATATATATCATCATAAGCATTAATAAATAACATTCATCTCATGAATCAAAAATCCATTTCATATATGCATCAATATTAATTAATGGGCAAAAGTTTTGATAATATTTAGTTTTGAAACAAAATAAACTCTTTTATTTTAATCAAAAATCAAATCCGAATTAAACTCCTTTAATTTTATAGCAATCTGAAATCTTATTTCGGATAAAACTAACTTCTTTATTTTAAATTTTTATCAATTAAATAAACCATTTATTTCAATTGAAAGGAAATGAAAATTTTCAGATTCTGTCAGGGTCCGGCGCAGCTACGCCTAGAAAGAATTGCGGCGTGGAGCAGCTGCGCTGCCCTTCGGCTAAGTCAAATTCTGCAGGACGACACAGCTGCGTCAAGAATGAACTGGGGCGCGACGCATCTGCACCCAGTCGCAGACAGACCAAAAAAAATTTTATGCCCAAAAAATTGATCCAATCGCATATGATACATACATAGAATCAAAAAGATTGATAATTAGCATATAGGTGGGCTTTGATAGTTTACACGTAGCACGATTACGAAATCAAATTGCGTAAATATAGCGAAAGCGCGACAAAAGGGAATTTTAAAATTTTATAAAACCATCTTCATGAATATCCTATATGCTTAGTAATCAATACAAACATAAAAGACAATGAAGATAAGAATCATACCCTTATTGATCTAGCTTCCTCATGTACAAGTTCTACTCCGATTGCTTTCACGTAATTGGTTCCTTCCTTTGATCAATGTAAGCCACCCAAGCGTTTGGCCTCTAGAGGTGATCCACTAAAGAAGAAGAAGAACTAAGAAGGTGGGTGTTTGGCTAACCCTAATTCTATCAGTATAGAATCTATGTATACTCTCCCAATAGTTGGAAAGATCATTAACCCTAAATCAAAATAAGACTCATCTTATTTATAGAGGTAGGCAATCCTCCTAAACCATTTAGGAATTGGGTTTCATATTTATTAATTAAACCTTTTTAATTAATTAGGCTTCCCAATTCAATTGGAAATAATTAAATTCTTTTAATTAATTAGCCTCCTAATCTTATTGGGAATATTTAAATATATGAGAGAGAGAGAGAGAGTATCTTATTAATTAATTCTCAAACTGATTTAGGAATTAAATAATAATAATAATAAGACTACTCTTATTAATTTATATTTAATATTTCCAAAATAATAAATAAATATTAAGCTATTTAATTTATTCTATCACCATAGATTATATTAAATATACTTAACTCATTATTATGATTATGCCATTAGCTTCTTAAATAAATATTCTTCCTTTTATAGTGTGACCCTTTAGGTTCTCCATATTAAACTGGTTGTGAATAAATCAATTAGAACAATTCTAATCTTGTTTAAATAAATAAATTAAACATATAATTCATTTAAATAAATAACATTTATTAAAATAAGGGTAAGCCCCCTTAGCGATCAATAACTTTCCAAATAATATAGATTTCAACTTTAATCATAGGAGAACTTGTGAGTTAATAGTTATCGTACAATTCATTCCTTCCACCATACAATATCCCAATTAAATATAAGACATGTATTTACTATCAAGTCTTATTTTATATGTATTTCGATTCTAAAATGCACAACACCAAATAATGCAAATTAAAAACTACTTTCTAATTTTATTCTGCCTTGGCCAATGACTACTGGATTGTCATTTATCAAATCACACAGGACATTCTCTTTTTTTACTAGAAGTGGTAGATCTTTTATTGTTCATTCATTATCTCTATGTATAAATTATTATACCCAATCATACCCTTTGATATCCCTTAGGGTCTTAAGGGACATGTCAAAGTATAACTCATCATACACAAGATACTATAATGATCTCAAGTCTAAGGATTATTTGTACTACTTTCACTTAAGCAATTCCTATTGATAGGCAAGTAAAACTCCATTATGTATTCCTTAGCGAGCCATGTTCAGTGTACTTATTCTTCAATAAGCACCTACATACTTGATTTAGTGTCTCCACACAAATGATTATGAGATCGATCATCCTCATCCAATGAGCAAGCAACGTAAGTATTAATCTATCCGAATCCACTAATCTCTTTTTTAGTAATCCAACGATTGGGAACTATTTTAGTTTTAAGCTATCTAAGAATTTAGATCTCATTAGCATGATCGTCATCTTGATTCTAATAGCATTGCTTAAAACTATGAATTTATCACATATTATAAAAACAGCAACATGTAGATAAATTAAAAGCCTTTAATTAAATAATACTTTTAATAATAAATGAATAAAATTGTTATAAAGTAAATGCTTTATCCTCAAACATGATTGGCTTGTATGCATATTACTTTCACAACCCTCCTAAACCATTTAAGATTTGAGTTTTATATTAATTATTGAAACTCTTTTAATTAATTAGGCTTCCTAATCTTATTTGGATTAATTAATTAAACTCTTTTAAGTAATTAGCCTCCTAATCTTATTAGGAATATACGAGAGTACTATTAATTAATTTCCAAACTCCTTTAGGAATTAAATTAATAATAATAATAGTAATAATAATAATAATAATAATAATAATAAGACTCATCTTATTAATTTATATCTAATATTTCCAAAATATTAAATAATAAATATTAAGCTATTTATTTTATTTTAACATCATTGATTAAATTAAATATACTTAACTTATTATTACGATTATGTCATTTTCTTCTTTAATAATTATTCTTTTATTTATGGTGTGACCCTTTAGGTTCTCCATATTGAACCAGTTGTGAATAAATTAATTAGATCAATTCAAATCTTATTTTAATAAATAAATTAGCTATTAATTTATTTAAATAAATAATATTTATTGTACAATAAGGGTAAGACCCCTTAGCGCTCAACAGCTTTCTAGATAATATAGATTTCAACATTAATCATAAAAAACCTTTAAGTAAATAGTTACCATATAATTCATTCCTTTCACCACATAATGTCCCAATTAAATATAAGACATGAAATTACTATCAAGTCTTATTTTATTTAATTATATGTATTTCGATCCTAAAATGCACAACTCCAAATAATGTAAATTAGAAACTCTTTTCTAATTTCATTCTACCTTGGCCAAGTACTACTGGGTTGTCATTTATCGAATCACATAGGACATTCTCTTTTTTTACTAGAAGCGGTAGATTCTTTATTGATCATTCATTATCTCCATGTATAAATTATTATACCTAAGAATACCCTTTGATATACCCTTAGGGTCTTAAGGGATAAGTCAAAGTATAACTCATCATACATAAGATGCTATAATGCTCTCAAGTCAAGGATTATTTGTACTACTATCACTAAAGGAATTTTTATTGATAGGCAAGTAAAACTCTATTAGGTATTCCTTAGCTAGCCACGTTGAGTGTACTTATTCTCTAATAAGCACCTACATACTTGCTTTAGTGTCTCCACGCAAATGATTATGAGCCCGACCATCCTCATCCAATGAGCAAGCAACATATGTACCAATTTATCCGGATTAACTAATCCCCTTTTTAGTAATCCAACGATTGGGAACTATTTTAGTTTTAAGCTATCTAAGAATTTAGATCTCATTAACATGATCACCAGCATGATTCTAAAAGCATTACTTAACCTTGGCCAAGGATTCGTGGGTTGTCATTTATCGAATCACATAGGACATTCTCTTCTTTTTACTAGAAGCAGTAGATTATTTGTTGATCATTTATTATCTCCATGTGTAAATTATTATACCCAAGCATAGCCTTTGATATACCCTTAGGGTCTTAAGGGACATGTCAAAGTATAATTCATTATACACAAGATACTATGATGATCTCAAGTCTAAGGATTACTTGTATTACTATCACTGGAGGAATTCCTATTGATAGGCAAATAAAACTCTATTAGGTATTCCTCAGCGAGCCAAGTTCAGTGTATTTATTCTCCAATAAGCACATACATACTTGCTTTAGTGTATCCGCACAAATGATTATGAGATCGATCATCCTCATCCAATGAGAAAGCAACATATGTACTAATCTATCCAGATTCACTAATCCCTTTTTTAGTAATCCAACGATTGGGAACAATTTTAGTTTTTAAGCTATCTAAGAATTTAGATCTCATTAGCATGATCATCATCATGATTCTAAAAATATTACTTAAAATTATGGGTTTATCACATTTAATATAGCATCATCATGCCGATAAATTAAATGTCTTTAATTAAATAACTCTTTTATTAATAAATGAATAAGATTGTTACAAAGTATATGCTTAATCATATCATATATAATTGGCTTGTGTGCATACTTTCAATCTCCCACTTGCACTAAAGCCAATCGTCATGGTATCTAATACTCTTCTTCTCTAAGTGATGATTGTCCTTGTGTTGGATAAAGTTTCAGTAAATGGATATATAATATTGTTCCTATGACTCCATTATCTTTATAGTGACTTCTTCTCTTTCAATGATTCATCTAATCAAATGAAAGTGCCACAACACGTGTTTGGATCCAAGATGAGACTTATGAACTATTTCTTGTTCTGTAATGAACTTTTCATTCGAAACATCAACTTGCATCTTCCTTTACAGTTATATACTTTGTCTTTATCACTAAACAAGCAACTCTTTGCTGTCTGGAACCTTTCCAATTCACTTCACCACCTTTCAAGGTAACGCTTTATCCTAAAGTTGATTTGTTGTAATCTTGGTCAGTCTGAAAAACTTTAGTTTGTTTAGTCCTCTAGTTTTAATTCAGACCCATCGTGAATCATTATCACATCTTTAGTGTCAGTTAAGTACTTTAAGATGTTTTTCACTGCCTTACAGTGATCTTCTTAAGAATATGACCGATCAGCATCAGGTCTCGTACATTTCATTGCATACATGATAATAACTCATGCGATCTCTCTTTTATTGAGGAAAATTTAGAGAGATTCATTCTATGACTCATCTACGTGAGACATCTTTTGGAGGTTGTCGTGTTAAACGCCTTTAGCATTGAATGAATATAAGTTCCTTGGGTCAAGCTGAGCATCCTTTTAAATCTATCAATATAAATCTTTTATCACCAAAATATAGGATGTTCTACCCAAATCATTCATGGAGGAATGTTTAGACAACTTTATCTTTACTGATTATAGCACTGATATGTCATTCCTTGTCAGTATTATATCATCATATAATACTAGGAATGTCACAGTGCTCCCACTGGTCCTTTTTTACACGCTAGGTTCATTCTTGTTTTTTAATAAAATCAAACTCTTTTGATTGTCTCATCAAAACGAATGTTCCATCTTCGAGAAGCTTGCTTCAATTCATAAATGGATTATTGTAGCTCATATACATGATTTGTTTCAACCATTGAAACAAATTCATCTGGCTGTATCATACATACATTTTTCTCTAATAATTTATATTTGAGGAAGGGCGTCTCCACGTCCGTTTGTCAGAATATGTAAAAATAAGCTTCAATCGCAAGTAAAATTCAAATGGACTTTAGCATTATTACCAGTTATAAGGTTTTATTACAGTCAACCCTTTGCCTTTGTTTAAAACCCTTTCAAACTAGTCTGAGCTTATAGGTCTCCACCTTGCCATTTGGTTTAAAGATCCATTTTTAATTTCATGGTCATCTACCATTTCTCTGAGTGTCCACAACACTTAGCCTCATCGTACATAATTGGATCATCATCTACTATGATGTGTACCTCATCATCATCATCTGTGATAAATCCATACCTCCCAGGTATCTTTGTTACTATTCCAAATTTACGATTCGGTTGTGGTACAACAGGTCTATCTACATGTTCCTCTTTTTGACTTATAGTGCTTTGTGGTTCTTGAGCTCCTTCAAGATCTATTATCCTCCCACTAGCCCTTCAATTATAAACACCCTTATCTTAGAAGGCAGCGTGTTTCGCAACAAGCATCTTGTGCTAAGTAGGATTATAAACATATACCCTAAACATACTTTAGGTTATCCCACAAATCTGCACTTGTCAAATCTTGTCCCAAGCTTGTCCTATTGAAACCTTTTCACAGAAGTTGGACAACCCTTTATCTTAATATACTTAAGACTAGGAATCCTCCCTGTCCATATCTTATATGGAGTCTTGGGGCCGGATTTTGAGGTTACCTTATTTTGTAGATATGTAGTCGTTTCCAGGGTATTGCTCTAAAAGGATACTGGAATATCGGTAAAATCACTATGGACCACACCATGTCTAACAAGGTACGATTTTTCCTTTAAGATACATCAATCAATTATTGTGTATCAAGAAGCGTCCATTGTGAGAAAACCATTTAAGATGATTTAGAAACTTATTGCAGAAGTATTTCTTCCTCGATCCGATCGAAGAGTCCTAATACTTTGCCAATTAGTTTCAATTCTGAATTCTTTGAACCTTTCAAATGATTCAGACTTGTCTTTCGGCAAATACAATATTCAACTCTTTGAATGATCATCTCCTTTTCTTATACTGGTTTGTTCAATATGCAAAATTATTTTTCATGTAAGTTAAGTATACGACGTCCATTAAGTAATCTTCCAGTTCTATATAAAAATATTATTATTATAAATAGAACAATAATTGTTCTTAAATATAATACCAAAAATTTCATTGTCCAATAACAAAATGGAAATAATGTTTCTAAGAAGAACTGGAATACAATAACAACTTATTAACTTAATAGACTTGCCCGTAAGCAATGCTAAACTATAAGTTCCTATGGCTAATGCAGCAACCTTTGCTTCATTTCCCACTTAATGATTTCTTATCTCTTGTTTAACTTTCTACTTTTGCTTAGTCCCTTTATAAATCAATATTTATGAGAACTACAGCCGGTAACCAATACCCAAGTAGAAACTTTACTTAATGAAAGATTTATTTCAATAATAAAAAAACCTATATATGTAACCGAAGCTTCACTAAGCTTCTTCTGGTTAGCCTCTACAAGATGCTTCTCGCAGTTTCTTTTCCAATGTCCAGTCTTGTTGCAGTAGAAGCAAACTCCTTTGCTATCCGTATTAGTTTTGTTCTTATTATCCTTTGTTTTTGCCTTTTAATTTACCTTCTTTGAATAGTTCTTCTTTTTAGATGATCCTTTGGCCCCTACCAGTAAGACTTGGTCTTTCTTGGTTGAAAAGTGACTTTCAACAGTTTTTCAACATGTTAAGCAAATTAGCGAGGCTAACATCTAGTTTGTTCATGTGAAAATTCACAACAATTATGAGAAGGAGTTCGGGATTGAGTGCAAGATCAAATCTTGGCTCAACTCTCCAACCATGACAAAACCATGTTGTCCTAATTGTCCAATCAAATTGATCATTTTGAGTACATGTGTCTCTACTGTAGTGTCATTGGTTATTCTAGATTGGAAGAGCTCCTTAGATATCTGATATCTATTAACCCTACTTTCCTCGCCATTCAACTACTTAAAGTGCAGGAGTATAGTAGGAGCATGCATAGTTTTATACTGACGCTGAAGCTCGTCACTTATAGATGCGAGCTTGATGTATTTAGCCAATTATGCATCATCTTGCCACTTTCTAAAAGTAGCAATCTCTTACTCAGAGCCAGTGTCTGCAACTATTGCAGGGATAGGCGTATTAAGGACATTAGATAGCTTTTCAGCCCTTGAGAACTATTCTCAAATTCCTTAACCAATCCGTTTGATTCAGTCCGGTTAATTAGCATCTAATATGCTACGCAGTGATAGTAATTTAGACATTGTAAAATTCTGTAAATGATTTTGTAATTAATAAAATTTAGCACACATTCATTTAATTAATTACCAAAATAAATTAGGTCTTATTTTCAATTGGTATCTCCCATTATTTTTTTCAAACTACATTACCCTCATAATATATAGTTCGGCAAATCTAATTAAAGATTTGCTAGTAAGAATAAGGATCCCATTTCAAATGTATATAACCTTATGTGTGCACAACAAACTATATATATATATAAATAGGTAGACAACTCTTTCTCAATTATATCAGCATGTAACTCCTTGTATTTTGCCTCTTAGATCATAATAGTCAAGTGTGTGCACATCTGAACTAAAATGATCTAAGTTAAGTAATACCCAGTATTTCCATATAAGTGAAGAGAAAACTACAGCCCTTGTGTGTGCACAACAAAGTGGTAATGTTCAATTCCTTATAAACATAATATGTAATAAACCAATATCTTAAATATTTAATACTTGCCTTGTGTGTGCAAAATAAACTCATATTAAATATTCAATACTCTATTATTTTACCATGCTAGTGAAGGCGACGTTCGATATTCTAATTATCTATGAACGTTACAACTTAAAATAATTTATTTAAGGGGTTTGTTGTTAATTTGTCTCATCTTTTTTTAGCGTGCATGCACATATATATAAAATACGCATCATATTAATTAACATGCGAAGCATGTTGTAAAATATATATAATAAGCATGCACATATAGAATACTATATTCTACCCGAATTGATTATGGACTTTATTCGAGTTTGGTGTAGACACTCAAAATTTTACATTTATGTTACTAACCTTATAGGAGGATATAACCATCTTTTATATCTCAGAAACAACCCCGGAGGACTACGATCACAATCAAACCCCCGGAGATAGCCCCGGGGAACATTAAATCTGTGACACCCCCAAATTCGGGTACTTCATTTCCATAGAATTTGGTGTTCACTGTCCAATTAAATCAAATTAACTACCCATAAATAAGGATATAAATAAAACTCATAACTTAAATAGAAATCCTCCCATAAAAGGGTTACAACATCATAAATAAATCCCAGGTTGTCTAACCTTTAATATATAAATGCAAAAAACATCATATAATTTAAATAAGTCTTATAACATATACATTCTCAAATAAAATTAAACAAGTCTTCATCACTTGTTCATCTTGCCCTTGCCTTTACTACTGGAAGGCTCGTCGGATCTTTCATCCTTAGCTGCAATGTTATAATGCAAGAGTGAGCAAATAATTGCCCACAAGAATAACAATAGCAATAGTAATCACATAAGAGTAATCGATGGATACTTAATAATTGAAACTCGACTTTTGAATCCATATTAGAAAACAAGATCAAAAGTACGTCTGAGGGTCGCAAGACCATAAACTATGTTCTAGGTTATTCAATATTATTACTTAAACCTTTAACAGTCATTATCGATGTTGGAAAATTTAAGAATCCCGCAGGTCGGTTCGTAACCCAGATTTCCTCAAATAGATCTTCTTAAGTTCTCTATACCCTTATTCTTTGTATTTAGGAAAAAGATTTTGAAGGGTTTTTTAGGAAAGAGGCCAACATGTATTTATGTCGATGATTTTATTATTTTAACAAAGTCGCCAGTTGGTAGATTTAAAAATGGTTGTACCAACTCAACCGAGTTTGATTTAAAAAGAGACTCAATTGCTGGACAATGTCAAAACTTGATCTTTGAAGTTGGAGTTTTGAGTTCGGGGCTTGGTTAAGTGTGGGGAAGGTGTTAGGCATCCCACGACTCCCATGTAAACACGGTACCGCATCTTTTCAATATTTCCCTTAAAACTGTGAATGCTGTTTGAAAATTGGGCATATTGATTTGATTGATTTGAAAGTAATGCTTCGCTTCGTTGAACCTATATACGAAGGGTTTGATTTGATTTTGAAAATCAGTCTTTGATTTGATTTGCAAAAGCATTTTCATTAGATTTGCAAAATCTTTGAAATTGAATTGATAGTGATGTTTTGAAAGCTGTTTATCAAACCTCTACGTTGACATAGGAATTGAAGCCTTTTGATATTTCCAAATTTTATCTTTTATAGCCTTAAGGCTGCATGCAAATGGTGATTTGCCGGGCTGCGAAGCATCCTCGACCACAAAAATATACTAGTGTTGGTCTCCTCATGGGTATGAAAACCATAGGAGGGACGCTGACACGACAATTGACATTTTTTCATTATATTGAGACCTTAAATCCTGATAACCGTTTTAAGGTCCGTGTATGTACATTTTACAAAAAAACTGGCAGGGTATATCTGTAAATTGGAATTTATCCATCGTGGGAATCAGATCCCGATCGATTTGATCGTGAATCCCACAATTCCTAGGCTCACATATGAGTAGCCAATAAATCTGCACAGTTCAAATTTGCTTAAAAATGGACATATATGCATCATCACATCGCAATGGAACCAAGGATTCATCAATAAATCCTGGCTGCGAATGGCCAAAGCATCTCGTTCCCACTAGATAGCGATCTAAGGGACGCGAGTTTGCTTTCAAAGCTGAAACTATAAAAATAACTAGATTTAAAGAAATCTCAGCCCTTATAGCTTCCAGGTTCTGTCAGGATCTGTTTGAACTGTTGAAAGATAGAATTGGCGAGATTTGGATAAATCTAGTACGCCCGCAGATATGTCAGTGCAGATTCATATACAAATGAATGTTAAATGCAGCAGTTGAATAAATTAAGTAAAGCGATATATATATATATAATTATATATATACAAAAGCTGTAAAAGGGCGATGGGTTTTCACTCGCAAGCCCGGACTAGAATTAAAATATATATATATATATATATATATATATATATATATATTTATAAAAAAATTGTAAATAGCCACAAAATAATCCAGGCTGTGACAGAAAATATATATAAATATATAGAAAAACAGTAAAAAGGGCGATGGATTTTCACGCCGGTACCCTTACTAGAATTGAAATTGACAGAAAAGTAGTCAACCAATGACTGGGGAGAGCACCCAGTATGGCGAAGTGTGCAAAAGCAGTAAAATGGCCACGAAGTAATCTAGGCCGGACTGAAAATATATAAATATATATATATATATATATAAATATATATATATATATATATATATTAATAGAAAGGTAGTCAACCAGGACTGATATGAGTACCAGTGATGGTGAAATTCGCTTATATATGCGTAAATATATATAAAAGCGGTAAACTACCATAGATTTGACATACGGGCTTGACAAAATTAAAATGTTAGTACATTTGCAGTTAAATATATACAAAAAAGGGCAAAACCTGGAATGGAAAGATAACCCAGTCTGGCGGAGTTGCCAAAAATGTGTGTGCTAGTGTATTAAAACTGCTGGAGCTGACAGATCGTCAATCCGAGTTGTAAAAATGCAAAAAACTTCGTTTATGTACAGAAATATACCAAATTTTGACGAAAACGGCCACGGAACTATGTTTCGGGCATATTTAGAAGATGAAACTTCGTGTGTAGTTGTAAAATAGTGCAAAGTTGTAGTATTGACTTTCTGATCGTAAAAATACTTACAATGGACTGCAATACGGGCTTTTTGCCAAATCGTAGGCTTTAAACTTCCAAATCTACCTGTGGTTTTTTGGTATGTGGTAGTATATGGGTTTGTCTAGGTGTTGGAGTAAAAATATTTGGGTTTGGAAGAGATGTAAAAGTCGAAAAATCAGACGGACAGAGCTTCACTACGTTTCTGAATTATGAAAATGAGGGGGGGGGGTGGCCTCATATTTATAGACCAGGGAGCCTTCACTCTACCTACTTCTACAGCAGGTAGAGGTGTGGCTCCCCTGGTGGGGCCCGCGATGCCGGGTTTCGTCGTCCCAAAGTACGTGCACTCCAGACAACGCGCAGTCGAAGTCGAATATTTTTAACTTTTGATCAGAGCGTCCGTTTAAGGCGTGCGATACCTTTTCAGAAAGCGAGGGCCTAGAGTGTTGCAATGACATGGGATAAAATATTCTCCAGGTCCTAGAAGACGGGTTCATAACCAGGTCTTGGATTCCCCGTAATTTATCCGTTGAGTTATTTTGCGTCGTTTGCACTCGGGATCGTCGTTATGGCTCATTCTGACTTTGATGGCATCAATTCGGCTTGAGTTTGACCGAATCGACTGAAAGTTGATAAAATGACCATTTTCCCCACCCGGGGTGGTCCTTAGTGGATCTGGCTTCCCAGGGTTATCTCTGGGGCTGAACTGCACTTCCCGGATTGATACCGGGGCTGATCTGTACTTCCCGGGCTGAAACCGGGGATGATTTGACACATTCTAGGTCAATGTCAAGGTTGACCTGTACTTCCCGGGTTGATGCCGGGGATGATTGACGGCCCGATAATGAGATCAGAATTGTTCGGTATCTCTCGGGTTGCTGCCGGGGCTAATTTGTACCTCTCGAGTTGTTGCCGAGGCTAATTTAAAGGCCCGATATTGAGATTGGGGTTAGAACTGATGGTCCGATCGGAGATCGAGGTTGATCTGATGATCTAATTGGAGATCGAAGCTGGATAAACGGTTCGATTAGAGATTAGAGATGGATAGATGGTCCGATTGGAGATCGGAGCTGGATAGACGGTTCGATTGGAAATTGAATCTGGATAGACGGTCCGATTGGAGATCAAAATTGGATAGATAGTCCAATTAGAGATCAGTGCTGGATAGACGGTCTGATTGGGCATCAAAGCTGGATTGACAGTCTGATTGGAGATCGGAGCTGGATTAACCTTTTGATTGGAGATCAAAACTGGATTGAAGGTCCGATTGGAGATCGGAGCTGGATTGGCCGTCCGATTAGAGATCGAAGCTGCATTGAAGGTCCGATTAGAGATCGGAGCTAGATTAACCGTTCGATTGGAGATCAAAACTGGATTGAAGGTCCGATTGGAGATTGGAGCTGGATAGACGGTCCGATTGGAGATCGGAGCTGGATTGACGGTCTGATTGGAGATCGGAGCTGGATTGACCGTCTGATTGGAGATCAGAACTGGATTAAAGGTCCGATTGGAGATCAGAGCTGGATTGACTGTCCGATTGGAGATCGAAACTGGATTGAAGGTCCGATTGGATCGGATCTGGATAGACGATCTGATTGGAGATCGGAGCTGGATTGACGGTCCGATTGGAGATCAGAGCTGGATTGACGGTCCGATTGACTATCAGAGCTAGATAGATGGTTCGATTGGAGATCAGAACTGGATTGACCGTCCTATTGGAGATCGAAGCTGGATTGACCGTTCGATTGGGGATCAAAACTAGATTGAACGTCCGATTAGAGATCGGAACTGGATTGAAGGTCCGATTGGAGATCGGAGCTGGATAGACGGTCCGATTGACTATCAAAGCTGGATTGAGTACCGACATTGGTGATTGGATTTGGCTGAATTATCGATATTGGGGATCGAATTTGGCTGGAGTACCATATTGGGGATCAGATTTAGGTTACCGATATTGGGGATCGAATTTAGGTTTAAGGACCGTCATTGGTGGCTGATTTTGAGTTAAAGGACTGGCATTGGCAGCCGAATTTGAATTGAAGGACGGTTTTTCCCTCCTACAGTGTTAGTATTGGGGCAGGGAAAATTTTGAGTGTCTACAATCGTTAGACTATATGAACCTTCTTTCTCGTACTAAGGGGGATCAGCCATTCGTACCATGTATGTGCACAAACATCTTAACGTAACGCGTAATTATTCGCCTATATTAGGGTTGTTCGTCTCAGTTTGACATAAGAGTCCCCACAAAAGGAAGTCTGGTTTGGATTAGCTTCATTAACAGTTCTAGAATTTTAGAACGCTCAACAACTATAGACTAGTCGAATCAACAAGGGTTCACTAGCCATTCAAGGGTTTGATATAATAATATAGTATTCAACAACTGTGTTTAAATCAAGTATAGAATCACAACAATATACAATTGAATAAAAGATTGTATATCCAAAGTATTACTTCCAAATGAACTTGTTTAATATTGATAAGAAACTTGCGTAATCAAAATCACGATAGGATAAGGAACTTGCTCAATATAAGAAATATAGAGTTTTGAAACTTGCGTAATGATAACAAGCTAGGGATAGAAAACTTTCATCGTACGTAGATAAAATAATTACTATTCATGTTCCTCAAAAGTCCTACAAATCCCATTCAGATCACAACATTCAGTTAGGTACACTAATATTAATCTTATAGGCTTAATTCTTACTCTACTTAAACTTGTTAACTTAGTTTAAGTTCTGCTAATTACCATCAATCACATATTACAAGACTGAAATCTCAAATCTTAAGTTTAAACAACATTACATCCTTTCATGAACATCAAGTTTTAGCCCTTATACAACTTGTCAAATGTGACGCCCCGAAAGCCGGCCTATTTTTCACACCCAAATTCTGTGTGTTACGATACTTCCCATTCCATACATACATCATTATATCCTGAAGATACATGATATATTCACACCTTCTCAGGTTCTATTACCTCAAAATGCTCCTTCATTAAAAATAATGGTAATTACATTATTCTTATCACATTACAAGTGTGACTTAACTAGTTACCATGTCTATAGAATAGTTTTAATCTAACTATTCCTCAAATCTCGACTTGATCTTCACGCTTGTTCATAACATGAACAGTACTTCATCTTGCGACGTTAATGGTATTCACAACCATAGCATCTCACCATATCAGAACATCGATCCACTTGATCTTCGTCAGGTCTTTTAACACATACTACCGTCGTTCGCTGAAAATGTTTTTATTTCAAGTAAGTGTGAGCATTCAATTTCTCAACAAGTCAGACCAGTTGAATATTAACAACTCAAGAATTAACATTCTTTTAAGACTTCAATAATCGAACAATGGTAATGAAGCAGCTCGAATAATAGGAATACGTTCCGATTCCTATCATTTTAAAACATACATAACATATACTTTGTCAAACTCTCATCCTTTTACCTCGTTCATACATATTCTGTCTGGCTAGAATCGTTAGCACAGACTTAACAAGTACGGTTCATGAATAAACCAAACTCTTTCATACTTAACAGTTTAATCACAGAACAGTTCATTTTACTTAACCACCGAAGTGTTAACATTGTGGCACAAGGCCTCATATATATTACCATCTTGAACAAATATCGCACATTTGCACATACAAAATTTCTTCCTCATGTTCAACATCTGAGGAAGTTAAGAAACTAACATTCATATGAAAATGAATGAAGTTAGGAACTTGCATCAAGTAGGACTTGAGCAAGATTAGAAACTTGCCTTAGCGTTGCGTACTTCTTACGCCTTATCGTTCATCACAATCCCTATATATCACATAAGGAATAACACATATCCAATTAGTCAAATACTTGACTTAAGCGTTATCTTATACTTCTCTTTACTTCTTATGGTTCGCGTTCTTGTAATCTACGTCTACGCGACCAATCTTTACTTCATTCTTCCTATTATTTCATTACATTTTATACCACGTTCGGTCCATACGACTCTGAATGTTTATCCAAGTTAGGAACATTAACTCGGCTTTTCACTTTATATGTTCTTCATTCTCTTATTACCGTTCATTATAGCTTATTACCAATCACATGCCAACATTCATTAACGTCTAAGTTATACAACCAATGTATACTTAGAACGTTCACTCAAAGCCGATACTATTCGTGAGAAACGTTCATGTATCCTGCGTTTACGTTACTCGTCTCTCAATCTCATTCAACCTTTACTTAAGGTTTAAATCACTTGGTGTTACATTAAGTGAATTCTATGTTCACTCGAACTCTCATCAATTATCACTAAGTATGATGATCGACGAGATCTTAACTTGTTCTTCAACTTAAACTTTGGTTAATGTTTCCAAGCTTAAGTTCAATTACGTTTGTTCAATGTTTAACTCTCATAAACATTGATTAAACATGTTGTTTAAAGCTTACATTACATCACTTGCTAGCCCCTTAATTGATATGCAAAAGGTTAAGTACTTACTAGTAATGTCAGAATTTTCTGCCATACTGGCGCTGCGGCGCCAGATTTTCCTCTTGGAGTGGCACTGCGGTGTTACCCCCCTAGAGATTTCTCCCAAGAGTGGTGTTGCGGTTCCGGATTAAGCCTATTGGGTGGCACTGCAACGCTAGTCCTGCAGCTTAGAAAAATTTCTAAGTCTTTAAAAATTCTGAAATTCCCGAGTCCGTAACGTGATCGTTATAACTCGGAATTGGCTCGTTCTAAAGCAAAAAGTTCACAAATGACATGCTCTATCATCCTATTAAGTTGGAATTAGTTTCCAAATCCGTTGGTGAGAAATTCGCCTATTAGTCCATTTTTACGTGTTCGTGGAACGTTCGCGAACGTTCGACGCTCATTTCTTCGTTTTAACTCTGAATTCGTTCGTTCTTGCTCTTGCAAGTCTTGTTTACATAATTACACGTGTTGCAATCAAAAACCATTGTTTTTGAATCACACGGTGACTTTTAACTTTCATTTTAGGAAATTTTACGATTTCGACGCTTACGTCTAATCGCATAAACTTCTGTCGAATCTTCGTTACTTGATATTTTTATGACAAACCAAATGGAATCAATCCATTGGTTGTTCATCTATGATTCCCACCATCTAAAACATCTAAGTTTTAATGGCTTTCTTCATTATGTTCTTCGTGTTCTTCGTTCTTAATCAATGTTATGATTATAATTTTATGTTTTCTCGCATTATAACGTTATAAGTTTGATAATTCAACCTTATAACATCGAAAAGTTTATATAACTCATCCGGATCGTCCATTAACATCTTCCAACATCTATTTTCTTCATTAACCAATCATTATGGTTTTAACTCATTTCTTCATTAATTCTTAACCATTTAACTATGATTTTCACTTGTTCTTGGTTCTTAGTGTTTTTAAAGTCCACTAATACCAATCTTATTACATCATACAATTCCTTATCCATCATTTTCACTTCTCTAACAATTCAAGAATTGAAAGAAAGATGAAAATGTAAAGTTAACACTTATACCTTATAAGTGTTCTTAAGTCCTCTTAGACTTTGTTCTTGATCAAAGTCTTGCATGGCTTCCTTGCCTCTTGGATTGCTTAATCATAAGCTCTCCATCTTCTCCTCTCTTCTCTCTCCATGCTTGGTTTTTTCCAACCAAACAAATGAGCCTTAGGCTCCCTTTTATAGGCAAATCAAGGCTAAGGGTAGGATGGTCTTTAGGCAAGCAAGACCAAGGATAGAATGGTCATTAGACAAAACCTCATTACTCCCACCTCATCACCACATCACCACCATGTCTCCCACATGCTAAACAATGTCTCCCCATGTGCTAGCATGTGATAGCACATGGCCTCCCATGTCACGCCATGTGCTCTCCCATGTCCCATGGGTCATGGGTTGCCCCATGGGTTAAAACCACCCATTTACCCGCCGATTCGACCCACGGTGTAATAATTAGATTTACTTCAAATTAAATCTCTTTTACTTCGTATAAAATTCGTATTATATGACGTATTAATTCTCGTATCCTTCTCGTATTATACTCGTATACATTCCGTATAATAATCATTTATTATTATACGTAATTAATTTAATCATTGATTTTACTTTTTCTAACGCATAAGATTTTAAGTCCCTACGCGAAAACTTCACGAGCCATAAATGAAATATTATTACATATTCCATCTCGTCTCAAAATCCTATCATTACGCGTTTCTCAGAATTTCAAAATAAATTCCCGAACATAAATGGATGAATAGTGATTTTTGTCCTTTTCTTCCCGAGAAAACTTTTCTTGGCTAACTTAACTTTTCACGGTATATTACCGTCAAATCTTTCGACATAATGTCATTCCGACATTCCAAACTCTCGAACGAGCTTAGGGTTCTATGAACCCTAACCCTTAGGGTCAAACCCTAACCTTTAAGGTTTCATGAATAGTGCCTATTTTGTCTTTTTCTCAGAAATATTTTTATTCCTGGAAATCTTTTATTTTCGTCTTGAAAATTCTTACTCGTTCCTTCTAGCTCGTAGCCAGAATCCTCCCCATTTCTAATCATCTTATGTCATAGAATGAATAATATACACATAACACTGAATATAATCAATAAAATTACTTTTATTAATGATTAATTCTTTAATCTTAATTTCTGGACAATCCGATTTTTCGGGTTGTCACATTCTTCCCTCCTTATAAAAATTCCGTCCTCGGAATTTCCCAAACCACATCCATACCCGGATGCATTATCCTTACCACATTTCACGAAGGGTTAATCTTAACTTTTCTTAATTATGTTGAAAAATCTCAACATCCTCTTTCAATTAGGTATTCACCTAGTCCTTCCTTCTCACTTTCTCTTCTACATCCTTCCCCCCAAAGATCATTATCTTGTTATAATTGTCAAATGATACGTATTCGGACAACTATACTTCTAAAATCTCGGGATACCACATTCACCCATTCTTCTAAAAATTTCGCCCTCAAAATTGTTGCCATAACCTAACTTCTCTTTACAGAAGTTATCATCCATCGTCCATTCACGAACATTTCATACGTTGCCTTTATGTTTATAAAGGAACGTCCCGACACTAAGGCCCCATACTTCTCATCTTTCCACCATTCAGTAATCTTCACAATCTACACACTAATTATGAAGTTTAAACGAATGACAAGGAATATATAAGATTCCTTTAAAACATTTTGTTGAGGGGTCCTAGAAACCATGAACCATTGAACTTGATTTATCGGTATTTACCGAGAACCAATTCCTTGTCGGTTAGTTTACAATCACAAAGAACGTAAACTACCTCTTCCGGTACATTAGGTGATCAACCTATTGTACAACCCTAAAACGGTGGGTTTGTTCACCTCAGACTTATTTGTCAGATTCTGCACCAAATCAATTTGGCTTAGGACAACTTCTTAAAGAAAGCTTGATTTCTTTTAAACATGATAAACCATTTGTCTAGCCAAATCAAATAGCTTAGACCATCCAATAAATTGGACACCAACTTGAAACAGTCGTTTAGTCAAATCAATTGACATTGGCTACTCTTTATAAATTCTTTCACAATAACTTAAAACGTGTAATGACGTCGTGATACCGTACTGACGCACAGCACGTTGAGGACTTCGTTATTTTTCGACTTTGCCATACTACATACTGTCATACTCTTCAAGGTATGTTCAGATGTAATAATAACTCCGTCTTTTTACCATCTATGCATCCAATGCACAGATGACATAAAATTTATTTTGATATTTCAAATCAAACTCTGTCTAGCCGAAATGATTAGCATAGACATACAAAGAATAGCTCTTTTAAAATCCATTGGTTTCCAAAAGTTGAAACCAATATTTTCGACCCAAAGACATACATATCCGCACGATGTCAATAAATTTTGAAATCTAGTATAGCTAGAAGACTTGGAATTTTCTACTTCTGCTTAATTTTTTGTCATACTTACGATAATATTAACCTTTTCTAGCACTTAAATCTATACTGAAAATAACTTATTTCCAATCTAACTTCCTATACCTTAGTATAGTTCATCAAACTTACCACACTTTATGTCTTCAAGAACTTTCCACAACCATATGTGTTTAAGAACTTATCTTCGCAGTATGTAGTCCAAGAACAAATCAAGGACTGTCCATACGCTCAGGGCTCAGAAACATAGCATACAACTACGAGTCATAAATTTTTCATAAGTATGAGTTTCAAGAACTCGCACCTAACTTAGTACATTCTACTATCCAATATGCACATGAAAAAGGATTCACCCTCTCATCATACACACATTGACAGCGTGACATCACTATTCCAATGATTATCACTGTAATAAATTGAGTGGTTATTACACCAAAGCACAAACCTTCGCCCATAACAAAAGTTCATACAACTCAGCTATCACATGAGTCCCCAATTGAAATTTACAACCCTCTAACCTTCTCTTGACTTACTACGAATTTTCTTTAATTTGTACACCTTACAACTCTTTCGGGTTCTTTCCCCTGTACAATCTTACAATAACTTTCCATTATAGCACTTAGTTATAACTCATCGATCGTTTAACAGGAAACCTGTTCTTACGATTTAATGAGATCACATAGTGATCTCTTCCTTAATCGTTTATTTCCACAATTTTCTTATCCTTCTCTTCTTAGGCTATAGTCTTACGTACTCCTACCTAAGGTTTATAACCTATCAGCTTTGATACCAATCTGTGACGCCCCGAAATCGGGCCTATTTTTCACACCCGAATTTCGTACATTAGGATACTTCCCAATCGATACATACATCATTATATCCTAAAGATACATGATATATTCACACATTCCCAGGTTCTATTACCTCAAAACGTTCCTTCATTAAAAATAATGGTAATTACAATATTTTTATCACATTACAAGTGTGATTTAACTAGTCACCATATCTATAGAATAGTTTTAATCTAACTATTCCCCAAGTCTCGACTTGATCTTCACGCTTGTTCATAACATGAATAGTACTTCATCTTGCGATGCTAATGGTATTTGCAACCATAGCATCTCACCATAGCAGGACATCGATCCACTTGATCTTCGTCAGGTCCTTTAACACATACTACCGTCATTCGCTGAAAATGTTTTTATTTCAAGCAAATGTGAGCATTCAATTGCTTAGCAAGTCAGAACAGTTGAATATTAACAACTCAAGAATTAACATTCTTTTAAGACTTCAATAACCAAACAATGGTTATGAAGCAGCTCGAATAATAGGAATACGTTCCGATTCCTATCATTTTAAAACATACATCACATATACTTTGTCAAACTCTCATCCTTTTACCTCGTTCATACACATTCTGTCTGGCTAGAAGCGTTAGCATAGACTTAACAAGTACGGTTCATGAATAAACCAAACTTTTTCATACTTAACAGTTCAATCACAAAAAAGTTCATTTCACTTAACCACCGAAGTGTTAACATTGTGGCACAAGGCCTCATATATATTACCATCTTGAACAAATATCGCACATTTGCACATACGAAATTTCTTCCTCATGTTCAACATCTGAGGAAGTTAAGAAACTAACATTCATATGAAAATCAATGAAGTTAGGAATATGCATCAAGTAGAACTTGAGCAAGATTAGAAAGTTACCTTAGCGTTGCGTACTTCTTACGCCTTATCGTTCATCACAATCCCTATATATAACATAAGGAATAACACATATCCATTTAGTTAAATACTTGACTTAAGCATTATCTTATACTTCTCTTTACTTTTTATGGTTCGCGTTCTTGTAATCTACGTCTACGCGACCAATCTTTACTTCATTCTTCCTATTATTTCATTATATTTCTTACCACATTCAGTCCATACAACTCTGAACGTTTATCCAAGTTATGAACATTAACTCGGCTTTTCACATTATACGTTGTTCATTCTCTTATTACAGTTCATTACGGCTTATTACCAATCACATGCCAACATTCATCAATGTCTAAGTTATACAACCAATGAATACTTAGAACGTTCACTCAACGTCGATACTATTCGCGAGAAACGTTCACGTATCCTGCGTTCACGTTACTCATCTCTCAATCTCATTCAACCTTTACTTAAGGTTTAAATCACTTGTTTAAGTGTTACATTAAGTGAATTCTATGTTCACTCGAACTCTCATCAATTATCACTAAGTATGATGATCGACGAGATCTTAACTTGTTCTTCAACTTAAACTTTGGTTAATGTTTCCAAGCTTAAGTTCAATTACGTTTGTTCAACGTTTAACTCTCATAAACATTGATTAAACATGTTGTTTAAAGCTTACATTACATCACTTGCTAGCCCCTTAATTGATATGCAAAAGGTTAAGTACTTACTAGCAATGTCAGGATTTTCTGCCATGCTGGCGCTGCGACGCCAGATTTTCCTCTTGGAGTGGCGCTGCAGCGCTACGCCTCCAGAGATTTCTCCTAGGAGTGGCACTGCGGCACCGGATTAAACCTATTCGGTGGCGCTGCAGCGCTAGCCCTACAACTCAGAAAAAATTATAAGTATTTAAAAATTCTAAAATTCCCGAGTCCGTAACATGATCGTTATAACTCGAAATTGGCTCGTTCCAAAGCTAAAAGTTCACAAATAACATGCTCTATCATCCTATCAAGTTGGAATTTGTTTCCAAATCCGTCGGCGAGAAATTCTCCGAGTAGTCCATTTTTACGTGTTCGTCGAACGTTCGCAAACGTTCGACGCTCGTTTCTGTGTTTTAACTCTGAATTCATTCGTTCTTGCTCTTGCAAGTCCTTTTTACATAATTACACGTGTTGCAATCGAAAACCACCATTTCTGAATCACACGGCGACTTTTGACATTCATTCCGGGAAATTTTACGATTTAGACGCTTACGTCTAATCGCATAAACTTCCGCCAAATCTTCGTTACTTGATATTTTTACGTCAAACCAAATGGAATCAATCCATTGGTTGTTCATCTATGATTTCCACCATCTTAAACATCTAAGTTTTAATGGCTTTCTTCATTACGTTCTTCGTGTTCGTCGTTCTTAATCAATGTTATGATTATGATTTTACGTTTTCTCGCATTATAATGTTATAAGTTTGATAATTCAACTTTATAACATCGGAGAGTTCATATAACTTATCCGGATCATCCATTAACATCTTCTAACATCTAATTCCTTCATTAAACAATCATTATGGTTTTAACTCATTTCTTCATTAATTCTTAACCATTTAACTATGATTTTCACTTGTTCTTGGTTCTTAGTGTTTTTAAAGTCCACTAATGCCAATCTTATTACATCATACAATTCCTTATCCATCATTTTCACTTCTCTAACAATTCAAGAATTGAAAGAAAGATGAAAATGCAAAGTTAACACTTATACCTTATAAGTGTTCTTAAGTCCTCTTAGACTTTGTTCTTGATCAAAGTCTTGCATGGCTTCCTTACCTCTTGGATTGTTTAATCATAAGCTCTCCTTCTTCTCCTCTCTTCTCTCTCCATGCTTGGTTTTTTCCAACCAAACAAATGAGCCTTAGGCTCCCTTTTATAGGCAAATCAAGGCTAAGGGTAGGATGGTCTTTAGGAAAGCAAGACCTAGGATATAATGGTCATTAGACCAAACATCATTACTCCCACCTCCTCACCACATCACCACCATGTCTCCCACATGCTAAACCATGTCTCCCCATGTGCTAGAATGTGCTAGCACATGGCCTCCCATGTCACACCATGTGCTCTCCCATGTCCCATGGGTCATGGGATGCCCCATGGGTTAAAACCACCCATTTACCAGCCGGTTCGACCCACGGTTTAATAATTAGATTTACTTCAAATTAAATCCCTTTTACTTCGTATTATACGACATATTAATTCTCGTATCCTTCTCGTATTATACTCGTATAATAACTCGTATTATACTCGTATACATTCTGTATAATAATCATTTATTATTATACGTAATCAATTTAATCATTAATTTTACTTTTCCTAACGCATAGGATTTTAAGTCCCTACGAGAAAACTTTGCGAGCCATAAATGAAATATTATTACATATTCCATCTCGTCTCAAAATCCTATCATTACGCGTTTCTCAAAATTTTAAAATAAATTCTCGAACAGAAACGGATGAATAGTGATTTTCGTCATTTTCTTCTTGAGAAAACTTTTCTTGGCTAACTTAACTTTTCACGGTATATTACTGTCAAATCTTTCGACAGAATGTCATTTCGACATTCTAAACTCTCGAACGAGCTTAGGGTTCCACGAACCCTAACCCTTAGGGTCAAACCCTAACCCTTAGGGTTTTATAAATAGTGCATATTTCGTATTTTTCTCAAAAATATTTTTATTCTCAAAAATCTTTTATTTTCGTTTTGAAAATTCTTGCTCGTTCCTTCTAGCTCGTAGACAGAATCCTCCCCATTTTTAATCATCCTATGTCATAAAATGATTAATATACACATAATACAGAATATAATCAATAAAATTACTTTTATTAATTATTAATTCTTTAATCTTAATTTCTGGACAACCCAATTTTTCGGGTTGTCACATCAAATCGTCATGTAAATTCACCACATGTAAGTTAACAATCTGATATAACATCTTATTACATGTCCAACACATTATCATGCTCATTAGACTAGGTTAACTTAACATGCTATGGACTGAAAGTTAAAAAAATAAAATAGACTCTGTCAGGGGATGACACAGCTATGCTATCCTTAGCCTTAATCCGACGTAGCTGCGCTGGAGCACAGACAGGAACTGCAGTAGCTACTTTCCTGCACAGTTCTTCTCACAAAACACATTCAAACAACAAATTTAACATACCCAGATTATATGAACTTTACAAAAATAATACCAAACATGCATATATTGATTATAACAACAAAACAACAACTAAATTTAAACCCTTAAATTCTATGTTCTTGTTTAAAACTCAATTTTTGACAATTTTAGCGAAATTAAACATCATAAATCCGTTTCTCAACCAAATCAGTCCATATAACTTGCATTCTTTTCATATTTGAATGTCTTAACAATAACAACGATCAATTAGCAGACTACATCATGATTCAAGTATCAATTTTAACTCTAAAATTAGCCTTACTGTACACATTAGAATAAAACTCAAACTTCTTTTTGTAAAAGATAATTTCATGAATCAAAACATACCAAAATCGTTTCTAGATGATAACTGAAACTCACACTTAGAAGGGGGGTTGAATAAGTGTGGGAACAAACGTTGTCAAACTTTTATTATTTTACAAAACTTTTTGAATGCAGGATGCTGAACTGAGTTACTCTATCAATACAGTATGCTGGATAGTAAATTTATGTTTATCAGATTAAGAAATTATGAATGCAGGTAGCTGGATAGTAAATTTCTACTTATCTAATTATCAACTTAAGAAATGCAGGTTGCTGAATAAGATGATTATACTTGTAAGATAAATACATTAAGAATGCAGGATGCTGGATATGAATATCAGAATGCTAAATTAATAATTTGAACTTGATTAACCTTAATGGAGAAATTAACACATTAAGCAATCACACAACATAGAGAATTTTTTACGTGGTTCACCTACTACCCTCTATAATAGTAGTCTACTCCACGTCTAATACTAACTAGTATTAGAGACTCTCTTTTATTAAATTCTGCCAACTTAATTTGACCCTTATTAAAAGACAAGTTCACAACGTTCGAGTATTCTTACTCCTTGTGTACCTATACACCCTTAAGCACCTTTGCTTCCTTGAATCTGTTTGTACAATATTTTAATCCAAAAGTGGATTAACTGAAAAACTAATGTTAATTAATATTTAGACCATTTGATAATTAGGAATTACAAATAGAGGTATATGATCAAAGCAATTTATTACTTCACAATGCAAGGCTTATCTAAACATGCAATGATTTCAATAATATAAAAGATGTTACGAATGTAAGAGCACGAATACTAACTGAGGACTGTCAAGATTCTTTAGAGACTCAGCAGTACTTTTGATGACAAATTTATTTCTTATATTCGGTGATTTTAAAAGCCTTAAGTCAGTCTCTTTTTATAGCACTGCTAGGTGTCCGTTGGGACACACGATATCATCCTTTGATATTTAGCCGTTTGTACATAATCATATTGAGCTTGATTATTGCCATGTAAGCTTGGTTTAATTGATTTTGTTTATTTAGGTCTGTACTAATCAGTTAGCCCACTGGTTTTTGTTAACGACTAGATATATTTTTCTAAGGCAAAATAAATCAATTAATATCCTTAATTTAAGTAATGTGAATATTTTGGTAGTTTAAATCCCAACTGAAATTAAGGATCCATCTAATGTTGCTAATTAGAATCTTTTATAATCATGACATGATTAATCACTTTTACAAATTTTTCATACAATCAATTTAAGGTTCCGTGATTTACTAAACAAGTAATTTATTTCAACTGATTTCTAAAAATAATATAGAGTTTTAAATTTAAATATATTCGGGTATGAACAGATTTAATTATATCTTCCTCAGACATATTTTTGGCTAGTATCTTTAATTAAGGAAACCACAATTATTTTAACAAATTTGTGTGCTTCGTTCCTAAACATATGATCTAATTAAGATTTTTATACTCTTATATTATTATGTCACTTTATCAATTTCTTTTTATATGCAAGTGTCCTAAAGCGTTGAATTTAAGATGTAATTAATTGCAGAGATCTTACAGTCACATCCTAGGACACAGATTCTTTAGGCTTTCAAGATCTTCACAGCTTTACGATTTTATCCTTGAGACATCTGTTATATATCAATAATCCTGAAATTTTATAAACACATGTTTAGAGATATAAGAGAGTCATCATCAAAACATATGGATGGAGTATGACAAAGTCAACATTCTCCCCCTTTTTGATGATGATGACAATAAAATATTTAAACCAAAGTTTTGAGACATATCCATGCAACAGTGAGTCTTAAACCAAATTAAGACAATGTACGTTCAGAAAATAAATCAGAGAAAGGCATAATCATAATCATAATTCATCTCCCCCTTTGGCATCCATCAAAAAGAGCTGACTTAAGGAGTTAAAGGGGAAGAGCAGGTCATCTAGTCATCCAAATCTTCAATCTCGACACTGTTTTCCTCTCGAACAGTGAAGTATGGGCGGTGTAAATGACGTTGTTCGATTTTGTCCAAGGACATAGTATTGGCAAAACGTGGAGTTCGAGGAATGAAGGTGGAAGGAGGCATAGGAAGATCCAAAAAATCACCTTGATATTCAGATAGCCAATTGCATTGTGGCCATTCAAGAATTTTGGCACTTACAGTGTCAGCTTGAAGCTCTTCACTTAAGTCGTTCATCCGCCGTTCAGTAAATCTACCAAGAGAACCAATTTGGTAACAAATAAAACAAAGTTTCTGTCTGAGCTGACAAGAATTATGGTTCATTCTTCTTTGTAGAGGTTCTACCATTGTCTGTGTCTGTAATTCAAAACTAGCTTGTAAGGACGAACAAGGTTTTGCAGGTCTTCCTTTCCAATTGGGAGTTTGCCCTTTTCTAGCACAGTTAATCTGTGTTTGATATCAGTTACATCATTTTGTAAACTGCCTTGATTTGTGATGATTGTCTTTAACATATCCATGATTTCAGGAGAAGGAGGTTGAGGACCATAGGGGGGAGGATTCTGAGATGTAGTAGGGGGGATCTCAAGAATAATTCGAACAAACTGACCATCAACAAGTGATTGATGCTTCATTTTTGGAAGCTTTTCAAATTAGCAGAATCAATGGATTCGGTAAAAGTGATTGATGCTTCATTTTTGAAGGAGATTTGAAAATGCTGAAAAATCTTTGTCAGAAAACACCCATAAGGTAGACACTTTTTGGAATGTTTGAGGCAGTTGATCATATGCTTCAGCATTATGAGTGAGAAGTTAAAAGTTTTTCCTTTTAAGAGCATAGCAACTAGAACCAAGTCTTGATAAGTAAAATCAGCCCCACCACCACTTTGAGGTAAAAGATTATACATCAGTAACTTATCGAGAATCATGGCAGTGGGGGACACATCAACGGTTTTAGGAAGAATTACAACAGTCAAGGCGGGGTCATTCATAACTATCTGAAGTTGCTCCAGAGGAGTGAAGGGGGTGAGAATTTCACCTTTAAGGGTAAAGGGACAATCTTCAGTGAATGGAATAGACAGAATGCTTCCTAAGTCCATCACAGTAAAAACTAGGGTCTTGTCTTTGACAAAAGATGTGTAACAATTGCCATTGTTCTCTAGATTCATATAAAATTGTTGCACCAGTTTAGGATAGGCAATTGATGGGGGGGGGGGGAAACCATGGAGGATAGACCACAAGATTCAAAAAGAGTTTTCAGTGGGGAATTTTGGAAGTAAAATTGGTCTATGGTTTTCTCATAAAAAATTGATTTTTGAACAATGGAAGTTAGAACTTCAAAGTTGTGTCCTTGGAAAAAATTCTCAGGAACATCATACAAGGAAGAAGACAGAGGAATTACAAAAATTGGAATGGAGTCTGGTCTTGCTTCTTTGAATCTACAACACTTCTGAACTCGAGAAGGACCAATGTCAGGAAGGGATGGAGGACTAGTGTTGGACTAGTCGGAAAACGAAGAATCGCCGGAGATGGTGGTTACTAGTGGTTATTTTTTCTTTAGCTTTTGTGAAGAAGTGGTTGGCGGCTTGGACGACCGTGGTGTGGCCAATGTTTCTACTTCTGATTCATCCCGTAGATGTTTGGTAAGACGGGTTCTCATGATTTCAGATGGTTTGAGGAGGAATTTCAGTAAAAGCGCTTGAGATGGAAGAACATTTGATAAAATTGAGATGTTCTGTCTTTTGAGAAGAGTAAAGTAAGGGCTGTAATCTTGCGTATTACCGAGAATTTTGGAAGGTGTGTAGCCATGTTTGATAATCACGCTAATGATGTAGATTCATTAAACTGATTCCTTTATTTGGGGTACCGTATTATGTAGACAGACATTTATTATGTTAATTTCCATAATCTTTGCACATAATATTCTGTAAAAGAAAATGTTGTGTGTGTACTAACTATAAAGTTGTGGACACATGCAGACCATATTTATCTATATTAGACACATACCAAGTTCCTTTCATAGAGTACATAACCTTTCTTCACCCAAAGGTTTTCTGAAGATGTCTGCTAACTGATGTTTGGTAGGAATAAAAATTAGTTTTATTAATCCTTTTGACACATTGTCCCTAAGGAAATGATGTCTCACCTCTATGTGTTTTGTGCGCGAGTGTAGGACTGGATTTTTAGAAATATCAATGCTGCTAGTGTTATCATAGTATATGGCCACACTTTCACATAACATATCAAAATCACACAATGTTTGACGCATCCATAAAATTTGAGAGCAACAACTTCCTGCAGCTAAATATTCACCCTCGGTGGTAGATAAGGTAACTGAAGTTTGCTTTTTACTATGCCAAGAGACGAGACTTTGTCCCAAAAATGTGGAAGCACTACTTGTGCTTTTTTTATCTATTTGGCACCCTGCATAGTCAGCATCTGAGTAGCCTATTAATTCAAAAACATTGCACTTTGAATAAAATAGACCTAAATTTGTAGTTCCACTTATGTATTTAAATATTCTCTTAATAGCTTGTAAGTATGATTCTTTAGAATTTTCTTGAAAACGAGCACATAAGTATACACTGTACATTATATCAGGTCTAGATGCAGTTAGATACAATAAAGAACCTATCATACCTCGATATTTTGTTACTTCGACATCTATACCTTTATCGTCTGCTGTGAGTTTTACCGATGTGCTCATTGGTGTAGCTTTTGTGTTTGAGTTATCAAAACCAAATCTTTTGAGTAGTTCTCTTGTGTATTTGGTTTGATGGATAAAAAATCCTTCCTTTGTTTGCTTGATTTGAAGTCCCAAGAAGTAGTTGAGTTCTCCCATTAAGCTCATATCGAATTCTTTGTGCATACATTTGGAGAACCACTCACAAAGAAAATCATTAGTAGCACCAAGTATTATGTCATCTACATATATTTGTACAAGAATAATATTCTTATTTTGATGTTTACTAAATAATGTAGAATCGATCTTACCTCTTATGAACCCATTTGACAGAAGATATTTACTTAACCTTTCGTACCAAGCTCTTGGAGCTTGTTTGAGTCCATAAAGGGCTTTCTTTAGTTTGTAGACATGATGTGGGGTATTTTTTATGCTCGAATCCAGGAGGTTTCTTTAAATACACTTCTTCATTTATGTATCAATTGAGAAACACACTTTTTACATCCATTTGATGAAGCTTGAGTTTTCTGAAACTTGCGAAGGCTAGCAATATTCGAATAGATTCTAGTCGTGCAACAGGGGCAAACGTCTCATCATAGTCTATTACTTCTTGCTAATTATATCCTTGGGCCACTAGCATGGCTTTGTTTCTTGTGATTGTACCATAATCATCAAGCTTGTTCTTGAATACCCATTTTATTCCAATAATGGATACACCTTTTGGAGGAGGCAATAATTCCCAAACCTATCATCTTTCAAATTGTTGTAGTTCTTCTTGCATTGCCAATAACCAGTTTTCATCAAGAATGGCTTCTTTAGCATTCTTTGGTTCAATTTGAAACAAAAATGCTAAAAATGCACAAAGATTTTGTGCACTTTTTCTTGTGGTTATCCCTTTGTTTATATCACCAATAATGTTCTCGGGAGGATGATTTTTTACGTATCTTACTATTTTTTGGCAGTCGAATGTCGTGAATTACTTCTTCTTGCTGAGTGTTATCTTCCTGGATTAATTCTTCCATATTTGGAGAGATTTTTGGCCCATGGTCCTGCTTTTCGTTCAATCCAGTCTGCTGGATAGGTTCCTTTGATTTGCTATTTTGTTCTTTGTGATAGGTTGGATTTGCAGCTGTCTCTAGATTTCCTGTATCCTCTCCTCGTTCTTTTAGAAGATCATTGTTAGTCCCATTAAATGTAATATGAACAGATTCTTCAATACATAACTTTTGAACATTATATATGCGATATGCTTTACTATTTTGAGAGTAACCAATTAAAATTCCTTCATAAGATCTAGCATCAAATTTTTCCAAGTTATCACTAGTACTAAGAATAAAGCATCTAGATCCAAATACTTTGAGATAACTTATATTGGGAATTTTACTATTTAGCAATTCATATGGTGGTTTCAAAATGATTGGACGAATGAGAACCCTATTTAAAACATAGCATGATGTATTTACTGCCTCAGCCAAGAATTTCTTTGGAAGTTTACTTTTTTGTAGCAATATTCTAGCAGTTTCCTGTAATGTTCTATTTTTCCTTTCTACCACCCCATTTTATTGGGGGGTTCTTGGTGCTGAGAACTCATAGCTTTTTCCTTTTTGATCACAGAATATTATAAAATCTTTTTGAAACTCAGTACCATGATCACTTCTAATTTTTATAAGTTTGAGAATATATTTTATCTCCAAATTTCTTATTAATTTTTCCAATTCTTTAAATGCTTCATCTTTGGTTTTAAGAAACAATACCCATGTATATTTAGAAAAATCATCCACTATTACAAATGCATAGAATTTACCATTTAAACTAGCATGACTTTCTGGTCTAAATAGATCAAGATGAAATAATTGCAAGGGAGAGGAAGTAGATACCAAATTCTTTTTTGCAAAAGAAGTTCTTACTTATTTTCCAAGTTGGCATGGATCACACAAACCTTTCTTTTCAAAGTTTATTTTTTGCAGCCCCTTCATGAGATTTTTATAAGATAGCTTTTTGATTAGATCCATGTGAACATGTCCCATCCTTCTATGCCATAGATTTACTTCATCGTGTATTGTTGCAAAACATAGTTCTTCATCCTGTTGCTCAAAATCTAGAGTATATATATTTCCCTCTCTTTGGGAAACTAGAGTAGCTTTGTTTGTACCATGAAAGATTGTACATTTATTTTTCTCAAATTTTACTTGATGACTATTATCCATAAACTGACTAACGCTTATAAGATTAAATTCAAGACCTTTAATAAAATGAACATCATTAATATTTACCTTACAGTAACCAATTTTACCTTTACCAATTATTTCACAGGTTTGATTGTCTCCAAATGTGACGGTTCCTTATTTCTTCTTGAGATTTAACTCTATAAACTTTGATTTGTCCTCGGTCATGTGTCGAGAACATCCGCTATCAAGGATCCACTTTTGAGAAGGTACTCTTGCTTTGAGACATACCTGTCAGAGAAGCATTTATTTCATCTTTTTGGTACCCATATCTTTTTGGGTCCATTTGTGTTAATTACAGGCAAATCACCCTTTTTAATCCATATTTTCTTAATCTTACTTTATTTCTCAGAACAATTTATCTCTAAATGACCTTTTGTACCACAGTGTTTACATGAGTGAAAGGTGAGCAATAGTTTAATTTAAACTATGATTTTGTCTTAAGCATTTTTACTTCCTTCTTTTTTATGTGGTGGATTATAACCAATTCTTTGTTTTTCATAACTAGGTCTTCGTTTACCTAATATGACAGCTAAATTATCTTCTCCTTGAACGAATTTAGCTAGAGATAATTTTAATGAATCTATTTCTTCTTGTTGCTCATTAGTTTGAGTTGTCTTATCATGAATTTTATCACTAAATGCATCGATACATACATCTCTCATTTTTATTTCATTTATCAATTTTCCAACTTCATTATTCAAATGATTTACCTTGTTGAAAAATATTTTGTTGTAATTTTCTAAGTATTCAATTTTTTGCATTTAACACTTTTTCTTCATTAGATAACTTAGCTTTTTCGACTTCCTTCTTTTCATCAATTAGTGATTCGACTTCTCCCATTAATGTGTTTACGAAGTCTTTTAAATATGCATTCTTCTCTTTTAATTTTTCATTTTCTTATTTTAAGAAATTGTAATAATAAAGAGATACCACATTTGATTCACCTTCAACTCCCATAAAGCATACTTGAGCTATTTCATCATTTGCATCAATCTCCACCTCAGATTCTTCTTCATCAATCCATGTTACTAGAGCCTTGTTCTTCTTGAAGTCTTTTAAACTAGTTTTTCCTTTGTTCTTCAACTGAAAGCAATCTTTCTTGAAATGGCCAAAACGTCCACATTTGAAGCATGTCTCTTCAGTTTTCTTTCCCTTGAATTTGTTTGTGTTGAAGGCGTTCTTTCTCTTTATTTGCAGTAATCCTTTGAGTCTTCTTGAAATCATATCGATCTCATCCGAATTATCTTCAAGTTCTTCTTCATTTCCTACAGTGAGAGCTAGTATCTTTTTCCGAGGAGTTTCCTCTTCGTCATCATATCTTTTTAATTGATGTTCATATTCTTCTAGTTCACCAAAAAGGGTTAATGTATCCATAGAGGAAATACTTAATGAATCTTAAAGAGTAGTGATTTTGGAAGCAAACATTTTGGGCATAGCCCGAAGCAACTTACGATTGATTTCACTTTGTGGAATTGATTTGTCAAGAAGTTTCAAACAATTTATAAGAACTAGAAATCGTGCTTGTGCCATTTTGATGGTTTTGTCTTTTTCAAGTTTGAACATCTCATAATCGTGCATAAGCATACTTAATTTTACCTCTCGAACTTTTGAGGTTCCTTCATGACTCACAACCAATGTATCCCACATCTCCTTTGCCGTGTTGCATGAGGAAATTTTATCTATCTCTGTTTGCACCATGCTGCTAAGGAGTGTATTCATAGCTTATAAGTCATATGCAACCATGTAGATTTCAGTGGAATCCATCTCCACTAATGTCTTTGGAGTGCCATCGTCTTTCCTTGGAATGACCGGTCCATTCTCTACAACCCACCATTCCCAAGGATCTCTCTTAAGATAGATCCTCGTACGGAATTTCCAGAAGTTGTAGTATTTGGTTCATAGAGCAATGGTGGTCTGTTTGTTGATTGACCTTCTTGAGAGTTGTTCCCGAATTGAGCCATATCAGAATCTTTCCCTACAAGTCATCTTTAAGACAAAGATAAGTAGAGCTAAGCTCTGATACCAAATGAAATTCACACTTAGAAGGGGGTTGAATAAGTGTGGGAACAAACGTTGTCAAACTTTTTTTATTTTATGAAACTTTTTGAATGCAGGATGCTGAACTGAGTTACTCTATCAATGCAGTATGCTGGATAGTAAATTTATGTTTATCAGATTAAGAAATTATGAATGCAGATAGCTGGATAGTAAATTTCTACTTATCTAATTATCAGCTTAAGGAATGCAGGTTGCTGAATAAGATGATTATACTTGTAAGATTAACACATTAAGAATGCAGGATGCTGGACATGAATATTAGAATGCTAAATTATTATTTTGAACTTGATTAACCTTAATGGAGAAATTAACACAATAAGCAATCACACAACACAGAGAATTTTTTACGTGGTTCAACTACTACCTTCTATAATAGTAGTCTACTCCACGTCCAATACCAACTAGTATTGGAGACTCTCTTTTATTAAATTCTGCCAACTTCAATTTGACCCTTATTACAAGATAAGTTCACAACAAACGAGTATTCTTACTCCTTGTGTACTATACACCTTTAAGCACATTTGCTTCCTTAAACCTGTTTGTACAATATTTTAATCCAAACTTGGATTAACTGAAAAACTAATGTTAATTAATATTTAGACCATTTGATAATTAGGAATTACAAATAGAGGTCTATGATCAAAGCAATTTATTACTTCACAATGCAAGGCTTATCCAAATATGCAATGATTTCAATAATATAAAAGAAGTTACCAATGCAAGCGCACGAATACTGACTGAGGATTGTCAAGATTCTTTAGAGACTCGGAAGTGCTTTTGATGACAGATTTATTTCTTGTATTCGGTGATTTTAAAAGCTTTAAGTCAGTCTCTTTTTATAGCACTGATAGGTGTCCGTTGGGACACACAATATCATCCTTTAATATTGTGACACCCCCAAATCTGGGTACTTCGTTTTCACATGATTTGGTGTTCACTTTCTAATATAACATACATCTACCCAATATAACTTCAAAATAAATTACAACCTTTATTTATAATAATAAAATCTCCCCTAAACAAGGGTTACAACTTTCTCAAATAAATCCCAGGGTTACAATCATTCCATATAATTAAATAAGTCTTCACTTGTTTAGCTTCCCATTGCCTTTACTTGTTGACGGGGCATCAACATTTTCAACCTTAGCTGCAATGGTTATTTAATATGCATGAGTGAGCAAACAACAGCTCACTGGAATTTAACAATAATAAAGACATGAAATAATATCTCTAAAATGATTTGAAAAACTTTGCTTACTTCAACAATAAAGAATTGAATAATAATTCTTTCATCACAATTATAATTCGAATATAGAATTCATCTGAGGGTCATAAGACCTTAAACTTTTGTCCTAGGTTACAAACATTTTTATTTAAAACCTTTAACAGTCACTAAGACTATGGACCTTAACTCGTACTTAGGGGGATCAACCATTCGTACCATGTATTGTGCACAAACATCTTAACGCTTCAGCGTAGTAACCTCTCCTAATAAATAGGGTTGTTCAACTCAGTATTTGAATACAAGTCCGCACCAAAGGAAGTTTGGTTTGGATAAGCTTACAAGGGTAATTTAGAATTCAAGTTCATCAACTAAGAATTAGTTAAATCGACTTCTAATAGTTCATAAATAAAAGAATTATGAACTAATATATGCCTTAGAATTAAACTTAAAGCATTTAAAAGATAAGCTGGATCTTACTTGAACAATAAGTCAAGACCACGTCAATTAAATAAACACTTGTCCAATGCAGAAATAAAAAGAACATTCTCAATATATTCCATAAAGAACTTGCATAGAATTAATGAGTTTAGGGTTTAGAAGATGTAACGATTGAGAATTTTGAATATTAATTATAAATATTTATTGAATTAAATAAATATTTTATTGAATTTATTTATGGAGATAAATAAATAAATTGTGTGATTGTTGTGGATAATTTAATTAAGTGCTATATGTTTAATTAAATTGATATGTTAGCAATGGTGTAGCATAATTTTAATTTAGTTGAGAATAATTCAATTAGATTTAATGTTATGTGCTAAGTGATAATAGTTTGTTATATAAATTATGTTTAATAAAGGAATTACAATTGTGTAACAATTTGGTATTATGTGTTTTATTAATTAAATAAGTGTAGTATTTAATCTATAGATTTAAAGAGTTATTAAAAGAATGGAAAATGATTTTTAAGTGTTTTACCAAACAAGGCCCTTGTACTTGTTTAATCTTATTTCTTCCAAACAAGGCCTTAAGCTCATGAAGTTAGTTTTTAAAAATAATGTGGTTTTGCCAAACATGGCCTTGAGCTTTTCAAATTTTGTAACCTATGCTATTAGTATGAGTTAATATGGTGTTAAGTATTATATTTATTATTTATAGGTTACATATATATTATATATGTATATTGTATAATATATGTTAAGTTAAAAGATACGTTAGTTTTTCTAAAAGCCTAAGTCTAAACAAAGAAAGAAGAAGAGAGTTAGAGAGAGTTGTCAGAGAAGAAGAAGAGGAAGAAGAAGAAGAATGGAAAGCTTTGAGAAGACAAAGCAAGCCCCATCATCATCATCATCTCCATCTCTCTCTTAAGTCAAAAACTAGTAAGGTTATAATCTTAACCCTAGAATCAATTCACATGTGTTGTGTTTTTCTTTGTCGAATTGGGTTTGTCATGATTATGAAATTATATGTATATATGGTGTTCATAAATTTTCATATGTAATTGTATGCCATGAAAGAGTTTTCAAAATACAATTGTTGTAAAAACATGTTTTCAAAGCATGTTTTTCTATATTTTCATAGTTTTAGAATTCTTTGTAAAAATCTCTTTGTGAAAGTTATTTATTTTGATATGTGAATGGGATATGTACATATATATGTATATATATATATATATATGTATACATATGATTTTTATAGTTGTTTAAGAGTTTCAATTTGCAAGTATATGATGAACACGATGAAATCATGTTCATAGTACTCTTTTATGAAGTTACTTTGAAAATTGTTCTTAAATCATTGATGTGAGTATGAGTTATGTGTAATAGGTGATATAACATGATTATATATGAGTTATATTGTAAAAACCCGAATTTTTAGATATTATTAAATAAGAATTTAATAAATAAAATTCTTAAACCATGAGGTGGGTTCGAATAAGAGTATATATATGAGATATGAGGTATGTGGTATTATATTACATAGGGTAATATGGACTATGTAATATGCGTTTTGTGATTTATAAATATACTATTAATGTATATTTGTTATTTAGCGTAGAGACGATTCAGTGGAGATAAAGGAAGTGGATAAATTCCTATCGATATTAAATAATTTATATAGTTATTTTATCATAGTAAGTTGGTGACATTAAATATCCTTAATGTATAAATCACCATATTCTTGTGTATGTGTATTAATAACTAGTATGTTTATAATATAAGTTATTAATAGCACTTAAGCTATCCGTGAATAGGTTTAGATAGTGAAGCATGAGTTAGTTAAGGGAATTAACTAATAAGAATAAATATTAGTTAATATAAGTTGTGAGTTATATTATGGAATAATATAATGTCAGTATTGAATCTTAATTAACTATGGTGATATAGTATAGGATTTAATTTACTTAAGTAAATGAGTGAATTAATATGTGTGTTGAATATGTAATTATAGTTGGTACTTTTATATATATTACTTAGAATAGTAATATGTGAGAAAGTCTAATGTACGAATAACATTAAATATATATATATACGTTATTAAAGGAAGATGAAAATCATTATATCTTTAAATGAATATTTGAAGAAATTATTTTAGGAACAATTTATAGAAAAGAAAGAGAACTAATTATTATATATTTCTAATAAAGGGTATTAAAATAATTTGTAATATTGAATTATTTTAATAAAAGGAGGAAATGTTATTTTTGAATAATAATATTACCTTATATGTTTTTGTATGAGGTGTGATTGGTTAATATAGTAAATATATTAAAAAGTATTTGCTTTATATAATTAAATTGATGGAAATAATTTATTATAATAGAAAATAAACTTATTATCTATTTTCTATATATAATATATGTACATGTGTCGTACATATAGTTATTTGATATTATATTAAGAATAATATCATGAGATAATAAATAAAGTATTTTCTAATAATGAATATCTTTATTTGGAGAAAACATAATATTTTATGTTAGGGCTAAATACATAATTTTTAATGTATTTTTCAAGGGAGTTTAATTTATAGAAGGAAACTAAGTTAATTTAATAGCTTGAGTTATTATATTACCGTAAAGGTTATATAGAATATTGGCGTATTTCCATTCACGATATATTTATATATGTGAACCTTGTGACTTAATAGTTCTAATTATATTGAATATGTTATAAGTAGTAAGTGATGGGAATAATAATAAGCTTGAGATTAAGCTTGTGAGGAATACTTTGTGTGGCACGATAATAGATTCGGTAATGAATCGATTAATTCAAGGATGAAAGAATTATTAATTAAACAATTAATCTATATTAATTGTTATTATAATAATATGTTGAATTATTATTATTGCGAGTGATAGCATGATAATAAGTATATTTGTTATAAATATAATAAGATTTATATTTATTGTGAAAATTAACTATATAAATGTTAATTAATTGTTATGAAAATTATAATTCCATTGATTAAATGAGAAATAGATTAATTAATATTATTATTAATTAATTGATAAGATAAGTAATTTATTAAATTCTATGTGCAAGCATGCGAATAAAATGTATAGCGTATAGTAACTAACTATATATTATATAAAGTGTGAAGTGTA
Source organism: Panax stipuleanatus (assembly GCA_020205555.1). NCBI lineage: Eukaryota > Viridiplantae > Streptophyta > Magnoliopsida > Apiales > Araliaceae > Panax > Panax stipuleanatus. The sequence continues at coordinate 38,004,152 of CM035115.1, forward strand.
GTGCAACTATGTTATATAGTGTGGTGCAACAATTAGGTGACTATACTATATATAGAAACCATGTGTTAAGATTGATTAAATTGTGAAAGCTACATGAATATATCATGTGGTTATGTGACAAAATTGTACGTGAGCATACAGTAAAATAATTCATCATGAATGTATAGAGTAAACAATTATAATTGATGATTTCTTCAATATATAATTGAATAATATAACGTGAGGATATCCGGTTAAATTATATCGATAAGATAAAATGTACATGGATTTTATATGTGCAAGTTAAAATTTACTACATGATAGTATTATTGGGACTACATTGTGACACATTAAATTATAACTTAAGTTATATGGGATGAAATGTATACATAATTTATATTACCTAAGTGTATATATTATATATAGAGGTGTATGACCCAAGTGTGGAACTACATTGCAAATGCTGAGTATTGTGCCATGTCCCTTATTATTTGTCACATTTCCCTCCCACGTGAATACACTATGAAGCTAACTCCTTATTTCTTCCTCAAACTCAGCAAACTCCCTAGCTTCATAGCTCATCATGCATGGGGAGTGGGTGTTATGATGGGATTCAACCACCCATTACCTACCCTTTCATAACCAACATACAATCCTAATTTACGTTGGTTTAATTTGAAGAACAAGAGCAATATCTGGACATTAGTTGCTCTATAAATATGGACTCTCCTTCTCCATTTTTCCATTGCTGAGAATTGATTAAGTATGAAATTGAGAGCATATATAGAGTGAGTAATTATATACACATCAGTAGAGGAAGTGTGAATTAGCAAGCTATCTGCAAAGGTATAATATACTTTTCTTGTTCTTCATTTTAAGTTTACTGTCAAGTTCCAATTCCTGAAATTGAGCATGGATGGATTAATTGTTGAGTAAGAATAAGTTGTTAAGTGTTATATGAAGTTATAAGCATGATAGAATTGTTATATAGTTGCTTAGAATCGAATTTGCTGTGAACATTCTGAGTTGGGCTGGTTTCTGCCGAAGCAGAGCATTCACTGGCTTGGCCGAACACCGGCGCAGCTGCGCCGGGTTTATACCTGGTACTTGCACAGCTGCGCAGGGTCTTAGGTTCTATTTTTGGTCAGACCCCGGCGTAGCTGCGCCGGGTTTAAGCATGATAGCTGCGCAGCTGCGCAGTGACTGCACCAGCAGCTTTGTGTTCTGTTGTGATTTCTGTCCATGCTAGCATATGATATCACTTTGGACAGGCTTGAATACTGATTTACTTAGGGTGTATGAGTTCTTTAATACAACGTACACATTGGTGAGCATGCTAGCACATATTAGGAAAGGAAACCTCATGTTTTGTAAAATAAACTTATGGTTTCGAACATGAACTTTCGAGGCCGTGTGACAGTTATAGTTGGCTCCTTCTGTTAAAATCTAGGCGTGAGAGTTTGACTTAAATATGCTTGAACATGAGTTTAACATATAGTTGAGAGTCCCTTTCTGCATATCATGACTTGCTTTAGTTACATAATATATGTTTTCTAAAGGAAGTAGGAAACATTAATAATGAAGTTGATGAAACTTGTGATATTAAATTCTGATATTTAACACAGGTGTATTGTTGAACTCATGAGTGTATATAAACATAAAGAATGATTCAAGGTTGTATTGCATGTGCTAAACTACTTTGACTTGGTTTAAAACGATTTCAAAGGAAAACTATGATAATTTTGTAAACTAAGTTGCTTGAACATGGTATAGCTAGATTCTTATATTTTTGAGCCTACATGCTAGTGTTTTAACATCACTTAGATGGCATGTATGTGCACACACCTTGATAAACACTATGAAAGTTAGATAAGCATGAACTAGACATGTTTTAAAGCAACAAAGGATGCTAGATATGCCTATATGATAAAGATAATTGTGAGCATGCGTATTAACATTATTATGACACCTCACATATATGTATGATGAATATAGTAGCCTTGCATGACTAATTTAAGTGAGACAAGGATTTTGAAAGGTGAAACTTAGAAAGTTTGAACGTAATGGTTTCGATAAGGTTCGAGAAACGTAAGAGCAATATAGATTATATATTTATGAGTTTTAAAAAAAATGTGTCGAACACTAAGATAGTTAAGTGTGTTAATATTGATATTAAGTATGGTTAAGGTATACCTATACGTACCTAGCTATACTAAGCGTACGATAAGAAAGTAAGACGAAGGTTCTAAGAACCAAGTTAGACAACAATGTAACCTTTATTATTACATTGAGAATGTATGGATACACATAACTAATGAGTGTGATCTCTATGGTTAATATAACTGTGTAGGATTACACGAAGTGCAGATATTCTTAAGCAGTTAAGTCGTAGTGGTTAAACTACGAATCAGGCAAGTCTTTCAGTTCCTATTTGATATATGAATTCAATAACTGTTAGTTGAATTATATTATGCTATGATAATCTGAACTTATATATGAACTGTATATGAGATATAAATGAGATTGAAAGTTGATCTTTGATGATATACTTGTTATGTGAAAAGTAACATGCGTAGTAAATATAAACTGTTAATAAATGCATGAACTGAGTATGATGTTATATGCTATGTGATGCATGAGGACTGTTAGAATTGCTGAGTTGTCGAGCTCACTCTTGCAAATAACCACTTTTGCAGGTTAAGGATTCACGGTAAAGATTTCGTGCTTCTTGATTGATAAAGATAGATAGTATCGCATCGAAGAATACTACTTTGATTATTGTCTGGACCATGTTTAGATTCTAGATGATGTACTCGATAGTTGCTTACACTGTTTAATACTTGTTGTATTGTAAGAATGTATTAATTAATACATAGAGGATATCGAGTTGAGTTGTAAATGTTTATACGATAACTCAGATAAGAAGGAATCATATTATATAGTTGATTCAAGATTTGTAATTGGTATCAAAGTTATGGAATCAATAAAAAGATTTTTATTCAAAGGATATTGAAAAGTTTAAATTATTCCGTATTTTAGTAATATCGAATATGATGTAAAGACGAGATCTTGGATATGAATAGAATTTATATTCTAAATTGTAATAAACAAAGTTGTATTTTTTTACTAATGATTAAAAGATGTAATAGTTTGACGATAGTAGTATCGTGACTGCACCGAATTCGAGGTTTCGAAGGAACGTGGATTTGGGGGCGTCACAAGTTGGTATCAAAGCTGTAGGTTATAAACCTTAGGTAAGTGTACCTTAGACTATAGCCTGAGAAAGGAAAATATAAGATTAAAATATATACGTGAAGATTCAAAGAAGAATCTCGAAATATCTAGAGAATGAGAATCAGGAGTTTCCTAACTCCGGTAATAAAAATGTTAAGACGATGTCTATAAGATGTATATGACGAAGATAGTGAGAATAAACTCGGATGGAGTTTAGTTGATAGTAGGGAAAGAACCCTGAGGTAAAGCGATGATCACGACGTGATCAGATTGAACTGTGAAATGATAGAAAGTCTGTAACGACTAAGTGTGTATAGCTTGATGCTATGAGAGAATGTACTATAAAAAGTACGAGATGAACTCATGAGGAGTTGTATGTGGTGAAACATAGAAAGCTCGTAACGAGCAAGTGATAGAGTAAGATAGAGTTAAGTGTAGGACTTCCATTGAGGACTCATGTGATGGCTTAGTTGTACAAACTTTTGTATGGGCAGAAGTTTTGTGCTTGCACTGAGTGCGTCACATTGATAATCGTTGGAATGTTAGTGTCGCGGTATCATTATACATATGGTGGAAAGGTGATTCTTTTCTCATATTTATTTTGATAGATAGAGGTTTCTAAGATATAATTAGATAATATTAAGATTAGGTGCGAGTTCTTAAAACTCATGCCTATGACAAGTTCGTGACTCATAATCGTATGGTGGGACCCCTCAGCGAATGGACGACTTTGGTCTGACTAGGATAAGTTCCTACACCCATATGATTGTGGTAAGTTGGTGAACTGTACTGAGAATGGATATATTATATAAGAGTTTTGGAATAGTAAGCATTGATGGTGGTAAGAGATTGAAGTGATGGAGAAATTTGGATTTTTCTAAATCTTCTAGCTATGCTAGGTTTTCAAAATTTATTGACTTCGTGCTAGTGTTTGCACTTCGGTTTTCTTGAGAAAACATTGGGTCAGGTAACTGAACTAATGAGTTTTAAAAACAACACCGTTATTCGTATGTCTACGCTATTTGTTTCGGCTAAGACAAAAATGATTTGACAATCTTTCAAAATATATTTTGACCATGTGCATCATTTGATATGATATAGAATGGTAAACGATGGAGTCATCAATGCAATCGAACCTAGTGTTGGTTGTGATCGAAAGATCGTCAGCCCACTATGGTATGTTGTAATATGACAAAGTCATAAAATGGCAGAATCCTCAACGTACTACTAATCTAGTATGGTATCATGACGTCATAAAAGAATTTTTGGTTTTCTTGTAAATTATAAAGAAGGTCAATTAAGTTGGCTAAATTATTTCGATTGATGTCCGAATTATTGATGAGAGTCTAAGCTATTTGATTCGGCTAGGCGACTGTTGGAAAGGGATTATAGAATTCAAGTATTCTTGTGTATGTATGCCAAACCAGATTGCTCTGGTGCGGATTTTGACGTTGAATAGCTGAGGTGAACAACCCTATAAGGGAACATGTTTTCGGAAACAATGGTTCCGAGCGTAACGCATATAGTCGTTACAAAACACTACGTTGCGGCCCAACGTAGTGGTACAATAGGTTGGCCACCTAGAGTACGCGTGGAGAGTGTTTTCAGTCTTTCTGATTGATAAACACTCTGGTTTACGGTGTGCAGAATTGTGTTGAAGCTTTAGTAAGCCTGGAGAAAAGTTCATGGTCTTGTGACCCCTCAGCATAAATTGAAATCTGAGTTATTCATACTACTTCCCGATTATTGAAAAAAATCGTGGAAGATTCTTATTCTTCTAAAGGATGAATGTAGTAAGTAGAATGATCCTTAGAAAGGAGAAAATGGTAGAATGCGATTGAGAAGGTTATAATAATAAAACTTCTGAAAAGAGAATGAATAAGATTATTCAAGAGAATATGTAATAATCGGAATAGCACCGAGTAGATGAAGTTTCGGTGATTCCGAGGACGGAATCCTTATAAGGGGGAGAGGATGTAAAAACCCGAATTTTTAGATATTATTAAATAAGGATTTAATAAATAAAATTCTTAAACCATGAGGTGGGTTCGAATAAGAGTATATATATGAGATATGAGGTATGTGGTATTATATTAGATAGGGTAATATGGACTATGTAATATGTGTTTTGTGATTTCTAAATATACTATTAATGTATATTTATTATTTAGCGTAGAGACGATTCAGTGGAGATAAAGGAAGTGGATAAATTCCTATCGATATTAAATAATTTATATAGTTATTTTATCATAGTAAGTTGGTGACATTAAATATCCTTAATGTATAAATCACCATATTCTTGTGTATGTGTATTCATAACTAGTATGTTAATAATATAAGTTATTAATAGCACTTAAGCTATCCGTGAATAGGTTTGGATAGTGAAGCATGAGTTAGTTAAGGGAATTAACTAATAAGAATAAATATTAGTTAATATAAGTTGTGAGTTATATTATGGAATAATATAATGTCAGTATTGAATCTTAATTAACTATGGTGATATAGTATAGGGTTTAATTTACTTAAGTAAATGAGTGAATTAATATGTGTGTTGAATATGTAATTATAGTTGGTACTTTTATATATATTACTTAGAATAGTAATATGTGAGAAAGTCTAATGTACGAATAACGTTAAATATATATATATATATATATATATATATATATATATATATATATATATATATATACGTTATTAAAGGAAGATGGAAATCATTATATCTTTAAATGAATATTTGAAGAAATTATTTTGGGAAAAATTTATAGAAAAGAAAGAGAACTAATTATTATATATTTCTAATAAAGGGTATTAAAATAATTTGTAATATTGAATTATTTTAATAAAAGGAGGAAATGTTATTTTTGAATAATAATATTACCTTATATGTTTTTGTATGTGGTGTGATTGGTTAATATAGTAAATATATTAAAACGTATTTGCTATATGTAATTAAATTGATGGAAATAATTTATTATAATAGAAAATAAATTTATTATCTATTTTCTATATATAATATATGTACATGTGTCGTACATATAGTTATTTGATATTATATTAAGAATAATATCATGAGATAATAAATAAAGTATTTTCTAATAATGAATATCTTTATTTGGAGAAAACATAATATTTTATGTTAGGGCTAAATACATAATTTCTAATGTATTTTTCAAGGGAGTTTAATTTATAGAAGGAAACTAAGTTAATTTAATAGCTTGAGTTATTATATTACCGTAAAGGTTATATAGAATATTGGCGTATTTTCATTCACGATATATTTATATATGTGAACCTTGTGACTTAATAGTTCTAATTATATTGAACATGTTTTAAGTAGTAAGTGATGGGAATAATAATAAGCTTGAGATTAAGCTTGTGAGGAATGCCTTGTGTGGCATGATAATAGATTCGGTAATGAATCGATTAATTCAAGGATGAAAGAATTATTAATTAAACAATTAATCTATATTAATTGTTATTATAATAATATATTGAATTATTATTATTGCGAGTGATAGCATGATAATAAGTATATTTGTTATAAATATAATAAGATTTATATTTATTGTGAAAATTAACTATATAAATGTTAATTAATTGTTATGAAAATTATAATTCCATTGATTAAATGAGAAATAGATTAATTAATATTATTATTAATTAATTGATAAGATAAGTAATTTATTAAATTCTATGTGCAAGCATGCGAATAAAATGTATAGCGTATAGTAACTAACTATATATTATATGAAGTGTGAAGTGTAGTGCAACTATGTTATATAGTGTGGTGCAACAATTAGGTGACTATACTATATATAGAAACCATGTGTTAAGATTGATTAAATTGTGAAAGCTACATGAATATATCATGTGGTTATGTGACAAAATTGTACGTGAGTATACAGTAAAAGAATTCATCATGAATGTATAGAGTAAACAATTATAATTGATGAATTCTTCAATATATAATTGAATAATATAACGTGAGGATATCCGGTTAAATTATATCGATAAGATAAAATGTACATGGATTTTATATGTGCAAGTTAAAATTTACTACATGATAGTATTATTGGTGTGACACCCCCAAATCCGGGTACTTCAATTTCCACGGGACTTGGTGTTCACTGTACAAATATCATCTATCTATCTACCCATAGTAAATGCAAACCATGAAATAAATAGAAATAATCCTCCCCTTATGGGGTTACAACATCTGAAAAGAAATACATCAATCCCAGGTCGTACTTAACCTTAAATCTCAAGTGCGGAAATATAAATAATTAAATAAGTCTTACACAACTTTAACATAAGTCTGAAACATAAACACATAAAATAAACAACAAGTCTTCATCACTTGTTGACTTTGCCCTTGCCTTTGCTAGTAGAAGGCTCGTCAGACCTTTCGTTCTTAACTGCAATGTTATTATTACGCAAGAGTGAGCACGGTTGCCCACAAGTATAATAATATGACAACAATATAATAACATGCGAGTGAATCAAAGACATCTGAATAAAGAAACTCAACTTTTGACTCAAGAATGAATAACAGGAATCAAAAGAACGTCTGAGGGTCATAAGACCTTGAACTATGTCCTAGGTTGTAAAGTTTTTATGCTTTAAACCTTTAACAGTCATAAGACTATGGACTCTACTTCTCGTACTTAGGGGGATCAGCCCTTAGTACCATACTGTGCACAATATCTCAACGCTAAAGCGTAAATAATCCCCTTTTACAGGGTTGTTCATCTCAGTTTTGACATCAGAGTCCGCACCAAAGGAAGTTTGGTTTGGATAAGCTCAATAAGTATTTTGGAATTTAGAACGTTCATCAACTATGGACTAGTCGAATCAATAAGGGTTCACTAGTCCTATAAGGTTCAACAATAACATCGATATTCAACTTGAATAATAAATCTCAAGAGTATACAATCGAATAAGTATTGTATCACTGAATCATGCTTTTAAAAGAGTTACAATATGTAATATGAATTTCGAACTTGAACAATTAAAAACACGAGCTTACTCGATATAGAAACACAAGTCTAAGGCTTAATAAATGAATAAATTAGAATTTAGGGAACTTGCTAAATCAATAAATTAGGGATAGGATACTTGCCTCTTGCACAAGCTACAATTATAATTCACGTTCTTTATTACATCCTACATATCAATACGTTCACAATACAAATTAATCAATAACTCGATATACGTATCGAATCACACACATCGGTCTTGAGCACGTTATTGGACTATACAATTAACGATTCAAGTCATGTAATTAACTTATTAATTACTCACGTAATATAAGTTATTAACCTCTTATTATATGTTTAGCATATCTTTATGTTCATTACATTAGGTTTTAAACCACCTCTTAGAACACACGAACACTTAGCAAAAAATTTCAAATTTCTGCAAGGGGCGCGGCCGCGCGCCAGTTACCCTTGGGACCAGCGCGGCCGCGCGGCAACGCAGACCCAGATTTCCAGTTCGCGAATGACACACAGAGCAACCCAAATAAATCCAAATTAAACTAACGTAATGAATTTAAGGCTACCCATAAGATATAGAATTTACAGAAACATCATACCATGTTCTAAGCATGCTTTTAACACTTTAAATCACGGAATTACACAAATCACAACATTTAATTTCACTATTTTCAATATTTTATAAAGTTTTGAAAGAAAACAAGAATTCAACGTTACGGATTCGTTATAACACCGAATCCGTTCGTTTAACTTCCATTTTGTTCGTTTAAATGTACACAATCACATTCAAGTGTTAATTTAAGTTAAATAAACGCATAAGGTGTGTAAATTTTGTACGTAAGGGCCATATGGGCCATATGTACAATTTTTACACTCTGTAACTTTTGAAAACCCAATTATCAACAAAATTCCATGGTGTGATCACTGAAAGTTATGCATATATGGCATATAATATGTTATGGACATCAATTAATATATATATAGCCATATCATGAACAAGTCATCAATTTAGTCTTTTACAGAAAACTTCAAAGTACGTTAATGGAAGTTTTGAAAACTTAATTAAGACGTAATTACATAAAATTGATCACTGTGATTTATGTATACATGGTATAAAACATGTTATAAACATAATTTAACCCATATAAAACCATATAACCAACAATGATTCAAAATTGACGATTACAGAGAACTTCAAAGTACGTAAAAATAGAAAGCTTAAAACTTAATATAACTGAATTTACCCTTGCTAGTTGGTGAAGATGATTCAAGGATGATGATATAAACTTTTCAAATTCTTCTTCCTCAATCTTTTCTCTCAAAATTCTCTCTGATATGAATATATGAATTGATATAGTATATATGTATATAAGTATAATACGTATAATATATAATGGGTGAGTGGTTGTCAGTTGGTCCCTTAGTGGGTTAACTGACCAACTCCCCTTAAGGCCTTGTTTGGCTAGCTTAAGGAATCCCTTCTCATTTATTTTAATTAATTTATTATAATATAGTTAATTAATGTCACACCCAATTAAATCAAATAATGCTATTTAAATCAATTAAATAAAATAGCATAAATCTACATTAAATCACATAGTCACATAATTAAAATTCTTATTTATTAATTATGTCTAATCATAAATCTCTAATTAATTATTAATTTAATTAGAATAACATTATGCTTATTAATTAATATATTAATCAAATAAGCTCAATTAAATACATACTTTGAATATAAAAATTCACCACATTAATTTAACTAATGTGACACATATAATTAAATTAATCTACCACAAATTCATCAATTAATTATTTAACTCAATAATTAAATCATCAAAAAAATATTTATTTAATTCAATAAATATTCATAATAAATTACAAAAATCTTGTTTGTCACATCTTTCCCCCCTTAAAAGGATTCTGTCCCTAGAATCACGGTTCAATTAAATTTCGTCCCGTTACATTCTCCCCCCCTTACAAAGATTCTGTCCCCAGAATCGCATAAACAAAAAAATTAAGTAAATAAATCTGGGTAATTCTTCATCATATGCTCTTCGAGTTCCCACGTAGCTTCTTCAGCATTGTGGTTCCTCCAAATTACCTTAACAGAAGGTATAATTTTATTTCTGAGGACTTGCTCTTTCCTGTCAACAATCTGAACAGGAATTTCTTCATAGGATAAGTCTTTCTCAAAATGTAGGGGTTCATATTCAATCACATGTTTGTAATCGGGTTTGTAGGGGCGTAAAACTGACACATGAAAGACGTTGTGGACATTCTCAAGCGCCGGAGGTAAGGCTACCTCATACGCAACTTCTCCAATCCTTCGCAGTACTTCAAAGGGTCCAATGAACCTTGGGCTCAATTTTCCCTTCTTACCGAATCTGATCTTCCCCTTCCAGGGAGAGACTTTCAAGAACACATAGCTACCCGATTCAAACTCAACGTTCTTACGGTGTGGATCGGCGTATTTCTTCTGCCTATCCTGAGCTGCTACCAGTCTTGTTCTGATCACTTTGACTATCTCTGCTGTCTGCTGTACCAGTTCTGGACCTAATAGTTGTCTCTCGCCAACTTCATCCCAGTATAGCGGGGTTCTGCATTTTCTTCCGTACAACGCTTCGTAAGGCGGCATGCCAATACTAGCGTGGTAACTGTTGTTGTAACCGAATTCCACAAGCGGTAGGTGATCATCCCAATTTCCTTTAAAATCCATGATGCATGCTCTCAACATATCTTCTAATGTCTGGATCGTTCTTTCACTCTGCCCATCTGTCTGAGGGTGATAAGCCGTACTCATTCTCAACTGTGTCCCCATGCATTCTTGTAGTCGCTTCCAGAAGTTCGATGTGAAACGCGGATCTCTGTCGGAAACAATTGACACCGGAACTCCGTGCCTCGAAACAATCTCTTTCACATATAGCCTTGCCAACTGGTCTAAGTTGAATCTGATTTTAATCGGAAGGAAGTGTGCGGATTTCGTCAGTCGGTCAACGATAACCCATACTGCGTCGTAGCCTTTCTGAGTCGTCGGAAGGCCAACCACGAAATCCATCGTAATGTGTTCCCATTTCCATTCTGGGATTTCCAGGGGTTGTAGCAAACCACTTGGTCTCTGATGTTCTGCTTTCACTTTCTGACAGGTTAGACACTTTGCAACACACTCAGCAACATCTCATTTCAAATTCGGCCACCAGAAGTGCTGTCGAAGATCCTGGTACATCTTGGTACTACCGGGGTGAATTGAATACCGTGAGCTATGAGCCTCTCTCAAAATGTCATCCTTAATTTCTGGCACTGACGGTACCCGAACTCTATTCTCAAATCTCAGTAGTCCCTCACTGTCTATCTTGAATCTCGGTTCGGTTCCTTCAGATATATTTTTCTTAACCTTCTCACATTCTTCGTCCTGAAGTTGAGCTTCCTTAACTTTATCCAATAGGGTTGTACCAGCTTGAATCTGAAACAACTTCTCGTCAATCTCCATCGAATACTTCACTTCCAATTTCAGCTTTTCCATTGCTGAAATTAGTTCCTCCTGAGTAGTCAACATCATCAATTTCTCCCGACCCTTTCTGCTTAAGGCGTCGGCAACCACATTAGCCTTACCCGGATGGTATAAGATTTCACAGTCATAATCCTTAATTAACTCCAGCCACCTTCTCTGGCGCATATTCAAGTCCTTCTGTGTAAAGATATATTTCAGACTCTTGTGGTCTGTATATATTTCACACTTCTCCCCATAGAGATAGTGTCTCCAAATTTTTAAAGCAAATACCACGGCAGCTAACTCCAAGTCATGGGTCGGATACCCCTTCTCATAGTCTTTTAATTGTCGTGACGCATACGCAATGACCCTGCCGTTTTGCATAAGCACACAGCCAAGTCCTTTATGCGACGCATCACTATAAACCACAAAATTGCCTGTGTCGTCCGGAAGGGATAACACAGGTGCTGAACTCAACCTCCTCTTGAGCTCTTGGAAACTTTCCTCACACTTCTCTGTCCAAACGAATTTCACCGATTTTCTAGTCAAATTTGTCAGCGGAGTTGCGATCTTGGAAAAGTCCTGAATAAATCTTCTATAATAACCCGCCAATCCAAGAAAACTCCTCACTTCCGACGGTGTTTTCGGCAGATCCCAGTTCATCACAGCTTCGACTTTAGAGGGATCTACCGAAATTTCGTCCTTGTCGATCACATGTCCAAGAAATTGCACTCTTTCAATCCAGAATTCACATTTAGAAAATTTGGCGTACAACTTCTCTCTTCTCAACGCCTCTAATGTTAACTTCAGATGTTCTACATGTTCTTCCTTGGTCTTCGAGTATACCAAAATATCGTCGATAAAGACCACCACGAATTTGTCCAAAAACGGCTTGAACACTCCATTCATTAAGCCCATGAATGCTGCAGGAGCATTCGTTAGACCAAATGACATTACCAAAAATTCGTAGTGACCATATCGAGTCCTAAATGCTGTCTTTGGAACATCCTCTGGCCTCACCTTCAGCTGATGATAGCCACTCCTCAAGTCTATCTTTGAAAAGTACCTTGCACCCTTCAATTGGTCGAACAGATCGTCGATCCTCGGTAATGGATATCTATTCTTAATTGTGACCTTATTCAGTTCTCTGTAGTCGATGCAAAGCCGCATCGTTCCGTCCTTCTTCTTCACAAATAACACCGGCGCTCCCCACGGCGATACGCTCGGTTGGATGTACTTCTTGTCCAGTAACTCTTGTAGTTGTACCATTAACTCTTTCATCTCTACCGGAGGCATCCGGTATGGTGCCTTCGATATTGGGGCCGTCCCTGGCGCCAAATCGATCACAAACTCAACCTCTCTGTCTGGCGGAAGTCCTGGCAGATCATCCGGAAATACGTCTAAGAAGTCCCTCACGACTGGTATATCTTCTAATTTCGAATTTTCTTTACGACTATCGACTATGTAGGCTAAATATCCTACACAGCCTTGTCTTAACAACTTCCTGGCCTGCATCATCGTCAGACAACTCGCTTGTCTAGGCGATTTACTGCCATAAAACACAACCTTTGACGGGGTCATAAGGTTGATACACTTCCTCTGGCAATCAATTACAGCCCCATAATTGACTAGCCAATCCATTCCCAGAATAACATCGAATTCCCCAAGTCTAATCGGGATAAGATTTACGTTCATAATGTTACCCTTAATATCTACTCTACAGTTCTTGTGTACATACTTAACAGGGATTACTTCTTTATTCGCAATCTCTATATTCATGGGGTATTCTAACTCGTCCATAGGAAGTTCTAAGTTCTTAGCAAAGTCATCGGATATAAATGAACAAGTAGCACCCGAATCAAATAGTACATAAGCATTAACTTTATTGATCGGAATGATACCTGACACCACATCGCGAGACTGCACAGCATCCTGCACGGTCATGTTGAAGGTCCTGGCGGTTGGTCGGTTGGTTGCGGTTGGTCCCGTGATAGTTAAAGCACTTCCACCGCTGTTTCCCCTGTTTCCACCTGATCCTTCCCTTCCAGATCCCTTCTTGGGACAGTCCCTTGCCAGATGGTCCTTTGAGCCGCAAGTGAAGCAAGCGCCCTTCTTTGGGTTCGGACAGTTAGGTGCTATGTGGCCTTCCTGACCACAATTATAACATACTCGTTTTCCCTTCATACAGACCCCCAGGTGAGCTTTCCCGCAGGTCGAACAAGCTTCGATCCTCTTTTTCTGACCACCTTGCTGATTCCCAGTCGATGAGTTATCATTCCACCTCCTCTTCTGATTATTACTCCCTCCCGTGTTGCTACCACTAGCCTTGTTAATTCCTTCACCTTCACTCTTCTTCTTTTTCTGATCTTGGTTATACTTTGTAACTGCATCACTCCCGCCTTCAGCGAGAATGGCCTTCTCCAACACCCCAGCAAAAGTGTTCAATTGGAACATTGACACTTTGCTATACAACCAGGGCTTCAGGCCCTGTTCAAACCTCCTTGCCTTCCTCTGATCGGTGTGCACTTGATACGTGGCAAACCTAGCCAACTCATTGAATTTCGCCGCATATTCTGGTACGGACATATTTCCCTGTTTCAGTTCCAAGAACTGGACCTCCATTTGATTCTGCGAGCTGGTCGGAAAGTACATCTCGAAGAACATCTCCTTGAACCTCTCCCAGGTAATCACACCTTCACCTCCCCGGACCTTATTCGCTTGCCACCAATAGCTGGCCTCAGATTTCAGCATGAACGTTGCATAGGCGGTTTTCTGGTCCTCTCTGACTCTGGCGACGTCAAAAACTTTTTCCATCTCCATGACCCAGGTTTGAGCTTCTATCGGGTTCATGGTGCCTTTAAACTCTGGCGGTCCCACCGCCTTGAAGTCCTTGAACGTTGTGGCCGGTGGAGCTTGAGGTTGGTTGTTAAGCGCTCCAGCAAGTAAGTTCGCTAACTGCTGAACGGGGTTAGCATTGGCGTCGTTGTTGTTGTTAGTTGACCCTTCTTGGGCCTGTTGACGGTTAGATCGTCTCCTTGGCGGCATTTTACTCTTAAGAAATACGCGTATTAGAACTTTATTCAATCTTTTAAATATCTAAGGCTTAACTTAAACATTTAGACACAATCAGTCAACACATTATCTCAAATAAACTCTGATATATTACTAAATCAAAAGTTTTAACATAATACGATAGCATCACTGCTATTTACATCAACTATCCTGAGATAAAGAATCTACAGGATTTAAAACATAAAATATTCCTCTGTTTATAAACACATTGGAATTTACATTATTAACTACCAGATAGGTTTCACAAAATCAAATGTTCCTATCACTGCCCATTAAGGCGACGAACAGCTTTGCCACGCTCTTCTTCCATAATCCGAGACATCGTCCTGCGATCTAGCATGTACGACGGTAGTCCTTCAAACTGAATTGGGTACCTCATAACCCGATCCTGGGCCTCGTCAATTGCATACTGAAGTATAGAGTACGTCTCTTCAAGCTTGGCCTTCTTCGCCCGACAATTATCTTCTGCGAGATCTGCTCGTCGTGATTCCCTTACCCAAGCCTCCTCTGCTATGGCCAGCCTTGCTGATTTCTCTTTTAGTTCATTCTTCAATTCCTCAATTTCCTCTGACTTCTGCTCGGTTTGGCCCTTCTCGTGAGCCAAATTCCACTCTACATTTCCCAAACGTGTGTGAAGAGCCTCAACCTCTCCATCCCTCAGCTCGATGGTAGACTGTTGAGTAACCGACCGCTCCCTCAGCTCCTGAACAGTCTCCCTCAGCTCCTGACCAGTATCACGTAACTCTATGTTACGGTCATACAGCTTGTCATACATCTCAGCACTGATAGAGCTCGGCGGGAACTCTTCAGGGTCTTTCTCCTCCTCTTCAGCTGCCTCAGCCTGAACTTCAATCTCCTCAGGGTCTTCCTCAGAGTCCTCCTCTGAATTAGACACCGGCACAATCTCCTGACCAATGACTGTGATCAAGGGTGATGGCTCTCGTCGGACTAACTGCTCCCAAACTACGTGGATATCTCGGGGCTCCTCCTCTCTAGCCTCTAGGGGTACAAGGTCCCTGGACTGACTAGGTTCTCCAGCATTCGTCATCCTGACAAATAAAATTTTAAGTTTTAGTAATTACGTGATGCTAATCGAGACTCGAATATATAAGTATAAGCACGTAGCACATAAGGTAAGTTATTATCTTTCTTAGAACTCGATAAGAGTTATCATTACTATGTTCTCGATCTCTAAAAAGGCTACTATCCTAAGGTTTTTCCCCACCTAAGGTTCATAACCTACAGCTTTGATACCAACCTGTGACACCCCCAAATCCGGGTACTTCAATTTCCACGGGACTTGGTGTTCACTGTACAAATATCATCTATCTATCTACCCATAGTAAATGCAAACCATGAAATAAATAGAAATAATCCTCCCCTTATGGGGTTACAACATCTGAAAAGAAATACATCAATCCCAGGTCGTACTTAACCTTAAATCTCAAGTGCGGAAATATAAATAATTAAATAAGTCTTACACAACTTTAACATAAGTCTGAAACATAAACACATAAAATAAACAACAAGTCTTCATCACTTGTTGACTTTGCCCTTGCCTTTGCTAGTAGAAGGCTCGTCAGACCTTTCGTTCTTAACTGCAATGTTATTATTACGCAAGAGTGAGCACGGTTGCCCACAAGTATAATAATATGACAACAATATAATAACATGCGAGTGAATCAAAGACATCTGAATAAAGAAACTCAACTTTTGACTCAAGAATGAATAACAGGAATCAAAAGAACGTCTGAGGGTCATAAGACCTTGAACTATGTCCTAGGTTGTAAAGTTTTTATGCTTTAAACCTTTAACAGTCATAAGACTATGGACTCTACTTCTCGTACTTAGGGGGATCAGCCCTTAGTACCATACTGTGCACAATATCTCAACGCTAAAGCGTAAATAATCCCCTTTTACAGGGTTGTTCATCTCAGTTTTGACATCAGAGTCCGCACCAAAGGAAGTTTGGTTTGGATAAGCTCAATAAGTATTTTGGAATTTAGAACGTTCATCAACTATGGACTAGTCGAATCAATAAGGGTTCACTAGTCCTATAAGGTTCAACAATAACATCGATATTCAACTTGAATAATAAATCTCAAGAGTATACAATCGAATAAGTATTGTATCACTGAATCATGCTTTTAAAAGAGTTACAATATGTAATATGAATTTCGAACTTGAACAATTAAAAACACGAGCTTACTCGATATAGAAACACAAGTCTAAGGCTTAATAAATGAATAAATTAGAATTTAGGGAACTTGCTAAATCAATAAATTAGGGATAGGATACTTGCCTCTTGCACAAGCTACAATTATAATTCACGTTCTTTATTACATCCTACATATCAATACGTTCACAATACAAATTAATCAATAACTCGATATACGTATCGAATCACACACATCGGTCTTGAGCACGTTATTGGACTATACAATTAACGATTCAAGTCATGTAATTAACTTATTAATTACTCACGTAATATAAGTTATTAACCTCTTATTATATGTTTAGCATATCTTTATGTTCATTACATTAGGTTTTAAACCACCTCTTAGAACACACGAACACTTAGCAAAAAATTTCAAATTTCTGCAAGGGGCGCGGCCGCGCGCCAGTTACCCTTGGGACCAGAGCGGCCGCGCGGCAACGCAGACCCAGATTTCCAGTTCGCGAATGACACACAGAGCAACCCAAATAAATCCAAATTAAACTAACGTAATGAATTTAAGGCTACCCATAAGATATAGAATTTACAGAAACATCATACCATGTTCTAAGCATGCTTTTAACACTTTAAATCACGGAATTACACAAATCACAACATTTAATTTCACTATTTTCAATATTTTATAAAGTTTTGAAAGAAAACAAGAATTCAACGTTACGAATTCGTTATAACACCGAATCCGTTCGTTTAACTTCCATTTTGTTCGTTTAAATGTACACAATCACATTCAAGTGTTAATTTAAGTTAAATAAACGCATAAGGTGTGTAAATTTTGTACGTAAGGGCCATATGGGCCATATGTACAATTTTTACACTCTGTAACTTTTGAAAACCCAATTATCAACAAAATTCCATGGTGTGATCACTGAAAGTTATGCATATATGGCATATAATATGTTATGGACATCAATTAATATATATATAGCCATATCATGAACAAGTCATCAATTTAGTCTTTTACAGAAAACTTCAAAGTACGTTAATGGAAGTTTTGAAAACTTAATTAAGACGTAATTACATAAAATTGATCACTGTGATTTATGTATACATGGTATAAAACATGTTATAAACATAATTTAACCCATATAAAACCATATAACCAACAATGATTCAAAATTGACGATTACAGAGAACTTCAAAGTACGTAAAAATAGAAAGCTTAAAACTTAATATAACTGAATTTACCCTTGCTAGTTGGTGAAGATGATTCAAGGATGATGATATAAACTTTTCAAATTCTTCTTCCTCAATCTTTTCTCTCAAAATTCTCTCTGATATGAATATATGAATTGATATAGTATATATGTATATAAGTATAATACGTATAATATATAATGGGTGAGTGGTTGTCAGTTGGTCCCTTAGTGGGTTAACTGACCAACTCCCCTTAAGGCCTTGTTTGGCTAGCTTAAGGAATCCCTTCTCATTTATTTTAATTAATTTATTATAATATAGTTAATTAATGTCACACCCAATTAAATCAAATAATGCTATTTAAATCAATTAAATAAAATAGCATAAATCTACATTAAATCACATAGTCACATAATTAAAATTCTTATTTATTAATTATGTCTAATCATAAATCTCTAATTAATTATTAATTTAATTAGAATAACATTATGCTTATTAATTAATATATTAATCAAATAAGCTCAATTAAATACATACTTTGAATATAAAAATTCACCACATTAATTTAACTAATGTGACACATATAATTAAATTAATCTACCACAAATTCATCAATTAATTATTTAACTCAATAATTAAATCATCAAAAAAATATTTATTTAATTCAATAAATATTCATAATAAATTACAAAAATCTTGTTTGTCACAATTGGGACTATATTGTGACACATTAAATTATAACTTAAGTTATATGGGATGAAATGTATACATAATTTATATTACCTAAGTGTATATATTATATATAGAGGTGTATGACCCAAGTGTGGAACTACATTGCAAATGCTGAGTATTGTGCCATGTCCCTTATTATTAGTCACATTTCCCTCCCACGTGAATACACTGTGAAGCTAACTCCTTATTTCTTCCTCAAACTCAGCAAACTCCCTAGCTTCATAGCTCATCATGCATGGGGAGTGGGTGTTATGATGGGATTCAACCACCCATTACCTACCCTTTCATAACCAACATACAATCCTAATTTACGTTGGTTTAATTTGAAGAACAAGAGCAATATCTGGACATTAGTTGCTCTATAAATATGGACTCTCCTTCTCCATTTTTCCATTGCTGAGAATTGATTAAGTATGAAATTGAGAGCATATATAGAGTGAGTAATTATATACACATCAGTAGAGGAAGTGTGAATTAGCAAGCTATCTGCAAAGGTATAATATACTTTTCTTGTTCTTCATTTTAAGTTTACTGTCAAGTTCCAATTCCTGAAATTGAGCATGGATGGATTAATTGTTGAGTAAGAATAAGTTGTTAAGTGTTATATGAAGTTATAAGCATGATAGAATTGCTATATAGTTGCTTAGAATCGAATTTGCTGTGAACATTCTGAGTTGGGCTGGTTTCTGCCGAAGCAGAGCATTCACTGGCTTGGCCGGACACCGGCGCAGTTGCGCCGGGTTTATACCTGGTACTTGCACAGCTGCGCAGGGTCTTAGGTTCTATTTTTGGTCAGACCCCGGCGTAGCTGCGCCGGGTTTAAGCATGATAGCTGCGCAGCTGCGCAGTGACTGCACCAGCAGCTTTGTGTTCTGTTGTGATTTCTGTCCATGCTAGCATATGATATCACTTTGGACAGGCTTGAATACTGATTTACTTAGGGTGTATGAGTTCTTTAATACAACGTACACATTGGTGAGCATGCTAGCACATATTAGGAAAGGAAACCTCATGTTTTGTAAAATAAACTTATGGTTTCGAACATGAACTTTCGAGGCCGTGTGACAGTTATAGTTGGCTCCTTCTGTTAAAATCTAGGCGTGAGAGTTTGACTTAAATATGCTTGAACATGAGTTTAACATATAGTTGAGAGTCCCTTTCTGCATATCATGACTTGCTTTAGTTACATAATATATGTTTTCTAAAGGAAGTAGGAAACATTAATAATGAAGTTGATGAAACTTGTGATATTAAATTCTGATATTTAACACAGGTGTATTGTTGAACTCATGAGTGTATATAAACATAAAGAATGATTCAAGGTTGTATTGCATGTGCTAAACTACTTTGACTTGGTTTAAAACGATTTCAAAGGAAAACTATGATAATTTTGTAAACTAAGTTGCTTGAACATGGTATAGCTAGATTCTTATATTTTTGAGCCTACATGCTAGTGTTTTAACATCACTTAGATGGCATGTATGTGCACACACCTTGATAAACACTATGAAAGTTAGATAAGCATGAACTAGACATGTTTTAAAGCAACAAAGGATGCTAGATATGCCTATATGATAAAGATAATTGTGAGCATGCGTATTAACATTATTATGACACCTCACATATATGTATGATGAATATAGTAGCCTTGCATGACTAATTTAAGTGAGACAAGGATTTTGAAAGGTGAAACTTAGAAAGTTTGAACGTAATGGTTTCGATAAGGTTCGAGAAACGTAAGAGCAATATAGATTATATATTTATGAGTTTTAAAAAAAATGTGTCGAACACTAAGATAGTTAAGTGTGTTAATATTGATATTAAGTATGGTTAAGGTATACCTATACGTACCTAGCTATACTAAGCGTACGATAAGAAAGTAAGACGAAGGTTCTAAGAACC
Organism: Panax stipuleanatus; assembly: GCA_020205555.1. NCBI lineage: Eukaryota > Viridiplantae > Streptophyta > Magnoliopsida > Apiales > Araliaceae > Panax > Panax stipuleanatus. Next base: position 38,024,928 of record CM035115.1, read on the forward strand.
AAGTTAGACAACAATGTAACCTTTATTATTACATTGAGAATGTATGGATACACATAACTAATGAGTGTGATCTCTATGGTTAATATAACTGTGTAGGATTACACGAAGTGCAGATATTCTTAAGCAGTTAAGTCGTAGTTGTTAAACTACGAATCAGGCAAGTCTTTCAGTTCCTATTTGATATATGAATTCAATAGCTGTTAGTTAAATTATATTATGCTATGATAATCTGAACTTATATATGAACTTTATATGAGATATAAATGAGATTGAAAGTTGATCTTTGATGATATACTTGTTATGTGAAAAGTAACATGCGTAGTAAATATAAACTGTTAATAAATGCATGAACTGAGTATGATGTTATATGCTATGTGATGCATGAGGACTGTTAGAATTGCTAAGCTGTCGAGCTCACTCTTGCAAATAACCACTTTTGCAGGTTAAGGATTCACGGTAAAGATTTCGTGCTTCTTGATTGATAAAGATAGATAGTATCGCATTGAAGAATACTACTTTGATTATTGTCTGGACCATGTTTAAATTCTAGATGATGTACTCGATAGTTGCTTACACTGTTTAATACTTGTTGTATTGTAAGAATGTATTAATTAATACATAGAGGATATCGAGTTGAGTTGTAAATGTTTATACGATAACTCAGATAAGAAGGAATCATATTATATAGTTGATTCAAGATTTGTAATTGGTATCAAAGTTATGGAATCAATAAAAAGATTTTTATTCAAAGGATATTGAAAAGTTTAAATTATTCCGTATTTTAGTAATATCGAATATGATGTAAAGACGAGATCTTGGATATGAATAGAATTTATATTCTAAATTGTAATAAACAAAGTTGTATTTTTTTACTAATGATTAAAAGATGTAATAGTTTGACGATAGTAGTATCGTGACTGCACCGAATTCGAGATTTCGAAGGAACGTGGATTTGGGGGCGTCACAGGTTGGTATCAAAGCTGTAGGTTATAAACCTTAGGTAAGTGTACCTTAGACTATAGCCTGAGAAAGGAAAATATAAGATTAAAATATATACGTGAAGATTCAAAGAAGAATCTCGAAATATCTAGAGAATGAGAATCAGGAGTTTCCTAACTCCGGTAATAAAAATGTTAAGACGATATCTATAAGATGTATATGACGAAGATAGTGAGAATAAACTCGGATGGAGTTTAGTTGATAGTAGGGAAAGAACCCTGAGGTAAAGCGATGATCACGACGTGATCAGATTGAACTGTGAAATGATAGAAAGTCTGTAACGACTAAGTGTGTATAGCTTGATGCTATGAGAGAATGTACTATAAAAAGTACGAGATGAACTCATGAGGAGTTGTATGTGGTGAAACATAGAAAGCTCGTAACGAGCAAGTGATAGAGTAAGATAGAGTTAAGTGTAGGACTTCCATTGAGGACTCATGTGATGGCTTAGTTGTACAAACTTTTGTATGGGCAGAAGTTTTGTGCTTGCACTGAGTGCGTCACATTGATAATCGTTGGAATGTTAGTGTCGCGGTATCATTATACATATGGTGGAAAGGTGATTCTTTTCTCATATTTATTTTGATAGATAGAGGTTTCTAAGATATAATTAGATAATATTAAGATTAGGTGCGAGTTCTTAAAACTCATGCCTATGACAAGTTCGTGACTCATAATCGTATGGTGGGACCCCTCAGCGAATGGACGACTTTGGTCTGACTAGGATAAGTTCCTACACCCATATGATTGTGGTAAGTTGGTGAACTGTACTGAGAATGGATATATTATATAAGAGTTTTGGAATAGTAAGCATTGATGGTGGTAAGAGATTGAAGTGATGGAGAAATTTGGATTTTTCTAAATCTTCTAGCTATGCTAGGTTTTCAAAATTTATTGACTTCGTGCTAGTGTTTGCACTTCAATTTTCTTGAGAAAACATTGGGTCAGGTAACTGAACTAATGAGTTTTAAAAACAACACCGTTATTCGTATGTCTACGCTATTTGTTTCGGCTAAGACAAAAATGATTTGACAATCTTTCAAAATATATTTTGACCATGTGCATCATTTGATATGATGTAGAATGGTAAACGATGGAGTCATCAATGCAATCGAACCTAGTGTTGGTTGTGATCGAAAGATCGTCAGCCCACTATGGTATGTTGTAATCTGACAAAGTCATAAAATGGCGGAATCCTCAACGTACTACTAATCTAGTATGGTATCATGACGTCATAAAAGAATTTTTGGTTTTCTTGTAAATTATAAATAAGGTCAATTAAGTTGGCTAAATTATTTCGATTGATGTCCGAATTATTGATGAGATTCTAAGCTATTTGATTCGGCTAGGCGACTGTTGGAAAGGGATTATAGAATTCAAGTATTCTTGTGTATGTATGCCAAACCAGATTGCTCTAATGCGGATTTTGACATTGAAAAGCTGAGGTGAACAACCCTATAAGGGAACATGTTTTCGGAAACAATGGTTCCGAGAGTAACGCATATAGTCGTTACAAAACACTACGTTGCGGCCCAACGTAGTGGTACAATAGGTTGGCCACCTAGAGTACGCGTGGAGAGTGTTTTCAGTCTTTGTGATTGATAAACACTCTGGTTTATGGTGTGAAGAATTGTGTTGAAGCATTAGTAAGCCTGGAGAAAAGTTCATGGTCTTGTGACCCCTCAGCATAAATTGAAATCTGAGTTATTCATACTACTTCCCGATTATTGAAAAAAATCGTGGAAGATTCTTATTCTTCTAAAGGATGAATGTAGTAAGTAGAATGATCCTTAGAAAGGAGAAAATGGTAGAATGCGATTGAGAAGGTTATAATAATAAAACTTCTGAAAAGAGAATGAATAACATTATTCAAGAGAATATGTAATAATCGGAATAGCACCGAGTAGATGAAGTTTCGGTGATTCCGAGGACGGAATCCTTATAAGGGGGAGAGGATGTAAAAACCCGAATTTTTAGATATTATTAAATAAGGATTTAATAAATAAAATTCTTAAACCATGAGGTGGGTTCGAATAAGAGTATATATATGAGATATGAGGTATGTGGTATTATATTACATAGGGTAATATGGACTATGTAATATGTGTTTTGTGATTTATAAATATACTATTAATGTATATTTGTTATTTAGCGTAGAGACGATTCAGTGGAGATAAAGGAAGTGGATAAATTCCTATCGATATTAAATAATTTATATAGTTATTTTATCATAGTAAGTTGGTGACATTAAATATCCTTAATGTATAAATCACCATATTCTTGTGTACATGTATTCATAACTAGTATGTTTATAATATAAGTTATTAATAGCACTTAAGCTATCCGTGAATAGGTTTGGATAGTGAAGCATGAGTTAGTTAAGGGAATTAACTAATAAGAATAAATATTAGTTAATATAAGTTGTGAGTTATATTATGGAATAATATAATGTCAGTATTGAATCTTAATTAACTATGGTGATATAGTATAGGGTTTAATTTACTTAAGTAAATGAGTGAATTAATATGTGTGTTGAATATGTAATTATAGTTGGTACTTTTATATATATTACTTAGAATAGTAATATGTGAAAAAGTCTAATGTACGAATAACGTTATATATATATATATATATATACGTTATTAAAGGAAGATGAAAATCATTATATCTTTAAATGAATATTTGAAGAAATTATTTTGGGAACAATTTATAGAAAAGAAAGAGAACTAATTATTATATATTTCTAATAAAGGGTATTAAAATAATTTGTAATATTGAATTATTTTAATAAAAGGAGGAAATGTTATTTTTGAATAATAATATTACCTTATATGTTTTTGTATGAGGTGTGATTGGTTAATATAGTAAATATATTAAAACGTATTTGCTATATGTAATTAAATTGATGGAAATAATTTATTATAATAGAAAATAAACTTATTATCTATTTTCTATATATAATATATGTACATGTGTCGTACATATAGTTATTTGATATTATATTAAGAATAATATCATGAGATAATAAATAAAGTATTTTCTAATAATGAATATCTTTATTTGGAGAAAACATAATATTTTATGTTAGGGCTAAATACATAATTTCTAATGTATTTTTCAAGGGAGCTTAATTTATAGAAGGAAACTAAGTTAATTTAATAGCTTGAGTTATTATATTACCGTAAAGGTTATATAGAATATTGGCGTATTTTCATTCACGATATATTTATATATGTGAACCTTGTGACTTAATAGTTCTAATTATATTGAATATGTTATAAGTAGTAAGTGATGGGAATAATAATAAGCTTGAGATTAAGCTTGTGAGGAATGCTTTGTGTGGCACGATAATAGATTCGGTAATGAATCGATTAATTCAAGGATGAAAGAATTATTAATTAAACAATTAATCTATATTAATTGTTATTATAATAATATGTTGAATTATTATTATTGCGAGTGATAGCATGATAATAAGTATATTTGTTATAAATATAATAAGATTTATATTTATTGTGAAAATTAACTATATAAATGTTAATTAATTGTTATTAAAATTATAATTCCATTGATTAAATGAGAAATAGATTAATTAATATTATTATTAATTAATTGATAAGATAAGTAATTTATTAAATTCTATGTGCAAGCATGCGAATAAAATGTATAGCGTATAGTAACTAACTATATATTATATGAAGTGTGAAGTGTAGTGCAACTATGTTATATAGTGTGGTGCAACAATTAGGTGACTATACTATATATAGAAACCATGTGTTAAGATTGATTAAATTGTGAAAGCTACATGAATATATCATGTGGTTATGTGACAAAATTGTACGTGAGTATACAGTAAAAGAATTCATCATGAATGTATAGAGTAAACAATTATAATTGATGATTTCTTTAATATATAATTGAATAATATAACGTGAGGATATCCGGTTAAATTATATCGATAAGATAAAATGTACATGGATTTTATATGTGCAAGTTAAAATTTACTACATGATAGTATTATTAAATGAATACTCGAGAATTTCCTAATATTATTAAATGAATATATGAATGAAAATGAGCATTTATTAGAATATAAATGATTGTGTTATGAGAATGATTAATTCAATTATATTAAATTGAATAATTATAATAATTGAGAAATTGATGGAGTTTGCGATAAACTCATTGATAGCCTTGTGTGGCACAATATAAGAATGATTATATTAATTTAGGCGAACAATTAATCTATATTAATTGTTAATCGTAGAACATTAATTAATTGTCATCGTAGAATAATTGTTATAGAATATTAATAGTGATTAATTAATAATATGTGATTATTATTATTGCAAGAAATATAATAATAATAATGAGCAACGTGTTTATAAATATAATAAGATTTATATTAAAGTGATAATTAATCATATAAGGGTTAATTAAATTGTTATGGAGATTAACAATTATATTGATTGATGAAGGATGTATGTATATTATTAATTAATATTTAATTAATAAGATGAGTAATTCTATGTGCAAGCATGCGAATTAAACGTGTAACATATTAGCTAACTATGTATTATGTGAAGTGTAATATGACACTATTATATGGTAAGGCTTATTGAATTATGGGAGTTACATGATAATAGCCTATGTGACAATATGTATGTAAGTATACATTAAAATAATATATCATGAATATTTTGAAATCAATTATTGATTGTAATAATAAAGGAGATAATGTAATGTGATAACATCCGATTAAATTATATTGATAAGATAAAAATGTACATGGATTATATGTGTGTGGATTATACTTACTACATTATGTGAATAACATGATTATTGGGATTACATTGTAATTCTAATTGTACTCTAAATATATAGTATGATAACTTAGTTATACATATATGCCTAAGTGTATATAAAATGTGGATGTATTGGGTTATTTTATTTTTTCTGCATTGTTCATATCGCTGAGCCTTACTTGTTCCTAAATGATAGACTCATTTTGCTCTTCACGTGCATAACAAAAGGCTAAGGCCTATTCCTTCTTCTTCTCCCCAAACTCAGCAACTAGCATTTTATAGCTCATGATTATGGAGGGAGTGGGATTCATGATGAATCCAACAACCATTTACCTGCTCTTTCATAACCCTTATGCAATCCTTCAACCCGTTAGTTTGGTTTGGAAAATAATAGTATTGCCTGGACATGAATTTCTCTATATATATAAGCTCTTCCCATTCAATTTCATTTGCTGAGATTTTGCTTGAGTTTGATAAATTGAGAGCATATATAATATCAGTCTAGAGTTGTAAGAATTGAATAGCAGCAAGCTCAATCAGTTACAGAGGTATAATCCCTCTTCCTTTGTTCTTCATTTTCGTTTTCTGTTTCTGAAGTTTCTTTCAAATTCTTGATTATGCCAAATTGGTTCATAATTGGTTTGTAGAACCCTTATATTGTTGTTATATGAACATACATACATGATGGAACCACTATATAGCTTTCTTGACTTTAATTTCCATTTTTGCTCTACAATTTCTGTAAAACATCAAATTCGTGAATTTAGTTGGAGTTCATGAAATTGGGAATTTATAAATGGTGATTGACTATTATATAAGCATATATATATATATATGTGTTAGTAAGTTAAAGAAGTCTAATAGCATCTGGGTATGTTGAAATCGATGAAATGGGAGGTTTTGAGTTGGTTTTCGCTGCAGTGTGAACTGCAGAAACTGTTCCCACGCTGCAGCGCCATTGTCCGCGCCGCAGCTCCATTTTCCGCGCCGCAACTCCATTGTCCGCGCCGCAGCGTCAGCTTGAAGCTGTTGTTTCTGCGCCGCAGCGCCTCCCGCGCCGCAGCACCAGATTGTGGCTGTTGTTGCCGCGCCGCAGCACCGGCCTCTGTGTGATGTTTTCTGCAACAAAACTGTTATGTACTAATTGTTTGATTTTGTTTAAACAAGCATGGAAGCATGATTAATACATATATATAAACCTAATGAGGCAATGTAAGCATGTTTTAGTATATTAGCATGCATGGTTAACAAAATGACATGAAGTTTGGAAACGAACTTAAAGTTTCATAAACAATCATTAACATTATAAAGCATGAGTATATTCTGATTTTTGATACGTGGTAGAGCGGCTTAGAAATACATGAAATGAATGATGACTTGTGTATACATGTTTCATAGCATAACGTGAGCATGCTAAACCTCGATTAGTAAATATTTCAAAAGAAAATGGAAGTTTTATGAAACAAACTTTGACACATGTGTGACACATTGAGGTACTGATTTTGCAAACATGTTTACATGACCTAGAACCACATGTAATACATGTTAACTTGCATATATAGATTTTATAAGGTAACGTGAGCACGTGGATCGCGTTAAATGAACTTTACTAGTGAAAGTATTAGTTTTGAACGTAAATCTTAACATGTTATTGTAAGTTTTATATTCTGATATTTATGGACACATGTGATAGTACTCTTAGACTCATTCATGTGTCATGCATGTATATATATACCATGATTAGTTTCCATGATTCAATTTTAGCGTAAACGAAGCATGTTTTCAAGATAATAACAATGCTAGCTACATATATGCTATACGAGTACTCATGAGCATGCCTAATACAAGTTAATATAAATACCTTAAGTGTTTTGAAAGCAAGCATGATAGGCTTTGTAAATTTCATGACCTTGAATGACCGCAAGTGTCAACCTAGAACCTATATCACATATGTTTGGAACAAGGGAAGGTTATACAAATATAAAAAGACTCTTTAACATGTATATATACTATGTGATATATGTGAATCCGATTTTGATGGTTAACTTAGGGGAATGCCATAACTTGCTAAAATGAAATATATTTAGTATTGATTGTGGTCTTATGTGATATTAATAATATGCGAGTATGTTTGCTAATTGTGGTAGTCTCACATAATAGTAATGATGTATAAATATGATCAACTTGAGAAAAGAGGAAGTTAAGGATGGAAATTATACTCTATATGACTGTGTAGCTAGATAAAATGTGAAGTTTAATTATATAACTAATGAATATCATATATATACGTTACGATAGGAATTCAAAAGTGTTGGCTAGCTTTACGTGAGTAAACTACGCTAAAGGCAAGTATCCTAACCGACGCATTTACTTTATGCAATGAAATCTATGATTGTGCAAGTTTCCTAACTTACACTCTTTTACTGTACAAGTATTCTATCTTTGTATATTGCGAACTAGTTTCCTACTTAATCGTTTGAATTGAATTAGCATACTTGAACTCTTATTTCATTAAAGCTATTATTCATGTTGAACTGAGTATTGTTCTTGAATATTGTGAAAGTGTCTATGCCATTTGATTCGGCTAGACTTGTGCTATTGAAAAGCGACCCAAACTAATTGATTGGTTCGGGATCTTGTATTTGACTGAGAAGAACAACCTTCTTTGAAGGGAATATATAATTGTCGGAGAACCGACGTGCACACTTGAGTATGATTGATTGTTATGCATAACGATGGTGCTTTAGGCTGATCACTTGTTGTACCTGTTTTTGTTGGATTTTCAGTTTATTACTGTTAATTCTAGTAGAAGTTCATGGTCCTTAGTGACTGCTCAGTATTCAGTTATCTTGAAATCTTGAATTGATTTGTTATTGAATCACATTGATATTATTCTGTCCTTAGCGACTATTATTGAAAACTGTTGATATTCTTGTTATCCTCGAACTATCAAACTTTGTTATACCCTTTCGAGAATTAAGAATTATATCACTTACCCTTATTGTATATTACTTGCTGGGCAATTTGTGCTCATTCTTGCTTTCCCTAAAACATTTTAGTTAAGGCAGAGCATGGTGAACCTTCGGGCGTTGATAAGGGCAAGGGCAAGGCTACCAACTAGCTTGTCTCTTTTATGTTTTTAAATATTTTAATGTTGTATTAAGATGATGTAGTAAGACTGGATTTGATTATGTTTAAGCTTAAGTTAGATTATGTAATAAGTCGTTAATTGATATTATTATGTAATCTATTAAGTACTGTAGGTTGCGAGACTTGGGGGAATAATTATAATAAATCATTGTAAATTATTCTAGAATAGATTTTTCGCTGTGATTGTGTGATATTTAGTTATTATTATTGTGATGTATTACCATGAGCACGTGATGAACCGAATTCTAGAGACCCCGTGACGGTCCTGGAATTTGGGGGCGTCACAGGTTGGTATCAAAGCCGTAGTTATAAACCTTAGGAACGAGTGTCCTTAGACTATAACTTAGGCGAACTTAGAAGTTGGAAAGGAGATAAAACTCGTATAGAGTTTTCCCTTCAGCAAGACTTAGCGTGTTATAAAATGTAACTTCATTCTATACAATGAACTTATGTTTTATTTAACATTCTAATGGAATTGCTATTTGTTTGTCTTGTGTTTGTGATTGTAGGATGACAGACACAGGTGTACCCGCTAGAGTGGCTGAGGATGAGCCCAGGGATATACATGTAGTATACGAGGCACCTCTAGAGGCTACGCCAGTGCAGGCTGTTGCACCGTTCGAGTTTGACGATGAGGACGAGATTGAGATAGAGTCTGATCTAGAGGAGGAGCCGATGGAGGACGAGCCGATGGAGGATGAGCCAGTAGAGGACTTTGATGAGGCTACTGTAGAGGAGCAGATGCTAGGAGAGTATGAGGAGCGGATCCTCGAGTTAGACTGCAGGGTTCAGGAGCTGGAGGCAGAGGCCCAAGAGAGAGAGTCCGAGTTCCAGAAACTGAGGGACGATGACCACCAGAGGAAGCTGGCCATGCAGGAGTTAGACGTGGAGATCGCCTACCGTAAGGAGGCAGAGATCCAGATGGGGACTCTGTTTCACAGGTCAGTGGCTAGGAATGTAGATTTGGCAGAGAAGCTAGAAGAGGTTGAGCAGAGGGAGCTGAGTGAGAAGACAGAGAAGGAAGCACTCCGCACTCAGTTAGAATTAGAGGTGATGGATAGGATACACTTCGAGGAGAAGTGGGGGGCTGCCCATGAGAGAGCAGATGACCTGGAAGATGAGGTCAAATGTAAGAAGAGGAAAATGAACAAGATGGGGTACGTGTTCCGTTCGGCATTTGAGAGAGTGCTTGATGGTGTGTACCACTACCCGGCAGAGCAGGGACAGACCCTACACACTATTAGCCGAGAGCTGGTTGCTTATATAGCGCAGATGGAGTACAAGAGCACAGTAGAGCGCGGGATGATGTGATGAGATTCCCTTAGATAGTCTAGTGGTATTCTCTTTATGTATTGTATATACTATTTTGTAATCCCAATCTTTTGTGTAAGATGTGGGATAGTGATGTGAACCCCGAGTTAGCTTTTGTTAGAGGAGTAGTTTGGTAGTAGGTTGGTATATTCCCCATCTTTTGTGTTATTAGGGGATATATGTGATAACATTTATAGCAGTATGCTAGGAAAATCATGTAATGAAACGATTTGGCATATAAATATAAATGGAGTTTATTTTAGAAATGTGTTGCAAATTTATTTTTTTTATTATTATTTTTTCTTTAGTATTAAAAGAAATACTTAAGTAATATACTTGAATAATAATAAAATGAAAACTTGTGATGCAGATAATGCCGCCCAGACGTAGATTGACTGCACCTGAGGAGTCAGTGAACAATGAGAAGGAACAAGTAAACCCGATCCAGAAACTGGTAGACTTGTTAGGAGAAGCCTTAAGGGGAAGGAACAATGAACCCGTTCGCCCAAACCTTCAGGCTGTGCCAGTAACAACCTTTAAAGACTTTAAGAGTGTAGGACCCCCGGAGTTCGAGGGAACTACCGACCCAATCGTCGCACAAACGTGGATCAAGGAGATCAAAAAAGCTTTCACTATAGCTAGCGTAGGCGAAGATCAGAAGACGGTGTTTGCCACGTACATGATGAGGGGAGAAGCGAACTACTGGTGGGAGGCTAATCAACAAAGAGCTGGAGAAGGGATAATAGCTTGGGATAAGTTTAAGAAGCTGTTCTTCGAGAATTACTTCCCGAAGAGTATGAAGAATAGGATGGAGGTGAAATTCCTAGAGTTAAAACAAGGTGAGATGACGGTGGCGCAGTATGCGGATAGGTTTAACGAACTAGTGCGATTTGCGGAGCACCAAGTTGGTGATGAGGAGAGAAAGGCTAGACGCTTCGAACAAGGGTTGAAGCCGTGGCTGTTTAATAATGTATCAGTTCTTCAAATTGATTCCATTGCAACATTACTGGAAAAGGCAATCATTGCAGAAGGTGGCAGTGAGGCCTTAAGTCTGTATAACAAAGAGAAGAAAGGAAAGAATGCTGGAGGAGAGAATCGTACTGGAGGAAGCAGCAGTGGAGGAAGTAATTTGTGAAAGAGAAAATGGGAGAATAATAACAACAACAACAAGAACAACAATAATCAATCAGGGAATTTTCGTGGAGGTTTCAAGAAGAGGGCTGAAGGATGCCCAAAGTGTGGGAAGAATCACCAGGGCTAGTGCTGGAAAGGACGTGGCACTTGCTACAACTGCGGACAAGAAGGGCACATCTCGCCCAACTGTCCGAAACCAAAGAAGATCCAAGGGTGTTTTTCTTGCGGCTCAACTGAGCACCGTATTAAGGATTGCCCAAAGAAGGGAAGTGGCGGGGGTAGCAATCAGCAAGAAGGTAACAAGCTGATGATCAGCGAGCCGGCACGATCCAACCGCCCAACCGCCAGAACCTTTAACATGACCGTCCAGGACGCGGTGGCTGCAAAGGACGTGGTGTCAGGTATAACCCCAATCAATGATATAAATGCTTATGTATTATTTGATTCGGGTGCCACCTGTTCTTTTATATTTGAAGAATTTGCTAGTAAACCTAGTACACCCCGAGAACGATTAAAAAATCCTTTGATCATAGAAGTTGCTAATAAGGAAGTGATCCCTGTAGAATACGTTTATCGAGATTATCGCGCAAACATTAAAGAACATGAACTGAGCGTAGACTTGATTCTTATTAGACTGGGAGAATTTGATGTGATACTGGGAATGGATTGGTTGTATAACCATGCTGCGATAATTGACTGTCAGAACAAATGTGTGAACCTTCAGACTCCGAGTAAGTCTAAGGTAGTGTTTTATGGTAGCTTATCGCTTAAGCAATCATGTTGCGGTACGATGATGCAGGCCAAGAGATTGTTAAGGAAAGGATGTGTTAGTTATTTAGCTTACATCGTTGATACTCAAAAAAAGGGAGTAGAAATTAAGGATATATCCGTAGTGAATGAATTTCAAGATGTATTTTAGGACGATCTGCCTGGTCTTCCGCCAGACAGAGAAATCTAATTCGTAATAGACTTAGTATCGGGAACGGCATCGATTTTGAAAGCTCCATATCGTATGGCGCCAGTAGAAATGAAGGAATTGATGATACAATTGCAAGAATTGTTGGATAAGGGTTACATTCGACCGAGTGTTTCTCCTTGGGGAGCACCAGTACTATTCGTTAAGAAGAAGGACGGATCGATGAGGCTTTGTATCAATTATCGAGAATTGAACAGGGTAACGATCAAGAACCGATATCCGCTACCGAGGATAGACGACCTGTTTGATCAACTGAAGGGAGCAAAGTGTTTCTCAAAAATTGACCTACGAACAGGATATCATCAACTGAAAGTGAGGGATGAGGACATACCAAAGACTGCGTTTCGAACCCGTTATGGACACTATGAGTTTTTGGTAATGTCATTCCGATTGACTAATGCTCCGGCAGCATTTATGGACTTGATGAACCGAGTTTTCAAGCCATACTTGGATAAATTTGTAGTGGTTTTTATCGACGACATTTTGATCTACTCAAAGACAGAGGAAGAACAAGCCGAACATCTGAAGATTGTTTTGGAGGCACTAAAGAAGGAGAAGATGTATGCGAAATTTGCAAAGTGCGAATTTTGGATGGAGAAGGTTCAATTCTTAGGTCACGTGGTGGATAAGAATGGAATCGCTGTAGACCCTGCGAAGGTAGAAGCAGTAAGTAATTGGGAACAACCGAGAACACCGACGGAGGTGAGAAGCTTTTTAGGGTTAGCTGGGTACTATCGAAGATTCATCCAAGATTTTTCCAAGATAGCAACCCCGTTAACCAATTTGACTAGAAAGACGGTGAAATTTGTATGGACTGACAAATGTGAGGAGAGTTTGCAGGAGTTGAAGAAGAGATTGAGCGAAGCACCTGTATTATCATTACCAGATGATGCGGGAAATTTTGTGGTGTATAGTGATGCATCGCACAAGGGACTTGGCTGTGTGCTTATGCAGTACAGCAAGGTCATTGCGTATGCATCACGACAATTGAAGGATTATGAAAAACGATACCCTACTCACGACTTAGAGTTAGCGGCAGTAGTTTTTGCGTTAAAGATATGGAGGCATTATTTGTAAGGAGAAAAATGTGAAATATACACGGACCACAAAAGTCTGAAATATATATTCACACAAAAGGAGTTGAATATGCGGCAGAGAAGGTGGTTAGAATTAATCAAAGACTATGACTACGATATTCTTTATCACCCGGGAAAGGCAAACGTGGTTGCCGACGCTCTGAGCAGGAAAGGAAGGGAAAAGTTGTTTAATTTAATGACTCAGGAAGAATTGATAAGAGAGATGGAGAAATTGGAAATAGAAGTGAAAGAACCAAAGAAGCCTGGAGAGAAGTTGTTTGTAGTGGGAGCTCATCCGACATTGTTGGATAGAGTAAAGGAAGCCCAGGAAAAAGATGAAGAGTGTGAGAAAATTCGAAAGAGGATCACAGAGAATGAGGAAGAGAAATTTTGAATGGATAAAGACGGTATCTTAAGATTCAAAGGAAGAGTGTGGGTACCAGCGGTAACCGAGTTAAGGGAAGAGATTTTGCGTGAGGCACATAATACGGCATATTCCGTTCATTCGGGAGGCATTAAGATGTACCGAGATTTGAAGCAACATTTTTGGTGGCCCAATTTGAAACGAAAAGTCGCAGAGTGCATCAGTAGATGTTTGACTTGTCAACGCGTTAAAGCAGAGCATCAACGGCCGAGTGGTTTATTATAACCGTTGGAAATACCAGAGTGGAAATGGGAGCATATTACCATGGACTTCGTGGTAGGACTTCCAGTTACACAGAAAGGTTATGATGCCATTTGGGTTATCGTGGATCGACTAACGAAGACCGCACATTTTCTACCAATCAAGATCCGCTACAGTTTAAATCAGTTAGCGAGCCTATACGTAAAAGAAATTATCTCACGACATGGAGTGCCGGTGTCAATTGTCTCTGATCGAGATCCGCGCTTCACGTCTAATTTTTGGAAGAGTTTGCAAGAAAGAATGGGAACACAATTAAGGCTGAGTACTTCTTACCATCCTCAGACCGACGGACAGAGTGAGCGAACGATACAAACGCTGGAGGACATGATTAGGACTTGCGTGTTGGATTTTAAGGGAAATTGGGACGACCACCTACCCTTAGTCTAATTTGCGTATAATAATAGTTACCATGCGAGTATCGGCATGCCACCGTACGAAGCTCTTTACGGAAGAAAGTGCAGAACGCCATTATGTTGGGACGAAGTCGGAGAGCGACGAATACTCGGACCAGAGCTAGTACAACAAACCGCAGACGTGGTGACAGTGATAAGGGCTAGACTTGTAGCAGCCCATGATCGCCAGAAGAAATACGCAGATTTGCATCGGTAGAACCGAGACTATAAAGTCGGCAGTTTTATTTTCTTGAAGGTATCTCCATGGAAGGGAAAAATCCGTTTCGGCAAGAAAGGAAAATTGAGTCCAAGATTCATAGGACCGTTCGAGATACTGAAGCGAGTGGGCGAAGTGGCATACAAAGTTGCATTACCACCCGAGTTGGAGCACATCCACAACGTGTTCCACATTTCCGTGTTGCGACCGTACAAGGCCGACTACAAGCACGTGATTTCTTACGAACCAATTCAAGTGGAGAAGAACTTGGCGTATGAAGAAATTCCTGTCCAGATATTAGATAGGAAAGAGCAAACCTTAAGAAATAAAGTTATTTCATCTGTAAAAGTACTTTGGCGTAACCACGATGTCGAGGAGGCAACGTGGGAGTTAAAAGATAGGATAATGAGGGATTTTCCCCATTTATTTGTGTAACCTTGTAGCAATTCCGGGACGGAATTTTTTTAAGGGGGGGAGGATGTAATACTCGAGAATTTCCTAATATTATTAAATGAATATATGAATGAAAATGAGCATTTATTAGAATATAAATGATTGTGTTATGAGAATGATTAATTCAATTATATTAAATTGGATAATTATAATAATTGAGAAATTGATGGAGTTTGCGATAAACTCATTGATAGCCTTGTGTGGCACAATATAAGAATGATTATATTAATTTAGGCGAACAATTAATCTATATTAATTGTTAATCGTAGAACATTAATTAATTGTCATCGTAGAATAATTGTTATAGAATATTAATAGTGATTAATTAATAATATGTGATTATTATTATTGCAAGAAATATAATAATAATAATGAGCAACGTGTTTATAAATATAATAAGATTTATATTAAAGTGATAATTAATCATATAAGGGTTAATTAAATTGTTATGGAGATTAACAATTATATTGATTGATGAAGGATGTATGTATATTATTAATTAATATTTAATTAATAAGATGAGTAATTCTATGTGCAAGCATGCGAATTAAACGTGTAACATATTAGCTAACTATGTATTATGTGAAGTGTAATATGACACTATTATATGGTAAGGCTTATTTAATTATGGGAGTTACATGATAATAGCCTATGTGACAATATGTATGTAAGTATACATTAAAATAATATATCATGAATATTTTGAAATCAATTATTGATTGTAATAATAAAGGAGATAATGTAATGTGATAACATCCGATTAAATTATATTAATAAGATAAAAATGTACATGGATTATATGTGTGTGGATTATACTTACTACATTATGTGAATAACATGATTATTGGGATTACATTGTAATTCTAATTGTACTCTAAATATATAGTATGATAACTTAGTTATACATATATGCCTAAGTGTATATAAAATGTGGATGTATTGGGTTATTTTATTTTTTCTGCATTGTTCATATCGCTGAGCCTTACTTGTTCCTAAATGATAGACTCATTTTGCTCTTCACGTGCATAACAAAAGGCTAAGGCCTATTCCTTCTTCTTCTCCCCAAACTTAGCAACTAGCATTTTATAGCTCATGATTATGGAGGGAGTGGGATTCATGATGAATCCAACAACCATTTACCTGCTCTTTCATAAACCTTATGCAATCCTTCAACCCGTTAGTTTGGTTTGGAAAATAATAGTATTGCCTGGACATGAATTTCTCTATATATATAAGCTCTTCCCCTTCAATTTCATTTGCTGAGATTTTGCTTGAGTTTGATAAATTGAGAGCATATATAATATCAGTCTAGAGTTGTAAGAATTGAATAGCAGCAAGCTCAATCAGTTACAGAGGTATAATCCCTCTTCCTTTGTTCTTCATTTTCGTTTTCTGTTTCTGAAGTTTCTTTTAAATTCTTGATTATGCCAAATTGGTTCATAATTGGTTTGTAGAACCCTTATATTGTTGTTATATGAACATACATACATGATGGAACCACTATATAGCTTTCTTGACTTTAATTTCCATTTTTGCTCTACAATTTCTGTAAAACATCAAATTCGTGAATTTAGTTGGAGTTCATGAAATTGGGAATTTATAAATGGTGATTAACTGTTATATAAGCATATATATATATATATATATATATATATGTGTGTGTGTGTGTGTGTGTGTTAGTAAGTTAAAGAAGTCTAATAGCATCTAGGTATGTTGAAATCGATGAAATGGGAGGTTTTGGGTTGGTTTTCGCCGCAGTGTGAACTGCAGAAACTGTTCCCACGCCGCAGCGCCATTGTCCGCGTCGCAGCGCCATTTTCCGTGCCGCAATGCCATTGTCCGCGCCGCAGCGTCAGCTTGAAGCTGTTGTTTCTGCGCCGCAGCGCCACCCGGGCCGCAGCGCCAGATTGTGGCTGTTGTTGCCGCGCCGCAGCACCGGCCTCTGTGTGATGTTTTCTGCAACAAAACTGTTATGTACTAATTGTTTGATTTTGTTTAAACAAGCATGGAAGCATGATTAATACATATATATATAAACCTAATGAGGCAATGTAAGCATGTTTTAGTATATTAGCATGCATGGTTAACAAAATGACATGAAGTTTGGAAACGAACTTAAAGTTTCATAAACAATCATTAACATTATAAAGCATGAGTATATTCTGATTTTTGATACGTGGTAGAGCGGCTTAGAAATACATGAAATGAATGATGACTTGTGTATACATGTTTCATAGCATAACGTGAGCATGCTAAACCTCGATTAGTAAATATTTCAAAAGAAAATGGAAGTTTTATGAAACAAACTTTGACACATGTGTGACACATTGAGGTACTGATTTTGCAAACATGTTTACATGACCTAGAACCACATGTAATACATGTTAACTTGCATATATAGATTTTATAAGGTAACGTGAGCACGTGGATCGCGTTAAATGAACTTTACTAGTGAAAGTATTAGTTTTGAACGTAAATCTTAACATGTTATTGTAAGTTTTATATTCTGATATTTATGGACACATGTGATAGTACTCTTAGACTCATTCATGTGTCATGCATGTATATATATACCATGATTAGTTTCCATGATTCAATTTTAGCGTAAACGAAGCATGTTTTCAAGATAATAACAATGCTAGCTACATATATGCTATACGAGTACTCATGAGCATGCCTAATACAAGTTAATATAAATACCTTAAGTGTTTTGAAAGCAAGCATGATAGGCTTTGTAAATTTCATGACCTTGAATGACCGCAAGTGTCAACCTAGAACCTATATCACATATGTTTGGAACAAGGGAAGGTTATACAAATATAAAAAGACTCTTTAACATGTATATATACTATGTGATATATGTGAATCCGATTTTGATGGTTAACTTAGGGGAATGCCATAACTTGCTAAAATAAAATATATTTAGTATTGATTGTGGTCTTATGTGATATTAATAATATGCGAGTATGTTTGCTAATTGTGGTAGTCTCACATAATAGTAATGATGTATAAATATGATCAACTTGAGAAAAGAGGAAGTTAAGGATGGAAATTATACTCTATATGACTGTGTAGCTAGATAAAATGTGAAGTTTAATTATATAACTAATGAATATCATATATATACGTTACGATAGGAATTCAAAAGTGTTGGCTAGCTTTACGTGAGTAAACTACGCTAAAGGAAAGTATCCTAACCGACGCATTTACTTTATGCAATGAAATCTATGATTGTGCAAGTTTCCTAACTTACACTCTTTTACTGTACAAGTATTCTATCTTTGTATATTGCGAACTAGTTTCCTACTTAATCGTTTGAATTGAATTAGCATACTTGAACTCTTATTTCATTAAAGCTATTATTCATGTTGAACTGAGTATTGTTCTTGAATATTGTGAAAGTGTCTATGCCATTTGATTCGGCTAGACTTGTGCTATTGAAAAGCGACCCAAACTAATTGATTGGTGCGGGATCTTGTATTTGACTGAGAAGAACAACCTTCTTTGAAGGGAATATATAATTATCGGAGAACCGACGTGCACACTTGAGTATGATTGATTGTTATGCATAACGATGGTGCTTTAGGCTGATCACCTGTTGTACCTATTTTTGTTGGATTTTCAGTTTATTACTGTTAATTCTAGTAGAAGTTCATGGTCCTTAGTGACTGCTCAGTATTCAGTTATCTTGAAATCTTGAATTGATTTGTTATTGAATCACATTGATATTATTCTGTCCTTAGCGACTATTATTGAAAACTGTTGATATTCTTGTTATCCTCGAACTATCAAACTTTGTTATACCCTTTCGAGAATTAAGAATTATATCACTTAACCTTATTGTATATTACTTGCTGGGCAATTTGTGCTCATTCTTGCTTTCCCTAAAACATTTTAGTTAAGGCAGAGCATGGTGAACCTACGGGCGTTGATAAAGGCAAGGGCAAGGCTACCAACTAGCTTGTCTCTTTTATGTTTTTAAATATTTTAATGTTGTATTAAGATGATGTAGTAAGACTGGATTTGATTATGTTTAAGCTTAAGTTAGATTATGTAATAAGTCGTTAATTGATATTATTATGTAATCTATTAAGTACTGTAGGTTGCGAGACTTGGGGGAATAATTATAATAAATCATTGTAAATTATTATAGAATAGATTTTTCGCTGTGATTGTGTGATATTTAGTTATTATTATTGTGATGTATTACCATGAGCACGTGATAAACTGAATTCTAGAGACCCCGTGACGGTCCTGGAATTTGGGGGCATCACAGCTGACACCTATTCCAGAGGAAGAGGACGAGGACGAGTATGAAGAGCAGGAAGAGGAGGAAGAGGATCCCGAAGAGGAATTTCCACCTCACTCTGTTAGTGCTAAGATATACGAGGCAGTTTACGACAGTAATGTGGAGCTTCATGGTCGAGTCGGATAGCTCAAGGAAACCATCCAGCAGTGGGACTAGACTATCGAGGATATGGCTAGTGATCTAGGAGAAGCACAATGGAACCTAATACATGCAGAGAATGATCGAGACGAGGCACGAGCCGAGCTAGCAAAGCTAAAGCAAGATATCCAAGAAGAGTCGACGAAGCGTGCCAGAGCTGAGGAAACAAGCTTGAGGGCTACTCAACGAGCCGATCGAGCTGAGTACGAGGCGGAAACCAAGAGAGCCAAGCTAAGGTAAACAGAATATGTTTTCCATACGGCTATAGATAGGGCCCAGGACCGTATCTTCTATTACCTAGCTCAATTCCAAGGGTTACCATGGTATGTGGTGGACCAAAGGACAGCGTTTCGGGTGATGAAGGAAGATCGTAGAGAGGCTGTGCGACGTCTTAATATGCCTAGACATTAGAACTTTTAAATTATGTGTTCTTTTTGAAATAAATTAATGTAAATCCCATAATTTGAGATAATAATGGGGTAAAGTGATGATGTAGTCCTGTAACTTGTTCCAGTTTAGGAAAAATGATGTAAATAGCAGGAATGCTATCTATCCTATGTTTTTAAAACTACGAGTAATGAATAAAAGAAATTTATTGATGTGCTATGTGTTCATATGTGAACTGAGTTATTTAACTGTTTAAAGTTTAACTTGAATACTTAAGAATTGACTAAAGGATCTAATAATAATAATAATAATATCTTCTTAATAGAAAATGCCTCCTAGAAGAAGACCAACACGTCAAAACCCCGAGGGTTCGACAAACAACAACAATAACGATGGAACAAACCCTAACTCAGTTCAGCAGTTAGTGAACTTGCTGACAGGAGCATTGGCAAATCAGCAGCAAGTGCAGGCCACGACGTTCAAAGAGTTTAAGGCAGTAGGACCGCCTGAATTCAAGGGATCGACAAACCCTATCAAGGCCCAGACATGGGTGATGGAAATGGAGAAGGTCTTTGACGTGGCTAAGGTCGATGAAGACCAGAAGACAGCATTTGCGACTTTCATGTTAAAGGCAGATGCTAGTTTCTTGTGGCATACGAATAAGACCCGAGAGGGAGAGGGAGTCATAACGTGGGAATGTTTTAAGAAAATGTTCTACGAAATGTACTTCCCAGTAAGTTCGCAGGACCAGATGGAGGTCCAATTCTTAGAGCTGAAACAGGGAGGAATGACAGTGTCGGAGTACACCGCAAAATTCAACGAGTTGGCCATGTTTACTACTTACCAGGTCAGCATGGACGCTAGGTAGGCAAGGAGGTTTGAGCGGGGACTGAAACCCTGGCTCTACAGCAAGGTCTCTATGTTCCAGCTAAACACATTTGTAGCCGTGCTGGAAAAAGCCATACTTGCTGAGGGAGGAAGCGAAACGGTGAGTAAATTTAATCAAGATAAGAAGAAGAAGGTTGAGACTAAAAACAAGGCTGGTGGTAGCGTAGTTATCCATCAGAAGAGGAAGTGGAATGACAACACCTCTGCTGGGAGTTAGCAGGGAGGCCAGCAGAAGAGGTAGCTCGAAATATGTGCTACATACGGGAAGACTCACACTGGAGTGTGCATAAAAGGGAAACGGGTGTGCTATAACTTTGGTCAGGAAGACCACATCGAGCCGAACTGCCCAAACCCGAAGAAGGGAGCTTGCTATACATGTGGACCCAAGGACCACATGGCTCATAATTTCCCTAAGAAGCCAGCGACGGGGTCAACAGGGAGTGGAGGAAATGGCAGCGGCAGCACTCTGACTGTAACGGGATGAAATTTAATTGAACCGTGATTCTGGGGACAGAATCCTTTTAAGGGGGGAAAGATGTGATAAACAAGATTTTTGTAATTTATTTTGAATATTTATTGAATTAAATAAATATTTTTCGATGATTTAATTATTGAGTTAAATAATTAATTGATGAATTTGTGGTAGAGTAATTTAATTATATGTGTCACATTAGTTAAATTAATGTGGTGAATTTTTTATATTCAAAGTATGTATTTAATTGAGCTTATTTGATTAATATAATAATTAATAAGCATAATGTTATTCTAATTAATTTAATAATTAATTAGAGATTTATGATTAGACATAATTAATAAATAAGAATTTTAATTATGTGACTATGTGATTTAATGTAGATTTATGCTATTTTATTTAATTAATTTAAATAGCATTATTTGATTTAATTGGGTGTGACATTAATTAACTATATAATAGTAAGTTAATTAAATTAAATGGAAAGGAGGAATAAGGGACAAACAAACTAAGCCCTAGTGGGGGTTGGAGCCAGTTAACCCATTATGGGATTAACTGACGACCCATAACCCACGACTTCTATTACGCGTAAAATATATTAATTTACATATACATATCAGTTCATATAATTAATTTGTAAGACACTAAGTTCCAGAGAGAAAAAGAGAGAAATTGAGAGAAAAGACTCGAGAATTAGTTAGAGAAGAGATTGAAGAATTTAGTTGCATCATCATCACTAACTAGCAAGGGTAATTCTTCTCCTACGTTTTTAAATTCAAGTTCTTACAGTTTCCATTAACGTATTCTTAAAAAGTTCTCTGTGAATGACTAATTTGATGATTAATGCATGATATGATTTTATATGTATTATTATATGATCATAACATGTTTTATACCATGTATGCATGATTTAATGTGATAAATTTCATACAATTATACTTGATTTGATTTTTACAAAAGTCACAGAGTAGAAAAGTTGTATATATGGCCATACAGCCCTTATGTATAATTTTTATACTATGAATCGATGATTTAACTTTGAATTAGCACTTACATATGATTGTACACGTTTATACGAACAAAACGGAAGTTAAACGAACGGATTCGGTGTTATAACGAATCCGTAAAGTTAAATTTCGTGATTTTCCTTCAAAACATGATATAAGTATGAAAAACAGTGAATTTGATTTCTATAACTTGTGTAATTAAGTGATTTAGAATGCTAAGATCATGCTAGAAATATTGTATAGTGTTTCTATGAAGTCCATACTTCATGGGTAGCAATTAAATTGTTGTGGTAGCATTTACTCTGGGCCTGGTTCTCTGTTATTCGTGAACTGCAGATTCTGAAAATGGCGTTTGGAGCTGCAGCGCCAACTTTAAGCCTAAGATTGGGGCCGCAGCGCCAGTGGAGCTGCAGCGCCAAGATTGGGGCTGCAGCGCCAGTGGAGCTGCAGCGCCATTTTTAGTTCAAATGGTGGAGCTGCAGCGCCACTTGGCAATTTTGCCCAAAAATGAGATTTTAATTGTTCAAGTCCAGGAAATGTAATTGTAACCTAATGTAATAAACATGAAGACATGATTAAACATATAATAAGAGGTTAATAACTTATATTACGTGAGTAATTAATAAGTTAATTACATGACTTGATTCGTTAATTGTATAGTCCAATAACGTGCTCAAGACCGATGTGTGTGATTCGATACGTATATCGAGTTATTGATTAATGTGTATTGTGAACGTATTGATATGTAGGATTTAATAAAGAACGTGAATTATAATTGTAGCTTGTGCAAGAGGCAAGTTTCCTATCCTTAAACTTGTTTAATATTTTGCAAGTTTCCTAAACTCAAATCTTACTTTTACATTGAGCAAGTTCTTATCCTTGTTTATTCAAGTTGAGATTTTCATATGAGATATTACTATTTTTTTTAAGCATGATTCAGCTATACAATACTTATTCGATTGTATACTCTCGAGATTTACCATTCAAGTTGAATATCGATGATATTGTTGAACTTATAGGACTAGTAAACCCTTATTTATTCGACTAGTCCATAGTTGATGTACGTTCTAAATTCTAGAATACTTATTGAGCTTATCCAAACCAAACTTCCTTTGGTGCGGACTCTGATGTCAAAACTGAGATGAACAACCCTTTAATAGGGGATTATTTACGCTTTAGCGTTGAGATATTGTGCACAGTATGGTACTAAGGGCTGATCCCCCTAAGTACGAGAAGTAGAGTCCATAGTCTTATGACTGTTAAAGGTTTAAAGCATAAACACTTTACAACCTAGGACATAGTTCAAGGTCTTATGACCCTCAGATGTTCTTTTGATTCCTATTATTTATCCTCGAGTCAGAAGTTGAGTTTCTTTATTCAGATGTCTTTGATTTACTCGCATGTTATTATATTGTTGTCATATTATTATACTTGTGGGCAATCGTGCTCACTCTTGCGTAATAATAACATTGCAGTTAAGAACGAAAGGTCCGACGAGCCTTCTACTAGCAAAGGCAAAGGCAAAGTCAACAAGTGATGAAGACTTGTTGTTTATTTTAATTGTTATGTTTCAGACTTATGTTAAAGTTGTGTAAGACTTATTTAATTATTTATATTTCCGCATTTGAGATTTAAGGTTAAGTACGACCTGGGATTGATGTATTTATTTTCAGATGTTGTAACCCCATAAGGGGAGGATTATTTCTATTTATTTCATGGTTTGCATTTACTATGGGTAGATAGATAGATGATATTTGTACAGTGAACACCAAGTCCCGTGGAAATTGAAGTACCTGGATTTGGGGGTGTCACAGGTTGGTATCAAAGCTGTAGGTTATGAACCTTAGGTGGGGAAAAACCTTAGGATAGTAGCCTTTTTAGAGATCGAGAACATAGTAATGATAACTCTTATCGAGTTCTAAGAAAGATAATAACTTACCTTATGTGCTACGTGCTTATACTTATATATTCGAGTCTCGATTAGCATCACGTAATTACTAAAACTTAAAATTTTATTTGTCAGGATGACGAATGCTGGAGAACCTAGTCAGTCCAGGGACCTTGTACCCCTAGAGGCTAGAGAGGAGGAGCCCCGAGATATCCACGTAGTTTGGGAGCAGCTAGTCCGACGAGAGCCATCACCCTTGATCACAGTCATTGGTCAGGAGAATGTGCCGGTGTCTAATTCAGAGGAGGACTCTGAGGAAGACCCTGAGGAGATTGAAGTTCAGGCTGAGGCAGCTGAAGAGGAGGAGGAAGACCCTGAAGAGTTCCCGCCGAGCTCTATCAGTGCCGAGATGTATGACGAGCTGTATGACCGTAACATAGAGTTACGTGATACTGTTCAGGAGCTGAGGGAGACTGTTCAGGAGCTGAGGGAGCGGTCGGTTACTCAACAGTCTACCATCGAGCTGAGGGATGGAGAGGTTGAGGCTCTTCACACACGTTTGGGAAATGTAGAGTGGAATTTGGTTCACGAGAAAGGCCAAACTGAGCAGAAGTCAGAGGAAATAGAGGAATTGAAGAATGAACTGAAAGAGAAATCAGCAAGGCTGGCCATAGCAGAGGAGGCTTGGGTAAGGGAATCACGACGAGCAAATCTCGCAGAAGATAATTGTCGGGCGAAGAAGGCCAAGCTTGAAGAGACGTACTCTACACTTCAGTATGCAATTGACGAGGCCCAGGATCGGGTTATGAGGTACCCAATTCAGTTCGAAGGACTACCGTCGTACATGCTAGATCGCAGGACGATGTCTCGGATTATGGAAGAAGAGCGTGGCAAAGCTGTTCGTCGCCTTAATGGGCAGTGATAGGAACATTTGATTTTGTGAAACCTATCTGGTAGTTAATAATGTAAATTCCAATGTGTTTATAAACAGAGGAATATTTTATGTTTTAAATCCTGTAGATTCTTTATCTCAGGATAGTTGATGTAAATAGCAGTGATGCTATCGTATTATGTTAAAACTTTTGATTTAGTAATATATCAGAGTTTATTTAAGATAATGTGTTGACTGATTGTGTCTAAATGTTTAAGTTAAGCCTTAGATATTTAAAAGATTGAATAAAGTTCTAATACGCGTATTTCTTAACAGTAAAATGCCGCCAAGGAGACGATCTAACCGTCAACAGGCCCAAGAAGGGCCAACTAACAACAACAACGACGCCAATGCTAACCCCGTTCAGCAGTTGGCGAACTTACTTGCTGGAGCGCTTAACAACCAACCTCAAGCTCCACCGAACACAACGTTCAAGGACTTCAAGGCGGTGGGACCGCCAGAGTTTAAAGGCACCATGAACCCGATAGAAGCTCAAACCTGGGTCATGGAGATGGAAAAAGTTTTTGACGTCGCCAGAGTCAGAGAGGACCAGAAAACCGCCTATGCAACGTTCATGCTGAAATCTGAGGCCAGCTATTGGTGGCAAGCGAATAAGGTCCGGGGAGGTGAAG
This sequence comes from Panax stipuleanatus, assembly GCA_020205555.1. Taxonomy (NCBI): domain Eukaryota; kingdom Viridiplantae; phylum Streptophyta; class Magnoliopsida; order Apiales; family Araliaceae; genus Panax; species Panax stipuleanatus. The sequence goes on from CM035115.1 coordinate 38,050,778, forward strand.
GTGTGATTACCTGGGAGAGGTTCAAGGAGATGTTCTTCGAGATGTACTTTCCGACCAGCTCGCAGAATCAAATGGAGGTCCAGTTCTTGGAACTGAAACAGGGAAATATGTCCGTACCAGAATATGCGGCGAAATTCAATGAGTTGGCTAGGTTTGCCACGTATCAAGTGCACACCGATCAGAGGAAGGCAAGGAGGTTTGAACAGGGCCTGAAGCCCTGGTTGTATAGCAAAGTGTCAATGTTCCAATTGAACACTTTCGCTGGGGTGTTGGAGAAGGCCATTCTCGCTGAAGGCGGGAGTGAAGCAGTTACAAAGTATAACCAAGATCAGAAAAAGAAGAAGAGTGAAGGTGAAGGAATTAACAAGGCTAGTGGTAGCAACACGGGAGGGAGTAATAATCAGAAGAGGAGGTGGAATGATAACTCATCGACTGGGAATCAGCAAGGTGGTCAGAAAAAGAGGATCGAAGCTTGTTCGACCTGCGGGAAAGCTCACCTGGGGGTCTGTATGAAGGGAAAACGAGTATGCTATAATTGTGGTCAGGAAGGCCACATAGCACCTAACTGTCCGAACCCAAAGAAGGGCGCTTGCTTCACTTGCAGCTCAAAGGACCATCTGGCAAGGGACTGTCCCAAGAAGGGATCTGGAAGGGAAGGATCAGGTGGAAACAGGGGAAACAGCGGTGGAAGTGCTTTAACTATCACGGGACCAACCGCAACCAACCGACCAACCGCCAGGACCTTCAACATGACCGTGCAGGATGCTGTGCAATCTCGCGATGTGGTGTCAGGTATCATTCCGATCAATAAAGTTAATGCTTATGTACTATTTGATTCGGGTGCTACTTGTTCATTTATATCCGATGACTTTGCTAAGAACTTAGAACTTCCTATGGACGAGTTAGAATACCCCATGAATATAGAGATTGCGAATAGAGAAGTAATTCCTGTTAAGTATGTACACAAGAACTGTAGAGTAGATATTAAGGGTAACATTATGAACATAAATCTTATCCCGATTAGACTTGGGGGATTCGATGTAATTCTGGGAATGGATTGGCTAGTCAATTATGGGGCTGTAATTGATTGCCAGAGAAAGTGTATCAACCTTATGACCCCGTCAAAGGTTGTGTTTTATGGCAGTAAATCGCCTAGACAAGCGAGTTGTCTGACGATGATGCAGGCCAGGAAGTTGTTAAGACAAGGCTGTGTAGGATATTTAGCCTACATAGTCGATAGTCGTAAAGAAAACCCAAAATTAGAAGATATACCAGTCGTGAGGGACTTCTTAGACGTATTTCCGGATGATCTGCCAGGACTTCCGCCAGACAGAGAGGTTGAGTTTGTGATTGATTTGGCGCCAGGGACGGCCCCAATATCGAAGGCACCGTACCGGATGGCTCCGGTAGAGATGAAAGAGTTAATGGTACAACTGCAAGAGTTACTGGACAAGAAGTACATCCAACCGAGCGTATCGCCGTGGGGAGCGCCAGTGTTGTTTGTGAAAAAGAAGGACGGGACGATGCGGCTTTGCATCGACTACAGAGAACTGAATAAGGTCACAATTAAGAATAGATATCCATTACCGAGGATCGACGATCTGTTCGACCAATTGAAGGGTGCAAGGTACTTTTCAAAGATAGACTTGAGGAGTGGCTATCATCAGCTGAAGGTGAGGCCAGAGGATGTTCCAAAGACAGCATTTAGGACTCGATATGGTCACTACGAATTTTTGGTAATGTCATTTGGTCTAACGAATGCTCCTGCAGCATTCATGGGCTTAATGAATGGAGTGTTCAAGCCGTTTTTGGACAAATTCGTGGTGGTCTTTATCGACGATATTTTGGTATACTCGAAGAACAAGGAAGAACATGTAGAACATCTGAAGTTAACATTAGAGGCGTTGAGAAGAGAGAAGTTGTATGCCAAATTTTCTAAATGTGAATTCTGGATTGAAAGAGTGCAATTTCTTGGACATGTGATCGACAAGGATGGAATTTCGGTAGATCCCTCTAAAGTAGAAGCTGTGATGAACTGGGATCAGCCGAAAACACCATCGGAAGTGAGGAGTTTTCTTGGATTGGCGGGTTATTATAGAAGATTTATTCAGGACTTTTCCAAGATCGCAACTCCGCTGACAAATTTGACTAGAAAATCGGTGAAATTCGTTTGGACAGAGAAGTGTGAGGAAAGTTTCCAAGAGCTTAAGAGGAGGTTGAGTTCGGCACCTGTGTTATCCCTTCCGGATGACACAGGAAATTTTATGATTTATAGTGATGCGTCGCATAAAGGACTTGGCTGTGTACTTATGCAAAACGGCAGGGTCATTGCGTATGCGTCACGACAATTGAAAGACTATGAGAAGGGGTATCCGACCCATGACTTGGAGTTAGCTGCAGTGGTATTTGCTTTAAAAATTTGGAGACACTATCTCTATGGGGAGAAGTGTGAAATATATACAGACCACAAGAGTCTGAAATATATTTTTACACAGAAGGACTTGAATATGCGCCAGAGAAGGTGGCTGGAGTTAATTAAGGACTATGACTGTGAAATCTTATACCATCCGGGTAAGGCTAATGTGGTTGCCGACACCTTAAGCAGAAAGGGTCGGGAGAAATTGATGATGTTGACTGCTCAGGAGGAGCTAATTTCAGCAATGGAAAAGCTGGAATTGGAAGTGAAGTATCCGATAGAGATTGACGAGAAGTTGTTTCAGATGCAAACTGGTACAACCCTATTGGATAAATTTAAGGAAGCTCAACTTCAGGACGAAGAATGTGAAAAGGTTAAGAAAAAGATATCTGAAGGAACCGAACCGAGATTCAAGATAGACAGTGAGGGACTACTGAGATTTGAGAACAGAGTTTGGGTACCGTCAGTGCCAGAGATTAAGGATAACATTTTTAGCGAGGCTCATAGCTCACGATATTCGATTCACCCCGGTAGTACCAAGATGTACCAGGATCTTCGACAGCACTTCTGGTGGCCGAATTTGAAACGAGATGTTGCTGAGTGTGTTGCAAAGTGTCTAACCTGTCAGAAAGTGAAAGCAGAACATCAGAGACCAAGTGGTTTGCTACAACCCCTGGAAATCCCAGAATGGAAATGGGAACACATTACGATGGATTTCGTGGTTGGCCTTCCGACGACTCAGAAAGGCTACGACGCAGTATGGGTTATCGTTGACCGACTGACGAAATCCGCACACTTCCTTCCGATCAAAATCAGATTCAACTTAGACCAGTTGGCAAGGCTATATGTGAAAGAGATTGTTTCGAGGCACGGAGTTCCGGTGTCAATTGTTTCCGACAGAGATCCGCGTTTCACATCGAACTTCTGGAAGCGACTACAAGAATGCATGGGGACACAGTTGAGAATGAGTACGGCTTATCACCCTCAGACAGACGGGCAGAGTGAAAGAACGATCCAGACATTGGAAGATATGTTGAGAGCATGCATCATGGATTTCAAAGGAAATTAGGATGATCACCTACCGCTTGTGGAATTCAGTTACAACAACAGTTACCACGCTAGTATTGGTATGCCGCCTTACGAAGCGTTGTACGGAAGAAAATGCAGAACTCCGCTATACTGGGATGAAGTTGGCGAGAGACAACTACTAGGTCCAGAACTGGTACAGCAGACAGCAGAGATAGTCAAAGTGATCAGAACAAGACTGGTAGCAGCTCAGGATAGGCAGACGAAATACGCCGATCCACACCGTAAGAACGTTGAGTTTGAATCGGGTAGCTATGTGTTCTTGAAAGTCTCTCCCTGGAAGGGGAAGATCAGATTCGGTAAGAAGGGAAAATTGAGCCCAAGGTTCATTGGACCCTTTGAAGTGCTGCGAAGGATTGGAGAAGTTGCGTATGAGGTAGCCTTACCTCCGGCCCTTGAGAATGTCCACAACGTCTTTCATGTGTCAGTTTTACGCCCCTACAAACCCGATTACAAACATGTGATTGAATATGAACCCCTACATTTTGAGAAATACTTATCCTATGAAGAAATTCCTGTTCAGATTGTTGACAGGAAAGAGCAAGTCCTCAGAAATAAAGTTATACCTTCTGTTAAGGTAATTTGGAGGAACCACAATGCTGAAGAAGCTACGTGGGAACTCGAAGAGCATATGATGAAGAATTACCCAGATTTATTTACTTAATTTTTTGTTTATGCGATTCTGGGGACAGAATCTTTGTAAGGGGGGGAGAATGTAACGGGACGAAATTTAATTGAACCGTGATTCTGGGGACAGAATCCTTTTAAGGGGGGAAAGATGTGACAAACAAGATTTTTGTAATTTATTTTGAATATTTATTGAATTAAATAAATATTTTTCGATGATTTAATTATTGAGTTAAATAATTAATTGATGAATTTGTGGTAGAGTAATTTAATTATATGTGTCACATTAGTTAAATTAATGTGGTGAATTTTTTATATTCAAAGTATGTATTTAATTGAGCTTATTTGATTAATATAATAATTAATAAGCATAATGTTATTCTAATTAATTTAATAATTAATTAGAGATTTATGATTAGACATAATTAATAAATAAGAATTTTAATTATGTGACTATGTGATTTAATGTAGATTTATGCTATTTTATTTAATTAATTTAAATAGCATTATTTGATTTAATTGGGTGTGACATTAATTAACTATATAATAGTAAGTTAATTAAATTAAATGGAAAGGAGGAATAAGGGACAAACAAACTAAGCCCTAGTGGGGGTTGGAGCCAGTTAACCCATTATGGGATTAACTGACGACCCATAACCCACGACTTCTATTACGCGTAAAATATATTAATTTACATATACATATCAGTTCATATAATTAATTTGTAAGACACTAAGTTCCAGAGAGAAAAAGAGAGAAATTGAGAGAAAAGACTCGAGAATTAGTTAGAGAAGAGATTGAAGAATTTAGTTGCATCATCATCACTAACTAGCAAGGGTAATTCTTCTCCTACGTTTTTAAATTCAAGTTCTTACAGTTTCCATTAACGTATTCTTAAAAAGTTCTCTGTGAATGACTAATTTGATGATTAATGCATGATATGATTTTATATGTATTATTATATGATCATAACATGTTTTATACCATGTATGCATGATTTAATGTGATAAATTTCATACAATTATACTTGATTTGATTTTTACAAAAGTCACAGAGTAGAAAAGTTGTATATATGGCCATACAGCCCTTATGTACAATTTTTATACTATGAATCGATGATTTAACTTTGAATTAGCACTTACATATGATTGTACACGTTTATACGAACAAAACGGAAGTTAAACGAACGGATTCGGTGTTATAACGAATCCGTAAAGTTAAATTTCGTGATTTTCCTTCAAAACATGATATAAGTATGAAAAACAGTGAATTTGATTTCTATAACTTGTGTAATTAAGTGATTTAGAATGCTAAGATCATGCTAGAAATATTGTATAGTGTTTCTATGAAGTCCATACTTCATGGGTAGCAATTAAATTGTTGTGGTAGCATTTACTCTGGGCCTGGTTCTCTGTTATTCGTGAACTGCAGATTCTGAAAATGGCGTTTGGAGCTGCAGCGCCAACTTTAAGCCTAAGATTGGGGCCGCAGCGCCAGTGGAGCTGCAGCGCCAAGATTGGGGCTGCAGCGCCAGTGGAGCTGCAGCGCCATTTTTAGTTCAAATGGTGGAGCTGCAGCGCCACTTGGCAATTTTGCCCAAAAATGAGATTTTAATTGTTCAAGTCCAGGAAATGTAATTGTAACCTAATGTAATAAACATGAAGACATGATTAAACATATAATAAGAGGTTAATAACTTATATTACGTGAGTAATTAATAAGTTAATTACATGACTTGATTCGTTAATTGTATAGTCCAATAACGTGCTCAAGACCGATGTGTGTGATTCGATACGTATATCGAGTTATTGATTAATGTGTATGTGACGTATTGATATGTAGGATTTAATAAAGAACGTGAATTATAATTGTAGCTTGTGCAAGAGGCAAGTTTCCTATCCTTAAACTTGTTTATATTTTGCAAGTTTCCTAAACTCAAATCTTACTTTTACATTGAGCAAGTTCTTATCCTTGTTTATTCAAGTTGAGATTTTCATATGAGATATTACTATTTTTTTTAAGCATGATTCAGCTATACAATACTTATTCGATTGTATACTCTCGAGATTTACCATTCAAGTTGAATATCGATGATATTGTTGAACTTATAGGACTAGTGAACCCTTATTTATTCGACTAGTCCATAGTTGATGTACGTTCTAAATTCTAGAATACTTATTGAGCTTATCCAAACCAAACTTCCTTTGGTGCGGACTCTGATGTCAAAACTGAGATGAACAACCCTTTAATAGGGGATTATTTACGCTTTAGCGTTGAGATATTGTGCACAGTATGGTACTAAGGGCTGATCCCCCTAAGTACGAGAAGTAGAGTCCATAGTCTTATGACTGTTAAAGGTTTAAAGCATAAACACTTTACAACCTAGGACATAGTTCAAGGT